>CAWUFW010008840.1:0-600000 GCA_963921515.1 Calotriton arnoldi | reverse complement strand
TATTGAGTGAACTGATTTATAAGGCGGCTGCATGCCTCTTCTGCAATATCAATTCTGTAGTGTAAGGGCAGCACCTACAATGCAAATCATGTAATGAAGCTGGCACCGTCTCCTTAACTGTTTGTTTGGCGTGCTGCTGGCGTACATGTGTTTCTGAACAGTGTGCAGAAAGTTAACACGACCTATGCTGCACTTGCAGTCAGACGTATTTGAACACATTAATTAGATAATGAGTGGGCCAGTGCGAAATGTTAACTGAGCCCCTTTATTGAGGAAATTACAACTGGTGCCTCTATTGGCATATATGGGAGCATAAAACGGCATCCTGCAGTGACTCGCTATGAGTGCACATCATGGTACGTACTGACTGTGTTGGTCTCCAGCATTGCCACCGGCACACAAAGGCCAGGCAGGATGCAATCACAGAGTCAGGTCCATACAAACAGAGCTGAATGTGAATGTCATGCTGTTGGCATGGTTGACGCTGCCTTACATCACAGATGTGGTGGCAGATTTGAGATTTAGTACATTCTGCTAAGTAGCACTGCTAACAATCACAGTCCCATCTTTTAATTTTTTATTTCATCCTCAGGTTTATCATAAACAGACACCCCAGATTCAGTCCTTCGCTGAACTATGTATCATTACTATATGCATCTAGAGAGACCGATACATACAGATCATGTCACATGGTCACAGCCACACTTTGGAAAGATGCAGGCAGGCATGGCAAGGCAAGTAGTGCACCGGCCTGTCTGTCAGCAGCAAACCTCAATCAGAGCTCTCAGATATCACCTCCTACTAGTATGAATGTCAAGCTCAATCTAATATTAAATATACCTCCCTGGCACGAAGTGAATGCAGTGTGTTTTCACCTGAGCAAAAAGACTTCTACCCTATGTAGCATCACAAGTGTATTCGTGAGAGTCTGGGTCCCTGTGCCGAATGATAACCTTTCATACCAATTAAATAGCTTTCCAGATCCATCCCAGAGTAGCTAGGGTACAGTTTTCTTTGCATTCTGGAGATTGCATTACAAGAACTACAAGTCCCATAATGCAAAAATGCAGACATGTCAGCCCTTTAAAATAATCTGTGACGGCTCACTGTTTAAGCGAAATCTCGGTTATATTAAAACAAGGACTTCAACAAACATGCCATCAGTGGGACAGATATAGCTATGCATTTAAGCACACTCTGTAATATTAGAAAAATATGTATTATCGAATTTATCGCTGCTTGAAAAAGATGTAGCTGGCGCACATCTGAGGGGAAAGAGTGAGCAGGGGCCCCTGAGGTGGTGAACGGTCAGACACATGGTGCCATGAGCCTGCCTATGGACCAACCGGTCCTCAGAATACTTCACCAGTCACCCCAATAGCAATTAAAAAAGCATGAGGGCAAGCCCAGTAACCTGGACTTAGGAGTGTTTATGGCTATGCTTGGAGTGAAGATTAGCTATACTGGTTATAGCTCATAAAAGGCAGGCCTGAACCCGAGTGAGTTATTAAAGGTTTCTTATAAGGGTAAAATAAATGTAAAAACATTCCTTTCCGGTGATATTCAGTCGGGCCTGCATCTGCGCTTTCCTTCCACTGTTGGCACTTCCTTCCCTCTCGCCGCTGTCTCTTCCTTCTAATTGCCGTCGCTTCCCTTTCCTCTTACTGCTGTTGCTTCCTTCCCTCTCACCACCGTCGCTTCCCCTCTCACCACTGCCCCTTCCTTCCCTCTCACGCTGATGCTTCCTTCCCTCTCAACGCTGTCGCCTTCATTCCCTCTTAGCGCTGTTGCTTCCATCTCTCCTCTGTTGCTTCCCTTACCTCTCACCGATGTCGCTTCCTTAGCTTTTATTGCTGTCTGTCACAAAAGATCAGCAGTCACTATCTTTCCTCTTTCGTTCTTGCTTCTTCTCACATCTTACTCTGTCCTTTTCCTACATTCTTCTTCCTTCCCTCTCCTCAGGCTTCATCCTGGCCACCTCTCATTCGTTTCTCCCCACTCTCCTCCCCTTATCTCGTCCATAGATCCGTGACTTTAAAACGGACTTCAGTTGCTGACTTCCCCTGAGGGCGCCAGAGGAACACATAATATTTTATATTTATAATGCTGACAATATGCCGGTTACTGTTTTTAACTAGTAACAATAACAGCAAGTGGTGTCATGTGGCAGGGGCAGCGGGCTTCGGATCAGCAGATAAATCGCAGAATGCCTCTGGCAATTAACCCGCTGAGCCATCGTTCCGGATAATAGCATCACCAGGCACCCTGCTTGCAGTATCACAGAGGCACTGCGTACTCACAGTATCACGAGGTACTGTGTACTCGCACAAACCTAAAGCACTCTAGAGTATCACCAGGCACCGTGCACGCAGTATCGCGAGGCACTGAGTACTCACATTATCACGAGGCATCGTGCAAGCAGTAGAACAAGCCACTGTGTAGTGTACTATCACTACTACAGAATGCGCATAGTACCACAACGCCTGGTTCAGTAGCAGCAAGCACTGTGGGCTCACCTGGTACGTTGTGCTCCCAGCATCAGTGTCACCAGGCTCTGCGTGCTCACTGTGTCTGGAGGCACTCACCTCAATTGTGAGCAGCAACACTGAACCAGTGTATTCATTGGTTTGAGAGGGAAGGAGAGGCAGCTACTGTATTGTGGTGCAGCCATAGCACCGCCAGAGGCCTGTATTCATTGATGTGCAAATTATAACCAATACATATAAAAAATACCGCACCCTGACTCCGGTATTTGTTCTTAAACTGCACACCTTTGTAAACACTTTGCATTTCGGTTTCATGACTCACAGTCCTTGCATTACAGCGCTGCCGGGATGTGACAACCCACACCAGTCGCGGCCGGCATGACTCGGGGGTACGCGCGCGGGGGGGGGGGTTAATTAAATAAAATAAAAATAAATACATTTACCAGGATGAGGCATCTCCTCCGCCTGTCCCGCGTCGCATCACGTCTCCGAGTCCTCTCACAGACGTTGGCAAATCATAAGTCTGGATGCGACTGGGGGCAGCTACTCAGCTGTATCCTGCCATTTGACAGGGCATGGGGCGACTGTACGTCACCGCCCGAGCAGGATCCTATCTTGAGACTCCTGCACTACACTAGGCATGCGCAGCATACCTAATGTATTGTCAATGGAGTGGGGTGCTGAAATAAAAAGTGCCCTTCTCGCAGATGCGCAGTCGGAGTCCAGTTCTGGACTCCTGCTTCTCTCGCCTGCGTGTGTGCGTGCGGTGTGTGTTTATTGTTGACTATGACTCATGCGCACTTGAGGCTGTGAAACAGCTGCCAGCACAGGCCGGAAATGTAAACAGACGAATTGCGTCTGCCGTCTGCTTACATTTCTTGCTGCCCGTGAGCAGTTTTTCTTGTTGATATTGCCAAGTGGGGCGCTGCCCCGGCGCCCCTATGGACCAGCCGCCACTGCGGTAACTGTACGGAGAGTATTTGAAAGAGTGTAAATAATACAATACACATATAGCTGTGGTTTTCACTAGGTTTTTAGAAAAACAAGACTTGCACATCTTTGTAGGAACCCAGCTATATGTAAATGGAGCACTCTAGTTATTCCTAAAACTATATAAATAGATCATTAAGTCTTGTTTTTCACTTTGCATTCTGGTACTTGTAGTCCTGTATTTCTGATAGGAAACGGAAACAGAGTGCAAGGGGAAAAAAGCACTGGGCAAGCTTTTCACAGCAGATAAGGAGACAGTTGAGATATCCATATTAAAAATGTTGTCCAAAGTGTGAGAATAAGATTTTGCATAAAACACATTTTTCACGAAAAAAAGCAATAGGCGTTCCAAGCCGCAAAATAAGAAAGTGGCCTGAAATCTGACACAGAACAACGTTGGAGATGTCACTTGATTTGTCCAACATCAGGTGAAAGTACTTTGTGCAGTCATTTCACTTTCCACTGAAATCTTACTTGTAGAGTTTCGTTATAAACACAAAACTAAGTGCAACTAAATGCAAACAAAAATTTCATTCACAATCTTAGCACTGCACTACATTTGTGATTACAATAGTGTTGTACATAACGTATGCGAATATCACATTTCATTTCACTGCAAACAGAGAACTGTCATGTATACAGAAAACCTGATAGCTATTTTATTATGAAATTCATTATCTTTTTGCGTTCACTAGATGCAGTCTGATGGAAAGACACAGGTGAACGTACAGTACTAAAATAAACATATACACACACATACACACAACACACTTATTTCTGTCTACAGGATTTCCATCGCCATGTTAGAATCATCTGTTGGTAAAGAAGTACTGTGAGGAAAGTGGTTTAGTATATGGTGTGGTTGTTCGACCTCACCATGTAAAAAAGACACAAATCCATATTGGGTACAGTACGGTTCGTTTGAAAAACCTTAGCTCAACCCTGGGTAGCTGTGGCTCTGAGCGAGCAGTCGGGCTTTATCAAAGGAACAAGTGTAAAGCATTAAGAAGTACCAAAACAGCTGAATAAGAATACACAACACTATAAAAACCAGACACCAATTTATAAAACTAGGTTCTATTTCATCTTTAAATAGAAACCTCAACAACAACTATCCACTAGAGGGTTCTGAAGATAAACATTTTTAAAGGAATAATAAATCACATATTTTCACTTAGCACAAATAATCATTGTAATTACTGCAATAGCTGGAAACTTTCCAAACTTTTATACAGTTGCAAACAACTACTTCGACAGTCTAGGGGCGACCAACTCCGGCAGGGAGCTAGTTACAGGGACCAACAAGGTCCAGTTCAACAGTTACCTCACAGTCAAAGCAGTCTCCAGTCCAGTTCCAGGCTCTATGGGCGAACTGCCATAGACTTTAATGGAGTGGTCCTTACGCAAGGGACACCGGATGCTGAAGATGCTCATGGATGCTGAGCTGGTGTCGAGGGTTCATCCTGAGGTTGCCACTCAGTCCATGGACACGGTGGGGCTACTTTGGCTACAGGGGTCGATGTCCCTCGAAGTCTTGGTAAAGTTCAGCCAAAAAACATGGCCACTGGTCTACTGGTTACAGCAAAACCAGCAGTTCCCTTTAACTGGTGGTAACCTCTTAGTTGGGCCACTAAACTCCATGCCGACAACTCTCCCAGGTCCAGCAGACGTGGGTGCAACTATTGAGGGTTGGGTCTCAGTCTCCCAGGCTGCACTTCAGTGATCAGTGGCGATCAGGCATTCTTTTCTACCAGTCCACCAAGGCAGGCTTCTTCAGCTTTTGTGGCCCTGTAGCTATACCAGGAAGTCAGCCAACTGACTCTTGGAGTCACTTCTTCTGCCTGGGGTGCAGAGACAACCTTTCCTTGAGCTGGGCACCGTAGGCATATTCCTCTCTTTGCTAGCCCAAGGAGCAACAGATGCAGTCCAGTCTTTGGGGCTGCCTCTCTTCGCTGGGGCCAGGGAATAGCAGGCAGTCCTTCTTTGGTCCTCTCGCTAGTACATGTGTAATCTGAGGTTTGGGGGTCAGAGTTGTCACGTTTATGCCCAGTTCTTGCCTCAGGATGGGGTGACTACTTGCCAGTGGGCTACCAGATCCCGCCCCTCCAAGTGGTGACTTCCTATGGAGTGTGGCATATAGCTAGCCCAGAATGCACCATTCTGCCCCCTCCCAGCATGGCAAAACTGCCAGTCCTGGCTGATGATGTGCCAAGAACCACCATAGATGGTGAGCTTGTCTGCAAAATAAGCAGAGCTGCTGTTTGAGATGGCTTTGTAAATGATGCAGCTGGTTTTGAAAATGGTGCGTGGTAGAAGGGGAGCCAATGGAGTTTTATCGGGATGGGGGTGATGTGATTATATTCCTTCAGGTCATGGATGAGACATGCTGCAGCATGTGAGATGGAACGAAGGGGTGCCAATGGTACGGAATGGGAGCAGAGGAGATTTACGAACTGCAACAGCAAGAATGTGGTTTATATCAACACTTGCCCATGCGGAATGGAATATGTCGGAATGACAACTAGACCTGCCAAGACACGCATAGGAGAGCACAGGAGCAACGTACGTTGCAAAAGAAGCACTACGAAAATGGCTACCCACTACTTGACAACCCAACACACAATGGAAGATCTACAGTGGACCATTATCGAACAACTGAACAGTGAACATGGTCTTCTCGAGAAGGAACAGCGGTGGGTGTTCCACTTGGGGACACACATTACAGGTCTGAACGACGACATCCCCTGGGGACAATTTAGCTGATTTGTATCTCCCCGTGACTTTTGTCACAATCTCTGGGAAGAAAAAACGACTGCAAATACACTGCATAGAAACTCTTGAAACGACTGGGCAGAACCCTTATGTTAGCCAACCTTCGATTAAACACTTGGGGCCAGCAGGAAAACACCCCTGAAATAATGTGGCCTGTACATTACTCTGTGGAATTTAATGTCCTGCCACACGTTTTTCCACTCCTATTCACTTTTGCCATCTTGAGCTCACCCTTCTGTAGAGAGGTGTCATTACCACTATATGTCATCTACATAAAAATCTTTTTGAAGCAACTGGGCGAAAACCCGGTTTTGTTAGTGTCCTTTTAGTCAGCGCACTAGTTTTTTTCGCTCCTAGGGCTATACAACAGGCACCCTTGAGCAACAGGAAGTGAGGAACAAACACCCTCGAGCAACAGGAAGTGAGGAACAAACTCATTCAGCCGCAGGTGCCATTCTAGGTCACCATCTTGGATTTTCTGACGGTCTAGTGTTTGTACCTATTAGTGCAGCTTTTGGCGGCAAAACTACCAATTATGCTCAGTATTTAAGGACACTGCCCACCAGTGGTGGCTGGTGACATTTGAAAGTGGTGGGGCGTAAAAGTTAGGGATGACTTTTGAGGAGCCAGCGAGCACTGCATTTTCATTTACTTTCGCCTTGTTATTATTTTGAAGACTGTGCACCCCCATAATGGGGGTCCCATCACACCCATTTGCACAGAATCACAATTACAACAGGAGTACATGACCACTGCCCTGTGCTCTCTGCAGAGAGGCCAAGGATTGGATGGGCATGTATTCTGAACACATTTTTGACTGACTGGCACACACTGTGAGAAACTCACAGTGCCTTCAGCCTCAGCTCTAGAGCTCTCAATTGCAGCATAACACGCAGTGCTGCTGGTGTGACTCTGTTCAAAGGATGGGTGATCAGGAATGAAAAACTGCTCCAATGTGTTCTGGCCTGAGATATTGAGTGAACTGATTTATAAGGCGGCTGCATGCCTCTTCTGCAATATCAATTCTGTAGTGTAAGGGCAGCACCTACAATGCAAATCATGTAATGAAGCTGGCACCGTCTCCTTAACTGTTTGTTTGGCGTGCTGCTGGCGTACATGTGTTTCTGAACAGTGTGCAGAAAGTTAACACGACCTATGCTGCACTTGCAGTCAGACGTATTTGAACACATTAATTAGATAATGAGTGGGCCAGTGCGAAATGTTAACTGAGCCCCTTTATTGAGGAAATTACAACTGGTGCCTCTATTGGCATATATGGGAGCATAAAACGGCATCCTGCAGTGACTCGCTATGAGTGCACATCATGGTACGTACTGACTGTGTTGGTCTCCAGCATTGCCACCGGCACACAAAGGCCAGGCAGGATGCAATCACAGAGTCAGGTCCATACAAACAGAGCTGAATGTGAATGTCATGCTGTTGGCATGGTTGACGCTGCCTTACATCACAGATGTGGTGGCAGATTTGAGATTTAGTACATTCTGCTAAGTAGCACTGCTAACAATCACAGTCCCATCTTTTAATTTTTTTATTTCATCCTCAGGTTTATCATAAACAGACACCCCAGATTCAGTCCTTCGCTGAACTATGTATCATTACTATATGCATCTAGAGAGACCGATACATACAGATCATGTCACATGGTCACAGCCACACTTTGGAAAGATGCAGGCAGGCATGGCAAGGCAAGTAGTGCACCGGCCTGTCTGTCAGCAGCAAGCCTCAATCAGAGCTCTCAGCTATCACCTCCTACTAGTATGAATGTCAAGCTCAATCTAATATTAAATATACCTCCCTGGCACGAAGTGAATGCAGTGTGTTTTCACCTGAGCAAAAAAAGACTTCTACCCTATGTAGCATCACAAGTGTATTCGTGAGAGTCTGGGTCCCTGTGCCGAATGATAACCTTTCATACCAATTAAATAGCTTTCCAGATCCATCCCAGAGTAGCTAGGGTACAGTTTTCTTTGCATTCTGGAGATTGTATTACAAGAACTACAAGTCCCATAATGCAAAAATGCAGACATGTCAGCCCTTTAAAATAATCTGTGACGGCTCACTGTTTAAGCGAAATCTCGGTTATATTAAAACAAGGACTTCAACAAACATGCCATCAGTGGGACAGATATAGCTATGCATTTAAGCACACTCTGTAATATTAGAAAAATATGTATTATCGAATTTATCGCTGCTTGAAAAAGATGTAGCTGGCGCACATCTGAGGGGAAAGAGTGAGCAGGGGCCCCTGAGGTGGTGAACGGTCAGACACATGGTGCCATGAGCCTGCCTATGGACCAACCGGTCCTCAGAATACTTCACCAGTCACCCCAATAGCAATTAAAAAAGCATGAGGGCAAGCCCAGTAACCTGGACTTAGGAGTGTTTATGGCTATGCTTGGAGTGAAGATTAGCTATACTGGTTATAGCTCATAAAAGGCAGGCCTGAACCCGAGTGAGTTATTAAAGGTTTCTTATAAGGGTAAAATAAATGTAAAAACATTCCTTTCCGGTGATATTCAGTCGGGCCTGCATCTGCGCTTTCCTTCCACTGTTGGCACTTCCTTCCCTCTCGCCGCTGTCTCTTCCTTCTAATTGCCGTCGCTTCCCTTTCCTCTTACTGCTGTTGCTTCCTTCCCTCTCACCACCGTCGCTTCCCTCTCACCACTGCCCCTTCCTTCCCTCTCACGCTGATGCTTCCTTCCCTCTCAACGCTGTCGCCTTCATTCCCTCTTAGCGCTGTTGCTTCCATCTCTCCTCTGTTGCTTCCCTTACCTCTCACCGATGTCGCTTCCTTAGCTCTTATTGCTGTCTGTCACACAAGATCAGCAGTCACTATCTTTCCTCCTGCCCTCTTTCGTTCTTGCTTCTTCTCACATCTTACTCTGTCCTTTTCCTACATTCTTCTTCCTTCCCTCTCCTCAGGCTTCATCCTGGCCACCTCTCATTCGTTTCTCCCCACTCTCCTCCCCTTATCTCGTCCATAGATCCGAGACTTTAAAACGGACTTCAGTTGCTGACTTCCCCTGAGGGCGCCAGAGGAACACATAATATTTTATATTTATAATGCTGACAATATGCCGGTTACTGTTTTTAACTAGTAACAATAACAGGAAGTGGTGTCATGTGGCAGGGGCAGCGGGCTTCGGATCAGCAGATAAATCGCAGAATGCCTCTGGCAATTAACCCGCTGAGCCATCGTTCCGGATAATAGCATCACCAGGCACCCTGCTTGCAGTATCACAGAGGCACTGTGTACTCACAGTATCACGAGGTACTGTGTACTCGCACAAACCTAAAGCACTCTAGAGTATCACCAGGCACCGTGCACGCAGTATCGCGAGGCACTGAGTACTCACATTATCACGAGGCATCGTGCAAGCAGTAGAACAAGCCACTGTGTAGTGTACTATCACTACTACAGAATGCGCATAGTACCACAACGCCTGGTTCAGTAGCAGCAAGCACTGTGGGCTCACCTGGTACGTTGTGCTCCCAGCATCAGTGTCACCAGGCTCTGCGTGCTCACTGTGTCTGGAGGCACTCACCTCAATTGTGAGCAGCAACACTGAACCAGTGTATTCATTGGTTTGAGAGGGAAGGAGAGGCAGCTACTGTATTGTGGTGCAGCCATAGCACCGCCAGAGGCCTGTATTCATTGATGTGCAAATTATAACCAATACATATAAAAAATACCGCACCCTGACTCCGGTATTTGTTCTTAAACTGCACACCTTTGTAAACACTTTGCATTTCGGTTTCATGACTCACAGCCCTTGCATTACAGCGCTGCCGGGATGTGACAACCCACACCAGTCGCGGCCGGCATGACTCGGGGGTACGCGCGCGGGTGGGGGGGGGGGTTAATTAAATAAAATAAAAAGAAACACATTTACCAGGATGAGGCATCTCCTCCGCCTGTCCCGCGTCGCATCACGTCTCCGAGTCCTCTCACAGACGTTGGCAAATCATAAGTCTGGATGCGACTGGGGGCAGCTACTCAGCTGTATCCTGCCATTTGACAGGGCATGGGGCGACTGTACGTCACCGCCCGAGCAGGATCCTATCTTGAGACTCCTGCACTACACTAGGCATGCGCAGCATACCTAATGTATTGTCAATGGAGTGGGGTGCTGAAATAAAAAGTGCCCTTCTCGCAGATGCGCAGTCGGAGTCCAGTTCTGGACTCCTGCTTCTCTCGCCTGCGTGTGTGCGTGCGGTGTGTGTTTATTGTTGACTATGACTCATGCGCACTTGAGGCTGTGAAACAGCTGCCAGCACAGGCCGGAAATGTAAACAGACGAATTGCGTCTGCCGTCTGCTTACATTTCTTGCTGCCCGTGAGCAGTTTTTCTTGTTGATATTGCCAAGTGGGGCGCTGCCCCGGCGCCCCTATGGACCAGCCGCCACTGCTGCCCACACTGGCTCAATGTTCCACGGAGCCGCGGCGAGGCAGTGTCCTGGTGAGGAGGTAACCTTGATATTGTAAATACGGCACAGCCGATGTGCAACAGTGAAACGCTGCTCAATTAGGAAGGATCTCAAAACCAACAGTTTTTCTTTTTCAATTTCTTTTAACAGTGTGTGACTACAGGTACCCCTTCCCTCCCGTTTTGAAGGCTCATGGGGCATTATCTGGGCGATATAAGAGTACTTGAACAGCCTAAACTTTGAAGGCTTCTTTATCTGTCACTAAACTGTTTTTTGAAGGAGAGATATATTTAACAGATACTCTCAGTTATACTTATCATATGGATACGCACACCATGCGGTCTTAGATGTAGAGTGTGTGTTTTATGTTTTGTGTGTGTATGTTTTTGTATTGTCCCATCTCGCCGGCATAACACAGCACTGTTTACCTATTATAACAGATAAAGATAAGAAAAATATATCACAATTATATCACTTTTCTTTACAGGTCAACACCACATATGGTGCAGTTTAGATGTGTTATGTTATTTTAACTCTGTTTTTATTCTTCCGGAACCCATTCAGCAATATACCTACGGGGGTATAATATACTGTGCATGTTAAATTTATGTGCACCACTTAGTTAGGATTATATGTAAATACACAGTTGTTTTGATTTGAGTGTAGAAGGGATCTCTTCTAGGTCCTGATGTGAAGCCAGGGGAGGGCTTCGAAACATGTCGACACAGGAGACACTGCTCATTAAAGAATAGTATCTCCATCTCATTCCCCACTTTTAACGATACCAGCTCAAAGGAACATTAAAATTTATTTTTTCCACGGAGCCAGGTATTTTTTAATTTTTCACCATTCACTCACTTCTGACCCTTCCACTCACACTCCTACACCACACATAGTATTGTTTTTCATAACCAGTGCTCCCACGTAGTCGTAGGTCGCAGCACCCCCCGTCCCGCAGCGGTGCGGGAAGACCCTGATGATGAAGCATGCCACCAAGGGTCCTTTTGGTGGGTGAGAGGTATTTAAACAAAGCTGTGTGCTTTCCACCATTGTAGGAGACACACATAGTCTGGAGGAACACTTCTATACTTTCCCATAAGGGTGGATCCCTTTGTCTTTTGACAATATAACTTGAGGAGGACGTATCCACTTCTTCTGCTCTTTTGAGCATTACCTCTTCACTCCCTTCTTGTTACTTTGATATAACGACAGCGTGCAGCTGTGGGAGCGATCCAGTATTTCTGGCTATTAGGTATCCGAAATATTATCGATACTATAGGAAGTCATTGAACCCTTTAGAATCTCAGACACAATCATAACACACACTTCTATCACCTTTATTTTTCAAGTACCAGAGTCCCAACAATTTGACCATGGCTGAAGCAACCGGCCTCACTTTTTCAGAGGAAGAAGTGGATAGAATGCTGGCTTCCATCAACCCCTTTGAGGAGTTAAATACCTCTGAGCCCGGTCCAAATAATGGGGATTGGGATGAGTTGTCAACTTTGAGGAGAACTCAGATCAAGACAGCACTCCATGGTTTGCTGATGACAGAGTATCTCAGGGCGAACGCAGCAACACAGGGCCTAATCGTCCGCAATGAACCCTTCATATTCCAGCACGATAAGATGTTCAAGAAGGATTGGTCATTGATATCATGGCATTGTACCCGTGACTGGCTCATCCTAATCATCAAAACGGCCACACGGTTGACCCAGGAACTCAAGATTCAGATCTAGGCTTTGGAAGTACAACTGAAGAGTTACTAGTCCCTAAGCGTTCTCAAAAAACGCCTGGAAGAATTAAACCAGCAAATGAACGAATTTGAGATAACACTAAAACAAAGCAAATACAACAAGCTGAAGAAAGACACAGCGCGTTTCAGTCACGAAAAGGTATACCCATACATTTGTGAAGACTACGTATCTAGGAACTCAAACCAAGATCAGAGCTCAGAAGGAGACGCATCGGACTCAGGGTCGAATAGTTCCAGTTCCAGCAGAGGGAGCGGCCCAAGATACCAACGAGGGGGCGGACAACACCAAAGACCCCTCAACAGAAGACGAAGAGGATGGGGGCACTATCAAGGGCCACCAGCATATCCGCCATATCACTATGGCACACCACCAATGGGAGGGGCCTACCCACACTGGTTACCCCCACCACAGGAGTATGACTATAATTATTATGGACCACCACCTTTTTTAGGGGCACGCCCTGGACCACGAAGGGGTTGGAGCCGGAGGGGTAGCAATGTCCACTGGTCAACCATAGAAGACGAGGCGTCACGCGTCTCCACCAGGAGCATGACGGGCGCACTGCCCAACCAACCATCAATGAGACGGAAGATAACTTAGTGGCCAACCTAACAGACCATGAATTGACACCAGCACAGAGGATTGTTCTAGAACGAGGTTTGGGTTTTGTTCCAACCAACAACCTGGACAGATTCAAACTCTGTGACGAAATGAAGGAATTCATTCGAAAACTCAAGTTACGCACTTTCTTTAAAGAAAAAGAACCATCTGAGGAAGAGCGAGAGGACACAGGACTACGAGTAAAATCCTCCTTCACCCCTCCTGATTCAACACTCCCTATCGAACGACTAACTTTCGAGAAAGCGGTGATGAAGGAAGTGGAGAACATCACCACCGTGATTAACCATACCTTCCATAACACAACCAAGAAAGAAAAAGAAGCAATTCGACAACTCTCATCCAACAGTGACATCGTGATCAAGCCAGCAGACAAAGGCGGGGCAATTGTCATACAAACCGCCACTGCTTATGACAACGAATGCAGAAGACTGCTTGAAGACCGCAGGAACTATGAAGTTCTACGAGAAGACCCCACAGAATTCATCAGGATTCGGATAGCCTCCATGGTGGAAGAAGCGACAGCACACAACTGGATCTCCAAAAAGGAAGCTGGTTTCCTCACCAAAAAATCACCAAGGACCCCTTACTTCTACACCATTCCCAAGATCCACAAGGACCTTGTGCAACCTCCAGGCCGCCCCATAGTATCGGGCATTGATTTCATACTAGAACCACTATCAAAGTTTGCGGACGCTTTCCTTCGCCCACTGGTCCAAAAAACTGATACATACCTGAAAGATACAAAGGAAGTCCTACAGCTACTCCAAGGAATTGACTTTGACCCCAACAGGCACCTCCTGATGGGACTGGACGTGGCGAGTCTGTATACCAGTCTCCCACATGATGAGACACTAACTATCATTGAGGAGGTACTCTTCACCACCCATTGGGGATACCACACACCACGTAACGTGGTTATGGAATGTGTGTTCCTGGCACTTACAAAAAACGTATTTGCTTACGAGGATACCATCTACCTACGGAAGCACGGGACCAGCATGGGGAGCAGATTTGCTCCCAGTATAGCTGGCCTGTACGTCTACCACCTAGAAGTGAAGAAGATCCTACACCCCAGTAACCCGTTTGTCAACAACATAAAAACATGGAAACGTTACATAGACGATGTGTTGGTTATATGGGAAGGAGACATTACATCAACTGAAAACTTTATGACCTGGCTGAACCAACAAAACATCTATCTGAAATTCACCAGCACAACCTCACGGACCAACTTGGTCTTCCTGGATTTGAATATCTACCCAGATGAGGGCACTTTAAAGACTACCACTCACTTTAAAGTTACAGCAAAGAACTGTCTGCTGTTATATAACAGCTTCCATCCCCGCCACCTTCGGGACAATCTCCCATACGGACAGTTCCTCCGCTTATGGAAGAACTGTATGGAGATTAAAGACTTCAAGAGGCAGGCTACTGATCTACAAGAGAAACTAAAGAAACGCAACTACCCTACACGAATCATTGACAGAGCCATGAAGAGAGCACGTAACAACAATAGGGAAGCACTGCTGGAACCGAGAGTACCTAAGGACCCAGAAGAGAGACCAATATGTGTCACTACTTACAATACCAACTCCAATCAAGTGACAAAAATTGTAAACAAACATTGGAGACCCCTGGCATGCGGAAACCTCAACCTTCCCAAACCGATGTTTGCACACAAAAGGGGAAGGAGCCTGAGGGACATGCTGGTCCACACAAGACCACAACACACCTTAGCAATTGAGGCAGAAAATACCCTCCTACCCCCAGTGAAGGGCCATTATCCTTGTGGTAATTGCAGCACTTGCCACCTGACGAAGCAAAGCAAAAGTATAAAATTCAGGAATGGTACGGAATGGGAGCAGAGGAGATTTACGAACTGCAACAGCAAGAATGTGGTTTATATCATCACTTGCCCATGCGGAATGGAATATGTCAGAATGACAACTAGACCTGTCAAGACACGCATAGGAGAGCACAGGTGCAACGTACGTTGCAAAAGAAGCACTACGAAAATGGCTACCCACTACTTGACAACCCAACACACAATGGAAGACCTACAGTGGACCATTATCAAACAACTGAACAGTGAACATGGTCTTCTCAAGAAGGAACAGCGGTGGGTGTTCCACTTGGGGACACACATTACAGGTCTGAACGACGACATCCCCTGGGGACAATTTAGCTGATTTGGATCTCCCCGTGACTTTTGTCACAATCTCTGGGAAGAAAAAACTACTGCAAATACACTGCATAGAAACTCTTGAAACGACTGAGCAGAACCCTTATGTTAGCCAACCTTCTATTAAACACTTGGGGCCAGCAGGAAAACACCCCTGAAATAATGTGGCCTGTACATTACCCTGTGGAATTTAATGTCCTGCCACACGTTTTTCCACTCCTATTCACTTTTGCCATCTTGAGCTCACCCTTCTGTAGAGAGGTGTCATTACCACTATATGTCCTCTACATAAAAATCTTTTTGAAGCAACTGGGCGAAAACCCGGTTTTGTTAGTGTCATTTTAGTTAGCGCACTAGTTTTTTTCGCTCCTAGGGCTATACAACAGGCACCCTTGAGCAACAGGATGTGAGGAACAAATACCCTCGAGCAACAGGAAGTGAGGAACAAACACATTCAGCCGGAGGTGCCATTCTAGGTCACCATCTTGGATTTTCTGACGGTCTAGTGTTTGTACCAGTTAGTGCAGTTTTTTGGCAGCAAAACTACCAATTATGCTCAGTATTTAAGGACACTGCCCACACTGGCTCAATGTTCCACGGAGCTGCGGCGAAGCAGTGTCCTGGTGAGGAGGTAACCTTGATATTGTAAGTACGGCACAGCCGATTTGCAACAGTGAACCGCTGCTCAATTAGGAAGGATCTCAAAACCAACAGTTTTTCTTTTTCTTTTTCAATTTCTTTTAACAGTGTGTGACTATAGGTACCCCTTCCCTCCTGTTTTGAAGGCCCTTGGGGCATTATCTGGGCGATATAAGAGTACGTGAACAGCCTAAACTTTGAAGGCTTCTTTATCTGTCACTAAACTGTTTTTTGAAGGAGAGATATATTTAACAGATACTCTCAGTTATACTTATCATATGGATACGCACACCATGCGGTCCTTAGATATACAGTGTGTGTTTTATGTTTTGTGTGTGTATGTTTTTGTATTGTCCCATCTCGCCGGCATAACACAGCACTGATTACCTATTATAACGGATAAAGATAAGAAAAATATATCATAAAATTATATCACTTTTCTTTACAGGTCAACACCACATATGGTGCAGTTTAGATGCGTTATGTTATTTTAACTCTGTTTTTATTCTTCCTGAACCCATTCAGCAATATACCTACTGGGGTATAGTATACTGTGCATGTTAAATTTATGTGCACCACTTAGTTAGGATTATATGTAAATACACAGTTGTTTTGATTTGAGTGTAGAAGGGATCTCTTCTAGGTCCTGATGAGAAGCCAGGGGAGGGCTTCGAAACATGTCGACACAGGAGACACACTGCTCATTAAAGCATAGTATCTCCTTCTCATTCCCCACTTTTAACAATACCAGCTCAAAGGAACATTAAAATTTATTTTTTCCACGGAGCCAGGTATTTTTTTTATTTTTCACCATTCACTCACTTCTGACCACTCCACTCACACTCCTACACCACACATAGTATTGGTTTTCATAACCAGTGCTCCCACGTAGTCGTAGGTCGCAGCACGCCCCGTCCCGCAGCGGGGCGGGAAGACCCCGATGATGAAGCATGCCACCAAGGGTCCTTTAGGTGGGTGAGGGGTATTTAAACAAAGCTGTGTGCTTTTCACCATTGTAGGAGACACACGTAGTCTGGAGGAACACTTCTATACTTTCCCATAAGGGTGGATTGTAAGAAACTGGCTCTATATATACTGCACCAAAGTGAGGTACAGTGTGTATAGAGTCCAAGGGTCTCCAGAGGTTTGGCAGAGGTTAAAGTTAGATAGAACCTTACTCTCTAAAGTGGTAGCTTGGTCGAGCAGTAAGGCAGTGTCAGAGGACAGTGTAAAGCATTTGATGTACACACTCAGTCAGCAAATGAAACCACACACTCAAGAACTGAACTCTAGGCCAATTGTTTTGTATAAAAAAATATACTGTTGTTTTATTTTAGAACCACAGGTTTGTATAAAATACTTTCTCAAGATAAGATGCTGTTTGCTGAATACTTTCAATGAACAATAGACTTTAAATGCAATATAGTACAGGGGTTGCAATAGGCAACACAATACTTGGTATACTATAACATTGAGCTCAATGGGATTTTTAAGTAAACTGCAATAGAATTACTTTACGAACGTTTTTCTTACTCAGGGCTGGATCCTGGATTCAGCCCTGGTGCATTTCCTGTAAACAGTTGAAAGAAATCGTTTTTGTTACACAGGCGATTTTTAAGGAATATTTGTATGTTGCAGAAATCGACAGAAGAATTTCTGGTAAAAACCAGGCAATGTTATCCTATGGAGGAAAATCAAGTTACCGGAAAATCACAATTGTAATCACTTTTTCTAATCAGTGCTGGGTACCTAAATCCAGCACTGGTATCTCTCCTGAGAACAGGTGAGTAATTTCGTTTTTGATATTCGGACGATTTTTAGTGAATATTTCAAAGTTCCAAAACTCGACACTTAGAAGAATTTCCAAGTGAAAACCAGTCAATGTTACCCTATGGAGAAAATGCAAGTTATCGGCTTTCAGGGAAGTACTCGGCTGGCAGAGTTAAAGTTCTGGGGCAAGACTCAGGGGTCTCCCAGGTTCAGGTTTGTACTGTTGTTATACCCTCAGCGGCACAGGGGCGGCCGGGTGCAGAGAGAGTAGGCCCAACGTTAGCCTTTGGTGGGCGGGGGGCCTTTGGTTGGTGGCTGCTGGCAGGCAGGCCACTCGGCTGTGGGAGCAAAGCTCCTGGTCACTTACTCAGGGCAAGTGGGGAAGTCGAACAGGGTAGTTGGTGCACCCTCAGCGGCACTGGGGTGGCCGGTGCAGTGGGCTTTTGGGCCGTCGGGCGCCCAATGGATTTCAATGGGAAAGCTGCAAGACGAACAAAGGCTGCAAACTCGGGGACGGTGATTCTTCAGGTGCGACCACCACTTCGAGAGGTAAGTTGGGAAGCTGTAGGATGGGTAGACACCCGGGAGTTGGGCACAGGGGGCCGTGGGGTGCCGGGTGCAGGGGTGTCTTTAGGCGTCAGGAAATCTTACCCTCTGCTGGTCGCGGTTGGAGGGGTCCCTGGTGTTGAGGCTGCAGGCGTCATCAGGAGCGTTGAGGTGAGTCCTTGGGTGCTGGATTCTTGGTCACAGTCGCCGGGGGGACGTCCTCGTGGTCTTTGTCCACTTTGGCTTGGGCCGGGCTCGGCGGGTGCAGAGTGGGCAGGATCCGCGGTCTCAGGCTGGGGCCTGGGGTTGCAGATGTTTGAGCAGAACCACTGCTCGTGGGAGTCCCAGTCTTCAGTTGAGCAAGGCAGTCAGGTCCTCCAGGGTTTTCGAGGTTTCTGACCACTGAAGAGGCCGGGGTTTAGCAGGAGCAGGTTCGACAGGCCGGTAGGGCTGGGGCCAAGTCAGTTGGTGTCGTCCTCTTGTTAGCAGCTGCACGGCTGGTCTTCTTTCTTCTTGTTCTTCTTGTTGTTTCGGAATCGGGATCTGAGGAAGGAAGGTTCAGGGTGCCCCTAAATACTGAATTTAGGGGCGTTACAGGTAGGTAAAGGGCAGGGACCAATGGGTCCCTTCCCTGGGGTGGGTACACCCCTACTCTGCCACTTTCCAGTGGGAGGGGGCAGGAGCCTGTCCTTGGTTGGCTGGGTCCCCCATCCTCAAGATGGCGGGGACTCGAGGTTGTGCTTCACCTCGCCTCCCCCACCCTAGGGGTGGAGTTGGCAGAGGTGGGCACACCTCTCTTCCTCACTTTGTTTTTCCCGCTGGGTCTCCCAAAGGGGGGGGTGGAACCAGTGGGGACCAGTTGCTGAGTACAGCAAGTGGTCTGGAGAGGCTCACAAGGGCAGTATGCCTTTGAAGCTTCTCCTTCGTGAACCCTGCCCATCCTGGGGGAGGAGGCTTGGCACCTCGTCCCAGGATGTGCATTGTTTCAGGCCCCCGAGAGCAGCAAGCTCTCGACCCAGGGGTCCAGAAACATGTCTGGGGGTGGCAGCCTCGGCAGCCACTCAGTCACGTCACTGGGAGTTGGTCGAGTTTCAGGGGCATCTCTAAGATGCCCTCTGTTGTGCATTTTACATTAAATCCCACACTGGCATCAGTGTGGGTTTAATGTGCTGAGAAGTTTGATACCAAACTTCCCAGTCTTCAGTGTAGCCATTATGGGGCTGTGGAGTTCGTAATGACAAACTCCCAGCACCATATACTCTTAATGGCAGCACTGCACTTACAGAGCCCAGGAATGGACCTGGGTACTGTAGGGGCCCAGGGCTCATGTACCTGTACCCTCACCACTGGCATAGGGCACCCAGCTAGAGGGGTGACTGAGGTATGCCAGGGCAGTGGTTTGTGGGCATGGCACACAGGGATGTGTGCCATGTCGACTCTTCACTTTGTTCTGCACCAAGACACGCAGCCTGCAAAGGCAGTGTGTGTGCGTCAGGGTACAGGGCCTCCAAGGGTGGCACAATAAGTGCTGCAGCCCTTGGAGGCCTTCTCTGGTCACAGTGCCCTGGGTACCAGTGGTACCATTTACCAGGGGCCCACGTGTGGCCAGAGATGCCAATTGGGTTTAGGCTTCAATGCAGTTTAAGGGAAGGAACACAGGCCCTGGGTACCTGTTTGGAAGGAGCCCAGGGCACACTCAGTCAAAGCACATCAGCAATTCAGCAAAAAGTGGGGGCATACCATGCAAGAAAGAGGGCACTTTCTCACACAACCCCCCCCAAACGAAAGGTGATGAGACTAACCTTGCCCTTGGGAGTCTTCATTGTCTAAGTGGAAGAACCTGGAAAGTCCATCTGCATTTGCATGGGCAGTCCAAGGTCTGTGTTCCACTTCAAAGTCCATTCCCTGTAGGGAGATGGACCACCTCAAAAGTTTTGGATTTTCCCCTTTCATTTGCATTAGCCATCTGAGAGGTCTGTGGTCAGTTTGAACTAGGATTGGGTACCAAACAAGTATGGTCTCAACTTCTTCAGGGACCAAACCACAGCAAAGGCCTCCCTCTCAATGGCACTCCAACGCTGCTCTCTGGGGAGAAGCCTCCTGCTTATAAAAGCAACAGGTTGGTCTTGGCCTTCATCATTGGTCTGGGATAGGACCGCTCCTATCCCTAGCTCAGAGGCATCAGTCTGCACTATGAACTGCTTGGCATAATCTGGAGCTTTTAGAATTGGTGCTGAGCACATTGCTTCTTTCAGGGTGTCAAAAGCCTTTTGGCAACTAACTGTCCAGTTAACCTTTTTGGGCATCCTCTTGGAGGTGAGTTCTGTGAGGGGAGTCACAATGGACCCAAATCCCTTCACAAACCTCCTGTAGTACCCAGTCAAGCCAAGGAATGCCCTGACTTGGGTCTGGGTTGTTGGAGCTGCCCAGGATGGCCTGGATGGCCTGGATCTTGGGCTGTAAGGGCTGTACCTGGCCTCCACCAACAAGGTGGCCCAAGTACACCACAGTGCCCTGCCCTATCTGGCATTAGGATGCCTTGATAGTTAGACCTGCAGTTTGCAGGGCTTCTAACACCTTCCCAAGGTGGACCAGGTGATCCTGCCAGGTGGAGCTAAAGACAGCAATATCATCAAGATAAGCTGCACTAAAGGACTCCAACCCAGCAAGGACTTGATTCACCAACCTCTGGAAGGTGGCAGGGGCATTCTTTAAACCAAAGGGCATAACAGTGAACTGATAGTGCCCATCAGGTGTGGAGAATGCTTTTTTCTCTTTTGCTCCTGGTGCCATGCCAATCTGCCAGTACCCTGCAGTTAAGTCAAAGGTACTTAAGAATTTGGCTGCACCCAATTTGTCTATCAACTCATCTGCTCTTGGGATAGGGTATGCATCTGTCTTGGTGACAGAGTTGAGCCCTCTGTAATCCACACAAAACCTCATTTCTCTCTTTCCATCCTGTGGGTGAGGTTTGGGGACCAGAACCACTGGGCTAGCCCAGGGGCTCTCAGAGGGTTCAATAACCCCTAACTCCAGCATCTTGCTGACCTCAGCTCTGATGCTTTCCTTGACTTGGTCTGACTGTTGATAGATCTTGTTTTTGACAGGTGCACTGTCACCAGTGTCCACATCATGGGTACACCAGTTTGTCAGACCAGGGGACAAGGAAAAGAGCTTAGCATACTGTTGGAAGACTTGCCTGCAGTCAGTCTGCTGTTGGGCAGAGAGGGTGTCTGAAAAGACAACTCCATCAACTGACCGATCTTTTGGTCTGTATGAGAGGAGGTCAGGGAGAGGTTCACTCTCTGCTTCCTGCTCCTCATCAGTCACCATCAGCATGGTGATGTCAGCCCTGTCATTGTAGAGCTTTAGGCGGTTCACATGGATAACCCTTTTGGGAGTCCTGCTTGTGCCCAGGTCAACTAAGTAGGTGACCTCACTCTTTCTCTCCAGGATAGGGTAAGGGCCACTCCATCTGTCCTGGAGTGCCCTTGGTGCCACTGGCTCCAAAACCCACACCTGTTGCCCAGGTTGAAAGTCGACCAGTGCAGCTTTTTGGTCATACCAGTGCTTCTGAAGCTCCTGGCTGGCCTCAAGATTCTTGGATGCCTTTTCCATGTACTCAGCCATTCTTGACCTTAGGCCAAGCACATAGTCCACAATATCTTGTTTGGGTTCTTGGAGAGGCCTCTCCCAGCCCTCCTTTACAAGACAAAGTGGTCCCCTCACAGGATGGCCAAACAGAAGTTCAAAAGGTGAGAAACCTACTCCCTTCTGTGGCACTTCTCTGTAAGCGAAAAGCAGACATGGCAAGAGGACATCCCATCTCCTTTTGAGTTTCTCAGGGAGCCCCATAATCATGCCTTTCAATGTCTTGTTAAATCTCTCAAGGCCCTTGGTTTGTGGATGATAGGGTGCAGTAAACTTGTACTGCACCCCCACATTCCTTCCACATGTGTTTCAGGTAAACAGACATAAAGTTAGAACCTCTGTCTGAAACCACCTCCTTAGGAAACCCTACCCTGGTGAAGACACCAATGAGGGCCTTGGCTACTGCAGGAGCTGTAGTAGTCCTAAGTGGGATTGCTTCAGGGTACCTAGTGGCATGATCCACTACCACTAGTATGAATTTGTTCCCTGAGGCTGTGGGAGGTTCAAGTGGACCCACTATGTCCACAACTACCCTCTCAAAGGGCACCCCACCACAGGCAGTGGTATCAGGGGGGCCTTTGGGTGGCCACCTGTCTTGCCACTGGCCTGACAGGTAACACAGGAGCTGACAAACTCCTTCACCTTTTGGTGCATCTGGGGCCAGTAAAAGTGGCTAACTAGCCTTTCTCAAGTCTTGGTTTGGCCCAGATGTCCAGCTAGGGGGATGTCATGAGCTAAAGTTAGGAGGAACTCCCTGTACTTCTGTGGCACTACCACTCTCCTGGTGGTTCCAGGATTGGGGTCTTTTGCCTCAGTGTACAGTAATCCCTCTTCCCAATAAACTCTGTGGGTACCACTGACATCTCCCTTTGCTTCTGAAACAGCTTGCTGCCTCAGGCTTTCAAGAGTGGGACAGTCTTGCTGCCCCTGGCACAGCTCTTCCCTAGAGGGTCCCCCTGGGCCTAAGAGTTCAACCTGGTAAGGGTCAAGCTCCATGGGCTCAGTTCCCTCTGGGGTGTCCAAGTCCTCTCCCTGAGGAGAGGGGTCCTGATCATTTGGCTGTATAGAAGCTGGTCCCCCAGTCTTCTTACCTTTTCTCTTGGTAGGTTGGGCCATTCTTTCAGGCTCCAACACTATTTCTTCACCCTGCCTTTTGCTCTGTGCTCTTGCTTTTACACACACCAATTCAGGGATGTCCAGCATTGCTGTATGGGTTTTTAGTTCAACCTCAACCCAGGCTGAGGTTTCCAGGTCATTGCCAAGCAGACATGCAGCTGGTAGCTTTGGAGAGACCACTACCTGTTTCAGGCCAGTAATCCCCCCCCCCCAGTCTAATGTCACCATAGCCATTGCATGATTAGTGGTAACACTGTCAGCATTGGTGACTGGGTAAGTACGCCCAATCAAATATTGCTCAGGGGAAACCAGTGTGTCTCTCACCATAGTGACACTGGCACCTGTATCCCTCAGAGCTTCTATCCTAGTTCCATTGATCCAAGGGTACTGTAAGTATTTCTTTAAGTTGGGTGGCCACACAGCTACAGTGGCAACCTCAACTTCCCCCTCTAGTTTCTAGAACGGCATCAGTGTGCATCCTGATTTGCTCTGGGCACACTGTTGATCCCACCTGTAGACTTGCCACCCCAGGAGTAGCTGTACTTGTGGGCTTAGGGGCCTTGTTGTGAGGGCAAGACTTGTCTACAGTTAAGTGTCCCAACTTCTTACAGTTGTTACACCAGGCCTTTGTGGGATCAAAGTTCTTCCCCCTATAGGGCTGTGGCACATAGGGAGTAGTTTGGGACCCACCCCCCTGTACAGGTTTTTGGGGCCCTTTGGACGACTCAGACTTTTTATCTTGGGGATTCTCACCACCTTTCCCCTGGGGAGGTTTTGTAACCACCTTCTTCTGGTCACCCCCAGTGGTTGTCCTTGTCACCCTAGTCTTGACCCAGTGGTCTGCCTTCTTTCCCAATTCTTGGGGAAAAATTAGACCTAGGTCTACCAAATGGTGATGTAACTTTTCATTTGTGCAATTACTTAATATATTTTCCTTCATAAACAAATTGTAAAGTCCAGTAAATTCATGCACATTGTGTCCAGTTAACCAACCATCCAGTGTCTTTACTGAGTAGTCTACAAAATCAATCCAGGACTGGTTCTGGGTTTTGTGAGCCCCCCTGAATCTAATTCTGTACTCCTCAGTGGTGAGTCCAAATCCCTCAATCAGAGTTCTCTTCATGAGGTCATAGGACCCTGCATCTGGCCCAGAGAGGGTCAGAAGCCTGTCTCTGCAGTTACCAGAGAACAGTTCCCACAGGAGTGCCCCCCAGAGAGGTTTCTTCACCTGTCTCAGGTCACAGGCCCTCTCAAAGGCTGTGAACCATTTGGTGATGTCATCACCCTCCTCAAATTTAGGGACAATCCCTTTGGGGATTTTAGGATCATGAGATTGCTCTTTATCCTTGTTATTTGTATTGCTGCCACCACTGATGGGTGCTAAACCCATCTCTTTTCTTTCCTTCTCTAGAGCCAGGAGTCTGGACTCTAGATCTATCCTTTGGCCAACCTTGCTAAAAGGTTGTCCTCCTCACTGAGGCTGTCCTCAATGTCCTCCCTGGGACCTGAACCACCTGTGTGGCCTCTAGGTCCCCAGAGGTTAATTCTTGGAAATAAGGGTGCAGGGACCCTTTCTTCCCTAGGCAGTGGTGGAGGTGGGTTCCTTTCTCCATCCTCCTCACTCCTTTCCTCCTCTGCTTGGTCATCACCATGCTCAGAGGGGTGGGCCTTTGCATACTCAGCCAGGAGCTCCTGGAGCCCTTGTTTGGTTGGATGCTGGCCCATTGGTATATTTTTAAGTTTACATAAGGACCTTACTTCCTTGAAAGACAAGTGAAGGTAAGGGGTGAGGTCGAGCTCCTCAACCATGTCCTGCATGTCATTATTATCTTCACTAATAGCTGGGTTCTTGTCTTGAGACATTCTAACAAAAAGTTCTAACCCCTCTACCCTTGACTATAGTGACTTTTTATTTTCTAAAATTCTAAAGGGACTTAAGCAAGGCCCTAACAAGACTTTTAGTAGTTTGGAAAACAAATGCCAATTTGAAAAAATCAAAATTCTAAAGGCAATTTAAGAGTTCTGTCGTGTGATCACATGGTAACCAAGTAGTCCAACAAATATAAGTTTGTATCCCACCGCTGATCCACCAATGTAAGAAACTGGCTCTATATATACTGCACCAAAGTGAGGTACAGTGTGTATAGAGTCCAACGGTCTCCAGAGGTTTGGCAGAGGTTAAAGTTAGATAGAACCTTACTCTCTAAAGTGGTAGCTTGGTCGAGCAGTAAGGCAGTGTCAGAGGACAGTGTAAAGCATTTGATGTACACACTCAGTCAGCAAATGAAACCACACACTCAAGAACTGAACTCTAGGCCAATTGTTTTGTATAAAAACAAATATACTGTTGTTTTATTTTAGAACCACAGGTTTGTATAAAATACTTTCTCAAGATAAGATGCTGTTTGGTGAATACTTTCAATGAACAATAGACTTTAAATGCAATATAGTACAGGGGTTGCAATAGGCAACACAATACTTGGTATACTATAACATTGAGCTCAATGGGATTTTTAAGTAAACTGCAATAGAATTACTTTACGAACGTTTTTCTTACTCAGGGCTGGATCCTGGATTCAGCCCTGGTGCATTTCCTGTAAACAGTTGAAAGAAATCGTTTTTGTTACACAGGCGATTTTTAAGGAATATTTGTATGTTGCAGAAATCGACACTTAGAAGAATTTCTGGTAAAAACCAGGCAATGTTATCCTATGGAGGAAAATCAAGTTACCGGAAAATCACAGTTGTAATCACTTTTTCTAATCAGTGCTGGGTACCTAAATCCAGCACTGGGATCTCTCCTGAGAACAGGTGAGTAATTTCGTTTTTGATATTCGGGCAATTTTTAGTGAATATTTCAAAGTTCCAAAACTCGACACTTAGAAGAATTTCCAAGTGAAAACCAGTCAATGTTACCCTATGGAGAAAATGCAAGTTATCGGCTTTCAGGTAAGTACTCGGCTGGCAGAGTTAAGGTTCTGGGGCAAGACTCAGGGGTCTCCCAGGTTCAGGTTTGTACTGTTGTTACACCCTCAGCGGCACAGGGGCGGCCGGGTGCAGAGAGAGTAGGCCCAACGTTAGCCTATGGCGGGCGGGGGCCTTTGGTTGGTGGCTGCTGGCAGGCCACTCGGCTGTGGGAGCAAAGCTCCTGGTCACTTACTCAGGGCAAGTGGGGAAGTCGAACAGGGTAGTTGGTGCACCCTCAGCGGCACTGGGGCGGCCGGGTGCAGTGGGCTTTTGGGCCGTCGGGCGCCCAATGGATTTCAATGGGAAAGCTGCAAGACGAACAAAGGCTGCAAACTCGGGGACGGTGATTCTTCAGGTGCGACCACCACTTCGAGAGGTAAGTTGGGAAGCTGTAGGATGGGTAG
The DNA here is from genome assembly GCA_963921515.1 of Calotriton arnoldi. NCBI lineage: Eukaryota > Metazoa > Chordata > Amphibia > Caudata > Salamandridae > Calotriton > Calotriton arnoldi. The sequence goes on along the minus strand of CAWUFW010008840.1, from coordinate 573,650 downwards.
ACACCCGGGAGTTGGGCACAGGGGGCCGTGGGGCGCCGGGTGCAGGGGTGTCTTTAGGCGTAGTGAAATCTTACCCTCTGCTGGTCGCGGTTGGAGGGGTCCCTGGTGTTGAGGCTGCAGGCGTCGTCAGGAGCGTCGAGGTGAGTCCTTGGGTGCTGGATTCTTGGTCACAGTCGCCGGGGGGACGTCCTCGTGGTCTTTGTCCACTTTGGCTCGGGCCGGGCTCGGCGGGTGCAGAGTGGGCAGGATCCGCGGTCTCAGGCCGGGGCCTGGGGTTGCAGATGTTTGAGCAGAACCACTGCTTGTGGGAGTCCCAGTCTTTAGTTGAGCAAGGCAGTCAGCTCCTCCGGGGTTTTCGAGGTTGCTGACCACTGAAGAGGCCGGGGTTTAGCAGGAGCAGGTTCGAGGTTCGACAGGCCGGTAGGGCTGGGGCCAAGTCAGTTGGTGTTGTCCTCTTGTTAGCAGCTGCACGGCTGGTCTTCTTTCTTCTTGTTGTTTCGGAATCGGGATCTGAGGAAGGAAGGTTCAGGGTGCCCCTAAATACTGAATTTAGGGGCGTTACAGGTAGGTAAAGGGCAGGGACCAATGGGTCCCTTCCCTGGGGTGGGTACACCCCCTACTCTGCCACTCTCCTGTCCTTGGTTGGCTGGGTCCCCACATCCTCAAGATGGCGGGGACTCGAGGTTGTGCTTCACCTCGCCTCCCCCACCCTAGGGGTGGAGTTGGCAGAGGTGGGCACACCTCTCTTCCTCACTTTGTATTTCCCGCCGGGTCTCCCGCCCAAAGAGGGGGGGTGGAACCAGTGGGGACCAGTTGCTGAGTACAGCAAGTGGTCTGGAGAGGCTCACAAGGGCGGTATGCCTTTGAAGCTTCTCCTTCGTGAACCCTGCCCATCCTGGGGGAGGAGGCTTGGCACCTCGTCCCAGGATGTGCATTGTTTCAGGTCCCCGAGAGCAGCAAGCTCTCGACCCAGGGATCCAGAAACATGTCTGGGAGTGGCAGCCTCGGCAGCCACTCAGTCACGTCACTGGGAGTTGATCGAGTTTCAGGGGGCATCTCTAAGATGCCCTCTGTTGTGCATTTTACATTAAATCCCACACTGGCATCAGTGTGGGTTTAATGTGCTGAGAAGTTTGATACCAAACTTCCCAGTCTTCAGTGTAGCCATTATGGGGCTGTGGAGTTCGTAATGACAAACTCCCAGCACCATATACTCTTAATGGCAGCACTGCACTTACAGTGCCCAGGAATGAACCTGGGTACTGTAGGGGCACAGGGCTCATGCACCTGTACCCTCACCACTGGCATAGGGCACCCAGCTAGAGGGGTGACTGAGGTATGCCAGGGCAGTGGTTTGTGGGCATGGCACACAGGGATGTGTGCCATGTTGACTCTTCACTTTGTTCTGCACCAAGACACGCAGCCTGCAAAGGCAGGGTGTGTGTGTCAGGGTACAGGGCCTCCAAGGGTGGCACAATAAGAACTGCAGCCCTTGTAGGCCTTCTCTGGTCACTGTGCCCTGGGTACCAGTGGTACCATTTACCAGGGGCCCACCTGTGGCCAGAGATGCCAATTGGGTTTAGGCTTCAATGCAGTTTAAGGGAAGGAACACAGGCCCTGGGTACCTGTTTGGCAGGAGCCCAGGACACTCAGTCAAAGCACATCAGCAATTCAGCAAAAAGTGGGGGCATACCATGCAAGAAAGAGGGCACTTTCTCACATGGATCCCTTTGTTTTTAGACAAGTACGAGTGCCTCGAAGACTAATCGAGGAAATGCGATTTTAGTGATGTCTGCCACTTTTTCTTTAACACAGGGGGAGATGTAGCATATTGATGCTATGCGCTCTATGTCTGTTGTGGTTCTGAGCGGACTCTGCAGAGGAAACAACTGATATGTGGGGAGGTGTTAGGGTGTCGTTAACGTGAAGTATGATGTAATGTGCAGTGGGTGAGTGAATGCTGAGGAATAAAGTAATGCTTGATAGCAGCTCCTATGTGGCGTAATTCATCTAATAACACACAAAGGGTCTAGACGGAGCATTAACCCTACCAGCAACGTACTGCACCTATACCAATAGAATCTCACACACAGTTGTACGTCTGGTGACACATAACACCTGAAATGGTGATCAAAAACAAAGAAAGAGCACAATGCTGTTAGGACGAGAACCCTCACTCACCCGAAGGTGACATGCTTCATTATTGGGTTCCCTCATCATACAACTCCCCAGCATCAAGAGGGGAGGAGCAGAGGTGTTTTTAATTCAAGATGAGCAATGATAATATTCTAGAGTGAGGGGCAGAGTGCAAAATAATGTAAAGTGTCAGTAAAACTATCTCATGGTGGGCTGAAATTGTCCTTTTGTTCTGGTGCCCCCATTGGATAGGGTTAAAAATCATGAGCGGACAGGAGGTAATAAAACTACCCTATCTTAAGTGGTCAACATGTTTCTGTCTGCTGACTTAATAAAGTTCGAGGGCATTCGTTCGTCAGGACCAAATAAGTGTGAGTCACTCTGCTATTATGAGTAAAATATCAGACACCAGCCATACATTAGACTTGGTAGATATCAGAGGGGCCCAATGCAGGCAGCAGGGTCCACCTATAACGCCGGGGCATGTTTATAAACTCCGCTCTCAATTATCAGTCCCCACCTATGTTGCAGAGCTCCTGTGCTTCTGCTTTCCCTAATGCGTGCGGGCTGGCAAGAGGGGTCTGAGTCTGTGTCGCTGTTGCCAGATCAGGGTGGACCTAGATCAACTCGGATCACCCTACCTGGCAAATAAGTATGAGCACCTCGAAGACTAATTGAGGAAATATGATTTTAGTGGTCTGCCAATTTTTCTTAAAGATGGGGGAGAGGTAGCATATTGATGTTATGCGCTCTAGGACCATTGTGGTTCTGGGCGGATTCTGGAGAGGAAACACATGATGTGAGGGAAGATGTTCGGGTGTAGTTAATGGGAAGTATGATGTAATGCACAGTGTGCGCGTGTATCCTGAGGAATAAATTAATGCTTGATAGCAGTTCCTGTGTGCCGTAATTCATCTGCATGCTCCTGGGTTGGGGAAGACGCTAAACCTCCCTGCAACATGAAACACCTTTTATACAAAAGTACTATGCATGCTTGTATTTTGTGGTTCATATTTAAAAGATTGAAGGCAAACTAAAAGCCCCATAATGCGCTATGCTGTTATTTAAAATACCGGGACTAGTTGAAGGTATTGCACATGGCATTGGTACGCTTGGCAGCAACTCATCATAGCCAATGATTGAGGTTTGAAGAGAGGAGGGAAAATTTCAAGTATTAACTAACACATTCAAGTTGCATTCGCTTTCATAATACGCCTTCAACACATGAGCTTCCTTATTCTGGCCAGTGTGACGGATTAACTTTAATAAAGGCGCTCTCCCATGTCTGTACTGCATCTCCCAATTGGATTGCAATGATACAATGGACTACGTTTCCCAAGTGATTGTAAGTGGCAAAGTTAACCTTCAGGGAAGACAAAACAATGGTCTGTACCCTTCTTCTGGGTTACTTTTCCACACAGCGGGCACTTTAGACCTCGTCGAGGAGAGTGTCTAGGAACACTTATGCCTACTGACCATATAGGGCATAGCGATCACACTTCGCGTTCAAAAAGGTTCACCTTCAGATTAGAGGCGAGGTCCAATGTCCGGCATACATTTCCCAGAGGGCCATGCGAAGCGGCAGGTTCACCCCAGAGAAGAAACTGTCTGTTCATTTGCCCACATAGCTGTATGCCGTAGTGTAGCGAGTCTCTGTTCAGAGACGACGGTATATAACCTATGGCATACATCGCTTAGAGGATAGTGGGGTTACATGCCGTCTTGTGTTACGGTGCTGCTCGTGGTTAGACGACTACAATTCCTAGAGTGCTGATGCACGCACCTGCAGTTTTGTGTAAAGGGGCGTATAAAAATTGAGAAACTACAATTTCCGTCATGCCTCGGTTGCAAAGGAGAAGAGTATTTACTAACCTTCGAAAAATAGCAAAGGAACAGTTTGTCCGTGGATATAGAAGACGGCCAAAAATAAAACGACCACTGCTCATGGAAGGACAGAATCCGCCATGTTAGAATCTAAAAAACGTATATTTTCAGGGATGGAGTCGCACCGAGACAAAAATACAATTATAAATACAAAAGTGGATCTTTAAAATCTTTTCAAAAAATGTTATGCTAGAAAATTCTAAAAAGAAATCTAATAGCTTTTTAAAACTATATGTATAGGCTATGATTATAAAATTGGGCTACATTTGAGAAATATTATATATGATCGCATTTTTTAAAACAAAATAATTGGTTAATTACTGGCAGGATGTTTCCCACCAATAATTGCACGAGGGCGCCGTGAACATATGACATGGCTGCGACAGTGTTTCTTCTTTATTAACAGCGAATGACACCCTCCCAGTCCTTCCTTTTTGTTGGCAGCCTCGAATGAGTAGTTCGTGACGTTAGAAGGACGGAAGCAGATGGTGAGGGGCGGGGTGCACGAGGAGTGGGGGGGGGGGTTTGCTGTACTGTGTTTACTTCCGGCCGGTTCGGAGCTGAGACAGGAGCAGAGGAGCCGCCATGGACTGGCTGATGGGGTGAGTGGAGAGATGAAGAAGGTTTGGAATGGAAGTGGCCGAGAAAGGGAAGAGGCAACATTTAGGTGGGAGTGAGCAGAGGAAAGAGATCATGACAAGGAAGAGAAGAGAGGCTGGGAGAAGTAATGGCAGAACAGATGCTGAGAATGGAGAGGGAGAATGCAGGGGTGAGCGAAAGGAGTGGGTGGGCAGAGAGAAGAAGAGTTGAGAATGAGTTAAGAAGTGTTAGCAGACAGGTTGAGGATAGGCTTAGAATGTGGAGTTGTTAAGTGGTAAAATGGTGCAAGGGTACAGAGGTTGGGTAGCCAGAGTTCAGAGGACATCAGCGACATTAGAGGCTGAGGAGAGTTTAAGCAGAGCTATAGAGAAATATATGGGGAGCGCATAGACGAGGAAGAGGCGAGAAGTGTGCAAGGCAGATGAGTTACTAGGCATAAAAGGAAAGAGGGATGCCGGGCAGCTTGAAAGAAGCGGAGAATGGCGAGAAAGTAGAACGTGGGGTTATGCCAAGCGAGAGTTAGAGCTCGGCAGAGTGACTAGATCAGGGGTTGGGGACAAAGATCGTAGAGACTGGAGAAAGTAAGGGTTGTGGGGAGAGAGACATGAGTGAAACGAGAAAAGTGCCTTGGGTTTAGAAGGTAGTAGAACCTGAGGATAAAGGTAGAGGATGCTAGTTAGCTTGAGGGGTTTTATCAAATACATCATTTTGAGTTGACAGTGTAATACTGTATTACATTATGTGTTGGAGGTCTTTCCTTTTCTTCGGTAGCCTTGACGTAACTATTGCACAGAACAGTCTGTAGTCTGGCATATCTCAGACAAGCAACTGTGTTATCAACATCTGTTAGAAAAACATTGGTATAGTAAAACATATTTCTTTTTCGTATAATTGCCTGACGTGGATGTAGCATATTCAGCTCATCTATCACTGTGAATATTTGGCTACTTATTTTGCTCATGCTATAGTTCTAGATCCGGACACAAATGAGACTCGTGGTGTTTTTGCTAAAAATCCAGGCATACCTTTAATGCATAATCCTTCTGACTTATATATTGTAAGCTCATACCGTGTATGTAGTCTAACTTAATGACAACATATACTGTACATGTAGATGTACATAGCTGTGCCACACACTGTGCAAGCTGACTGATACAATGGACAGCCACTGTACCTTATGACTGATACAACAGTGCCACGCGCCTACTGTTTAAGGTTCTCCAGTCTAAAGTCACTGTGATGCACGGTACATGTGGTTGACCTATCACATACCGTTCATGCTACCTGATGCCGCTGTAAAAGATGATGTGTTTAGTACACACTTGTTAAGCGCTATCATTGCTGCATGACATACCAGTGGAACCTATTGTGCCTGCTGCCTGATATAACTGTGTTAGGTTGTGTTTGCTGCTTGACATAAATGTGGTACATATATTGACAGCTGACCGTGACCTGTTGTAACACATATCTTATATGCCGACATAATTGTAACATACCGTGCCTGGTGTCTGGTATACTTGAAAACATACTGTGACTCTGCTCCCAGTGTTACTGTTTAATGCCGTGCTGTCTGACATAACTCTGAATCACTGTACTTGTGTCTAACCTGTCACATACTGTATGTTGTAGTTAGGGGGAGAGTGGGGGGTCTGCTACCTAACTTAACTGTGAAGGTCATACCTGTTATGCGCCGTAATTTCTAGCCTATTGCATGGCATAACTGCGATACATTGTGCTAGTTGTCTTGCATCTTATCAGCGACGCCTGCGTTTTCCTTGATAGCTCACTCGGACTGTGCTTTATTTGCGGTGCAGGAGTCTCGCTCCAGCAAGTACACGGTGCATGTGTTCATGAGGACCAGGGCTATGATAGTGTTGCCTTCACTGCCTGACAGAGGAAATACATGAGCTCAGAGGTCTTGCATTTTTTCACCCCACTGATTGTGCGATAGTGCTTTTCATCCGAGATGTGTGAATATCTCGTTCCTCTCGCGGTTTGGGATGGGGATTTTGATGGTGGAATAAGGGTCCCCTGCTTCTGATATTACAGCGTTTCGTTCCACTGTGAGGGAACCTCCCGGACTGCATTCCTAGGAAGATGTTTCTTGTGAAAATGAGAAGCACATCTACTCCTAAGTTTTCAGTGGCCTAACCGGAGTTTTAAGTGATGTTACATTGTCAATGACTTTCTTTATAGTGCATCATTTAATACCCCCCTCACTGATGACTTGCTTAGTTCTCTCCCGTCTGCACTGGTGGGTGCACTCGGCTGGAGAAGAACCCTCTTACCTTTACCTGCTAGTTCTGCTTAGGTCTTTGCTTTTGTGTATTCTCCAGTTCAACCCCACATTGTTCAGTTTTCCCCAAACGCCTCCCTACTTCCGATATGTGCATGTAGCTCAAGTTGTCAGTCTTGGATGGTATATGATCAGTCAGACCCCTTTTCTCTCCATATTCGCAAACACATTTGTTCTCGACATTCTTAAGCATCCTGGCACAATACTTACTGTTCAGCCTTCATTATTTCATCCACTTCATTTGTTAACTCTTAGCACCGACTATTGTGTTCTTGCACGCATAATCTATCTTCTTTTGCTCACTAATCCCGGAAGTGCTTAATCCTTCAACGTCGTTGTTTGAATCCCGATGTAACACTGTATTACTGCAGCTGAGATGGAAGGATTAAAAATGCACAACACCCTTCGAACGCTCGAGGATAGACGTACGCCGATGCAGTTATGTGTAGTGTTGTCATATTGCAGTAGATGATTGGTAAATGGCCCAGTGTCTTGGAATTAGATTATAAGAACGGTGCAACCTGTCGGCATGTGCCACAATAATTTAGTAAGGAAGGAGAAGGATTAATTTAACTTTAAATGTGTTCTAATGAATGCATGATATTGTTTGCAATTATAAATCTTAAGTTTTAATGATTACCAAAACTTGGTTAGGCCAAGTATTTGGCTCAGATCTTTTGCTTATGGTATTGGCCCCGTGATTGGCCCCACAATCAGGCTTATTTGCCTGGCAGGCCATGATAAGAAGAGGAATATTTATTTTTAATGGGAAACTTAAATTCCATATTTAGTTCCTCTTCAAATATAATTCACGTGAGCATCTAATTATATAAATGTACCTCTGCAATACATTTTGTGTGTAACCTGTTTGTTTATCATCCTCAAGAGTCCAATGAAGAATTTCAAAGTGCTCTATTAGAGGTTTGTTTACCCTGTACCGCCAAAAATCGAATCTGCTTGCTCTAAGTTGTTTCCACTAATGGTTTAGAGACGTCTGGACAGAGCAGTTGGGAACTTAATGGCCACCCTTGAGGGGCTGCTATTTTAACATAATTTGCGATCCTCCACTTATGGTGAAGGCCATGCTCTGAATTGGGTACTTGGGTTGGGGTTTGGTATTGGAAAATTACGCCTGTGGATTTGTCAGACCATTATCTAATTACATTTCACATTTTAGCGTGCAGTGTGATAAAGAAACATGGTAAACGTCATATAATAGCGTTTCCTAATTACAGAGAACTAGGGGCAGCAAATCTGGCACAAATTATTAATGAGAAACGGTTCATATGCCCGTACTCTGGCAACTCATCTGTTGGTGGATTGGTATAACAACCTACTTACCACCTTCATTAACAAGTTTGTCCAATAAAATATATCAGACGTAGTAGGGCTAATAAGGCTCAGAGTTGCTTTACTGATGTACGTAGGACACTTCAGAGTTAAGTATGGGAAAATGAAGCATGTCCGGAAGAAATATCTGAGTGACGCTCATAGACTAAAGCTACAGGCCATTAGGAGGACCCATAAATTGGCTATTGAGTGCGCCAAGAAAAAAAGGCTTTACAAACCACACTATAGAGAATCTCCAATTCTTCGAAGGCACTCCTTTAGGCTCTGAAATAAGTGGCAAGTCATACGTTTCTGCTTATGATGCTTGAATCTCTTAGTACTCCAAAACATTAGGAAAAAGACAGGGACCAGATCTTTTCAGGCCAAATCTTTTTAAGCCAGCTCATGATGGAACTCACTTACGGGTGATATTAGACTTCAACAACTGTTTCTGCCATTTTGGTTCTTTACCTGTTTAGGCAACTTTCTGTTTTATCTCAGCACCTAGTGTAGTTGCCCAGTGGGGTTTTGGCTCTGTATAAATAAATGTGTGTATATTCATTCCTGTTCTAGGTGCCGCCTGATATTCTTAAACTGAGAGCTGAGCATAGCTTCCATTCTTCTGGTATGTGAAGTTTCATGCTCACGCCACCGACACTTCATTAGTAGCCTTGATGTGTTTGACCCCTGCTGATATGGGGGAAGCATATTTGTCCTGTGCTCTAATTGGAATTCCCCCATCCTTCCCTGTGCATGAACAGGCTTGGTTTTGATGCATAAAAACATGTTAGTAATGCTAACATCTACACAATGGGTACTCGCAAACATTTTCCCAGTGGCTACAAGTTAGGTCTCTATTGTGTCCGAGGGCCTCATTGATGCCACAGGGTGGGATAGGGGCTTTGCTGGAGTGGTGTTGGGGGTGGCGGGGGGGGGGGTGTTGGCGTTTGGGAAGTGCAGCATGGACATTGTGTCGTCGGTGAGTCATGGAGCTATTTTGAGGCTTTTATTCTATATTGCCCTCTAAATTAAAGCCTGTGAAACCCTGAAACCGGTCCTAGGATGCTTGTTTCCAGTTCAGATAGGACCTGGCCTGACAGTTCGGGCTGGACTGTTCCCATTGGGCGCAGGGTCAAGACTGATTTGCATATGGCTGGATTCAAACTGGAATGGCATGGTGAGCAAAAAAACGATGGATTTAGGCCCAGATCTCTGTACTGGGGTGAATGTATGACATTGTTCTGCATTCTGTCCATCAATTGTTCTTTTTGCACCTGATTAGAGGGTGACTGCCATCTGCAAGATGACTGGCACTGAAGAGTGGGCTTCACCTCGCATCCCCCACCTGAGGGGTGGGATTGGCAGAGGTGGAAACACCTTCTGGGCTGTTCTGATTTTTTTTTTTCTGCCTGTCTTCCTGCCGAAAAGGGGGTGAGACAGGAAGGGGGCCTGCTCCTGATAGCAGGAGAGGCTGGGGTCGCATTGCAAAGGCGGCAAGGCATTTGAAGCTCCCCTGCCACAGATGGCTCTACCCAGTGCTTAATTTGTAAAAAATGAAGTGCCGGGGCTCAAAATTTTGATCAGAAGCCGCTGTTGCCAGCGCTGCAGAAAGTCATGGTGCCAAATACCAAGGCTGGATAGGTTTGAGCGCCCTTCATGCATCTTTAACACACAACCAAACACTGCCTGCCCATCTATTTCACCCCTGCACGTTCTTTGTCGTCTTTGCTTCCTCCCTTTGTCACTGTTCCATCTTGCTCTTCGTCCTCCTTTCACCCTTTTGTGTTTTTCACCCTTTTGTGTTTTTCTCTCTTTTGTTCTGGGTCAAAGTGTGATGAGCAAAAATAAGTGCTAGTGCTGTGCCCCACAGTAAGTGCTGGTAGCTCCACCTGCAACCACCAGCTCAAAGTGAGCACTGGAAGAAACAGTAATATGCTACAAGAGAGCCAAGGGCAGTCCAGAGTAGTAATGATGAGCCCAGAACTGGTCAATGTCTGCTCTGTAAAATGTTTGCCTGTGCAAAATCCTCTTATCAACCACTAGTGGTTAAATATTCCACTAACAAGTCAAAATCCTGTGATAAGAAAAACAGTGCTGCTCTTAGCATCTCCATAAGTGGGTGGTGTTAGGGAGGGCGGGCTGCAAGCACTGTGAGCTATGATCTGGAAAGTAAGGGATGCAAAACTCTTTAATTGGAGGCCAAGAAAAGTTTGGGGTAGTCTGCGGATGGGTGGTGCAGTGTGCAAAGGTTCTTGTGTGAATGTTTTAAAGAGTCTTCACATTTAGAAGAAACTCATCTTCATATAGACCTGTTTCAACTGTCACTTAAAAACAAGCACAGAGATACAGTCAGATGTCTCATACACACACTCACCACACACAAAGACTGACTTGCAAGCGCGCGCACGTCAGCATAGATTGACTTGCAAGCACGCTTGCACACACACAGTTCTACTTACAAATGGTGGATCCTAAAATAGCTTTCAAACGTTTGGTCAGAAAGAATGAATCTAAAATAACTTCTCTTAAACTGCATGAACGCTCTTAAAATATCACTCACTGTGATGTTTCTAAAAACCGACTGAAGCCTTCTTAATATACCATGAAATCATTTTATTCACAGTGTGAATCCTCCTGTAACAGTTACTTTTAACAATCAGTTAAAACAATGTATATGGAAAAAATGACAAAGAAAATAATTGTAAAGAAAAATGTTCTCATACTTTGCCTGTTTACGCTACTTTGAAGGGCCATACATCATACTAAAAGCTTTGATGATGCAGTCGCCTGGCAAGATATCACCCATTTCCAAAGACACTTCTGTTTCCGATAGTTGAATCTGGTGTGCTTGTGTTTTCAGTGTAGGAAACATTTACTGCCCAAAGTACTCCTCTTTAATAAAAATTCTTTTGGAGCGCATGCCATGCGCTCAGACGCGCTCGATTCCAATCAAGATTTGTCAGTGAGTGACGGCTCCGAAATTTGGACGGAGTGACAGTGTTATTTTACAGTCCGACAGACAGTAGACCATTAACAGTTAGTTCATGATTTAGTAACTGTCTGTCTGTCTTCTTGACTTGCATACATAAACTGCCCGGCCTGGCATTATGGAAGGAAGAGGAATTGGTGTGTGCGTCGTGCGTGCACAAGAACTGGTTTCAACTTTAAAAAGCGAAGCCTAAGCCAGTTTATTTTTTTATTTTTATTTTAATGCAGATTTATATAGCGCGAACTCGACCCGAAGGTATTGGAGCGCTTTACATGAGCACCGGTCAGGTTACAAGGAGGACACATTCAGGGCAGGCACGGGGAGAAGATTAAGTGATTTGCTGATGGAAGGAAGAGGGTCAGGGAATGGATGCCGCCTCTTGCCTATATTTTAGGCAAGGCTCGGGAGTTACTCTGAGCATGCGTGCCCAAATTAATTACCCGGCGGCGGTAGTGCGGTACCGTACCCAGCAGTTTGTTGAGTGAGACTGAGTGAGACCTGAGACCAGTACTGCCTGAGACGGGGTGGGTGACCGAAAGTGAAGCCAAACTGCGTTTAATCAATTCATGCGCGGCTGCGCGCCATGTTTGGACAAGTCAGAGTCTCAGAGAGCCAGGGGCTGGCCTTGGCTTTTTAACTTACTTCCAGTACTGCGGCGCCGGCAGGCCCTAGGCTATCCGCGGCGCCTATCGACTATCAAGATGACCTATGAGACGGGCCTACGGCCGGCAGCGGGTGTGCTGTCACTGCGGCGGCTACAACTAGGCCAGGGCCTGGCACTGCCTGGTCTGGCAATCAGTTAATCTGAATGAATGATGATCACCACAGTACTGATCACATCCTAACGAATCTTGTGCCGGAGGCAAGCTGCCTAGTGCCTACCACCACCACGGTGATCTGACGACACGACCGGACGGTCCGGACCGTCACGGACTCACGCCACCATGCTCTGAGTCCGAAAAAAATAAAACAGCGTTGGTTATGGCATGTAAGACATCACATCGCTAGTTGGCTACTACTCTACTCTACTAAGTAAGTTAGAGTGATTAACTTCTTACCTTTACTCGTGGGGTGGGCCGGCAGGGAGTCAGGGACACACACTGGCTGCACTAGTCTCACACTGCCTTCAGCCTTTAATAACTTATTAGGCGCCGGCGGCCTGGTGATGCTTGCTACGCTAGTACCAGACAATTCTGGCTGATCGATGCCTGCTCAGGCTGCCGCTGCCCTTCCCCTACCCTCAGGCTCAACCACGTCGTCGTCGGGCGGGGTGGGGCTGTCGCTGAACGAACGACGATGACTCGTGCTGAGCTGCGCTGCTGCGGTGGTTATGCTGGGGCGTGGCAATGTGGAAAAAATCTGCGCACGCTGCCTGCAGCACAGTCCACCTGACCCACCCATTCATAACCAAAATGTAGCCCAAAAATCTTGAATCTCCTCTGACTTGGGGGCTCGCTCGCAGCTCAGGGCAGGCTAGGGCTAAGTCACAGTGACTAAGAGTCACAGCCGCAAGTTGCACTACAGTTAAGCACTGGTCCGTGACTCACTCGGGAGACCGGAGACCGACTGACCGAGGCGTGAAAAACACGCTGCGGCTGCACCATACAGTACAGGGTAAATAAAATTAAATATATACATCTATCATCGTGCAATATGTGACGTGCGCAGCAGATGCGTGTAGACCCGGCCCTAATAATTAAGTGCCGGTGCTAAGCACCGGAAAGCACCGGCACAAATTAAGCCCTGGCTCTACCTGACCTGGGGAGGTGTGCACACCTCTGCCCAGGAACGCCTTTGTTTCTGGGCCCAGGGAGCGAAGACTCCCATCCCAGAGGTCCAGAAACTTGTCTTGTGGTGGCAGGCTGGTGTTCACCAGTCAGGAACCCACCATCTGTTGGTTTGGTTCAGGGGTCCCCTCTAGAAGGGATGTTCTCTCAAGGTGGCACAGCTTAGCCAACTAAGCTGCACTGCCTTGTGCACTCAGTGGTGCCAGAGGATGTGCTTAATGTGTTCTGTTGGTGCAGGGCGAAGGATATGCATATATCCTGATATGAATGTGCTGTTGCAATTTGAACACTAAGCCAAATACATGGCTTTTGTACCTGATTTTGCCAGGGTCTATGTCTATCATGCTTTATTGTTGTGAGGTGAAGTATAAAGTTAGCTGGATGGGACTAAGGTAGATGCTGTTTCTGATACATTGATTTGTGAGAGGATATAGATGTGCTGTTGATGGGAAAATACACAGCTAACTTAGTGCCATTAGTTCCATATTGTGTATATGATGACAGCAGGAGCTTGTATAGTGTGGAGAAGTGCAGACTTTCGTGACCAGATGAAAAAGGTGCAGTGTTGTATAGTAAGTTCAGTTAGGCGCTTGCCTTAGCTGCTTCATTTCCATAATAGAACTTTTGTTGGGTATATGATGGTATGTGCCGTCTAACCTGTTGTGTTGGGGGGGTTTTGTGGAAGTTCATAGTTTAGAGTGCTGCTGAAGCATGTCGGCGTGTGGTTAAATGCATGCCAAATGCCCCTTACAACGTGCACTGCTGAAAGCGGCCAAACAAACGGACGCAGAAGATCCTGTAATTATCAAGATTACACGGGGGAACTGCATGGATTGCAGCTACAAAGGCGCACACTGATGACCAAATCATTGAGCTCCTAGACGCCAATGCCCTGGCGCCTTAACACGTGCCAGTTTACTAATAGCGCTCCTTCTTGTACGGAGGTTGACAGGGAATCTGTCGCTGGCCCAGGCCCAGAATTTGACGGCACACAGAATAGAGCCATCGCTGCAATTTATTATAGTGACTTTATTCCCGGTGCAGTTTGCTGGCCCCATTCGCAAGTAATTAACCGTGTTGTATCTGTATCTTAACAGAGTTCCCCGAAGAGCTATGTCGTTCCCCCGATGAAGAATGTTCCCGAGCCAGATATTTTATTGGACTCTGTCTTCCTCTGGGCGTCTCTTCACCCGTTTTGGAAGGTGGTCCCACGAGAAATGGGAGTGCTCAGTTATGGCACGTTTGATCCCCCTGAAGTTTCAGGCCCCGCTCTCTGCACACTCTCCTGCTTTCTCCCATCACATGCCAGACAAACCTGGCTTGCAACGTAAAGAGTCGTTTTACTCTTCCAGTAATGGTGCCTGTGTCTTCCAGAATCTTCGTTACCTGTAGCCTGTTCCGGGTGGCTTATCCTCGTCTGGACGTGGCCTGAACGAAGTATTCCTCACCAGAGGAAAGAAAAAAAACAAGCATTGGCATAGCCAATAGGTCTCGCCGTTGGGACCTCACAAGTGTATAGGCAGAGCTATTGGCTTTGCCAGTAATTTGAGCTCTTTTCTAGAGCATTGTGGCTGCTGTTGCTGAGCCTAAGTGGGCAAAGGGTGCGCTGGCACAGCCTGGTGAAGTCTTAGCAGTCTGAGAGCCTGGCAAGAAGGTGTGGGTGATACACTGACATGGCCCTTTGGTGGCACAGCATGTGTGTGACGTGGTAAGAGAGCCCATGACAACTTGTCAACAGGAGGAGCCCTATTACTGGGAAATAGTTGTGGCAGAACCATTTTGCTTCACTAAAAATGACTTCTTCGCAAAATGCACCAGTGGAAAGAAAGTATGCTAGAAAAAAAAAAAAGAACACAGCAGTGTGTCTCTCAAATATGGCCGATTGGGAATCGTGCCCCCACAATAAGGAATGTCCTCTACACCTCACACAAGCAGTACCTCTTTGCGACCAAATAGGACCCTATAAGCCAGACTGTACCACTGCTTGCCCTGGGCCAGGAAACCATCTCCCAAACGAGGAGCCAGCCTCCAAACCAGGAGAGAGTGCACGCTCCCGATCTGGAGTGCACGCTCCCAATCTAAAGAGCACTGCAGGGACTTATGATCACGCATGTTAAAGCCTTCATTCCTCTTCCTAGACTGTTTTCCAGCCGTTCATGAAATATTTCAGATTTTAAACATGATTTTCAGGATGTGAAATAAAGACGTTTTTTGCCTAGAGGGCGTGAATGAATGAACAAATGAATGAAGTGAATTGTAAAGCGTGTCAAGTACTCAGAGGAGAGTTACGGAGAGCCAAGAGCCAACCCCGTGGGTGGCAAGGGTGTTCTGTGTAAAATCCAGCCCCACCCCGCCCCCTTAGGTAATATAATCGGCTTGTAATCCTACATTAATAATTAAAGTAGGCAATAACCACACAATATTTTGGGGCACTGCCTAAACACTTACCATCATGTCACAGATACCGTCTGCTTCATAGAAGGTGTCATACGATTCACTGTAAATATATAACAAGCGCGCGCGCTCGCGCTGAAAGTAAAAAAACAAGTTTGAGGAGGAGGCAGCAGGGGAGGGTAGAGAGGAGGGGGCTCATGCGTCTGTTTCCCTTGCGGGAGCGAGCAGGAACCATCTGTTAATTACAAACAGATGGTTTCAAAGCTCGTTCCCGCAAGGGAATCGCCAAACGTGCACGCGTTGCCATTCAAAGCAATGCAATGCGTGCACGTTTTTGCCTAAAAAACGGAATCGATTTCTAAAGGTCTCCTCCTATGCAGCGCATGCGCGCTACGTAGGGGAGACCTAATGAATGTGTCCTCATGTAATGCAACTGGTGCTATGTAAAGCGCTCTGATACCCGATTCGGGTCAAGTTCGCGCTATATAAAACTCTGTAAAAAAAAAAAAAAAAAAGAGGCACAGCATCAGACTGCTCTGACAAGGCCTCCGCTCCTCCCTGCGTGCAATGAAAGAAGACATGTAAAGTGCCCCAGTGATACTAAGAGCACCCCCTGTCTATGTCATCCGTGGAGACATGTTTTATACACCGCAGTACAGCAACAGTACACAGGTTGAAAACGCTGCTCTGTGCGAACTAACTGCAAGGTTGAACTGTTTCCACTGCCCCCACTACAGACATTTCTGATGCTGTGTTAGGCGCGTAAATTAATCCATGTAATGAAAAATGGAATTAATTTTTTGATAAAAATATTTTTTGCACAAGCAACATGGTACTTTTTTCTCCAATTTGTTGTGGAGTTCGTCTGAATTAACACTGAGCATACAGTCTGTTCCATGTTCCAGGTTATTGTAAACTGGTTAATACTGATTGAACCTTACAAATGGCACGTATGAGGTACTGCGTTCTAAAAGTGCTTTTAGAGCAGCGGTTTTGTTTTTGAGTTTTCTTAAATACAGTCACAGGCTGCACCATTTAATCGACAGAAGGAGTCTGTATTAGAAATTTATGTAGGTCACATTTGCCACTTGAAACTGGACAAATGCTCGGCCTGGGTGAAGTTTAAAAGTAAGCTGGCGTAATTTAGGCATGTTCATGTTACGCTTGTTACACAAATTCCTGAAATTACGCCTTGCCGCGTAATTGCACTGCAGTTAGCAGCAAAATCATTGAGTGGGAGTGCAGGAACAACACGATCAACAATAATGCAAACTCCTACTGTTAGTAGTACTTGTTTTTTACATGCTGTCTTTTAGCGCAAAATGCATACTCGCATCAAAAATTGATGCAAGGACGCATTTTGTGCTAAACGCCGGACTTGCGTGTCACATCAGTATGTGTAATTTTTCTTAAATTTTTGAGTAATTATACAAAAGCATATTACATGAATTTCGCCCACCGCAATACAAAACCTCTGCTACCTGAAAAATAAAACAAGGTAGTAGAGCTATTGCTTGAAGAACCACAGTTTATGTAACTCCTGATCGTTTGTTGTAGTCTAATTAGACATAGGGTGCCGAGTGCAGAGAAAAAACGATCTCCTTTGCTAACTTGTTGAAAATATGATGGGACCTGCAAATTATCCTGTTCTGACGTTGGTTTGTGTTGAGCTACATATTGAGTAAGTACATTTGGCAATGTAGAAAGTACATCCTGGAGAAGAAAAGCTTAATGATAAGGCACAGATGTTTTAATTTTAATCATTAAGCTATTCAGATCTGTTAGCAAGGTATTAATATAGGTAAAATCATTAGACTTTTTGACGCTTTTTAAAAGACCGGTCACTGTATTCTAGACCTGTTGAAGTCCTTTTTTGAGGGTAGATAAAAGATTAATTATAAGGATATATGTCTGTGATCCAGACAGGAAGACAGAAAATATGAACCCTGTTAATACCGAGAGAGAAAACAAAGGAAATTCTTTTGACAGACCTGAGGTGTACATCAAAAGAGATCACCATACTCCCTCACTTCGTGGGGTCAAGGGGGCGGGGGTGACTCAGAGTCCGATTCACTTGAGAGGAAACCAGGGCACGTGATCAATAGTACTAGAGCTGAGTGAAGGCCCAACAGAGCTAACCAGAGATCGTGGCAGTTGCTAAAAGCATCACTATGGTTTTCAGTGGCTACACACTGAGCCAGTCCTCACAATATTTCTACTGATGAAGTTTTTTTCTGTAGTCTTTACTTCTACTAGATATCATTGATGTGTATTTATAATAAGGGAATCCAAAAGAGTGACTCTGTGAGAAGTGAAACACAATGAGGTTTCAGGCAGGCTTCTTTCTATCAACAACACTGAAGTCTAACTTGCCTAGAACGTGCCCCTCATGCCCTATCCCTACACTTATTTTCTGTTATGCTCTGGAGACAAATGTCAAAAGATGTCCAAAATAATCTACGATGTTGATATTTGCTGAACCTTCTAGTTAATCCATCAAGGGCACAAGGATAACTCTTCCCCTGACTGGGTGCAGTCCCACCGAAAAAGGATAAAATAGGACCAAGTTCCTCCTGCATTCTTTGGTTAGATCAGTCACTAGCCTTATTTGATTTTTTGTTTTAAACTTAGGTTTGATGTTGGTTGTAAGTTTGACTGGGTGGCAGGATGCAGCACAGAAAACAGGGTTAAAAGAATATGCTTTAAGACTATCAAGACAGAACCTAATGTTGAAAGTAATTAACTGGAGCCAATAGCTCTTGGCTAATGTTGTCCAAAATATCTACATTGCATGGTCTGGCTAGGTTTAGAGATGAGACTAAACAGCAATTTTATTTAATTAAATTATGAAATTGAGTGAGAGCAAAAATCTGGAAACTGGCCAAATATGATAGAGTAGCTGAAGTAATTGTTAGAGATGAGGGGGACCGGCCATGTAACAGAGAATGTGGAGCCGGAGGGCTCTTACCAATCGTTTCTCATAAACATGCAATCTTGTTGAGGAGAGGAGAACATGAACTTTACCAACTTCCTCAGACTCAGAACAGTGTATACTGTGAGCTGGGGCTAAAATGTTCCTGCAGAGTATGTTTTTGGTGGTCCT
The DNA here is from genome assembly GCA_963921515.1 of Calotriton arnoldi. Classification (NCBI taxonomy): domain Eukaryota; kingdom Metazoa; phylum Chordata; class Amphibia; order Caudata; family Salamandridae; genus Calotriton; species Calotriton arnoldi. Next base: position 555,132 of record CAWUFW010008840.1, on the reverse strand, counting down.
TAATTTGGGTATGTAAGCATAGAGATGCATTTGATGTTGACAAATACCTTTCTTTTGCTGTCATAAAGTATTTTGTTTATTAAAGTGTTTTTGCAATGTAATATCTTCCACTGTCTTTCAACCTTCTGAATTGCTGCTCTGTAGGTTAGAGAGCTCTGAGATCAACCATTTAGCTTTGTGTTTTAATGTTGTGACATGCTTTTAGGAATCCAGTCCGGTAGGAACAGACATTGCCAGATAGGAAGACAGCAATGCTTACATGGTCCCCTTCCATTCTTGCATGTAAGTTCTAGGGCCTTGTTAAGGGCAACAAGACTTGCGGCCTTATAAGGATGTCGGACAGACCGCCACCAACAGGCCGTCGGAGCGATGTCATTGGAGGGACCGACCGTCACCTCCGACAGGATCAAGGATCCCGTCGGGGCACCGGTTGGAGGCCTAATCCCTACAATGGAGGCGGTGCCTGCGAAGGCACTGCCATAGGGATTAGGATGTCCCTTGCTGACAGCCTTTCCATGTCGGCCTTTGCGACATGAAAAGGCTGTCGGAAATTGACTTTGTGGGCCCCTAGCTGGGCCCCTTCCCCCCCCCCCACCCCCCTAGGCCTACGATGTGTGGCCTGGGGGACACATGTGGTGCCCTCCAAAACATCTATGCACCGTGTGCCAGGCACCACATGGTGCCTAGCACATGGTGCGTAGATGTTTAGAAAAATACCCTTTACCATTGCAGCTTGTGCTGTGGCCCTTTTCCGGGTCACAGCACAAGCCGCAATGGTAAAGGCTATGTTGACCGCCGTGCTGGTGGTCACACCATAATATTGGGAGTGGAACCGCCAACTACTTGTCGGGCGGTTCCACTCCCGAACCGATGTCGGTCGTACAGTCATCCGACCGGCATCGTAATAAGGCCCTTAGTGTAAGAAAGTTAAGAAAGCACCATGTAATAGAATCACCAGACAACGATCTCAGGAGTGGTTTTAGTTCCCACTAACCTCTCTGGGGTAGAAAGAACATATGAGATATGTGACTGGCCAGTGTGAGTATGAGTATGGCCAGTCACTGATCAGCCCACACATTGAACAGTGATTGTTAGATTTTGACAGACCTGTCATTCTTGTTGCTTGATTTAAGATGCTGATAGATTGAGAAAAGGTTAAATTAGATCCTGTGGGGGCTCAAACTATCCGTGGAGGCTACCAAACATTGTAGAATGGCACTGTTTTACAGTTCCTGCCTTGTAAGAAGCAGCAGTTGGGATAAGACAAGATTTTACAGTGATACTGCCTCTATGAAATATCGCCACTCATTCCCCATTCGACTAGATTAATTCCTCAGTGTCACTGTGGGAAAATAGTTTTGTCAGGCTGGATCTCAGTCCACTGAGAACCAATATCCCGCGATGGGCAGCATAGCTTTCTTTCAGCAACAAGAGCATGCATAATTAATGAATGAGCTGAGGCAAAGTCTTCACTTTATTCATTGGAAGGACAATAACAGGAAATAGCCCTCTTACTTAAATATGAAAAAGATTCAGAGTGTTCCAGCTTTAAAGGCACGGAAGCTACATTTCTCAAGAGCTGGCTACTTCTGGATGGGAAACAGTTAACTTACTTAACATTCCCATAAACAATGGGACTCTTCTTTGAAGGGCGGGTGGTGTCCCTTACCTAAGAGTGACGTTATAGTTTGAAGTGTGTAATGTCAAATGTTGGTCCATTGCAGACGAAGTTCAAAGTTTGAGGTGCTAAATGTCTTGCTTTCCTTCCTTGCGCAGAGGCCTAGGCAACCGTGCATGAGACACATTTTTAAATTGAGTTTAAGTTTGCACAGTCAAGTCAAAAATAAGTTTATGACCAATTGGTCTTTAAACTACATAAAACACCATAAAACAACTAAAAATACAATAGGTTAAAATTCTATAAAAACACCATAAAACCGGATTGGGCTACTATAACAAGTTCATTATTTCTTTGTCTCATAAAAAACTTGTTTCCCTAATATCAGTTATCGTAAACCCGATCCAGATGCATAAAAGTCCAGCATTTAGTGACTTCGTTAAACAACTAAAATTGTCCAATTAACTCTGTTTGTCACTCCCTTGTCCACTCTTTCATTCCCTATTCCATAAGGGATCTCTTTGCAGCTTGGATAAACTTCGCCAATGCAATAGCAATGTCAAGGAACTGCATATCAATGAGAAGTTCAATTGCTTGCGGCCTTGACCTTATACCATATTTTAAAAAAACTGGCCGTAAAAACAATCGCCGTAGAGTTAACAGTTTTTGACAGTCCATTAAAATATGAACACAGGAACATTTTACGCCCATCCCGCATGTACATTTACCATCATCATCCATTAATATACTTTTTATCTTCCCATTTGTACGTGCGGGATTGATGCCTACTCTCACCTTTAACAGTTCCATACTCAACTATTGATTTGGTAAGGTGTCTAAATACGGGTACCAGTTATCATTTCTCCAGCTATTTAACATAAAATGCACAGACTCTTTTTGTTCAAAATAATCCATATCAATTTGTCTAGACTTTTTGTTTCCCAAGATTTTTAGAACACTCATCCGTTCTTCAATAAATAACGACTCCAGGTCAATTTTCACCTTTAAATTGTCACAGATGGAGTGGAGTTTCTTTCTTGTTACTTTTGCCCACTTCAATTCACTCTGTTGGATCTCCCTCATACACCAACGTGCCACTTTCTCCTCCTCCCCTGACCCTAGCCGTTTCCAAAATCTACATAAATTAACTTGGACCTGTATGTTCCATGCTAGCAAATCTAGTTCTAACCTAATGGCCTGTATCATTGATGAGCTGGGCAATGACAGGAGGGTTTTTAAACATTTCTCTTCCTCATTTCCCCAAGAGCATTTCCCCCCTAAACACAAAATTTCTGCTCCGTATTGCATCTGAGGGGGGATCATAGCATTAAAGGCCTTCAACACAGGTCTGTGCGACATAGCTCCATAATTACTGTTAAATTTTTTCAACCCGCATACTGCAGCTAAGCCTTTTGTTTTCTGGGCCTGTAAGTGCATGCCCCAATTTAAAGCTTTATCAAACCATATTCCCAGGTATTTGTATTCATTAACAGCTTCTAATTTTGTTTGCCCCAGGAACCAACTGCATTTTTGGTCTCTCTTTCCAAAGCACAATATTTTAGTTTTTTCCATATTTACTGTTAGATGTTTGGATGAACAATATGTATTAAATGCATTTAACTTTCTTTGCAGGCCTAGTTCTGTTTGATCAAGGATAACTAGGTCATCTGCATACAATAGGCAGGACAAATGCTTCCCATTTACCTTTGGGCTTGCCCCTCTTTTGATCATTAAAGAGGATGGCAAATCAGCGAGAAAGATTGAAAAAAGAAGAGGTGCCAATACGCAGCCCTGTCTTAGGCCGTTATTGATTACTATCTCATGAGTCAAACCCCCTACTGTATCTTTGATCACCTGTGCCCAATTCTCGCTATGCAGCTCTTGGATGACTACTAGGAGTTCTTCAGGGATATTATATCTTTTTAGCGTCTCCCATAGGCATTCTCTATCTACTAGATCAAATGCGGCCCGGAAGTCAACAAAACAGCAGCACAATTTACCTTGCTGTTCTACCGACTTCCGAGCCACTGCCCATAAGGCGAAACAATGATCGAGGGTTGAGTGCCCCTCCTTAAACCCTCCTTGTTCTACCGGGACAATCGCTTGTAACTCAACCCAGTCCTTCAGTCTGCCCAGAATTATTTTGGAGAACACTTTCACACCAATATCTAGCAGATTGATTAATCTATAATTCTTTGGGTCCTTTCTATCCCCTTTTTTATGCAAAGGCCTGATTACCGCTCCCCTCCATGATTTTGGGCTAGTACCTGCGGCTAGTACGGCAGTAAACATCTTTGAGAAAAATTGGGCCCACCAATTTAGCTCTGTTTTAATTATAACTGCAGGTAAGTTATCTGGCCCTGCAGCACGGGTTAAATTTAGTTTCCTAATGGTGTTCTTCACATTTTCAAGGGAGCATAAGGGGATTAGATCTTTTACTACCTGCCGCATGGGGATTCTTTCCTCACTTAATACTGTCCCATTACTAGCCATATATAATTGGCTTAGGTGCTCCTCCAGGATGCCTCATCAACTTCACAGCTCAAGGTTCCCGGGGATCGACCCGCTGCGTCTTGGATCAGCTTCCAGAATCCTTTAATATTTTTAGTTTCAATAGTTTCCAATATGGAGTCCCAGCATTTTTCTTTAAAGCTCCTTTTCTTGGCTCTCACTAACATTTTGAATTCTTTCCTCAATTTTAACAAATTATTGTAGCCCTTCTGATCATAGCTTAGCCTCATACTTCTTTCTTCTCTCCTCAGTATCTTTTTCCCCCTCTACATACGGAATCAAACCAGCCCATTTGCTTTCTACCCCCCCCCTTTCAAAATGTTGCCACCCTTTTCCATCTTCTTTAGGTTGACACAGAGGCATTGTACTACCTGAGAGATTTTTTCTTCAAACCATGGGACCCTCAAATTCCCTGCTACCTCAAAGGATAGATTTTGTTGAAATCTAGCTAATTTTGTTATATATTCATCAGTTAGTTTTGTGGTCAATCGTTTAGGGTAATCCATTGGTTGCGGTAGAACTTTTTCACAGACTCTTGGGGAGCTCTTACTATTTCACAATAGAGTGGGTAATGGTCGCTTTCTTTGCGCTTAATTACCTTAAACATTTTTACTAAGGCGAAATTCCATGCATGTACAAAGCAGTAATCTATGGGACACAATTGATTGCCTCTTCTAAATGTTTGCACGGCAGGTCTATCAAATTCAGATCTGCCATTTAAACTAATTAACCCCTGTGCCCCTAAGAATTTCCCTAGAGCTTCATCTTGCCTGTTCATATTACAACTAGGATAAAGAGCCGGCATTATCTCATATGCTTTTAGAATTTCCTTCAGCCAAGTATCCAACTTTTCGGGATTTAACTTATGATTAAAATCTCCCGTAATAATTTGGAAATCCTTGCCATATTTATCATTTAGGGATTTAATTTCATCTTTAAAGAGCCCCATTTCTTTTACATATTCTTCTTGGGAACCCCACTGTATATATATATTTACCACAGTACAGCCATCGCGCCCCATCTCCGGAAAATAATCAACATCTCCTTCGAGACAGCAACCTTCCCGGAAAGCTGGAAGCACGCCGAGATCACCGCCTTACTCAAGAAACCCAAGGCAGACCCCAAGGACCTCAAGAACTTCCAACCCATCTCTCTGCTCCCGTTCCCCGCGAAGGTCACCGAGAAAATCGTCAACAAACAACTGACCCGCTACCTCGAGGAGAACAACATCCTGGACCCTTCCCAGTCCGGCTTCCGCAGCAACCACAGCACCGAAACCGCCCTCATCGCCGCCACCGATGACATCAGGACCCTGCTAGACAACGGAGAAACAGCAGCCCTCATCCTCCTGGACCTATCAGCCGCCTTCGACACGGTCTGCCACCACACACTACGAACACGCCTTCACGACGCCGGGATCCAAGAGAAGGCCCTGGACTGGACCACATCCTTCCTTTCCGGCCAGAACACAAAGCGTCCGCCTCGCCCCTTCCGATCCAAGGCCACCAAGATCATCTGCGGCGTACCCCAAGGCTCCTCCCTCAGCCCAACGCTGTTCAACATCTACATGGCACCCCTCGCCCACGTCGCCCGACAGCACAACCTCAACATCATCTCCTACGCCGACGACACCCAGCTGATCCTCTCCCTCACCAAAGACCCTCACACCGCCAAAGCCCACCTCCACGAAGGAATGAAGGCCGTCGCCGAATGGATGAGGACCAGCCGCCTGAAGCTGAACTCGGACAAGACGGAGGTCCTCATCCTTGGTTCCAACCCTTCAGCCTGGGACGACTCCTGGTGGCCAACATCACTGGGAACAGCCCCGCCACCCACCGACCACGTACGCAACCTAGGGGTCATCCTCGACCCCACCCTCTCCATGACTAAGCAGGTCAACGCCGTTTCCTCATCCTGCTTCAACATCCTCCGAATGCTCCGCAGGATCTTCAAGTGGATCCCCACCGAAACAAGAAACAGTCACCCAGGCCCTCGTCACCAGCAGGCTGGACTACGGAAACGCCCTCTACGCAGGAACGACGGCTAAGCTCCTGAGACGGCTGCAACGCATCCAGAACGCCTCTGCACGTCTTATCCTCGACATCCCCCGACGCAGCCACATCACACCCCACCTGAGAGACCTGCACTGGCTCCCTGTCAACAAGAGGATAACCTTCAAGCTCCTCACCCACGCACACAAAGCACTCCACAACTCCGGACCAGCCTACCTCAACAGACGACTCAGCTTCTACACCCCCACCCGCCAGCTCCGCTCGACCAGCCTCGCCCTCGCCACAGTCCCCCGCATCCGGAAAATGACCGCCGGCGGCAGATCCTTCTCCCACCTCGCCGCCAAGACCTGGAACACCCTCCCCACCAACCTCCGACAGACCCAAGACCTACTGGCCTTCAGAAGACTCCTCAAGACCTGGCTCTTCGATCAGTAGCAGCACCACCCCCCTCTTCCCCCAGCGCCTTGAGACCCTCGCGGGTATGTAGTGCGCTTTATAAGTGACATGATTGATTGATTGATTGAATCACATGTTCATTTAGCCTTCCCGGGCCCTGTAAGCGTACTTCACTGGCCAACATCCATTTACAAGAAGTATTTATCAGTCACCTTATTTACTGTTCTTGTAGAAATTAGTGTCATAATCCCACCAGATGGATGTCCAAATCTTGTTTTAGTGGCGGCTTTATAAATCTGGGTACAGCCTTCAACTACGAGGGTACTGTCGCATAGCTAAGTCTCTTGCAGACAAATATCAGCCTGCCGTGAAACATTTTTTAGGCAATCAATCTTTATTTGCTCTTTAAAACCATTGATGTTCCACGAAATTATTCTTAGTCTATGCGACGACCCATTTCCCTAATCTATTTCGCTGAGGTGGCTAGACCCATTTAAAGCCCACCAAGATGGGTTTAAGTCGCTATCCTCTATACTCCAATTTCCCCAGTTCTTATCAGGCTCATGATTTTCAACAACTATTTTGATCTTTTCTCTTAACCCACAAGCCCCTGCAATCAGTCTTGCTTGTCTTTTCCCCAAGCCTGCGTGACAATTCAAGAAGACGCTATCTGGCTGTTTTACACTTTCTAATTCGGCCTCTGTAATTAGTCTTATTCCTTCCTTTAATATTTCTTTCTCGGCACTTACTATTGCGGATTTAATCATCCCTGAATATACTTCAACCTTTGTCAATTCCTTGCCTTTGCTACTTGGTAAAAATCCGACCTGCCTCAAATCCTTTGATTCAATTTCACGCAGACTCGGACATTTTGAGAAGGAAAATAAAAGTTGAGCTCGATTTAACGGAATAATTTTCCTCAACTTTTTCCTTCCCTTAGCTACATCCAAGGGTTTGAAGTATAACCACTTTGGTCTAACCACAGACGGCATTAGACCCCTAATGCCCTGTAGTTCGCACACAGTGAGCTTTAGACTCATCTCCTGGGCTTTTAGTATTTTATTATTTGAGAGTGTAACCTCTAACAGGCCTTGCAGGATCTTTTGCAACATTAATATCAAGTCCAACATTGATGCCGAAGGTGTTACAGACAAGTCCAGGTTCTCCGCGCTATTACGCAACGTGTTTTCCAATGACTTGGGGCCTTGATTTGCCCATTGACCCAGACTTTTATCTGCATTTGTTCTTTCGTCCAAGTCTATACTATCTTTCTGCACTTGTTGCTCTTTTGAAATGCTCTCCTCGTACTCTCCATCTGCGGTGCCGAGTTCAGAGAAAATCCTAGGTGATGAAGAAAGTCTAGGTTCCAAGTTGATGTTTATTTGGCTTATATTACAAATATTAGGGAATGAATCTTCTATACAATCTTCTGGGCACTTTGATCATTTGTTTCCTGAATTAAGTCCCTCTCCAATTCTTGAATTTTTTGGGCGTAGGTTTCTTGGTGAAATGTTTTCCCACAAAGTCTTTTATTGATTTAGTTACAGTGCCCCGTCCTTTCGTACTTGCATGCGATGTATTTGGCGTCTCCTTCTTCTCCATTACTTTATTTTCTCCCCTCGTAACGTTCTCGTCCTTCTCATCCATAATCTCCACAGGGGTTCTAATTGACTCACTTGTTTTGTTATTTGTAGTCTGAGGGTCTTTTCTTATTTTACTTATTTTTTGCTTTTTAGGTGCCATTTAAAAAGTTCTGATACCAATATAATTTTAAAACTCAAAATTCAACAAGATATGACTAGGACAAACAGCGAAATAATGTTGAATCTAGTCTGAGGAAGAGGTCCCAATGAGACCCAACTAAAGGCTCCGTCTCCACTCCTACACACCTTCATGCAATTGCTTTTCTCTAACTTAATGAATCCAGCGCTGCTTCCGCTTACTAAGACCAAACCAGCGCAATAGGGGGAGATTTTTGCCAATTCATCACCAGGATCACTTTCACTTACCTCTGCTGTGATGTAAGTGGTGCGTCGGGCTTGCCGTAAAAGTAACCTTCACTCCAGCGAGGTTATCTTCTTAACCCTGTTAGTTAGTTCCCCTTTTTTCAAGCCTCTGCCCCCCACCGGGGGCTCCCCCAGATTTTTGGATTTCAGGCAGATCTATCTGCAATATGAAAATTATATACGAGCTCTAATCCCCGCTATCCTCGTTCTTGAGCGTCTTTTCGAGCACCTTTCTCCGTGCTCGAATCTCCAAACCTCCGAAGATCCGCGGAATCTGGTATCCGGAAGTGACGCACGCTGCCTCACGTCGCGTAGCGTCTCCGCGTTGTACGGCAGCCCGGAACCACAATCACAGCAGAGATTCGTCACCAGCAGAGATTCTACCACTGGGTCAATGACTAGTTTGAGAAGCATCTGTTTGCACAGAGCACCAATGCAATGATTTATTTATTTATTGCTTTTTGGGCACTTTGGAAGCATGAGAAAACCGAGGTTGTTAAGAAGCTGGAAATTGGTTGTTTTTTAATTTCATATGGAAGAATAAAAGAGTAATGCAATGGCCGATGTGTAGAGTGAGAACCTTCCAAAGTAGAGGAGCAAAAACAAAAAATTACAACCATTGGCATAGCCAATAGGTCTCGCCTTTGGGACCTTATAAGTGTTTAACCATGCAACAGTTAATGTTGTTGCACCAAGGATATTGTGCTGCATAACTAAATACTTATAAGGTCCCAAAAGCGAGACCTATTGGTTATGCAAATGCTTGTTATTGTTATGTAGTAACTATGAGGTGCCAAGGAAGACCTTTTTAATCCCTATTTTAAAAAAAGGTCATTTTACCCAAGGACGTCCCGCCTTTACATTTTTATTAATGTTATCAGGGATCACAGTATGGCATGTTCTCAGTTTCCTAAAGGCTGCAGTAAAGCTTAGATCGACCTGTGACTAATTATCGCGGGTGGGTGAAGACTGGAACTGTACCCTTTTATAATTGATTTTGTTTTCTTTTATCATGTGTTTTTGTGATGTACCCTTGACTTTCATGGTTTTATAAAAGCTGAATAAAGTTTTTGTTGAATGATTGATAACTCAAATTTTACCAGTACTGCTGGATGTCTGCGGCCATGCAGCCCACTAGAGGTCGGACAAGTTCACACATTACCCCAAGGGGGCACAAATGCAAAACATCGCTCACAGTCCAATATAACTTCGGTGGCACTCTGTGACAACTAAGTAGCTGGCGTGTTGCTTTCAGATGCTGTGTTATAATACACCACATATGTAGAAGTCAAACCTACTTCCTTTAAGTGTTAAGTGTAGAATGAGTGGTTGGGGCCCTCCCATTAACCTTGATACTTCCTACCAACCTGGCTCTGTGCCCTTGCACACAGAGCTGTTCCTGGCTGGGATTTGTTTGCCTGGGTGTTGATTTGTTCCTCTCTTGGGTGCAACTGTGTACTCGTCTGCTCCCTGCCACTGTTGCCTGCAGATTACAGCTAACAAACTCAGCCAGACTCATCACCATCCTCAAAATCAGGACAATTAGGTACTGAGCCCAATTGGCGCCATAGTAATGACTGAATGTATGCTGGATACACATGTTTAACGTAACATAACAAAAAGATCCGCCGAAGAATGGCGGACGCACACAAGGGGTGTCCGGAATACGCGAGCGCACAGTGTGTGCCCACAGCCGAGAGTTACAGAGGCCTTGTAGGGTTTCTCGTATGTTGCGTCACGTCGCCTAGGATGTAATCAATACCGGCTTGCCTGGAGGCGTGCCGCGCGCTCACATCCTGGAGTGGGCAGCCACGTCAGACTGGTGTGCCACCCCAAACCGCAGGCTGATGCACGAAGGCGCGGCGTCTCTCTGGCACGAGAGCTGCATGCCTGCGCGCCAGCGGACTGAACAGTCTCTAGCGCAGTTGGGTTGAATGCACGCTATTCCTGCACTGCTGCTGCCGCCCAGGGCTGTGAAGCACGGCAGTTTGTAGGAAAAGAACAAGTGAACTGCATCAAGACACTCTGAAGTACGGGAACATAACATTGAACGAACCTAACCCATAACATAAAACATAGCATAAAGTCAAGGGGGTTTGAGTGGAGCGGGGCCGGCAACGCCACGGTAGGGAACGGGGGCGCGGCTTTGAGGCTCAGTCCATGTACAGCGTTTACCTTGCGGGAGCGAGCAGCGGCGCTATCTGTTTCCAAAGCGCGAGCGCGATAATTGCAAACAGATGGCGCCGCTGCTCGCTCCCGCAAGGTGGATGCCTTACATGCACGAGTACTCATTGGAAACAGTGCAGTACATGCACGAGTTTTCCAAAAAGTACAGACCGATTCCAAAAGGTCAGATTTTAAGCAGCGCTTGCGCGCTGATTAAGCTCGACCTAAAAACTACAGTAGTTGCAGTGGAGAAAATTTTGCTTGCAGATAAGGAGACTGGGAGAAGAAGGGGAAAATAAACATGCGAAAGCACTAAAAAAAAAGAAAACTGGTAGTACAGGCGAATAACTTAACCAAGAGAAAAACCCAGACTCGCAAATACCATTTGCAAAACACTATTGTCAAGTGCAAATTACTGTGCTCTGTGATCTTTACTAGGCCAAGGATAGGTTTTATAGTATGTAAGTTTGTGTGAATGAGTTATGTGGAAAGTGTCTTCTTAGGTGGTACTCTATTATTAGAGTAAATTGTATACGAGGTGTTTCTGATACAATATGCTGGTATGGAATCCTTTACAATGCAGTTAAAACAAATTATTGGCAGTTTTGTATATAATGATGTTTGGTAATTGGGTATACTTGTAAAATAAAGGGTTTTGCAGATAGGTTCAGTTGCATTTTGTGACACTAATACTATTTGACTAATTGATCCTGGTAATGTGGGTTTTTCTCTTGATCTATTTGTATCCCGTCCTCATCCTTTTCAGCCTTTGAAATATATAAGGCGAGGAAGCGGGAGTGCACCCACCATTGGAAAAAAGAAAGAAGGGTGGATAGATGAAAGTGGAGAGAATCATCAGAGAATGTGATTGCAAAACAAGGGCTTAACCAGAAAAATATAATAATGCCCACTTTGAACCGTGTCCAGAACGGCACTGAGCAAGTGGGTGAGGCAATTGAAGGCGGTCATTTGGGCCTTGCTTCCCCTGAGAGAATTTATATGTTTGAAAATTCCTTCATCCTTCTCTCCTTCCTGTCTTTTGTCTTCCCTTCCTTCTTTTCATCTTGCTTTCAGATAGTTTCCCACCATGCTTTTCTTTCTTTCCATGCTTTCTGTACTTTTATCCATTCATCATCCTCCACCCATCCTTCTTTCTTTTTACCTCCATCTATCCTTCTTGGCTTCCCTCTTTCTTTTGTCCATCTTCCTTCCTTTAACCATCCACACTTCTTGTCGCCATGCATCCATACATCCTTACTTCGCCCATCCATCCGTGCAACCTTCCCTCCATCCCCTTCCTTCTTTCACTCCATTTCTTTCCATTCTTCTTTGCATTCATCTTTAGATCCATCCTCTTCTTAATACATCACTCTCCCAATTCTTCTCTTCATTCATTCATCCATCCAGCCTTTCTGAATCCTTCTCAACACACCCCTTCTTCCCATCCATCTCCCCACTACTCCACCCAATTCTACTGCAAGAGCTGGGATTTATGAGCTTTTGAACAAAGTCAGAGAAGCCATAAACACTATTTTAAATATTTAATTTTACACAAAACTACCCTCTAGCACTCAGTCCCTGCTTAAGCTGCTGAAGTGAGGGACACGCTTGGTTCACAACGCCCCTGTTGAGAAACCTTCGTGAATCATTTTCAAAGAGCTGCTATAAACCACAAGAGGAAGTAAGAACGCTCAGAGAAGATGCTGGGATAACAAACGTTGGGAAAGCAAATAGGTCTCACCTATGAGAGCTAATGGCTTTAGCAATGTTTTGTAGCAATGCTGTCCAGCAGCTAAGATTGCTTTGCAGTGTGGCTAAAATTAATTCCAAAAAGCGCTATGACGCAGCCGAGGGTGAATGCACTTAAAAAAAGTGCAATGGTTGTATCATAGTCCTGTTTTTATTATTTTTAGCCATGTTTCTGTTGAGCATGGCTGCAAATCTTTGCCAAAGTTGGCAATGCCCATGTTGTACAGCATGAACAAAAGGCAATGACAGAGCCAATAGTCTCAAAGGTGAGACCTATTGGCTTCTTAGGTCTCAGCACAACACCCCTGTGATTCTGAGCAAATCAGTTAATCTCCCCATCCTATCAAATATAGAAAGAAGTGGCGCCCATGTCTTAGTGAAAATACATTTGGAAGCAGATTACAGCAGTTGTCACAATAAAAGCAGATAACATCTGTTGTCACAATAAACATCCATTTCAAAGGAGAAAATGGCTTCTTTGTAGTGTCTGAGCTATAGTAAAACACAGCTGCAAATAGCAAGAGGTTCAACAAGGACAATGGGGATAAAGAAAAAATAAAAGTAATACCTCAGTCACAGTGTGCTCAACGGAAGAACAGCAATCAGGCTGCAGCAATCAGTCCATGCTCCAGCCAAAAGAAAAGGAAGTGAAGCCAGCAGGTGATGGCTAATTAGAAGGCAGCAAATAAGAGTGACAATGAAGCCAACAAATGTTAAGCAGAAGGCGGGCTGCAAGCCCCTTGTATTCAGTATCTCTCGCAAGTGATATCGCATGCGCGCGTTGTCACAGGCAAGACCTAAAAATTTGGAACTGTACAGCGGGGATGCCTTTCCTTAATGCTGAATTGCACTGTGTGTACAATCCCTTAATGCTGAATTGTACTGTGTGTACAATTCAGCATTGGAGAAATGGGAAAGTGAAAACATTTCACACAACATTCCTTTGACTGGCGCAACATTCCATGCATACCACTGCCCATGTGCATGAATTGAAAAAAGTACTAAATGTACAACTTTTTGGGGAAAGCTCCCATGCATTATTGTGCAATGCGCTGATGCAGCATCGCTCACTTAGCTTTCCTACTTTAGGTACATCTGGGCAGCTTCCCATCGTCCACATTTTAGCTTTTCATAGCAGGCCCTTAGCAGCACCTTTTATCTCAGGTAGCGAGGCTCCCAAGGAGGGTTAAATATTAGACTAAATACGCGGAGGGCCTGACGTGCTGAGCCCTCGTCTCAAAACTGCATGTGCAAATTGTACTCATTTGTGACCTGGGCTTCTTTTTTTGCGATGCCACTGATATACTAATCATTTGCTTCCCAAAATGTCGAGTTGCAGGAGGTCACCAAACTCCTGCTTAGTGAATATTGATTAGGCAGGAGGCATACCTGAACCCCCCTGGGGACACAGGCGTAGAGGCCTCTGAGGGAGAGCATGCTTCCATTCCTGCGTTCGCATTCATTTGAATTAAAAAAAAAAATACCCTTTGCCAATTAGTTACCATCCGACTTGGGGGTTGGTAACTGATCAGTGGTTTGCAGCCCGAACAGTTGTCATAAACTCATGGTACACGCAATTCCAAATCACGAATAGGAGGGAGTCCCGTTTAATGCCCCCGTTTCATGACCCCTCTTCATGACCCCTCTTACTTGCGATTCGGAGAGGGTTCACAAAGTTTTTGGCAGTCATTAAGGCTTTTCCGGCTTTCATAGTAGCTCTGCAGATTTCAAAGCACACTCTTCCGGTTGCAAAGTCTGTGATTTTGGGGATTGCAGGCTTTACAACCACAAAAGTATTGCATAGTAAGTACAGGGGGAAGGAAAGGTCCGGAAAAAAGGCAGACATGAAGAGCCAAGAGTCCTTTCTCTGCGTGGCCCTTGTGCTTATGTGGGCTGGGACACGTGCTTGAGTGCGCGAAGGCTTGTGGACAATAGGTCATTTCAGTTTCTATGTTTATCTTACCTCATATCTCGTGCTGCTGTTTGTGGGTTTTGCTGTGTGTGGGTGGCAAATGAGCTGCAGAGAACCGGATGCTCGCTCAGCAGAGCATTGGAAGATAAAGAACACGCAGTAGCAGACATAAGGAACTATCATTATCAAATGTCACGCTTGCATGGCCGAAAATGGCACTCTGTATTGCATGCGTACCTCAGTTACATATCACGTGCATCAGTGCTTGTAAAAGCACCAGTTCACGGAGATGACACCGGCATATTATTTACGGATTGTTTTCTTTCTGCTTAGAGATCACTTTAGTTTTGCAAGGTCCGCGTTATTAAAAAAATACATCGTAAACTAACAAATGGAAGCATGTATGTACATAGCGAGCTTGGAGTCAACACTTCACGTCCATTGGTCTCTGCAGCAACCATTCACATGTTGCCTCCGCCCATCATAGCATAGAGCATGGGATAATGTTTCAGTCCACCTTAGCCACAGGCTGTCTTGCACTGAGTTTCAATGCAGTTTGGTTTGATCACGTGTTCACAGCCACCTGAAAATATAGTGCACATATCTCTGCAAAGGGTTGGTGACCAATGATCCACTTTGCCAATACACTTTTTTCCAATTCTTTATCCTTTTATGATTTGTTTTAGTCATCATTGAATGCTTCAAGTATGCCTTCAGGTTACTGTCATTTAAAGCTGATAGTGCGCCAGTAAGAATCATATTTTCCTGTGATGAACATTAAACTGAAAACGGTTTCTATATCTATTCTAAGAACACCTTCTTGTTAGGAAACACCGGTATTATTTTCAATTATGTACAAAAGTTCTTTTTTTCTAATTTAAAATTGTTATTGAAGTCATGGGGCCAAAATGTTTATGCAGCAGAATATTTTCTTTTCTTTCTTTTTATGGCATGTGCTTGCAATAAGAAGAAAACACACCAGCTTGCCAAGGCCAGACCTAGTGGCTTTTTCAGTGTTTGATGACCATTGAGAACAGTTGAAAAGTCAAAAAAATTGGGCTTCTTACTATACTGTGCTTTTTGTTGCACATTTAGACTTCGCCTTTTTTTTTTTTTAAAACAAATGCCACTACCAACACATTTATAAACAAACCGAAGCATGTGGTTACTTGTTCTGTTAGCAATGCAGTTGATGTGTTTGGGTTATGTGTGATTTGTTGTTTTTATCGAGCGCTATACACTGAATCGTCTTTACGGTGTCGTAACGTGTCTGTGCATTAAATGCAGTAATTTTACCTGTTGCAGATTACTTTGATGCAGTTAGCAAGAGTGATTGATGTACAAGACGTCTTTTTGGATGTGGTTGGTCTTTGAAAACCCATCATGCAGATGGAGACAAATGTGAGGTATAAGAAGACTTAATATGCACTCACTTTAGTAGTCCAATAATTTAGCCATTTCAAGTTGTAATCATCAACTTATCCTTCTTTATTTACGAGAAGGGCAACATAGTAGGGCAGAGCCACTTTGCTTCATGAAATTTGCAATTAAAACAGCATCGTGCCCCTTTTTAGGTCTCGCCTGAGCCAGCGCATGCGCTGCTCTGGCGAGACATTTTGGGGCCGATTCCGATCTCGGCCGGTAGGGCTCCGAATCGGATTCGGCTTAACCGGATCCGATTCGGAGCCCTATTGCCCGACCGATCAGTACGCAGCGTCCGGGCGGCGGAGTACGATGCGAAATCGCCGACCGACTCGTCCGGGCGTCCCGACCGCTCCGACCGACTCGTTCCCGGGTCTAACCGCACCGACCGACTCGCACGGACTCGACTCGCACCGCGCAATGGAGACGTTCCCCGGCCGGGTAAGTACGATGCGCGCCGCGAGCAGTCCGACCGAGCCGCGCACTCCGGCTCGAAAGAGCAGTCGGAGCTGTACTTTGGGGGTCCGTGTCGGACCCCTGTACGCGTGAGCCGCGCGAGTCGCACACAGGGGGACCCATGGGTCCCCCTACCTGTGCGTGTACTGGCGCGAGTCGCTTCGCCGCGTACACGCTGTAGGGGGCGCCCTTGTCCGCCTCGCACCCATTGAGTCAATGGGAGCCTGCGTACGCGTTGTACGACAGGCTCCCATTGACTTCAATGGGAGTCCGACCGACTCGAGTCCGATGGCATACGTGCGCTTCGTACTCGTTCGGTCGGGCTGCACGGGTCCGATTCGGTCGGAAATCTCTCCGGGTCCGGCTCGGTCGGAGAGATTTCCGTCCCGAATCGGAATAGGCCCCTTAGTGAGTGGGCTTTAAAAAGCCGACCACAGCTTTTTGTGTGGCCTAGAGCGTGCGGTTACGCGCACTGTAACGCGTATTCCTCGCATCGCTTGATCAGGCGCCATCTGGCTTTCCTCTCACTTGCTCTCCCAAGCGCGCGCTTCAACGCTCCTCCCCCTCCACAAAGCGCGTCTCGTGGCCGCGCGTCTTGCTTGCTTTGATTTTAAGCTTGTTTATTTTCACTATGGGAGACTCTCCTAACACGAGACAGCACAATCCGGGCCTCCTCCCATGGTGCTTTAATTAAACAGCATATATTTTGTTGTTGCATACATCAAAGCAGCATCCGTTTACATCTTAGAATAAGAACAAAGGAAGCCGTGCTGCAAAGAAATAGGCGACGAGCCTGGTAACATCTCTGTGTACGGTGATAGGAGTGACAGGGTGTTTCTATTTAACATCGTAGACTCTGCTACTACTGTATAGCACAATTTCGACCTCCTCCCGCCCTGCTTTAATTAAACAGCATATATTTTGGTGTGTATTATGCACGTAAAAAAATTTTTTGGGGTGAAAACATTATGTTGTATTAAGTTACAAAATCTATAAAATTATTTAAGCAGCTAACAAATACACTGCCCTTTAAAAACCAGAGCAGTCCGCGGGAGCTCCTCCTTTAGCAGCGTTTTGTGTTAACCTTTCACCTACTGACATTATAAATAACAAACCTTTTATCTATTTGTTGGTTTTAAAAACCAATACATAAAAGACATTGCCATTTACAATACCAATAACTTTAAACTTTGCAAATGCGAGACCTATTGCATTGCAAATGCTTGTTTTCTGTGGTGACCAGCTTGTAGCTTTTATAGGACACTGGACCTATTGGTTCTGTTACAGACCGTGCTCTTCACCAAGTATGGGTGTGTAGTGTGCCATTTCGGCCCACCTGGCACATCATTGTGGTTTATAGGGGCAAGTCATTAGAGATTGTGCATTATTATTCCTACGCATTAAATATCGGACAATATTAAACCTTGCCTGCAAAATTGAGAAAGGAAGCATTTTACCAAGGCGGGATGAGTTTCCTTACTTTACCTTAGGCATAGTTTAAGTTTTCTCTGTCTGCTGCAGGTCCATTTCTGCTTGACTTCAGCTGCTCAGAGCATCACATAATCCCCTGAAGCCTAATGCTCTGTATAGTTATAGCTGTGTACTGTGGGGACATTCTAGCTGCTAAGCTGCGGCAATTTATTCACTACTGAGTAAATGTAAATGTCCAGAATTTGTAAAGCGCACAGCTACCTCCGGAGAGGTGTCCTGGTGCTGGGGGCCGTCGGGAAGATTAAGCGAGCTAGTGCCCAGAGTCACACGGTGCTGGGCTGATCTGCCGCCGGTCCCAGGGGATCGAACCGTGAGCCCCAGGTTCCGGAGTCAGTCGCCCTGGCCGCTGCGCCACACCTCTTCCTCCCAAAGCTATCCCATGCCAGGATTAGGGTAAACAGCTGTTGCATGGCAAACAAGCACCACATATTCCCTGTGGCTGAAACCCCTCCTTAGAGATGTACATCTGGTGGTGGGAAAGTTTGCACAACTGACAGTGGCATCAATATACCAGCTGCCCTATGTAGCCATGAGCCGCAAATGGAACTCTTTACCGCTACTGTGCAAGACCACAAAGCAAACCCCTTTTGCTCTGCTCAATTTAAGAAGCTTGCAAAGTTTACCAAGTATTTTTATGTGCAAACCAGATCGATTTGGTTCTGCCAATATTGATCAGTAGCAGAGAGCTGCCGGGTGCTCTGAATAGCAGCAGCTGCCTGGTGGCAGAGTCAAAGCAAAGCCGCTGTGCATGCTGGTTGGTTGCTGTGGTACATCTGCAGAGGAAAGGAACCGCTGTATGCGAGGCAGCAATCTTCGCTCTGACTAAAAGACTGAAACC
The DNA here is from genome assembly GCA_963921515.1 of Calotriton arnoldi. Taxonomy (NCBI): domain Eukaryota; kingdom Metazoa; phylum Chordata; class Amphibia; order Caudata; family Salamandridae; genus Calotriton; species Calotriton arnoldi. Next base: position 536,555 of record CAWUFW010008840.1, on the reverse strand, counting down.
CCTGATCTAGTCAATAATTTTGTCATACTTGGAGGCTTTTTTCAAATCTATTTTGTTAATATTTCATATTTTTAAAATATTTTGTGAGTGCTTGAAGGCAAGCATGACATTATGATGGTTACCTCGCGGCTGTTTGGGGGTATAGCCATCTTAGGGGCCGATTCCGATCTCGGCCGGTAGGGCTCCGAATCGGATTCGGCTTTACCGGATCCGATTCGGAGCCCTATTTCCCGACCGAATCGTACGTGCGTCCGAGCGAGTACGATGCGTGCGCTCGCGAAATCTCCGACCGACTCGTTCGCAGGACCCGACCGCTCCGACCGACTCGCACGGGGACGACTCGCACCGCGCAATGGAGACGTTCCCCGGCCGGGTAAGTACGATTCGCACCTCGACCGCTCCGACCGACTCGCGCAGTCCGGCTCCAAGGAGCTGTCGGAGCCGCACTTTGGGGGTCCGTGTCGGACTCCCTGGAGCGTAGGCACGCGAGTCGCACACAGGGGGGACCCATGGGTCCCCCATACACGTGCATGTGCGGCGCGACCCGCATCGACGCGAACACGCTGTAGGGGGCGCCCTTGTTCGCGTTGTGCCCATTGAGTCAATGGGAGCCCGTGTACGCGTCGTACGACTGGCTCCCATTGACTTCAATGGGAGTCCGACCGAATCGAGTCCGATGGCATACGTGCGCATCGTACTCGTTCGGTCGGGCTGCCAGAGTCCGATTCGGTCGGAAATCTCTCCGAGTCTGGCTCGGTCGGAGAGATTTCCGGCCCGAATCGGAATCGGCCCCTAAGTGTCAGGCTTGCACTCAAGCACTGATGAAAAGAATTAGAAAAAACCCTGACACAGAAAAAATACTTGTTTTTGAATAGCATGAAAATAAGGCAATTGAATGTGTGATGAATGATCATACTTTTAAAATATGAAATAGGCCTACTAGCACGTACCAATGAGGGAGAATGATGCAACCAAATCGTCAATAGAAAGATGGCAAGATTAAGCTACTCCTGCAGGCTGCTACAAGATATTATTGCCAATGTCTCAGGCCACTGGCTGAAGGGACTAGAGCCAAAGAAGCTAGTGAGTAAAAGAGATTGACTTAAAGCCTACTCTGTATATATTGCTATTTTTAAAAAGATAAAAGTCCTTACTTTATCGCAGACCAAGGATGATGTGAAGTTGTGAGGGAGTCTTTACAGCGTCAGATTTCCGTATACTCACATCGTAAATGTTTTAGGATCTGGGCAGAATCCATGCCTTCAGCTAAAGTCAAAAGTATGCACACCAGGCAAATGTTTCTGGGTTATCACAGGGCACTTGAACCTCTTACACAATGCAGATGAACTGTAGGCCCTGTAGTATTTGTCCCCTGGGAAATTGCATCAAGGAAAGGTTTGCAGCTTTATCTTAGTTTGATTCCTGCTTAGTTTAGAGCTCCTGTCTGAGTTCCCAGTATATGGGAAAGCAATTGTTGTGTTGCATAACAAGTATTTATATATTAGGCAACCATTCAGTGTAGACCAGTAATGCTGTCCAGAGTGGAATAGCCCCAAAGTTCTGGGCCTTCTAATAGACCAGAATATGCGTTGCTAGCAGTGTGTATTCTTAGTGTGTTGCTTAGGTATAGTAAACAGTGAGGCCCAGGAATGTTTACTGAGTGCACAGTGTGCACTGCTTATTAGGATTTGAAAGCCCTCCTGGGTCAATGTTGTGCCTTAGTTAGACCAAAGTGGTTAGCTCTAGTGGTGCACTTGTTCTGTCACTGTGGTTGAGTGATGAGCTAAATGACTTTCACATATTCCATGAAGAGGCAACTGTCAGTTACCTGGCAAGTAGGACTTTACTATATATATGGTATGGGTTATGTTTTGGGTTATTACAGCTTGTTGCCTTTAGGTGCACTTGCGGTACTTAATGTATTGTTGTGTTGATTTGCAGGCTATGTGAGTTTGTTTATTGATGTGGGTAGGTAAAGTAGGCCCCTGTCTGCAGCACAGGTTCTGTGTTGTTTGCCTTACGTATTGTTGCTTGTGTGGAATCTGACAGTTCCTACTATGTCTGCGAAACTGAGGATTCCAGGGTAGCTTTTGTGTGTGTGAGCGATAGTTCTGTTGGACAAATGTCACCTTGCTATTGACATGGCTGCTTCTTGTCATTTTGGGGGTGCAGCACAACCTGCCCAGTTTCCTTTTTTTTAAAATTCTTTTTCTTATTTTTTTAAAACGTATTTCATTGATATTTAAAGAATATACACAAGTCAACTTAGAAAGATAATGCAGTGATAACCCCCAGGACCTCCCCCCCTCAACCCTGGCAGTTAACATGTGGGTCTATGCTCTTTTGAAAGTTACAGTCTCACACAAGAGCCTTATGCAAGAGGCGAGTCAATTCCAGATGTCTGATTCTCTGTTGCCCCTTCACCTCCCCCGTGCAAGACCCGATATGAGGTGCCACTCTTTCTTATCCCTCCTTACCCACAGACCAACCACCCCACACTTTCTCAAACTTCCTTGGGTAACCCCAACCATTGTACACTAATTTCTCCCTAGCACAGCACACTTCCATCTCCTGAGTCCAGTCCCGCAGCTGCAGGCTCATCGTGCTCCCCCATCTCCGTGCAATGTCCCTTTTCACCAGCAGAAAGCCTAGGCTCCACAAGATCTTCTGGTAGGATGTAAGATCGGAGGCTCCCCACACCCCCAACATCATCAATGGGACCTGACTCTCTATGGCTGTTTCAAGCCGTGTTCGTACACCCTGCCAAAATGTGCGGAACTTGTGACAGTCCCACAGCTGGTACAAAAAGGACCCCTGCTGGCCACAATCACGTAGCATGCATCATCCGCGGCTCTACCTAACTTATGCAAGAGTATCCTAGTATAATATGTTCTTTGGAAAATTTTAAACTGTTATTATTGTTTGTAAAATCAATAATATTTTTAAATCTAGTTTGTAATTTTAAGTGATTTATCATTTTTATTTTGTTGCTAATAGTAATTTATGGTGTTGTGGTGGGTTTCTAGGTTTGTAGGGGTATATGGTGGGAAGTTAAGTAATATTTACTTAATACATTATTAATTTATCATTAATAATTTAATTGATTAATAATTATATAAATTGTATAATAGATATTTTTGTTATATTTTAGGTGCGGGCTGCTGGGTTTGTTGGGGTATAGCTTGGGAAGTTAAGTAATGATTAGCAAGTTTTTTGAATTGATAATTATTTATCAAATTGTTTAATAATCATGTAATTTATTTAATTGTTATATATATATATATATAACAATTTAATAAATAAATAAATTACATGATTATTAAACAATTTGATAAATAATTATCAATTAAAAACTTGCTAATCATTACTTAACTTCCAAGCTATACCCCAACAAACCCAGCAGCCCGCACCTAAAATATAACAAAAATATCTATTATACAATTTATATAATTATTAATCAATTAATATATATGGATGGATATATAGATATATATATCCATCCATCCACATGAGAGCAAGTTCCTTCTGGGATCAAGCTCGTTGTCGGGTGGTGCGCAAAGCCGGCGGAACCACAGCCGGACAATTAATTTCAGTTGCTAAAATAAACACGCTGCACGAGCATATCATCTTCTGAGTGTGCGCCTTATTGGACTTTAGTTTGGGATATATATATATTTTGGTTAATTAATAATGTTCATATTAAGAGTTTTATATTTGTTGTAAATTATTAGGGTTATTCAAATATGTAATGAGTTTGAAGTGAAATACTGCTGGAGTGGGTATAGCAAATCTTACCCCTCCAAAGTCCAACACTTTCCCTACTGTTACACAGACTCGAGTGGGAATAGTAAATCTTATCCCTCTGAAAAACTTTGCTTTCACTACTGTTGCATAAACTGGAGTGGGAATAGTATGTCTGTTATTCCAAGACTCCAGTACTTTTCCTAATTTTGTTTAAATATATCTGTTATTATTTGTTTTTTAATTGTATATTTGTTTGTGTATATATATATATATATATATATATATATATCGTTAGAATATTTCTAGAATGTCTTTTTAGATTTTAAATGTTTAAACATTTTATTTGTTAATTTAATATTTTGTTATTGATTTGTTAGTATTTTTATGTTGCATTTATATAGCAAAACATTACCCTTTTAGGCATAGAGTGACGCATAAACTATGCAAAAAAAGAAGTAGAGAACTCTGGGTAGTTCTCAAGTTTAGGTGAAGAGCAGCTACTGTATAGAGCACCCTACAACATCAGCAACACTCTAAATTTGCTTACCTCAAATGTCTGCTTTTCTATCAACATTTTTAAGCATAGGATTAGCACTGTCATCCACGCTGAGATAGAATGTGACAGTCTTTTGCCATTTCTACAGCAAAGTGTTTAAGCATAGGATTAACACAGTGCCATCCGCGCAGAGCTGTAAAATGACAAAAGCATTTTACCACTCCAGGCACAGTATTACAGATTTGAATTGGTAAAATACCAACCAAGTCAACCTGAAATGAATAAAAGCTACCCCTGATACATGTTTTGCTAGCATCATAGCTCTTCAGAGAGGTTTAGCTTTGTCCAGACACAAGGGAGCACCCAGTATAAGTCAAAACAATACCCTTTCAGGCATAGAGTGACGCATAAATTATGCAAAAAAGAATCGGAGAACTCTGGGTAGTTCCCAAGTTTAGGTGGCGAGCATCCAGTGGCGTAGCAAGGTCAGGTGGTACCCGGTGCGGAAAATTTCTTGTCACCCCCAGCTTGACAAAATGGCAAAAATGTGTTTAAAACACATTTTTGCCATTTTGTCACCCCCTCAGTGATGACACCTGGGGCGGCCCGCACCCCCCTTCCTACGCCACTGCGATTTAGCTCCTGTATAGAGCACCCTACAACACCAGCAACACTCTAAATTTGCTCACCTCAAATGTCCGCTTTCTATCAATTTTTAAGCATTTTATTAGCACAGTACCATCCATGCCGAGATAGAAAGGGACAAAGTCTTTTGCCATTTCTACAGCAAAAAGTGTTTAAGAATAGGATTAGCACAGTGCCATCTACGCGGAGCCGCAAAATGACAAAAGCCTTTTACCCCTCCAGGCACACTATTACAGCTTTGTCTTTGAAGTGAAGTACTTTCCCTACTATTGCACAGACTGGAGTGGGAATAGTAAATCTTACCCCTCTGAAAGACTTCGCTTTCCCGACTGTGCATAAACTGGAGTAGGAACAGTATATCTGTTATTCCCAGACTCCAATGCTTTTCCAAATATTGTTTAAATATATCTGTTATTTATTTTTTAATTCTATATTATTTGTTCATACAAATATTTTAAATTAGAATATTTTTAGTAAATGTATTTTTTTAGATTTTAAATATTTTTAGGTTTTATTTGGCAATTTAATGTTTTACAATTGATTTGTTAATATTTTTTATGATATATATATATATTCCTCCAAAACGGTTCCCTTACACCGGGAAATGCAGCGCTCATCACGGGTGCGGCTCCCTGCGGCAGAACCACGCCGCTCAATACTTCCACACAATCCTTCGGCCAGAAGGAAACCTTGTTCACGAGGTTTTTGTAAAACCGAAACGCGTAGATCGTTCTTGCTATCCCGATAAATGAACAACTAAAGGAATAAAATTATCGTTGCACTGAACTACGGGAGTGCGTCCCCTTTTTCCTTCTGGCCGAAGGATTGTGTGGAAATATATATATATATATATATATATATATATATATATATATATATATATATATATATATATATATATATATTTATATTTATATTTATATATATATATATCCAGGTATATATATATCCAGGTATACTGCTTACAGGCAATCACCATCATCGATTCAAAAGCAGGCGCGGACCACAGTTCAGTGCTTATTTTTTGTTTATTTCATGTCGGCCATTACGCGTTTCGGTCCTCCTGGACCTTGATCACATGACAACGCTATCTGGCATTTTACCCCTTTAAAGTGACAGTGCAGTAACTTGTGGTTCCCGCCTTAAAGGACACTAAAGACATACTACCCTTAGGTAACTTCTTTTTGTAAAAACCAGAGTTTCATCTCCACATTGAGTTAATGGCTTGGTTTTTGCTAGATTGATATAAAACATTTTTAAATATCAAAATAATGGAATTGCCCTCACATACACTATATGGGGATTATTAACATTCAATAATTGAAATAAAAAATCGAATATAATAAATATTAAATACCATAGCAGCCATATCTACATCAAGGAATTATATAATAACAATGTTAAAACATTAAAATTTGTTAAAACATGATTTTTAAATTTTCTTATACATAGCATTCAAGTTATTATTGCATAATGCAGCCAGTTCATTATATTTAAACTTGGTACTTTTAAGTTACTCTTTGGTTTAATACTAAAAATTGCATCCTACCCAAGGCTCTCACCTAATGTGTGAAAAAAGTGCTAGTGCTTGAGTGGTCCAAACTTAAAGAATTTTGGGTTTGACCTATTGTGACCTAAAAAATGTTTGTGTATAAAACCATCTCCTGATGTGTATAAAAAAGTATGTTAAAAACCATTATGATTTTGGTTTAGGTCAGACTGGCAGCCTCCTTTAATTACTGAAAAATATATTTTAACACCCTTTTCTTCTGTTATGGTGTGATATTACTGTTAACATACCATCAGCTAGCAGGTGACACTTGTAAATATAAACACCCCATGGAAATGCAGATATCCCTGCAAGGTTGGCCTTGATATTGCACACGGTAGGTTAGATACATGTATATAAATCTTCTGTTGTGTTTAAACCTCCTGGGCTCTTACAATCGAAGTTTAGAATGTATTTAGTTTCTAGCCTCCTAAGTTTACCCTCTCTATCTCCTCCCCGTCTGTCCTTAGGTATGGAGTCTATGAGATAATACGAGAGGTGTTTAAGATCATTATTGTGTATTTCTTGAAAATGTCTAGCCACTGGGTAAGTTGGGTCATGGTTGTTTATGGCCCGGATGTGTTGCAGAATTCTCTTGTTTGCAGGGAGTTTGGTACTCCCTACATACTTGAGATTGCACGAACACTCCAGTATATAAATAGCATAGTCAGTTTTACAGTGTAGGGAACATGATATTTTTATTTCCCTATTGCTGAATGGTGTCCTGTATGTTTTCTTATTTATTCCATACTGACAAGCTTTGCAGCTTTTGCATTTAGTGAAACCCTTTCTTTGTGACAGCCAGGTCTGTTGGTCCAGGACTTCCGGGCTGCTTTTGACCAGACTTCTGCTCATAGATGGAGCCCGCCTGTATGTGATCCCCAGGGTGTTTGTTAAGCTGCCCCCTATAATTGGATCACTCAGCACTATGGGCCAATTTCGATGCACAATTTTTTTGATAGTTTTGTTTTGTGCATTATAGGCTAAAATTAGCCTAAGCTCCATAGTGTTCTTTTTGGTGTTATCATCATTGTCTTTTGGTGTTAAAAGGATATTTCTATCCAGACCCTGAGTTCTATTTATAGCTGCATCAATGATCTTTCTTTTGTATCCTCTGGCTAGAAATCTTTCTTTACTCTCCTGTTGTGCTCTTTTCAAATCATTGGGGTTGCTACATATTCTTTTTATTCGCAGCATTTCCCCATAGGGGATACTGTTTACCAGGTGTCTTGGATGAAAGCTAGAAAAATGTAAAACTGTGTTGCCTGCTGTCTCTTTTCTAAAGATTTTAGTTTCTAGTTTATCATTGCACACATAAACTTCAACATCCAAGAAGTGAATTTTCTTATCACTAATAGTAGACGTGAAGCTTAGGTTAATATCATTTTTGTTGATGTCTTTCACAAAATCATGAGCTTCTGTTTCCAAACCTTCCCACACAATAAATAAGTCATCAATAAAGCGCAAAAGTAACTTTACATTTTTGTCCATATAATGCTTGTGTGTTACGCCGAGGACCAGCCTCTCCCACCATCCCATGTACAAACATGCGTAACTGGGGAGAAGCTGGCCCCCATCGCAACACCCCGCATCTGTTGATAAAGTGTTTTATCAAATAGAAACACATTGTTATTCAGGCAAAAATTAGTCATATTACTTAGCATTGCACAATGAGGAGTTAATCTGGTTTGTCCTTTGCCCAAATAGTGTTCAAGGGCCCTCATACCATCTCTGTGGTTTATACTTGTATACAAGGACACTACATCCAACGACATGAGTAAGTAATCCTTTTTCCATTCAAAGTTCTGAAGCTTCGCTAGAAAGTCACTCGTGTCTTTGATGTAGGAGGGCAAGGATTGCACAAAATCTTGTAGGAAGTAATCGATGTATTGAGATGCATTTTCAAGTAAGCTGTTTTGTGCTGAAATGATTGGGCGACCCGGTGGTTTTGTTGCATCTTTGTGAATTTTCGGGATGAAATAAATATTAGGAACCACAGGGTTATCTTTTCGTATATATTTATACTCATCCAATGTCAAAACTCCTGCGCTTTTCCATGCGACAAGTTTGCCATAAAAGTCATCGTAAATCATTTTTAATGCCCACACATTACTAGTCCTGTAACATGTTTTGTCGTTCAATTGAGAAAGGGCTTCCTCCATGTAGTCTTTTCTTGCCCATAGGACAACATTTCCTCCTTTATCGGAGTTCCTGATGATGATATTGTCATTTTTTTGAAGTTTAGTTATTAATTTTTGTATTGCCATGCTTGTTTATTCGGTTTTGATTTTGTGTGCTGCATTTTGAAATTTAATTTCTTCATTTCTGCAACTACGTGTTCATTAAAAATATCAATGCTGTCCCTGGGTAATATTGGATTAAATGTTGATTTTTTCTTAAAAGGAGTTGTTTTTCTTTTTACACTTGGTTCTGTATTGAGATCGAACGCTTTATTACTAATTTCAAGCTCATCTTCCCTGATGTTTATGTTAGTGGCTTCATCTTGTAGCTCCATCAGAGTTTCCAAAAGTGCTATATCCCCACTAGTAGTTATAGGTTGTGAGTTCTCATTGGGGCTTATTGTCCCCTCAGTATCCTTTTCTTTGTTTTTTTCTTTTATTGATGCATGATATTTTAAAAGTTTCAACTTCCTTACAAATCTGTATATATCCATCCGGGTATTGGCATAATCAAAGTTTGACTCCGGGCAATACGAGAGGCCCAGTGCTAGAATTTGTCTTTCCGCTTCATTTAGATCAATGTCAGTCAAGTTCATTACCGTTTTTGCTGTCATGTCTTTGTTGTTCATTTGCGGTTCCACCAGCCTCTCCCTCGCTTCTTTTTGTTGTTGATCGGTCTTTCTTCTTGTTTTTCGCCTCTCCCTCCGCCTGTGGTTTCGCCTCTTCCTTTGGCGTTCTTTTGCATCCTCGGGCGGAGGGTCGACCGTCGTTCCAGACATAAAAAATCAATTTCTTCCGCCGGAGTACGGCTTGGTAGTGCCTTGCTTGTCATTGTGTGTTGTCTTTCAAGTTCTGCCTCACTCTCTACAGTCGAGCTCAAATCTGAGTTAGATGTATATGTATATCTTTCATTGCTGGTTGAGGCACTTGTCCCTTGCTCTTTATAGTAGTAAATAATTTTTTTTTATATAATGTAAAATATATAATTTTAGTAATGATGGTACATTATATATGTATACATACACACATATGTGTGCGTGCATTTATATAAGTGTGTGTGTGTGTGTGTATATATATAGTATTATGTATTTAATTTATATTACTGTTACATATTTTAATTCAGATTTTCTTTTTTTTATATATATATATATATATATATATATACACAATATTTTTGTATATTTGTAAACGATATTTGTGTGAAACAATATTTTATCTAAGATATTTTTGTACTTACCATTAGTACATATAGGGACACGATATTTATGTAAATAATATTCTTGACATATTTTTGTTACATGATATTGTTTTCGCTATTGTGTCCGAGCGATGGGCTAATTTGGGGGAAAAGAGCCCCAAAAGGATTATTGTTGAGGACAAACCAGCTGCATACTGCAATTTTGAACGGTACTCCAGAGAGTGGGGTTTAGGAGGTTATAATGCGTGTTCAGATATGTGCTGAGATAAAAAAATTGTGTCCATGCCAGCTCAGCAACAAGGCAATCCACAAATTGTTCTTCCTTCTACTCGTTTCAGGAGTATACACAAACTTTACTCGCATGCAACTCACTTGAAGCCTGCAAAACCTGCCTAGCAGCACATACCTGTGTAAAATTTAACTGCATGATGGGAGCAGAGGAAGCCTAGTTCTGATCATCAGTAGACTTGCTCACAATGATTGGACTGTGTCTCCATAATATACACATCACCTGATACACGAGCAGATATTTTTAAACCTGATTATGCCGATTGACAAATAAAAGCTGCAAGCGATGCAAGCTCCAGCAAGTTGAAGAGCTAAACTGATCTGCACCTTCGATGACAGGTGGAACTTAACAAATTGGCGGTGTGCTCCCGGCCTCCATGAGGCTTGGGCTAAGCCAGAATCTCTGCAAGTAGCTTTGCTGCTCTCTGCCTCCTAGTGACTCAGGGTACTGTTCAACTGTGGATCCACAGCTAGCCCAAATAGACCCCAAGAGTTGCTTCAGAGTGAGTTGGTAACTCTCTAGAAAACCTTCACCAAAGGCGGTAAAGAGTGAAAGCAACTTTGAAAAGTGTAAAGAAGTCCATCTCGAGCGGCGATTTTACCTGCCTAACACGCTCACCTGCATTACTGAATTCTTGTATTTATTTTACATCGGTGGTGTTCAACCTTTTTAACTTGAGGGTTTGGACTTGCATTTTTTTCAGCATCTAGTGGGTCAGCAAGCACATCACAGGAAGTGATTTTATGTGACCTTTGTTTCCCACTGAATTCAGCATTGCAGCTGGGCAAGTAACTTCTTTGCCACTGCTTCCCTGACCGATTTGGAATTGGAATACAGCCTGCTTTTTGTTTTACTTTTATGCATAGGGTCTTGGGCTTTCCTTTAAATGTGCCCAGTGACGAGTCCACATATTGTACCCTGATTGGGGGGGAATATAGTCATGTGTGTATATATATGCATATGTATACGTATGTATACATATGTATGTATATATGTATGTGTGCATGTATATATGTATGCATATTTCGATCTGTGTATATCTTTATCTCTCTTTGTGTGTGTTTTTATATATATATATATATATATATATATATATACACACACATATATTCACTGAAACAATTGAAGGTTAAAGAAAAGTTATAGTAAGGTGTGAAAACATTTTTTTTAACTTAGAAATTCACAGAAAAAACAAAGGTTAAAGTAACCTTATATTTAGGTGAATGTCAGTGAGATCATTACTGTTTTGAACTAAAAAAAACACACAAATTCACCAGTCATAGTTAGCAGAGCTAACTATAACTTGCACCCCGCCATGCACTGCTTATAATCTCACATATTGCATCACTCATGACATGTTCTAAGACCTCATTTCTCTTCCTCCTTCTCTATCCATCTGTCTCCCTCCACGCCCTCATTCCTCTTTTTCTCTCCCTCCTCCCTATTCGCTGCTTTTCTCCTTTTTCTCTATTTCCTCTTTGTCTCGCTCTTCCTGCCTACCTCCTCTCTTTCTGTCCATCCTCTGCCTGGACCATCACTTTGTAAGCTGTGCTCCTTCTTACAAACGTGCTTGTATTTATGCAAATTTATTTTTCTATTTGAAATGCACAGACATTTCAGAAATGTTCTGTGCTTTGAATGTGTGCACATTAACAAATATGTTGCCTGCTTGAACAAGTGCATTGCTGTGTAAAATCTCTCTCCTTTGCTTCGCTATACTTTGAAACATATAAATATTCTGAATTTGTGTTTTAATATTGTAAACACCCATATCATAAAGTAATTTAAAAAACTCTGAGTGGACTATCCTGGTCTTTTGGGGCTGGATGGAGTCCTTGCCACGTCTGCCTCTTCCCTCCTCCATGGGCCTCCCTGGTGGACGTTTTCCACCCTCCTTTGTACTAAGCAAGGCCGCTCTACTGAACAGAATAGCCCCTTACCCTCGTCCCTGCAGGTGAGTATTGGCCCACACTGTTTGAACCTTGACAACAGTGTCTGCAAGGGCTGGACTAAAAACATCAGTGTGTCGATTGTTGGTCCCTGGGTTGTACGCTGGGCAAGCATGCTTATTTCATCCCTGGCACTTACTGCTCTCTGTCTCTAGTGAAATGAGCCTGATTCTCCACTGGCCTTACACTGGTGTGCAGGAAACGTGTCTCCAAGTCACAGTTGGGGTTCCTCCTACCACCTTGAGGTAAGGTCTAGCAGCCTTGTGGTCCTGTTCTGATTGTGGACTTGAAGGTCCAGCATGTGAACTTGTGTCACACAGACTGAATGAAGTTACAATGACCTTTGATTGTGGTCGAAGGTGAGAAAAACTCCCATCATTGAGAAGTTGTTACCACCTTCCCCCCCTAAGTTTATAATCATGGATATCCTATGTTTAGCAACAAAAAAGCTCGGGATACTACTTACAGAGTCCCAGGAGTCGAACCTAGTTGACCGACAGCTATTCCAGCTTTTAGTACATACCAAAATTGAATGTTTCAGCTGTAGTCAGCCAGTTACAGTGACTTTAAAGGGGCCAACCAGTGTAGATAAAGCAAGTTATCGTTACCCAGTCCTGCATCTCTAACAGTCACCAACTATAGGCCTTCTAGAATGTTGTCTGATGTTTGTCTAGTGTCAGCTGGGGTTTTGAGATGTATTATGACATCATTCAGGGGATGGCCCCTTAATGTTTTTGGGGTCACTTAATTCCAGTTATAGGTTAGCCCTGTAATTTTTAACTGCGACCAACACATCCTGAGAAAGTGGTTCAGGTAAGCCTGTGGTATCCTGTGACCCCCAAACCGAAGGTACCAGGCACCCTTAGGGCTCTTTGGAAACAAGATGCACAGCACCCAGACGAAGGCGTGATTATCAGACATTTATTGAACTTCGATGACACAGACTAGAACTGATTCTGATTTTGACTTATTTCACAGAATAACCACTAAAAGAGGTTAGAATTTGTAGTGATGCTCAGTGAATCGCACCCCCTCCCTATTGTCACCTTCTAACATTGAAAAGCATGTCTTCACAGCATAGTACCAACAGGCTACCACCATGGACGTTAATGTAAAAATATTCATCTCTGCTCACAGCTCCAGAGATGGCGATGGTGCTGTAGTCTCCTAGGTAAAACTGACCCCTTGCTTCGTGGCAAAGTAGTACTACTGATCCATGGAGAAGTACCCTGAAGTGCAGAACAGGGTCCCTACCTAAAAGTTGCATTTAGAGTACCTTTTGAACAGTTAGTGTTTCTTATATTTACTTTGTGTGCAATAATAGTGTCATATCTGATTCAACCTTCACAGCGCTTCCAATGAGTTAGCTTTGGCACCTCACTTCAGCTGCGCAGGTAAGTAACAAAGGCTTTGCATGCCCAGCTTTTGTCTCAAAGTACCCGTCTTCTTGGTTAGTGCAGAAAACATGCTGCCTCAATTTTGGTATTGGCCAGTGGACTCTACGACTTCACGATCTGGGGAAAAGTCTTACAGTATATTGTCTCCACAGGGAGCTCGGGCAAGGTGTTTGGATATATTACTATAAACTCAGAATGTTAAATGGAAATTCTCATCTCGCAATAGCATAGCAGCATCAAAACAATACGTGCTGATGTTGTGAAAGGTTGTTTGTCCTATTTCTGTTTGTAAAGCTTATCTGAGAACGTTCATTAATTGAATGAAATAAATGATCCCATAAAGTAATATTGCACAAAGCTCGGAGGGTGATCCTCAATTAAACTGGCAAGTGATTTCAGTCCTTATAAGGCTTGCTTACTTGTATTCTTTCGTAGTTGTGTGAGTTTCTTCGTGGACTTGCTAACTCATTCTGGTGTTAAGCCTCTTTTGGAGCATTGTCTGGGATATGCTTAGTGCTCTCCTCGTGTTGGATCAGTTTCTGTGCATTAGTTCTTGCTGGCACTTCTGGTGTTTGCCCACTTTATCTAAATCCCCTGGTTGTTGCTAGCATTTTGCTGTTAAACAACTTCTCCTGGATACAGCATATCTCCTTTCTGCCTTGGGCTGCTTCCTGCCCATTAGTTGCGTTTTTTTAATTTAGCTGTCTTTATTGTGGGGTATTTAGATATATATTATTATTAACATGAAACACTGAAATGCCTAACGTGCACTATATTATTAACTGTTGCATGTAAGGGCTGTACCATGGATCGGGTATTAATTGAACAGTAGGCCTGATTTACTGACTTAGGTTTGATTTTGGCAAAACGAGAATTGACTATGCACTTGAAATCAGCACATGGTCCTCAAATTACTAGATGGCGAAAAAGAAATGGTTAAATGGGCATGTTTGAAAAATGCGGTGTTTCGTAAGATAAAAAGAGGATGAGGAAAAATTGAAAGGGTTAAAGCATGGGATCACCTGGTAAATAGTTTGTTGGCCCCGGAAGCAGACACAAATTCATTGAATAGCTCCCTGAGTCATTGAGGGTAAGAGAAGGTAAATCTAGTTTAATACTGATAAATTGGGTGATAATGGGTACTAACTACTGTGATATACTTGTGCATGTGGAATATGTTGACACTTTATTTATGACAGCTTTTCTTGAATAGGGGTAACTGTGGGTGGAGGGTGTGGATTTGGGGGTCTCCTTGGAAGACCACCCAAAGGTGCAGGGTCCACCCTTCGTCCACGGGTCCGAGATACAAACTGAGACCAACACTGGAGCGCCGAGAGAAAGGATATTTATTACAATCTAATGAGATGGAGAGAGAGCATCAGCAACAGACACCCGCAGCTTGTCTGAGGAGGCAATCTGCCAAGCACTTTGGTTCCACGTCTTATATACCCTTCATCCCCACCCCAGGCGTGTATAGTAAAGAAAGAACACCATGATTATGAAAAGGGGGGATGTATACAGAAAACGATGAACACCATAATTATACAAAGGGAGACGTGTACAGTAAAACAATGAACACCATAATTATACAGGCAGAGGTCAATCTGATAAGTTAGCAGATGGTCACTGTTGGGCCCCTGCAGGGTGTAGGTGAAGCTCTTAATTACACAACAAGCAGAGGACAATCTGATAAGTCCGAAGATGGTAGCTGTCAAGCCCTGTAGGGCGAAGGGCAGGGTGAAGACAGTAAGCGCAAGTGGACAGTCCTGTTAAACTGGGGTTTAGCAAGAGTTCAGTCAGATTGTGGCAAACAAGGGCATGGGCAGTCCTGCTCGACTGGTTTTAGCATGAGTCCAGGCAGGTGGCAGCAGGTCAGGTCAAAAACAGGGCGTTGGTGGCAGTGCAGAGGTGAGGTGAATCAAGATGTGAAGCCACAGAGCATTTGTGACCCCTGTAGAGAGGTCGCAATGGAGGATGAAGCGCAAAATGGCTGAGCTAATGGCAAGACAACAGACATACTTTTCCACAAGGGGTTGATGTTATAGTTTTATTGTACTAATTTTAGTAGACCTAAGATATGTATGAAATATACAGTAGTTGAAATATGCTTGTGGATGTATGTCATATGATATGTATTGATATCACTTTGAATTTGTGAATTATAGTTATCTGGGTATTTCTGCTTTTTAACCTATATTTTAATCTATTATAATTATCTTTGTACCTTTTTAAAGCAAATTACTGTTTATGTAGTTCACCTCATTTATGATCTGAATTATATGCCTGTCACTATTGCACTAAGGTCTATTTAATGAAGCTAATAATTATTTCAACTAAACCATAGGCCTGTAAATGTTTGGAGGTGATATTGGCTGAAACTGGGTGAAAGATGAACTTGCTGACTCGTGGGATTGAGTGATGGAGTTGAAGTGTCCCAGACAGGGGCTGAGTTTGAGGGATGACTGGACTTTGTCATTGAAAAGACTTGTTTTCTCGTCAGTTTTAGCATGAATTAAAGAATCTCCAGCCTTGCCAGTGTGATATGTTGCTGCTGACTGTAGATAGAAGATTTTTGCAAGGTTGTGCCGGTTTTGGTATTGATCATCTTTAACACCAGTGCAATAGGGTTTCAGTATCGGATATATTAAGATGAGAAGCCAGTTTAGATGTCTCGGGATATGTTCTGATATAAGTTCTGCCTCTGCTGTGCTGCTTGCTGCGCATCATTTGAGGCTTATTATCGCTTCTTTTTTGACAACCGCTTCCTGCTCAGCACTATGTGTCTGCAGCACACATTTCTAACAGCGTCTTGCATATTACTTGGGTTTGATAGACATTAGTACTGATTGGCCTCATTCTGATGTGAAGGATGGAATCTTGTTGAGCCATTGGCCCAGGTTTTAAAGAAATGAGAGGCTGAAATCGTTAGGCTTAGAGTTGACCATGTGGTGTGCTCAAATTGGTGTTAAAAAACAGAAACTTTGGAAAGCAGAGACAACCCCGGCTCTAACCCCTCCAGGCTGTCCACAGAACACAGCCTGACAGGCATTCACTACCCTCGAGACACTAATGTAGCAGGAGAAAGAGGGGACAGCCTGCTTGTGACTGTGGTCAAAATAAAACTTTAGAAAAAACCCACAGATCATACAAGCTTCGGACAAGAATGCTTTCCTTTGGATTCAACTAATCATGCAATATTGGGCAGCCGTGTGTTACGCTGCTCATACAGATCCTGTCTAACTGGGCTATCCCAGTGATTACATGGATAATACAAACCATGGAAAACTGAACTACCGCTCGAATCACTCACATCATGAAAACTCTGGAGGAGGGCGCAAAGATCAGGCAGGTCTATGACGCGCCGTTCATACTTGTCTTGGCCTGTGCCACTAGTCCTTCTTTTACAGCGATGGTTCAAGTCCCGGGCAGCTTCCTTTTAGACGGGTCATACAGGAATTAGATGGCATTTTTCTGGATCGCATTTCACCAACCATACCAGGCCAGGATAGCCCTTATGTTTTTTAGGAAGATGTAGAGTTTTCTTTCACTCCGTGCATTTTCTGTACTAATAAGATTATTTCTTTTTTTTAAATGGTGCAGACCATTTAGTTCACCCCAGTTGCGATAGGCTAGGGACAGTTGCTTCAGCTCGTGCTAGTTAGTTGGCTGGATAGAGTCAGTGGAGACCATGATGGTTTTCGCAATACCTTTGCATCTCGTCTGCCATAGTGTGGTGTTTCCGGAAGGTGCCACAGTGCCCAGCGAGCACGGTTGGGGCAGGCATCGTTTTCACTACTATTATCTTTGTCAGACTGGGTGTGGTGCCAGAACATTGTTCGTTCTGACTGTAACCTTCCGCCTTTTCTTTCTGCCTGGCGCGCGGCACTTGTCACCACACTAGAAAGCGAAGTCTGTCGAGCTTTGGCCTCAGAATGTGACGACACCGTCCGCCGCCTCATGGGGCCCTCCCCGCCGACTGGCAGAGCATCACGGGCCTCTTCTTGGTGTTAGTGGCTCCGCTACGTCACGGCTCAGGCGTGCCTGCGGTGTGTGGGCGCTTTCAGCTTCTGCTCTCTGTTTGCACACCGAGTATACGTACTTTCACTGCTTATACACGAAGCCAAGTGGGTATGCCGGATTTTGCGGTTTTTGCGCCAGATATGCCTGCTCTCACGTGTTGTACATAGAATGTCTACTCGCGCCGTTTGTACGCCCATTGTGTACTATGAAAGATTGCATGCTGTGTCCGCTTTTACATGCTTGTATGCCAAGTCTCAGCTCGTGCGTGTGTGTGCACACCGCGTGCCTGCCCTCCCCACATGTAACCGTGTGATTCAGCTCACAGCAGCTCTCTAATTGAGGTGCCAACTCATGCACAGGTCGTGGTGCTGTGTTATATGTATGGTGCTCCCGGGTACATGGCAGTATATTTGAAAACTCGTGTTCCCCATGATCGCTCTGCTCTCGGGCCGCGATTGCCGAACATCAGCGCTTTAGGTATGCACCAACCCTACCTGATGTGTTTTCTCCCTACGCGCTTTCGTAAGGCTTGCAAAGTCTTCTTTCACCCACAGAAGTAGCCAAAAGGTTACACTTAGCGTAATTTGAAACTCTTAAATAAATGTTTTTACTAAGTAAGAACGGTTCAGCTGGTATGTACCCCAGTGTGTATAGTAGATGTGTCACCCCAGTTGTTTCCCCTTTGTGACGTGAGCTGCTTACATACCCTGAATGCTAAGCCCAAAGCAGGCATTTGCCCTTTCTGTTTCCTCTGTAAACTGTTAATTCATTAACAGGAGCTTTGTTAGTTGCTTGTATTTACCCTCCCGTTCTCTTATTTTAGATAACAACAAACACAATTTCTCTCTTTTTCTAACTCGAAATCCCTAGAAGGTGTAGATGTGACGAAAAAAGGCATCCTTTTATCTGCAGCAGTGTTTCCCTAACCGTGGGCCGTATGCCGATTTTTGGTGGGTGGTAAAAGTCCAAGCACTAAATAGAGATGACTTTAAGGTCTGTATTTATGTTGTCACATTTGCTGCCCTTCAGTGACAGAGGTCAAATGTCAGACTATGTCTTCTTACAAATTGCTGTTAATTTTTTTAATATGGGGATTGGTGTTTACAAATTTCTCTCAATTTACAGACCCAGAAAAAAAGGAATACGTGAATTATGTGGCAATCTTGTTGGGGTAGACAGAGTGTCAAAGGAAACCGTGTAGAATGAATTTTTTTAAACGCACAACAAAATGTAAATGATCTGTAGGCATTCAGCGGTTCAGAAAGCAAAAAGGAAGCCCTTTTTTGTCATTCTAAATTGTGATGGAAACAAAGATGTTAATAGGATCAAAGCAAATCGATACACTGTTTCTTGGTGATGTGCAAATGATAACTATTCAGTGAAGCACGATTTCAACACATTATCATTTTTGTACATTATAGTTTTATCAGTAAAACTACATATCTGTGCAAATTTAACGTCAATTTCAAAGGAAAATATGCTGTCTGTAAATGGCAGTGCGATACCACCTAATGCTTTAGTTACATTAAAAAATCACCCGCCTCGTCCATTACAGCTAGGTTGGTTGTGAAAGCTTGTTATGCTAAAAAGTGGTTTGTGTGTCTAAAAAGTTTGGGAAGCACTGATACAGATTTATTCAGAGCCTTGACAGGGACAAGCCATGTAGACATGCCTGTGAGTGGGTTGAGGAGAGATGGAGGCTGGCAGTGACATAATCTGTGTATAAGCTTTGACCTGAGTGAGCCTGGAGGGATCTAAATCCCAGCTTGTAAGAGCTGAACACAAGTCCTTCTAAGTACTCCTAAAAGTGGCTGGGCCAGGCGAGTAGAAGTTTTAATCGGAAATGCAGACAGCATCCGCTGTCACATCTCCAGATTTTTGGTGTGTTTAACATCTCAAAGAAGGCGACGACAACCTGTTTATCAGGATCAGTCAAAGTTCTCCTCTGAATGAAAAAAGATTGTTTAGCTAATTATGCCTGGACGAGTCCTGCATCTTGCATCCACTGGCTACACACTCATTCACTCCTTTCACAAGCTCTGGACTCTGGTGGACGACCAACAATATGCCAGCCGTAGTAAGTATAGATAGTGTCCTATCATGACTTAAAATGCCTGGCAGATTGAGAAGACGGACTTTACAACGCTGGTGGCATAATGACTGCAAGACAACTCCTTCATGCATAGATGGTCTTTTAAAGTGGTGCTCTTTCTGGTTTGAAAATGAAAATCGGCTGAAATATTTCAGAGCCTATTTCTCCAAAAAGAAATTCTTGAAATCTTAGTCTGGCCTAAACAAACCCACATAGTAGGAAAACGTGGTAAATTGCGCACAGAAGGGGTAACTAATTTCGTGCAAGATGGGACTGATATTCTAATTGTAAAACTTAGTCAGTTGTTGCAGGAGGCCATAGCTCCCATTCTGACAAGATTGACCAGCATAGAGGAGCAACTAGCCTTTGTCTGTCAAATGTTAGTGCCAATGGATAAGACTCTAGTAGACAAACCGGTGGAGAGTGCTTTAACCTTAAGTGACCCAGTGGAACGGCAGGGTGTTGTTCGTCCTGGTGCTTCACTTAACGGTGTGGCCCCTGCAAGACCCACAGCTAATCCCAATTCTATTGCCCCCTCTCACAGGTGTACCCAGGATACCACAAACATCAGTACATCGGCCATGCTACCTAAGGATTATGTCCCTCATGGTAAATCTCCCACACAGTCAATTCTTGGGACATGGCGTTTTGTACCAAAAAACACCCAATTTAGTGGGTGGGGGGTAGATCCCTCACTGGGGACTCAATGCCATACAACCGCGTAGATGGCCCAATAGGTCAGAGGGGGACTACTGATTTACTTAACTTGCCCCCCGAAAGCACACCATATACTCTGATTTTAATGGGGGGTCCTGTATTACTTTCTGGTCAACAAGAAAGCTGTCAGAGGCTCATTAACAAATCTGCACATTGGTGCTCTAGGAAAATTTCCCCCTGTTTTTACTGGTTTGACTATATCATTATGGCCAGGCGGGTGAGTTGGGTTGGCCACACGAAGAAGAGTATTCAGGGGGATTGTGTTGTGCTGAATTTTAGTGACGCGAGATTTATACACCTTGCCCTAAATCAGCTTAGCGACTCACCTAGTGAACAGATAAAGGCCTGACCCTTGGGTTTCTTTTACCCCCCTAACCATGTTCTCCCTATTAGTCAGCGGCCCACCCAGCTTAGACAAATTTATAGATCATTCTACCCGCCCCTCCACTTTCCATCCAAACCGATTTGAGGCACTTTCAGATCTAACTGAGATCGATTGACTGTCTATACAATCTGGACATCTAGCCGATAACAGAAGTAAGGGTCTCTTATACACTGATCCAGGGGGAGTAGTGAAAAAAGAGGTATGTGGCAACATAAAATCCCCAGATACCCCTGACCTAAATCACATTGACTCCATTGTTAAGAAGAACAGAAGTGAAACTAGGATTTGTTCCTATGCCACAAACCCAATCGCTAAGATCAATTGTGAGGAAGAGGGGTCGGGTCAGATATCTGTGGTTAGTTCATCTGCCTTCCCTGTCACACCATTAAACACTGGTCAGGGTCATCCCATACCCTTAGTGAAACTAATCTCCTGGAATATTGCAGGCTTCCGCTCTAAAGCAGTGGATGAGGTGTGGTTGGAATACATTAGGGGATTTGACATAATTTGTTTGCAGGTAACATGGTCTAAAGAGAACATTGTGATGGATGGCTATCATGCCCTTAACGTGCCTGCTACCCCTTCTCCAGCTGGGAGGGCAAAAGGTGGGCTGGTAACCTTAATCACTGTTAAATTCGGTTCTATTCGGTTCTATAAAAGCTCACTGTGTAGGATCATCATTATGGTTCCAATTGATCATGATTGTAAATCTTATGCAGGTTAAGGTTTTACTTGTAAACTGGTATTACAATATCTTTGACCCAAAGAACTGTCATGTCATAGAAGCCATGCAGAAGGAAATCTCAAATGTTTCTGGGAAGTGGCAGCCTTTGTGTGTTCTGTGGGTGGGGGACTTTAATTGTATGTCTTGTGAGCACAGTAATGAACGAGTTTGTGGTCTCACGGACACAGTGGGACAGCCTCTGATGCACTTGATCCACACCCCGCAGGGCGAGGGACTAAACACCATCATTATCGAAAATGATCTGGATAGTTTGAGCAATAGTTTCTCAGATCAGTGTCCCACTTTCGTTGGCGGGGGCAGGGAAAGTTTTATTGATTTTATGTTCATTTCCAGGGAGTTTTCTTCACTTGTTTGTGATTTTACTGTAGAACCAAACCCTGCAAGCGATCACAACCCACTTACTGTCTTACTTAAAGTAATAGCTCAGGCAGCGGGGGGCGATGGCCGCCGGATTCATTATAATCGCAATAAAGTGGTAAGAATAAATTGGGGTGAGATAAATCCGCCACAATTTAAGAGGGAAACAGTCAAAACAAACCATGACCTGATAATGGAGTGCCTCCAACAGGATTTTCCCTCAGCCATGATTGTTCACAACTTCGAAAGTATCTGTAAGAATGTAGCCAATAGATTAACACGCCCGGCTAGGTCTGTACAGCATCAAGAGTCTCGCTGGTTCAATGCCGATTGCTCCAGAGCCCATAAGAATCTAAAAATTGCCCTCCGATCCACCCCTCGCAATAGAGCACAAATCATAGATGCTAGACGACTATATAAAAGCACCACCAATGAAAGAAAATAGGAGCTGAGGTGTTTAGCATGGGAGGATTTGGAGAGAGCAAGTGCTCTTAAAGACAGTAAAAGTTTTTGGGCCATTATTAATCGACCACAATTTACGGAGGAGGTGAAGAAGATGGACTCATTGATTCTGGGAGACACCTGGGAATCCCATTTTGCGACCATATTTAACCCAAGTGGTCTGGAGCTCGCAGCGAGTAATGAGGACCTTATCGTACATCTAACACAGGCCACCGAGCTTAGTGCCTCATTTACAGTGGAAGAGTTTGAAGAAGCGCTAGCGAAAGGTATTTGTAAAATGGCCCCAGGTCCAGATGGAGTACCATTAGACCTATTCAAAATAAATATTAATCTCTGGGCTCCCCTGCTGACAAATGTTTTTAAATCTGCTGTGATTGGCCCAATCCCAGCATCCTGGAAAGAGGCCATTGTCGTACCTGTGTTTAAAAAAGGGAACAGAAATGATCCCGCTTGTTACAGGGCAATTTCCCTTATCGATGCCACTGTTAAGATACTGGGTAGGGTAATTCTGGCTTGATTAGAGACCTGGGCAACTAGCAAGGGGATCATTTCAAAAACCCAATATGGTTTCCGTAGGGGGATGGGCACCACAGAGCAATGCCTAAATCTGTCCCTGATCATGGGCAAGTACATGAAGGCAAGGGGGGGGGTTCTATCCACCTTGCCTTCATGGACTTGTCAAACGCATTTGATACCGTTAACAGGGAGAAATTGTGGGCGTTAATGGGAGAAATGGGTTTTGACGAGGCATTGATCCTGCTTTTAAGAAGACTCCATGCTAACACCACCGTTTCCATAAGATTTGGCACGCCAAGAGAAAGGACAAAGCCCATTATCTCCACAGAAGGAGTTCGGCGGGGGTGCATTTTAGCTCCGTTTCTCTTTCTGATTTTATACAAATGGTTTGGAAGCTTTTTTACTTGGAAAGAAAATTGATTTCCCACTTATTGGAGGTAAACCAGTTCCGCTACTTTCGTATGCGGATGATACCGTGCTCATGGCCTTGACCGCCAATAGCTTGCAAACATCACTGGACGCCTTTACGGATTTTAAGTCGGCCCTTGACCTGAAGGTCAACCTTTCAAAATCTTACATAATGGTAGGTGGCCCAAAAAAGACCAAAACTCGAAACTTTACATTAAGGGGCAAGGTTATTGAAAAAGTGGAAAACTTTACATATTTGGAGAATACATTCAATAAAGAGTTGAAGTGGGAACCCCTGGTCATGGCAAGAGCACAGCAGACAAGTAGAGATGTGGAGGGGCTGTTTAGGTTTGCCTGTAAGTTAGGCCATAAGCCGGTGCCCGAGCTTGTTGTTTTATATAAAGCAAAATGCCTGTTGGTTGCGTCTTACGGGGCGGGAGTGTGGGGATACCATAAAAACCGCCTGTTAAAAGTGGTGGAAAACAAGTTCACAAAAAGATTATTGATGATTCCAAATAGCTCTGCTACTTCTTTCTCCCACCAAGAACTGGGGATGGAATATGTAGAAGATCGCAGTGGCATTGCCCCCCTCCTCTTATGGATTAAAATATGGGTGTCTGAAGAGTTACTGTTTTCCAGGGAGGTCATTGAAGACTGTATCTGAAAGAGACACGTTAGTGACAGATTCCTTACCTTAGAATATCCCCAGGCGTCAGGCTGGATCCGGAAAGATTTTGCATAGCAGTACCCTTGCGCGTCGGTAGGCGGCGTCGTGCGGCTCCGCGTCCGTCGTCGGCGTCGTGATCGCCGGGATGACGTCGCGGGCAGTACTTAGACGCCGCCCCTGCGCGCTGACGTCAGTTCTTCTTTTTCCGCGCCAGTAAGCGCAGATCCGGGAAGAGCAGTGCCCTAGTCAATTTTTGACTAACCTTTTTTGTGAATTTTTTCACTGTTTCTTCATCGAGTCTTCACGACTCCTAGGTGTCGTAGGGATGCCCGGCTTCAAGCCATGCGGAGCCTGTGGTCGCATGATGTCGATCACGGACCCGCATCTCGAGTGTCTCTTCTGTCTCGGCCGAGACCACAACACAAAGTCGTGCCCTGACTGCCGGAAACTTCATCCGAAGGCTTTGCGAGAGCGGTCTCGAAAGCTACTCGAGGTCCGGCAGTCGGCTCCGCGCCGCACCAAGCCCCGGTCCCGGGAGAGGTCGAGGGGCCGGTCGCGGAGTCCCCGCCGGTCGTCGGAGTCCAAGTTTTCGCGCTCCTTGGGTAAGTCGAAGCACAAGAAGTCTAAGAAGCGTCATCGCTCTAAGACTTCGCCTCGCCGGTCTCGCGACTCGGCTGAGGCCCCAGTCGGCACCGTCCCCGCGGCCCCGGACATGCCTGTAGAGCCGCCCCCGCATTACCCGTCCTTTCCGGGTTCGGGGGCGACTCCGGCCAAAATACAGGAATTCCTGTCGGCCATGGCCCGCCTCTTCGGGCCTTCAGGCCCCTCCGGTGCGCCTTCGGGCCCCGCGGGCCCTGATGGGGTTGCCCCGGCGCCGCCGTCGACTCCGGTCCCGGCGCCGCCTGTCCCACCAGCCTTCATCCCGGCCTCGGCTCCGGCCCCGGCCTCGATCCCGGCTCCGGTGGTGCCGCAACCCCCATCGACGCCGGTTGACCTAACCACGCCTCCGCCGACGCCGATGTCCCCGGTGCCGTTCCTGACGCCGTCCGGGGCTCCGGACGGCGTCGGTCCCGGCTCTCTCCGGCTCCGGACATGGAGCCGGACCGACGTCGCTCGACGCCGGCGCCGATGAGACCTTGGGTCCCAAATGTCCCTCCTCCTCCATATTTTGAACAAGAGGAGGACCAGGAGAGCTGGGAGGGGTCTGAGGACCCTCTCACACAACAGTGTGAGTATGATCCGGACTGGGCTGAGGAACTTGGGGATGCCAGTGGTCTAGACACCTCCCTGACACTGGCATGCTGTCTCTTCCCGTGGCTACGGAGGAGGGAGCTAATTTTGCAACGGTGTTGCGTAGAGCAGCTGGAGCCTTACATCTCCAGTTGCCTACTGTGGCCGTCAGGACTAACCTCCTGACAGAAGTGCTTCAGCCGGCGGCTTCCTCCTCGGAGACTGTGCTGCCGTTTAATGATGCACTCCCTGACGTTCTTTTGGGTGCCTGGTCCAAACCCACCACAGGGGCTCCTGTGGATAGGAACGTGGCCCGACGCCATCGCCCTGCTCTGGGCGACCCATTGTTTCTCTCCCAACATCCCACCCCCGAGAGCTTGGTTGTCCAAGCCTCTGCCTCCCAAACCGCCTTCCCTACCGCCCCTCCGGATAGGGAATCCAAACGCCTGGACCAATTTGGGAAGAAGGCTTTTCTTCCTCCAGTGCTGGCTTGCGGTCCGTCAACACCGCTTGCCTTTTGGGCCGATATACCCACTCCCTGTGGGATTCGGTGGAGGCTGTTTTGCCGCAGTGTTCTGAGGAGGTCCAGACACTGCTTACCCGTGCCATTGCGGAAGGGCGAGATGCGGCTAAATACACCATACGTTGTGGCCTTGATACCGCCGACTCGCTGGGCAGATCGCTTGCGACGACGGTGGCGCTACGTCGCCACGCCTGGCTGAGAACAACTGGTTTCTCGGTTGATGTCCAGAATACACTCATGGACATGCCCTTTGATGGAGTCGGTCTTTTTGGTTCAAAGGCAGACCATGCGCTGGAGCGGTTTAAGGACTCACGGGCTACTGCCAAGTCCCTGGGCCTTTCTGTTGTACGCCCTCCGCTCACCTCTGCTTTTCGCCCCTTTCGTGGCCACGGAAGGGGCGCCCAGTCACGTCAGCTGCCCAGCCACCGGCCCGCGCAGCAAGCGTCTTCGCGTGGTGAGGACGTGGATACCGCCGTGGCGGTTCGGGCAACCAGCGTGCGGGTCAGGCCACCACCTCCAACCCGTCCGCGGTCTCCAAGCCCTCCTAGTCCCTCCTTTCCGGTGCACAGCACGCCAGTAGGGGACAGGGTCCGCCATCACCTTCACCACTGGCGTCCCATCACCTCGGACAGGTGGGTCTTGGACATTGTCCGAAGGGGCTACTCCCTCCCCTTCGAGACCACCCCCAGCCATGCCACCTCAATTCCACCGCATGTCAGGGGATCACTTGGTACTTCTGCAGAAGGAAGTCACGGCCCTCTTGGCCAAGAGGGCCATCGAGCATGTTCCGACCCCAGAAGTAGGACGTGGTTGCTACTCCCACTACTTCCTGGTGCCCAAAAGGACAAGGAGGACATGCGTCCTATCTTGGACCTCCGGAACGTCAATCGCTTCCTCCGGAAGGAGAAGTTCAAGATGCTCACCCTAGCTCAGGTCTTGACTGCCCTTGACCCTGGAGACTGGTTGGTAGCGTTGGACTTGCAGGACGCTTATTTTCACATACCCGTCCTGCCGGCCCACCGGCGTTACCTGCGGTTCACGGTAGGCCTCGAGCATTTTCAGTTCACCGTGCTCCCCTTTGGCCTTACAAGTGCCCCTCGGGTGTTCACCAAAGTGATGGCGGTGGTCGCAGCTCATCTGCGCTGGGCAGGGGTTCCAGTCTTCCCCTACCTCGACGACTGGCTGCTGAAGGCGGGCTCGTCCCAGGCAGTCGTCTCCCACCTCCAGACTACGGCCGAACTCCTGCACTCGCTGGGGTTCTCCATCAATGTGCCGAAGTCGCATCTGATTCCTTCTCCACAGCTCCTTTTCATCGGAGCAGTTCTGGACACGACGCAGTTTCGGGCCTATCCTCCCGAACGGTGAGTCCGGGATATTCAGGCTATGATTCCGATCTTTCAGCCTTTATCCTGGGTTTCGGTACGGATGACCCTGAGGCTGCTGGGCCTCATGGCCTCTTGCATCCTGCTGGTCACTCATGCCAGATGGCATATGCGGGCTCTGCAGTGGGACCTGAAGTTCCAGTGGGCGCAGCACCAGGGCAACCTGTCCGATCACGTCCAGATCTCGGAGGGGACTGCAAAACAGTTGCAGTGGTGGCTCTCGAACCGGCAATGGGTCATGGGCAGATCCCTCTCCCTTCCCCAGCCAGAGCACACAGTTGTGACGGACGCGTCCCTTCTGGGATGGGGCGGTCACATGGGAGAGGCGGAGATCAGAGGCCTCTGGTCTCCGGCGGAGTCCCGGCTCCATATCAACCTTCTGGAGCTCCGGGCGATCCGACTTGCACTCAAGGCATTCCTTCCCTCTGTCAAAGGGAAGGTAGTGCAGGTGTTCACAGACAACACCACCGCCATGTGGTATTGCAACAAACAAGGTGGGGTGGGGTCGTGGACCCTTTGTCAGGAGGCTCTGCGCCTCTGGACATGGCTGGAACATCAGGGCATGTTCCTGATGGTTCAACACCTGGCAGGTTCCCTGAACGCCAGGGCGGACGAACTCAGCCGCATGATGGATCACGAATGGCGTCTTCACTCGGAAGTGGCGCAAGGACTCTTTCTACAGTGGGGAGAGCCTTGGTTAGATCTATTCGCCACCGAAGAGAACGCGCAATGTCATCAGTTCTGCGCGTTGGAATTTCCAAGGCGGCACTCGCTCGGCGACGCTTTTCGTCGCGAGTGGAGTTGCGGTCTGTTGTACGCCTTTCCGCCTATACCACTTCTACCCAGAGTGTTGAAGAAGATTCGGCACGACCGGGCCCAAGTCATTCTTGTGGCTCCGGACTGGGCTCGAAGAGTTTGGTATCCCGAGCTACTCAGTATGAGCGTAGATCCCCGATCCGTCTGCCTCTTCGGGAGGATCTTCTGTCGCAGCAGCAGGGGACGGTCCTCCACCCGAACCTGTCCAGCCTCCACCTGCTTGCGTGGAGATTGAGCGGCGGCAGTTGATTAATTTCGACTTGCCTCCCGAAGTTTGTGATGTAATTCTGGCAGCCAGGCGTCCCTCCACTAAGGTGGTATACGCCTGCAGGTGGAACACGTTTGTGGCATGGTGCACAGCAAAGGCTGTGAATCCCCTTTCTGCCCCTCTTTCTGAGGTTCTTCTGTTCCTTCTTTCCCTGGCCCAACAGGGTTCTGCCCTGGGTACCATCAAGGGCTATCTTTGTGCTATCTCGGCCTTCCTCAGGCTTCCTGATCAGCCCTCCCTTTTCAAGTCCCCTGTTGTTAACAGGTTTCTAAAAGGCATTACACACCTCTTCCCTCCTGTTCCGTTTGTGATGCCTCAGTGGGACTTGAACTTGGTTCTTACCTTTCTTATGTGCGCTCCCTTTGAGCCTCTACATAACTGTCCTCTTCGTCTTCTGACTCTGAAGACAGCCTTTCTGGTGGCCATCACCTCCGCTCGGCGGGTGAGTGAGCTCCAGGCTCTTTCATGCAAACCTCCCTTTCTGTCTGTCCATCCAGACAAGGTTGTTCTTAGGACGCGTCCGTCCTTCTTGCCAAAGGTGGTTACTGCCTTCCACATTGGGCAGACCATCACTTTGCCCACCTTCTTTCCGCCTCCGCATCCTTCCAGAGAGGAAGAGAGGCTCCACCGTCTGGACCCAAAACGTGCGCTTTCTTTTTATATCAACCGCACACAACACTTCCGGGCGGATGACCAGCTCTTTGTTGGCTACGTGGGCGCCAAAAGGTCGGGCGGTGCACAAGAGAACCATCTCCCGCTGGGTAACCTTGTGTATCAAAGCCTGCTATTCTTTGGCTAAGAAGGAGCCTCCTGTTGGGCTGCGTGCCCATTCCACCAGGGCAACGGCTGCTACCACGGCTTTAGGCCGCGGTGTTCCGCTGCAGGATATCTGTCAGGTAGCTACGTGGGCCTCGCTGCACACGTTTACAAAGCATTACTGCCTTGACAGTCCGGTCCGGAGGGACGGCTTCTTTGGCCGTTCTGTCCTCCGGGACTTCCTTGTTTGATCTTTGTTCGCAGACCCACCACCGGGGTTGGTATTGCTGGGGTATCTATTCTAAGGTAAGGAATCTGTCACTAACGTGTCTCTTTCAGATGCACAAGTTACTAACTTGTGTAACGATATATCTGTAAGAGACAGTAGTTAGTGACAGATTCCTACCGCGCCACCATCCTCCCCGTTCTGCGAACTGATTTCTAGGGTTAAGGACATCCCTTTCAGGGCCCTAGTATTTTTCAGACACCTATGTCAGCTTCTTGCATGGCTCTGCGTTCCTGGCGCGGAAAGTCGTGTACAGAACTGACGTCAGCGCGCAGGGGCGGCGTCTAAGTACTGCCCGCGACGTCATCCCGGCGATCACGACGACGGACGCGGAGCCGCACGACGCCGCCTACCGACGCGCAAGGGTACTGCTACGCAAAAACTTTCCGGATCCAGCCTGACGCCTGGGGATATTCTAAGGTAAGGAATCTGTCACTAACTACTGTCTCTTACAGATATATCGTTACACAAGTTAGTAACTTGTGCATTAACTTGGATAACTCTTTGAAGATCCCCTGGCTTCGTTTTGTGAGGGATAGGTTATTTGAGATTGGCTTGGGCGAGTACTTTGACACCCCGACGAGTATTCCCACAAATGCTAAGGTTATTACAAAAGAGGCGTATCATACCTGGGCAACTTTGCGTCATATCCAATTGGAGGTGCCAGGCCCCAGTTGCTTTTTCACGTCCAAACAGCAATTCTATTTATCCTTCACCACGAACATTCAGACACGCTTCCTTTTAGCAAGATTCCGCTTAGGCACTGTGCTCTTTTTAGTGGCATTTCCTAGACAATCTGGTTGGACAGATAACTTCTCTCCCTGTCCTTGTGATAATATGACAACTTGGAGCTCGCAGCACTTTATTCTTTTTTGTTCACTTTACAGGGAACCAAGGAAAAGATTTTTGGCACCACTTTTAAAGAATATTTGTCCATGTACATATGTTGAGGGGTTCAGACATTTGTAATCGCTGTCCAGCCCGGCTACCTGTAGTGCGGTGTCAGATTATATTAAAACTGCTATGGTTATTAGAAAACGTTATGAAACTCGAAAAAAGGGGAAGATGATAAGCTTTTATGGTATAATTTTATCCAATATGAAACTTTATGGCTATTGATGTATCTATTTCACATGTGTAAAACTTTTTTAAATCTTTTTAACTAACAAGGATTTTTAATATTTCTTAATTGTATGGTCTGCTTGTCAAACTTTTGTGGTCTTCATGCCGAATAAAGTTATACTTGACTTGAAGTATAGATAGTGTCATATCATGACTTAAAATGCCTGGCAGATTGAGAAGACGGACTTTATAAGGCTGGTGGCATAATGACTCCAAGACAACTCCTCCATGCATAGATGGTCTTTTAAAGTGGTGCTCTTTCTGGTTTGAAAATGAAAATCGGCTGAAATATTTCAGAGCCTATTTCTCCAAAAAGAAATTCTTGAAATCTTAGTCTGGCCAATGTTGAGGCATGTGGACATGCCCAAGAATCCGGACTTAGCCACAAACCTATAGTAACTCATTTTTTATATTGTAACTTTTTTTATATGTGGCAAATGCTTAAAACTACAATTATGACTTCCCAAATGTCTGTAGTGGGATCATTAACCAGACCATGTGAAACTGACCCTTGATGTTTTTGAAGACCTACAGGAAGCTCACAGAGCAGTGGCTTTGTCAGTGGTCAAACATTGACCTGCAGCCCAGGTAGTCTAAGCCTGCAGTCACCCGCACACTGCATACCCGAGCGCTGTCACAGACTGCATTCTTCGACTAAAGCTTGCAGACTACAACTGGACTGACGTTTTATTTCTGTGACCTCGGTGACCATGTTATAACTTTATTTGAAGAAGCCTTGGACAAATAAGCCACAGTGGGTTAAACACTTGCTTGAAACGCAGTTCTTTGCAGCATAAAGTTATTACTATTACTCAGAAAACATGAAACACTATGATATGTGTCACTAAAAACATGTTTTATTGAACAAAATGGCCTTTCTTTGCTACCTCCCACATTGGAATATGCAGAAATATAGGGTTTATATCTATAACACAGATTGTCTTAGCTCTTATACTTTCAGTACAAGGTCTGGAGCCATGTTATATTTTTAGGATGTTAACATTTTATGAATTTACATTCATTGACTCTAAATGGAAATTGTTTACAAAGTCAGTTGGAGTCCTGAAAATTTGCATGGCCTGAGCCCTCAAGGAGAAACGGACACCTCCAGTGTACGTGATTCATAATCTGTGCGGGCTATATGTGAATGATGCTTGTGGACCAGAAGCAGAGCCTTCAGTCTGCAGCTTTCGGTCCTTGAACCATTTGCTGACTCGAGGATGGACAGAACTGTGCCTTGTCTGCAGAAGAATGCCAGCTTACTCCATTAAGAAGGGCTCACTTACAGTCAGCACTGATTTGGCGGTGTGATCATTAAATCTCTAAACTTTGGTACAGGAGGTCGGGGGACCTTCCGAACCTGGAAAGGTGTGGAGATCCTTCGGCATTTCAAAGGATGGGTGGATACGTACTCCCTAGGATTTACACAATAGACAGAGGTATCCCTCTGTTAAAAGAGAAAAACAAACAGAGGGTTATTTGTACGTGCCACGCCTATACGCCACTTGATTAGGAGGCAGGAAAAAGGAAAAATAATCCTTTGTTATGTTACCCTCACCCACTCTAATAATGGCATGCTTCATCATCGGGTTCACCTTGACCCTTAAAGGTCAGGGTGGGCTCAACCAAGTTCCAGGGAGCTCTTTGTATATTGATTTATCTGGGACGTAACATGTAAATACAAATTCTTCATCCGCTCCCAAGATATCCCTTTGTTAGCGGGGTGGATGGGAAAGATAAAATAATTAATTATAAAAAGGGCAATAAGGATACTATGGTCCTATGATCCCTATAGTGTCAACATGTTTCTGCCGTACACTACTGGCCGTTCATGGTCCTGGGCATATTTGTCAGGGCGGGTTAGTACATTATAGACATGCAAAGGCAGTTAATACTTGCCAATCCAATGATAC
Organism: Calotriton arnoldi; assembly: GCA_963921515.1. Classification (NCBI taxonomy): domain Eukaryota; kingdom Metazoa; phylum Chordata; class Amphibia; order Caudata; family Salamandridae; genus Calotriton; species Calotriton arnoldi. The sequence continues at coordinate 504,443 of CAWUFW010008840.1, read as the reverse complement.
CACCAGAAGCCAGGGAGAGCGGAACCATAGTAGGTGCTACCGACAGTAGGGGCCCTTGACAATTGTTTGACTACCTCCCTCTGCACTCGAGGGGTTGAATATACCCAATACTAGGGTATCGTTGGATTGACAAGTATTAACTGCCTTTGCATGCCTATAATTTAGTGTGCATGCCACATGAAACTTTCGGAGGACAAATAATACGTTGCCAGGGGAGTACTAGAAAAACTAACCTGACCTGACGAATGCCCAGGACCTTGAACGGCCAGTAGTGTACGGCAGAAACATGTTGGCACTATAAGAGTCCTAGGACCACAGTATCCTTATTGCCCCTTTCATAGTTAATTTTTTAATCCTTCCCATCCCCCCGCTAATAAAGGAATACCTTGGGAATGGGTGAGGAATTTTTATTCACACGTTGCATCCCCCGATACATCAATATATAAAGAGCTCCCTTGAAGACGGTTGAGCCCACCCTGACTTTTAGGGGTCAGGTTGAACCTGATGATGAAGCAAGCCATTATTAGACTGGGTGAGGGTTACATATAAAAAGGATTATTTTTCCTTTAGGTTTTTTTTCCTTTTTCCCGCCTCCTACTGAGGTGGTCTGTAGGTGTGGCACATACGAATAACCCTCCATTTGTTTTTCTCTTTTAGCAGAGGGATACCTTGATGTTAATTGTGATCGATCCTCATCATCTAGTCCACTGATAGAGTTCTGCCAAGTAAAAGCAATCAATGTTAGTTTCTGTGATTGTCATTCCCCTACAATAGAGATCTTCCAGGAAGGCCCGCAAAACCTCAGCACAAAAAAATCTGTGCGCAGTAAATTGACTGAAGAAGGAACCTGCTATCAATATGATGCTGTGTTCGAATTTAGGTTTTTTTTTTTTCCAGGCGGCTCAACTCTGTTCTTGCCTCCTCAGCTGCCTCTGAGGACTGTGGGAAGGAGTTTGCAGTAAAGAGGACAGTATCCCAAGATAGATTTCTTTATGAGCACGCTCATTCTTAAGCACGCATAGCCTCCTTAGTTTAGCATCTACTGTTTGTTAAATACTTGTAAGCAGACCACCCCCCTGCACCACAGGAGGAATGTCTCAAAAAAGATCAAATAGCAGTTGTTTTTCTTATGTCCACTTAAAACTTTCTAAAGTGTACAAACATTGTTGGAGAACTATCCGAATTCAAAGGTTTGTACACCCTTACATGACTTCCTGCGGTGCTCAGCGACATGCAGCTTGGCTTTTCGGTTGCAGATCGCCTTTGCGTGTATCACAGCACTCTTCATATGACTTTAGGTTATGGTCTAAGTGCATAAACCAGAGACATATTTAATGCGGATCTGTCACAGATAACTGTACGCAACAGTCCACACAAGGCTTAAGCCCTGTAGTTTTAGGAAGCTTGTATGTTCCCTTGCACACTGGTAGAGACTTGGAGAGAAAAACCTTGTCAATTGATGAGAAAATATAGGAGCTAGCCCCAAATCTATCTCCCAAATTAGACCCTCGCTTCTCAAATGTGATTTCAGTGTATCTTCACATCCTCTATCAAAGTGGGCTACATGGACGCACATCCTACATTAATTACATGGACGCACAGCCCTGATGTATACCATTTCATAATTAAAAAATGACTGCCATTGTTAATGGAAGCCTTCCGTTTTTATATAAAGGTTTTACAGGGGATCCAGAAAAAATCTGCAAACAGATTTTTTAAAGATTTGTTGTCCCAAAAAAGTGCATGTTTAACTTTGTTGTTAAATCCGATATAATTGTTCAGAAAGGCTTCCCTCCCCAAACATTTAACCTTGGCTTTCTTTGCCGCAGTGTTCACACCCTTCAGAACTCATTTTGGTCGCCCTATGCAACGAAGACCCCTCTGCAGGTTACGCTCAAAGCCAACATGTTCTGAGCAGGTGTCACTTTGAGGTGCAGCACAGAAGTATGACAGTTTTGTGACGATTACAACTATTGTATTGTAATTGCATTTATATAGCCATTATTACCCCAGATTAGTAATTCAAGCACTTTTGATGGGCATCACGCCACTCCAGAACCGTTCGTGGTTAATCCAGTGTTTATTTGTTATTGTTGAAAATTGGCTGTTTAAACAGTATTGGCCAAGGAGGAGGGTACTCCCAGGTAGTGATTAAACGGGTTGGAGTCAGAGTGCCGGAGGTAAATCCGAGGGCCCTACTCCACCCTAGGCAATAAATACCTAGAAGTCCTCTCCTATTGGATAATATTTATATCGTAATTCAGACCCTTAAAATTTGAGGTGAAATTCACAAATGTTTTTGTTATATGGGGTGTTTTTTATTGGACTATTTAGGTGGACAGCAACAAGAAGCTACCTGTTGGATTTTTTTTAGGATAATAAAGCCCAACTATTTATGTCCCATTGAAATGCATTGCAGTGTACTCCTGGATTTGAGGACACACACAGGAGCATATAGAAAACAAGATAGCAGATTGTAGTCACAATCTAAATAATTTGTGGCTGGTATTCTACTAATTTTAGAAATTGTGGTGAGTTCTACTGTAATTTTAACCTGTGAAATAATGTTCCTCTGCAGGGATTTGATGAACCGTTATGAGAGAAAACAGTTTTCTCATATTAATTTTTACCTAGAAGTAGGTTTCTCAGCCATGTGAAACAAATTTGACATGCTGAGCACATGTACATCCCAAAGCAGTAGTCTATCACTTGATTCAACAGTGTTCTATTGCAGCTTCATCACAGAGTTTCTAATGAACAACTAGAGAGCGAACATTCTCTGTTGATGACAAATGTGAAGCACACCTGAACGCCACCTAGAGTTGCAGAAATGAAACACATTTGCTATACAGGAGACTGCAGTAAATGATCAAAATGAGAGCTTTTATTTTATCATAGAAATTATGACTAGTGATCTAGGTAGCTAGAATGAGGACACATTTTCTATATGTTCTCAAATACCTTGCTCATCCATGTCAGAAAAAAAGTCTGGCATACTGATTGAAACATGCAATTTCGACTCCAGAAGCAGTCTTGTCAGCTGACTCCCCAGTTTCATTTTTGTTAGTGTACAGTTGACCGATTTACAATTTTAGTTATTGGGATTACTCTTGGGCTTCAAGGGAATCGTTGCATACATTTACCCCAATTTTATTGTGGTAGATTCAATTAATAGGGTTTAGATGTGATCATTAGTTGAGTGAGAGAGGTATACAAGCTCTTTCAAATGGTTGGTGGGATTGATCATCCTTACTCAAATTGGTTCACTTGGGCTGTACTTTACAAAGGCTGCAGAGCTATGAAATGGATACTTGTTGGAGTAATGTACTCAGGATAATTTAAGAGTGAAACACACAAAAACAAGCATGGGCAAAGACAATACGTCCTGACTTTTTGACCTATTGGCTTTGCCAATGCTTTTTGTTTATGCTGTGAAGGTTCAACAAAATGTTTTACTGGTGCTGTGCAGAATTGTACAAAATTTCAAAGGCAGAAAAGTAAGGCGCCATTGCGCTTATTAAATGACACAGGTGCCATCTTTTTATTTACTGATCTGAGGTGGTGGATTATAAATGTAAAAAAATATACATTTAAATAGTGTCTAAGGCACGGGTTGGCAACACTTCAATGCCTGGCCATCCTACAAGTGAATATATATAACAACTACGGATTTATGAGTTAATAAACTGTTGTCTGCACTTAAATCTTCCGCCTAAGAGCACGCTTTACTTCTTTGTGGTAGGATTGAATCAGAGGCTGGCTTCGCCGGTGAGCGCGCCACCTCCCAAGGGTCGCAAATTTCGGAAGGAGCGCATTTGATTTGGATATATATATCCATCCATATCCGCAGGGGTCGGGCGTAACAGAGGAACTGTTAGGGGAATAGGCAGGGGAGAAGCAACTGGGAGTGAGCTTGGTGGGATAAAATATAAATAATGCTGGGTTGGGATAGGAGGGGAAAGCAACCTACAAGGGAGTGGGGAGGGGAATGCATGGGAGAGAGCAACCTGCAGTTGCAGTGATTTTGGTGGGGAGAGAAGCATATGAGAGTGAGCAGCACACGAGGGAGAAAAAAGCACAAAGGCTTATATTTGGCGGGTGAGAAGCACATGAGGGAAAGAACTGAAAAATGCAAGTACTCAAGAAGTGCTCAACTAAACAGAAAAAGTACTTCCCTAAAAGAAGGCGTTACTCCGGTGGAGGTACAGACGCAAGAAGAGGAAGGCAAGCCATTGAATGAGAAGCAAGCAGATTAGAGTGACAATAAATTCAACTGTTGGTAAGCAGCGGGTGAGGTGTTAGCTCAATGTAGGTTCTTTGTAAGCCCACAAGTGGTCTTTTGCAACCAGCTAGCTTGGGCTGTTTGATAAGCAAGACCTAAAAAGCAAGGGTAATACAGTCCTATCCTACACAATAGTAAGATTATTTGTTTGGTTGGTGCGTTATTTGAAAGAGGAACCAAACATTCATTTGAGTCTGGCTTTGCAGTTACATAATCGTCCAAACAACCTATCCATGCTGAGGATTTTCAGAAAGGGCCTTGCAGACCTCGGCCATGTATGGGAAAGAATAACAATTAAATGAGGTATATGCATGGCCGAGTGAAAGGCCTGACTGAATAATTAATGTTCAAGGTTGTAAACGGATGATAATAGGCATAGTAAATGTGTCCTGCTTACGATGACCTAGTGCTTTACATAATTTAGGTGTGTTTCCACAAATTCGGATGCCATGCAGATTGTTAATAACGGCGCAAAGAACAATAGCTGCCATGCTCCGCCATGGACACACTTCAACAACGCTCTGGGGCACACTTAGTTACTAAAGTATTATTTCTCAGCACTTCTCTGCTCAGAGCCCATTTTAACTCCAGGGCTGTATAGAGGTTAATATTGCTGAGTTTTTAAATTGACCTCAGGAATAGAAATGGCCCACGCAACATTTTTTCTCCTAGTACTGGGGCACTGCAGCCGTTTCTTAGTTTTCAGTAGCCCTCTGAACATTCGAGTAACTTTTTCTAAGGATACTCAAAACTCAACTATTAATATAAGTATGCAGTGCTGACCCGCTTTTTTCCGTTATCTGCAGATTACGCGAAAAAGGATGGATTTTGTACTACTATGAAAACTCTAAATTCCAGCTACCCTGACTAGTTACTGGTACCGAAACAAGCACTGGCAAAGCTAGTAGGTGTCACCTTTTGGCTTTGCCAAATCTTTTTGCTGATGCAGTCAGCATCTGCAAAAAGAAGAAAATGATTATTGCCGATGCTCAACAGCACGCCACAAAAAAAACAGTCCGATCATATATTTAGGTGCATGGGTCATCACGGCTGTGGGCATATGGGCCTTGACGCTACATAGCCCCAGCGTGATGACCTACACTTGTGCATTTGTCAGCATACAACCATGTTGTATGCTGACAATGGCATGGCATCCATTGTGGCATTTTTTTTTTTTTTTTTAGTAAATGCTTGAAGATGATGAATGCCAATCTTGGAGTGGTAAATTAAAAAAAAAAACACATTTACAGAAAGAAGTGTCCTGTTGCGAATTGCAGCTGGCAGGCCTAGCTAAAAAGTTATCAAATAAATAAATACATAAAAAAAAACAAGACTGGGAGAAGGGGGCATCCGAGGAGCAGAACGGCATATTAAGGGCAAGTAAACGCAGCTGATGGCGGCAATGAGCAGGGAGGGGCACTGCACAAGGGAATAGTGATTATAAAAAAAAAAAAAAAAAGCAGCTGCACGGAGATGGTTGGGGAAAGCAACAGATGATGAGCTAGTGGATAGGACAGCAACACGGAGAATGTGGGGTGCGATGTGTGAAGGTGAACTTCGCACACACACGGAGAAGGAGCGATAGTAAGAATACAAATGCACTTTCATGGATTGCTAAAAGCAAAAGAAAAATAGTTCCCTGAATGCAAGCAGTGCAAGCATGCAAAAGAAAAAAAAATAGTTCCCTGAAAGTAAGCAGTGGAAGGATACAAGTCATGCATTCAAAAGGATGGTAAAGAAGCTATGATCTATGTGTGGCACAAGCAGAGTAAAGAAAGCCATTGAATAAGAAGAAAGCAAACCAAATAGACAAGAAAACCAACAAATAGTATTTAGTGAGCTTACCCAAAGTATAGGTAATGTCCACAATGTGTTTTTAGCAACAAACAGCTGCTGTTTGTAGGCGAGACCTTACAAATATTGATACCTCTGCCCCTCTGCCACTGGCTAGAGAGCAGCAAGCACTGCAGCTTTGGGAGACACCACTGGAAATTATCAGTATCCATTGAGGAGCTGAAAGGGTAGCAACCCAGAGATAATAAAGAGTACATGGAAAATGTGAAAGAAGCGTTTGTAGTATCAACTCAAAATTATGAGTGACGTTTAAGATCTAGCTAATGTTTTGCCCATTTATATTGTCATTGTGTCTTTAATCATAGCGCACGCTTACAAGCCTCAAGTTGATGCCCATCACCTGATTCTGTATCTGCCTTTTTCTTACACTTTGTTATTTAGAATCCACACGGATGACGAGATCACAAGTATAATGACCAAATTAAGAGTGAGGCTACACCATGTTCGTTTATAGACCTTTTTCACCTAACAGGACAACCAAAAAGGAGACTTATGAACAGACCAAATCTCTTGTCAAAATTTAGCGGTAGCATTAACCATCCCTGCCTCAATAGTTGCGAAGTGGGAACTTAAAATCTTTCACCAGAGTGCGAATGTTCTCAAGAAGACCGAGGAGAATGAACCAGTCCATCTAGACACCTGGATGTCGTCTAGGCTGCCAGGACTCCCTCAACAAAATCAGTATATGCCTGCCACTGGGACGTTTGTGGTTTGTCGCGGTACTTGACAGAGTGACCCACTTCAAGCCATGTTATCGATAGTATTACTTTTTGTGTTGTCCCTAGCCTAGCAAGGACACAACTAAAGGGTATCTGTCAGCTCTTTCTGCCTTTTTTGCAGTTGCATGAGCGTTCTTCTTTGTTCCAACTATGCATTGTGATGCATTTTTGATGGGGCTGCAGCAACGCACTCCCTTTATCATGCCTCAGTGGGACCTTAACTTGGTCCTCACCTTCCTGATGTGTACTCTCTTTCAACCGCTGCACAGCTGTCCACTACGGCTTCTCGGCCTCAAGATAGGGTTGCTCATTGCCGTAAAACTAGTGCTGCGTGGTAGATGAATGAGCTGCACGCCCTCTCGGTCAACCTGCCATACACTACTTTATTCCCAGACAAGTTGGTCCTGAGAGCCAAGCTTTGTTTCTTCCGAAAGTGGGGACACCTTTTCACATTGTGCAAAGCATCACCCAACCAACATTCTTCGCTCCACCTCACTCCTCTAAGAAGGAGAGACTTCATCGGCTGGATCCAAAAAGTCTCCAAGTGTTTACATCGATCATACTAGGGACCATTGTTTGTGTGATCAGCTGTTTGTCAGATTTGCTGGAGCAATGAGGGGTGAGACCGTGCAGAAAAGGACCGTCTCTAGGTGGATCGTGCTCTGCATTAAAATCTGCTATGCATTAGCCAAGAAGCAACCCCTGGGAGACTTGCAGGCTCATTCCACAAGATCCATGGCTTATACCTCTGCCTTGGCACACATAGTGCCTGTTCTAGACATTGTAAGGCTGCTAAGTTAGTCACTTCACACGCTCACGAAGCACAGCTGTCTGGAAAGCCAGGTCCGTGGAGGTAGGCATTTTGCCTGCTCGTTCCTGCAGGACTTCTTGGGTTTGAGGCAGTACCCATGTGGGAGGTACTGCTTGGGAACCTGCTGTTAGAGGTATCTATCAGAAGGGCAAGTCACCTACCTTTTGTTAAAGCTCTTTTCTGTAGATTCTCTATCTAACCGCAGACTAACTGATCCTTCTCGTTCTGTGAACTGTGCTTTTTTTCACCTAAAACGGTCCCAAGTATAGAGATCTGCACACTAGTATAAGGAAATTTACTGATGGGTTCTGCGTCTGGGAACATGGACAGTCTAGAAAGTAACTGACGTCAGTGCGAAAGATTGGTGCCTATATACAGTTTCAGACGACACTTATGGAGTGGAACGATGTCGGTGCAGAGTCTCATGACGCCACCTACCGGTGCGCAGTGATACTGCTTTAGATAAGTTTTCAGATCCAATTTGACGCCTGGGTAATATTCAAAAGGTGAGGAATCTATGACTAGATAGACTATCTATCAGAAAGAGCGTTCCTGAAGGTAAGTAACTTGTTCGACATGAAGATGGAGCATGGCACATGCCAATAAAAGACTGTAATTCTATAATGTCTTAGATGAGGCTGGTCTGGTATAGAGTTCATCTGGCAGCGATTTTAGTTCAAAGGAAGTATCTTTCGCAAACCTATTTTTTCACCCTTACCAGGAGCCTATATTTTTAGCGGGAATTAAAAATATGTTAAGGGGGTTTGTCGCCCCCACGGTCGTTAGACAATCCTTTCTAAATTGATTGCCTCTCTTTTCAAGCTAATTCATAACTCTGAATTGCAGCATCTCCTTTAAAAAGTATAATTTTTGGATGCTTACTACATGGGCGAAAACTATTAGAAAGGTGCAGTCTGTGTGGTCTTGTGAACCTTGTACCTCCAGTGTTTTCCAAACTGGGGTTGGATCATAAAAGCCCTGGTCATCCAAAGGTGAACGAGCAATAAACAAGGAAACCTTTACATTTTTCATTGATATTGTCACATTTGCTGTGCTTCAAAGACAGAGGTCATATATCAGGCCATGGTGACAAATTGCTACTCATTCTTTTAACATAGGGATTGGTGTTTTCTTTTCTTTCTCTGACTGCCAAGTGAGAGGAGTTTGAGTTTTTCAAAGTGAATTATGTGGCAAACTTGCTGGGCGAGATGAGTGTGAAAGGAAAGGCTCTAGGATGTAATCATGTTTTTGTAACACACAACAAAATTTAAATACTTGTAAATGAACAGCAAACATATTTCAGAATATATCAACAGTTAGGAAAGCAAAAATTAAACAATTTTGCTGTGATGGAGATTTGTTCTCTTCTGATGGGGTGTCCTATCCATCTTTTTCTGATAATGATGGTGTCCATGCTCTATTGCTTGCAATTGGTAAGCAGTTCCTTGATCTCCCCTCCCTCCTCCCCCATTGGGGGGGGCATGACATTAAAAAGTTTGAAGACCACTGCCCTAAGGCAATCAGTGTCAGCCCTGTTTACCTTTCATTGCTTACTTCATCTTGTATTTCCTAAGAATATTTGCCTTTTCCTGATGTGTTTCGGCATGTTTGCTTCATGCAATATATGAATCTTATATAGTTCATACTTTAAACTGAGTCGTCCCCAGGTGTCTGAGTGAATTCAGGTTGTGGGTGGGTGGGTGGCCGGCCATGATAGGGCACAATTGACAGCTCTAGAGTTTAGGCTGAAGGCAGTGGGCGTTTCCCACAGTGCCAGTTAGTGGGTCCTAAAAGTGCTCAGAGTACATGCTCATCCAATCCTTGGCCTCCATGCAGAGCACACAGAGCATTGGACATGTATGTGGCAATTGTAAATCTATGTGAAAGCTTTTGAAGGAGGTACAAAGCTGATGAAATATTAACTGCGCCAAAGAAGAATAAAATGCAGTGTTTACAGGTTAGGGGGAGGGTTGTGTTTTGGGGGGGAGGGTGTAGTGAGATAAAGGAAATCAAAGGAAGTACATGCAGGAGAGAGAGAAGACGGGGCTGCGAACAAAGCTATGGTGTGAGATATGCAGATGTAGAAATATCAGATGTAGGGAAAAAAGATGTAGGGAAAAAAGGTGGCGTAAGTGACTTGGAGTGAGAGACAGCAGAGAGAAGTGGTGCGAAGAGTGGGTGCGGGAGTGACCGAGACACTCCAAAGAGGGACTGAGACACTCCAAAGACCACTAACCCTTCCACAGACCTTAATGTTTACTTCACAGTCATTGTTTCAGAGTTGAAACATTTTAAATTCTAAATAATCACAACCAAATCAATGTTGTTACTCGTTTGTTTGATATTCCAAACAAGCATTGACACTGTCAATTGGCCTTACTTGTTTTAGGCATATGCACGTTGTTGTTATAGTTAAGGATGCAATAACCGAAAACTAGCAGAGAGGTACCTAAAAACTGGTGAGATGGGAGGCACGCTTTGTGAAGCACAGGAATTTGATTTAAATGTTTTTACCGTGTTCTTCTTTACACTCTTGGAAAGGATTCCTGGATATCCTTCTTTCACCATGTCATTTTGAGACATCCTCACCCACCCCTTTTTTTTTCAGCCCACTAATGGCATTGCTTTACAGTGCACACTAACGTTTCTGCAGTAACAGCGACGGGTGAAGGGTACTGAACAACCACTTCCGTTTCAGTCCACATTCCATCTGCTAGGTAAGGTGAAGATATACCGCCGTTCCTACCCTCAACCCTCACTAACACCTTATGCCTCACCCATTTCTGTCTCCTCTCCAAAACTGACTATCGCTTCCATATAAGAGACTTACTTATACCAGGAGTTTAAGGCTTTTCCTGAAAGAGTTGTACTACGGCAGCGTATACATCCCTCTTTACCTAGCGCTCTGAAGTAACCTGACCGCATCCTCGGCTCGTTATAAAACTCTTATAATAAATGAATAAACCACTGCAGAAATGTGTAAGCAGTAATGTAATGGAGGGAAGTGTTATCTATGCCCATGGTAATGTTAATCATTGACTGGATTTTAGTATCTTTGTATGACTAGTTGGGCAGGGTGTATTACTAACATTTGACTAAGCGTCTGCCCTGTGCCTGTCTTTGCCTTCTCCCCCTCTGCTTCCTCTCTTATTTGTAAGTGCGCTTAAACAGTGCAGAGGCCTCACTGGACCGGTGTCTGTGTGTAGGGCTGGTGCGGGTATGGGAATCCTCAATGCAAGGCTGATGTGGGCCCTGTGGGGTGATGCGTAGCCTACCCTAACTTGGCTGGTATGGTCTGGTGAAAGGCCGGGTGTGGGTTGGTGAACCATGCAGGAATGGCTGGGTGAGTGCAAGGGCCCACATTGCGCTTGTGTCCGCGCCGGAAAGATTCGCATCGGCTCAAGGTGCTGTGTTGGCAGGTACACCGACGGCACAGTGTTATATAGGGGTGGATTGGCCAATACCTGGGTGGCGGTATAACTTGTGGGTCGGTTCCGGGCTCTCCAGCCAATGATCTTACTTCCCCTTTGAATGCTGCAGTGGTTTGGGTTGAGAAGCGATGGGGTGGGCCTTGTGGGTCAGTGCAAGGCCCACCCAGGCCTGATGCCCGTGGTTCGGTACGAGGGCCAACCGTACCTGGTACCAGTGCGTGCGACCTCGGGGATGTTGGTCGGATCGGGGCACACCCTGCTCCAGTGTCACGGCTGTCTGGGTGCACGAGGGCTGTACGAAGGAAGAACATTGTGCGGCCTGGGCAGCGGCCCAGAAGAGTGATGTCAGGATATAAAATTAACCGCCTGAGGGCGCATGATATGGGCAGCAGCTGCCGGGCACCTCCCTCGTCCTGTGAGCGCCGAAGCGCTGGCTGCACACCCAGTTCTCTGCAGACGTACTCATCATGTCCCTGCTTGAGCCCTCGTGTTGTCCCTGCATGTGAAGAGAGGGTTAGCATTAGTCTGCGCGGTAACAGCACGTGCCAACGGTCCCGGCATGCCACGGATATGCACTACTGGCCCACCAGCTTCTGTCACTAATATCCGTGTGGTAAAGTCAGGGCGACTTGACGAGCGTTGTGCGTGATGTGGAGACGTCATGGAATTCGTCGGGTGTCTACAGAGCAGGGTTTCACGTAAAGTTAAGCTGGGGTGATTGTCAATACTGGACCAGCTGGTGGTGTTTCAGGCTAGAATTCGAGTGCATCGGAGTACCCGATTAATGTGTATATTTCAGATCAGTATTGGCGTCCTTTGGCAGAGCCATTTGCAATAAATAGCACGGGGCTAGCAAGAGGCAACGCAGTCGTAAATTGATGTTCAGTGCCGGACCTACGAAAGTCTCGATACCAGACTTCCGAGATTTCCCAGTTCTATGCGTGAGCAGCACATCCACTCAAGGTTTTTTCTTTGCATTTTGGGCTTTGTAATCCTATTTATCCCATTATCAAACCAGAAGCACAAGACCCAGATGCAAAAAACCCTGAACTGGGTGAGCTGCTCGCGCAAGGACCTGGAAGCTTGAGAGGTCTGCAGTACCGACAACCCAAGCGTGCAGTACTGCTCTGTTAAAACATTTTCTTCTAAAGCTGTGCGGCCACGTGAATATAACCTTTTGCAGTAATGGCTGCTTCCGGTAAAGTGCGGTCAGCACAGTGGCAGCAGTCTGATATTAGGCGTGTCTACGTATATTGTACACTGGACCCACAAGGCCTTTGTGCCGGCAGCTTTTCCCTTGGCTAGGACTACGAGGGTGTCTGCATTATTGGATTACCTTGCGCCGCTCCGTTGAGCTGCCAGTTCGTAACGCTCTGCTTTACACTGCGAGTCCACCTGATCCTGCCCCTCCCCCAGATGTTATTTGCATAGAAATGAAAGAAAATATTTGTCACCTGCAAACTGTATTTGGCCATTCTCTCTCATTCACTCTTCATCTTAAGTAAAGCAAAATGGAAATCACTTGGGCATTATATATCTACGTCTGACTGTATCTATATGTGTGCATGTGTATATACATGCTGGTATGCACTGGTAGCTGATAGCTATAGTTAGGTCAGAGTTTCCACAGGAAAGAAATTTTTTGTTTTCTTATATAACTTTGGCACTGTTTGGCAAATCTGCACTCCAAACATTCCCAAAAGTTGAACATTCAATTTGGGTCCTTCATAGTAAGTTTCGGGCAGATCCATCAGGCGGTGTTGGGGGCAAAGAAAGAGGGTGCCAAAAATGCCATTTCCTATGTTATTTCCCATAGGTTGCTTTGCTTAACGATACAGGAAATCCGGCTGAATGTAATTACAACAAATTTGGCATGAAGGTATAAGTGCCCATGCTTGGGTTGGTGTAAATCTGTTAAGTAGTTTCAAGAAATAAGCATTTAAAAAGATGCTGGCGTTGGACATGAAGAGGTTACATTTTGGAGATATTTGGACCGTTGATTAAGCAGATTTTATACGGATTAATGGATCGGAGGATTTGTGAATCCAATCAATAACATAAAAGCATACCATTGCACAATGGAGCTTTCTCTCCCTGTATCCTTTGGAGATTTGCAAATCTGACTGCAGATTTACAAACACAACGCATTCTGATTGGCTAGCCGTCACCAGAAAATTGTATTTTGTGGCTGCATTTACCCAACATGGTGCGCTGAGCACAGTGTTGGGAAAAATGAAAAGAAAATGGGGATAAGGTGGCAGAGTGACCACATCCAGATCCCCTGACCCCTGTTGGGGGACCTCACACACGATATCACTCATGACATGTTAATTGACATCACTCATGCCATTATCCTTTGGTACCAATACTTTAGTAATTTTCTTTTGAGAGAGGAGGTACCATCCGCCAATAAAATAAAAAATATTTTTATCGGGGGATTTGTGGATCCTTTGGGTTTTGGGGTTCACAGATCCAGCATAGGCCTCGTAAATCCTATACAAATATTTTAAAAGGTGTTATTTAGTGCACTACTGTTGCGCTTGGCCATTAACCACATGGGGTTGGCTGCATGGGGTGAAATGAGAGAGGCGCGTGGCTGCTCTTCAGGCCCTGCAGCCAACTCCTCAAAGTGCATGGCAAAAGGACATCCACTTTGGGTGTTGGCTGCCATGGAACTTTGGACATAGTGGCTGGCCGGAGGTAAGACCCTGCAGCTAACATCACTGCAGATGGCTGTGGTCAAAAGTAGAGCCAGAACAAGCCAACAGCTTGCAGTAACCGGTAAGCGACCACGAGGAGAACGCGCTGGGATCAACGCGTGACAAGTAAGATCTGACTAAATCTTCCCTCCTTACTTTTTTAGAAGCAGGTTACTTTTAGCTCTTAAGCGCCCCGTGGAAGCCCAGCACACCAATTATAAGGTAAAATATATTCATGAAAACACAGATAAATCCTGCATTGACTTCACCGTTAAGGACGTAATTCCACCACGCCTTTCTTATTTCATGTGTGGTAAAATTAAACAAGCGATTATCCTAGCGCCCTTCTAATCAGGGCCTTGATCGACACTACAAGTATTTACGATAACAAACAAGTATACATAAAATTGATACTGTTCATTTAAGAACACCACGGATGTTTTAATAATTCACTAACGACTCTTCCTACTCGAAACCGCCAGACTAACCTCACTCATTTCTCCTGGTGCACAACATGCACTCTTCAAACACGATAGTAATAATAGTACATGTAACTGTTCCAGCTATCCCCTCACAATGTATGAGGAATATGGGTTAAGAATGTCTTTTGACGCACAATATGACAAGAGAAATAGACATGTATGCATTGCCTTCCTGCCATTTCTTCCATTACAGGTACAGATACGACTGATCTGACCACGAACAATTTGAGTGGTAAGTTGACCACCAATATAGGAGCCACAATACGCTCTCTATCACAAATCGGTCCTGACGAAAGCCTATAGAATTATCACTAGGCTGAAACATGTTGACCACCAGACCATGAATAGTGCAGTAGATTAGTAACACGATCTACTCACGCACCACACTGTTTTTAACTTCCCACTTCACACATTTTTGCAATAAATATTCTTTGACACTGTGATGTAGGGTATTTTAATTGCACCACCTCAAAGAGCACACGCACGCCCTTCTTTTCCATCTCTGGACCCTACTGGTAAACCAGTTGGTCTCCCTCCAGGTGGAGGACAGCATATGTGCAAAAACAAAACCCGATGATGCTGTAACAGTACACTAAGGCGGAGAACCAAGATATACCGCCTACCCCTGTGTACATATATGAGGGTTTTTAAGGGGACTACAAAACGCTACCGAGACCCTGGTTACACAGGACAAGTGGTCCATTCTCACCCTCCTTGATTTTTTGAGTTAACCACTGGAAGCCGAATGGATCACAGCTTCTTTTTCCCTCACCTTGATTAATACATATTGAAGCAGCGCACAGCTGTGGGAAACCTGTTCACAGTGCTTGACGGATACCTGTCGACTTCTCATGAACATCAACCACAAAAGGTGAGCTTGTTCTGATTTAAAAAGAAAAAGAATAGACACAGGAGAAATGTCGGAATACCAAGGATTAAGTTACACAGAGGAAGAAATCAGTGCTGCCCTGTCTGGACCATCACTGCTACAAGACAAGGATCTAGCACAAACATTAACACAATCTAGCGATTGGGACGAACTTACCGAGACTAAGAAAGATCAAGTAAGGACTGCCAGTCATGGCATCATAATGAAAGAATATCTGCGCGCAAATGCGGCCCCCAAAGGCCTGTGGGTGCAAAACACCCCACACATCTTTCTCAAAGACCTAGCCTTCCGAAAGGATTGGTCTGCAATATCCTGGAAGTGCACGAGAGACTATCTAGTATTGATCATAAAAACAGCGACCAGACTAGTAGAGGCGCTCACCATAAAAATACAAGTCAGTGAAGCCAAACTGAAAACGACAGTCCAGATCTCTGTATACAAGAAAAGACTGGAGGAGATAAATCGAGAAATGAATGAGACAAAAGAGTATATAACCCAGAATAAAATCCAAAAGCTGAGCAAAGATCTGAAACGATTCTCAATGGAGAAAATGCACCCTTATTCGAGAGAGGACTAAGTCGCACCAGACCAACCAGGAGACGAGGATTCAACAGGAGAAACTTCAAGCAATAATTCTGACTGGAGTAGTGATGATGGTGCAAACCCAAGACGAGGGAGAGGTCAATACAGACGGAACCAGCGCCGACGTGCCAACGTATGGCAAGGACCAAGATATTATGATCAACCACAACCTAACTTTCAACCGTACATGCAGAATTTTCAAGGATGGATGAACCCCTATTTCCAAGGTCCACAAACAATGGGACCATTGATGAACATACAACCACCTCCTTTTTTAGGGAGAGGCCAACAGACCCAGAGAGGGAGAAGAAAAGGAGTAACCTGGAACGAGCAGGAAAGACAGGTACACACTCGCAGTATGTCCAAAGAACAACCCGGCCCAAGCTCAATGAATCACTGGTAGTCAACCTTGGTCCTTACCAAAGACCAAGAGGACGTACTTAACAAAGGACTTGGCTTCGTTCCTACCCCACCACTGGATATTTTCAAAATACGATGCGAAATCGCAGCATTTTGCAGAAAGATCAAACTGAAAGCCTTCTTCATGGATAAAGAAAACCACATCCCAGAGAGTGACACCAACTTAAGACCTAAATCCACCTTTTCCCCACCAAGTAACATGGTCCCAGTGGAGATACAGGCATTTGAGCAAGCAGTCATGAAGGAGGTGGAAAACATCAGACCCACTGCTAAGAGACCTTACATGAACATTACCAAACAAGAACAAAGAGCCTTGGATGACTTACGCAAAAACGACAACTTAGTTATCAAACAAGCGGACAAAGGGGGAGCCATTGTCCTCCTTAGCAAACAAGGATATGACAGACAGTGTCTCGACCTTCTCTCAGACAATAAATTCTATAAAAAGATCACAATTGATCCCACTAAGAGACTACAACGAACTGTCGAATTGATGGTTGAAGAAGCGGAGACCAACCTATGGATCTCCAAACATGAGGCAGATTTCCTGAGGACAAAAACACCCCGCACACCGTACTTCTATTCGCTCCCGAAGACCCACAAAAACAAAATACCACCTCCGGGACGCCCGATCGTATCTGGAATTGGGTCGGTTTTAGAACCTTTATCCCAATTTGCCGATCAATTCTTGAGACCACTAGTACAGAAAACCCCAACGTACTTGAAAGACACACGAGACCTCTTAAACCAACTGGAGGGACAACACTACGATGAGAACACCATGTACTTAGTAGGGCTGGATGTGGAGAGTCTCTACACAAGCCTTCCACAACAGAAGACTCTAGAGACCCTAGAAGACATTCTGTTCTCCGAAGAGTGGAACCATAAGACACCAAGACACTTTGTCCTGGAATGCTGCAGACTGGCTCTTACCGAAAATTATTTCGAATATGAAGGCACTTTGTACGAACAATGTCACGGAACTTCTATGGGAAGTACATTTGCCCCAAGTGTGGCTGGTCTGTATGTAAGCAATTTTGAACAACAACACATACAGAACCAAAACAACCCATACTTTACGTGCATGAGGTTCTGGCGGCGCTACATAGATGACGTCATAATGATCTGGGCAGACACCCAAGAGAATCTACAGGAGTTCTTGAGATGGATTAATACTAGGGATGAATGCCTAAATTTTACATGCTCATCAAACAGAAAACAACTAGACTTCCTGGATGTCACAATCTACACTGAAAACAACACCCTCCAGACCAAGACATTCTATAAGCCGACAGCTAAAAACAGTATACTTTCGTACAACAGCTTTCACCCTCGCCCCTTGAGAGAGAATCTACCATATAGCCAATTCTTGAGGTTGAAAAGAAACTGCAGCAAATTAGAGGACTATAAGACGCAAGCCACCGAATTGGGCCACAAACTTGAAATGCAGAACTATCCGATAAAAACCATAAGGAAATGTCAAAAAAGAGCCCGCAACCAGCCAAGAGAGACATTATTAGAGACCACTCCTATACAAACACAGGAAGATGTACTAACTTGTATCACTACATACAACACTTCATCTAATACAGTGAAGAAGATTATCAACAAGAACTGGAGGATCCTCGCGTCAAACAACTTACAATGGCCTAAACCCCGGTTCGCTAACAGAAGAACACGCAACATTAAAGACCTCCTGGTACACACTAGACCAGCACCTATCACCAGAAGAGAAACCATCACCACAGCATGGAACTTGAACCCAGTGGTAGGCCACTTCCCCTGTGGCTCGTGCTCAATTTGCAAACTAACAAAAGCCACCAAATATCTACAACTCCTACCTAACTTCACTTGGACGTTACGAAACCACACCAACTGCAACACCACCCATGTGATCTATATGATCGTGTGCCCCTGCAACCAGAGATACATAGGGATGACATGTCGCAAAATAAAACAACGAATATGCGAACACAAAAGTAATGTTCATTGCAAAAGAGCAACCACAAAAATGAGCAAGCATTACATTGAGAGCAACCACAGCACTGATGACCTCAAATGGGTAGTACTGGAGACACTTCATGTTAAGAACCACAATGCTGAACGTGTACTTTTTGAGAAAGAACAACGTTGGATACATCGTTTGAAGACAGACACGGAGGGACTGAATGACAATATTCCTTGGCACACACTGTCTTGATCACTAAGCCTGAAAGCCCCATAGGAAAGTATCCCTATTGAGAGACAGTGACCACAGATCCATCAGACCTACAACGTTAACCAACGTCAATGAGATAAGATCCACCCACCCCCCTTACCACATGAAACATGCGATGGGAGTAACAAGACTATTCATATCCCTCAGACACCAATTTACAGAGGGTGAAGTGAGGCATTGCATCCTTCCAATGAACCTTCCACCATGAAGTAACCACACGATTGACCCACTGTTACACATACACGTGTATTATATTATATATACTGTGGAATAAAGAAAACATGTTAAGGACCACATCCTTACATAAGTAATTCACGAAAAGTCTTTCTACTAACAATCTCACCACCAATGCCAACCACGCATGCCAACCAACGTGCTGTTAATGGTCCTTCTACTATGTCTCTCCCCCCCCCCCCCTCGAGCGCAAGTAAAAAGAAGCTCCACACGGGCACGCGTCACCCGGGGCACCGTGAATAGAGCCAGAACAAGCCAACAGCTTGCAGTAACCGGTAAGCGACCACGAGGAGAACGCGCTGGGATCAACGCGTGACAAGTAAGATCTGACTAAATCTTCCCTCCTTACTTTTTTAGAAGCAGGTTACTTTTAGCTCTTAAGCGCCCCGTGGAAGCCCAGCACACCAATTATAAGGTAAAATATATTCATGAAAACACAGATAAATCCCGCATTGACTTCACCGTTAAGGACGTAATTCCACCACGCCTTTCTTATTTCATGTGTGGTAAAATTAAACAAGCGATTATCCTAGCGCCCTTCTAATCAGGGCCTTGATCGACACTACAAGTATTTACGATAACAAACAAGTATACATAAAATTGATACTGTTCATTTAAGAACACCACGGATGTTTTAATAATTCACTAACGACTCTTCCTACTCGAAACCGCCAGACTAACCTCACTCATTTCTCCTGGTGCACAACATGCACTCTTCAAACACGATAGTAATAATAGTACATGTAACTGTTCCAGCTATCCCCTCACAATGTATGAGGAATATGGGTTAAGAATGTCTTTTGACGCACAATATGACAAGAGAAATAGACATGTATGCATTGCCTTCCTGCCATTTCTTCCATTACAGGTACAGATACGACTGATCTGACCACGAACAATTTGAGTGGTAAGTTGACCACCAATATAGGAGCCACAATACGCTCTCTATCACAAATCGGTCCTGACGAAAGCCTATAGAATTATCACTAGGCTGAAACATGTTGACCACCAGACCATGAATAGTGCGGTAGATTAGTAAAACGATCTACTCACGCACCACACTGTTTTTAACTTCCCACTTCACAAATTTTTGCAATAAATATTCTTTGACACTGTGATGTAGGGTATTTTAATTGCACCACCTCAAAGAGCACACGCACGCCCTTCTTTTTCATCTCTGGACCCTACTGGTAAACCAGTTGGTCTCCCTCCAGGTGGAGGACAGCATATGTGCAAAAACAAAACCCGATGATGATGCTGTAACAGTACACTAAGGCGGAGAACCAAGATATACCGCCTACCCCTGTGTACATATATGAGGGTTTTTAAGGGGACTACAAAACGCTACCGAGACCCTGGTTACACAGGACAAGTGGTCCATTCTCCCCCCTCCTTGATTTTTTGAGTTAACCACTGGAAGCCGAATGGATCACAGCTTCTTTTTCCCTCACCTTGATTAATACATGTGGTCAAAAGTACCCACACATGTGGAAAAATAATCCAGTCAATCCTGTTGTAAATTAAAAAAAAAAAAAATCTAATTGTGATTGACCCGATTCGTGAGTTAAAACAGCAAAGACGTATTAAAGTGTAATCCCTCAAAGCTTGCGCAGTAATGTTTGTAAATGCTTACATATATTAACAACTACAAAACTGATTTACAACAAACCAAAAAAGGATCATGATCTGAGTAAAGTTCCAGTTTCAGGCCGCGCGCAGCAGGGGCCAGGCGTAGGCCATGGCCCACTGCCACCAGCCATACACTGCAGTGCACAGTCTTTGGCTGTGCCAGTGTGAGTTAGATGGAAGGCCTGTGGCCAGGCCCAACCAAACTCTTTGCTTTCGACCAGTTGCTTACAGCCTTTCGCCGTGCACAGTGGGCATTTCTTTCACGGCCTAATCAGTTGCCCATGCCCTATGCCTTACCCCCTGCTGCGCATTGCCTTCAGCTACGCACAGCAGGGTTTGGGCACAGTGCCTGGCATTTGGCAAGGTTCTCTACCCAACCCTATGCCATCAGAAACCAGTGATACGCACAGACGAATGCCGCTAATACCTTGTGCCTTATCCTCTGCTGTGAGCATACCCTTGCTGTTCGAGTTTGGCCCAGGGTTTGACCTTACCCTACCTCCTGCCATGAATTAACTCCACTACACATGGCCTTTATTTATAAGCCTTGCCCGACTCCATGCCTGCAGTCGACTCCACAGTGCATAGTTTTTGAGCGGACGCATTGGGTGCAGGGGTTATATCTTTGCTTGTGGTCAGACACTTGGTAAAGTGCTTGCCTTTGATTTTGTTTTTTTCCCGATCAGAATGAAACCACTAGCCTGACACTCGATTATTTTGTGATTCAAGTCACATGTCGATTGTGATGTTTTGTTACCACACCTCTGGGCGCCCTTAACACTCCCCCAGGGTCAGGCACTACTGACGGTGCCCCCACCCAATATCTGTGTTAAATTTTTCTCCGCAGCACTAAAATCTCAACTTGAGAGTTTCAAAATGGGTGAGAATGTTTTGCAGAGCCCTTAACTAGACAATCACATTTCTTAAAGCATTCAAAATTTATTTGACTGTAATTGGGAGTCATGCCTCTTGAGTTAAAACGGCATAGGCATAGAAACGTTTTATCCGTTTAAGCCTGCTGTGCAATTTTTTTTAAACACCAATGTCTCAAAAACGTCTGAGTAGATTTACACCAAACCAACAAAAGCACACTTTTTGGGTGAAGTTCCTTTTTCATGCCGCGTTTCTTGTAAATCCGTTCAGTGGTTTGGGCTGTAGGTATGAGCAAAATTCCCTATAGGAGCTAAAAAGGTCAATCACTTTTTCCACAATTGTGTAATTAATATATACACTAGTCATGGCAGTGGAAATTAATGTGGCCCAATAACACATTATATATAAAGGTTATAGTCACACACACGAATGCAAAACATTTTAAAATACACAGTTAACTGGATGACAGCCAATTCCCTCAAAATCAATCCGGATAAGACCGAGGTACTGGCCATCACCACGGACACCAATCCTTGGAGCGAACTCTTTTGGCCACAAGAGCTGGGCACAAATCCCGAACCTGCCCAGGCCGTAAAAAGCCTGGGCATCAAAATTGATGCCAAGCTCTCCCTGACCCACCAGGTATCTGCCGTAGTAGGAACTTGTGTTGGTCTACTAAGACAGTTATGGAAACTAGCTCCCCTTCTCTCCCTCGCAACACTCAGAATGGCAGTATCGGCCATGATAGTGTCACGACTGGACTACGGAAATTCTCTGTACATTGGCCTCCCAGAAAAGTTGCTTGCCAGATTACAGGTGATCATGAACGATGCCGCCAGACTGATCTTTAGACTTCCTAGGAGGGCCCACGCCACTCCCCTCCTACGCCAGCTTCACTGGCTCCCGGTCAGGCAGAGAACCAGGTTTAAGGGCCTTTGCATCGCGCATAAAGCCATTTATGGCCAAGCCCCAACCTACATTTAAGATCGTCTAATAAGCTACACACCTAGCAGGTCGCTCCGTTCCTCGGAGGCCGGCCTGCTGGCCTGTTCCCGCTTTAACATGGCCTCCAAAGGAGGTAGAGCATTTTCAACCTCAATTCCTCTACTATGGAACAAGCTGCCGGAGAATCTGCGTAAGGAACATGCCCTCCTCCCATTTCGGAAGAAGTTAAAAACACTCCTTTTTGTGGAAGCCTGGGGCACAACCTAATCAATTATATCCTGACCATGTGCTAGGGTAGGGCTCTCTCTCACAGCGCTTAGAGACCTGACGGTGATTATGCGCTTTACAAGCTACAATTACAATAGTAAACTTATGCTTAGCTTTGGTTATGCCAACACCGTAACATAGGTTTAAAAACAAACCTCAGAAAAATCACTATAAAAACACAGTTAAAGTGAAGTTAGAGTAACAAAACCTAACAAAATTTGCCAGTTATGGGTAGGTAAATTAACCCTAACTTGCGCCCCCGTCGTGCACTGCCTATGACCTCCCACACAACATCACTCATGGCCTGTTAATTGACATTACTGATGACATCCTTTGGTACAAATACTTTGCTCATTTTCTTTTAAGAAAATTTTATTAAGTAGATTAATATTTAACATAGTAGATGTGGCAGGTTGTCTAAATCGATTTGATGGTAAGATCTGACATATCTGCCCAGTGGGACCAAGAATGAATTTCATGGCAGAGAATGGGTGGACATGCTGGCTAAATTGAATTGAGACGGAGGATAAATTTAATGATTTATTTTATTTATTTATGTCACTTGATTTTTTCCAGGGCTTTTACCCAAAGCGCATGCCATAGTAAACAGAATGGTGCAAAACCAACATAAAGGACTTGTACAGCCTGGCTAATTCTGATAGGGGATATTCAACAAATGTTCCTTCAGTATAACCTTTAATGAGGATAAAAGAGAAAGCAAATCTTATTTTTTTCAAAAAAAGTGGTGTTTCCAAAGCCAAGGAACCAGGAGCTCGAAAGAACAGAAATAGTACGTGGCAGATAGAGGACGGGGCGTGGACAACATGTGTAGAGATGCAGAACACATTGAACTACTAAGAACATAAGGGGAAATTAAAGGATATAGATGAGGAAGAGCCAAGTAATTATATAATTAAAGACAATACATAGAAAAGAAACTTTAGACTGCAAAAGGAATGTTAATCACTGGAGCTGATGCATAAAAGAAGTAGTAGATTAGTGAAGAGAGGGGAAAGAGAAGACCTACAAAGGCATTCTGAATTGAATGTAATGAGATTGTAATCTATTTAGGCAAGCCCACATGTAAAGATGAACAGTTATTTAAAAGGGGCACCAGCATTTGCAGTAGTAGTTTCAAAGATGACCAAGAGATGAATGTTTTGATTTTAAGGTATTTGAAAGATGAACATTTCAACACAGTCAATCTTAGCAGCAAAGTCTTAGTGGAAATTGAACAAGAACCCCAGGTTTCAAGCAGAGGAAGAGTAAGGGATAAAAATAGTGGGAAAGAACAAGATGTAGAGCAGGACTGGCTAACTATGCAGGGAAGTAAAAATTATCAGTACTACCAGGATTAATTTTTAGTCAATGTGAAGTCTTCCAAAACTCAATCCCCAGCAGACCAGTCAGAAGAGGTTCTCGAAGAGAAACAGAAAGAGAATTTGGGATACGTCATCATAAATGTGGGAGAGCAAACCATGATAAGTAATAGTAATCGAAGAAATAGTAGACAAAATAAAAGCGGGCCACGAACTGTTCCTTGTTAGACCCTGAAATGAAATGGATATAGTGCATAAACAGTGCCATTGCAGGAGAACTGAAAAGAAAGCATCCTGAAAGGTTAGAGGAGAGCCAAGAGACCGCAAACCCCCAGAGAAGAGAGCGCAGAAAGAAGAGTAAAATGATCCACTGTGGCAAAGTAGCAGAGAGGTCAAGAAGAACAATAGAGGACTGTTTATTTTGTCATGAATGAAGGAGAAAGCAGGGCAGTGCCCATGAGAGAGCCTTCCCTGTTTAAGGACGAGAGCCCTAACCCACCCAGTGGGTAAAATGGTGGTAATAAAATGGTTTCACTGCATCCTCATGATTGGGTTTTCCTCTTGTTAGGAGACACCAGTGTGCTGAGGTCGGGATTAAGGGAGAATCGGAACTTCTATTCTCCAATTCCAAGGATGCAGTGAAACCATTTTACCATTATGACCTACAGCTCAGATGAGTGAGGCAGATACCCGACATCTTGCATATACAATAGATGCGGGTAATATTCAATATATATCTTAGTTGCGTTGTTGCAGGGAGAGCTGGTGATGGCACAGATGAGAATCTTAGACACGTTGGTGCAGGCAGAGCTGGTGATGGCACGGGTGAGAATCTTAGACCTGTTGCAGTGTTGGTGCAGGGAGAACTGTGGATGGCACGGATGAGAATCTTAGACCTGTTGGAGCGTTGGTGCAGGGAGAGCTGGTGATGGCACAGATGAGAATCTTAGACCTGTTGGAGCGTTGGTGCAGGGAGAACTGGGGATGGCATGGCTGAGAATCTTAGACCTGTTGGTGTGGGGAGAGCTGTGGATGGTACCGCTGAGAATCTTAGACCTGTTGGAGCATTGGTGCGGGTAGAGCTGTGGATGGCACGGATGAGAATCTTAGATCTGTTGGAGCGTTGGTGCAGGGAGACCTGTGGATGGCACAGAGGAGAATCTTAGACCTGTTGGAGCATTGGTGCGGGGAGAGCTGTAGATGGCATGGCTGAGAATCTTAGACCTGTAGGAGCGTTGGTGCGGGGAGAGCTGTGGATGGCATGGCTGAGAATCTTAGACCTGTTGGAGCAGGGAGAGCTGTGGATGGCACAGATGAGAATCTGAGACACGGTGCAGGGAGAGCTGCTGATGGCACAGGTGAGAATCTTAGACCTGTTGGAGCGTTGGTGCAGGGAGAGCTGTGGATGGCACAGATGAGAATCTTAGACACGTTGGGGCAGGGAGAGCTGCTGATGGCACAGGTGAGAATCTTAGACCTGTAGGGGCGTTGGTGCATGGAGAGCTGTGAATGGCACGGATCAGAATCTTATACCTGTAGAAGCGTTGGTGCAGGCAGAGCTGTGGATGGCACAGGTGAGAATCTTAGACCTGTAGAAGCGTTGGTGCAGGCAGAGCTGTGGATGGCGCAGGTGAGAATCTTAGAACTGTTGGAGCGTTGGAGCAGGCAGAGCTGTGGATGGCACAGATGTGAATCTTAGACCTGTTGGAGCGTTGGTGCAGAGAGAGCTGTGGATGGTACAGATGTGAATCTTAGACCTGTTGGAGCGTTGGGGCAGGGAGAACTGTGAATGGCACAGATGTGAATCTTAGACCTGTAGGAGCGTTGGTGCAGAGAGAGCTGTGGATGGCACAGATGAGAATCTTAGACCTGTTGCAGCATTGGTGCGGGGAGAGCTGTGGCTGGCACCTAGGAGAATCTTAGACCTGTTGGAGCATTGGTGCGGGGAGAGCTGTGGATGGCTCAGATGAGAATCTTAGACCTGTTGGAGCGTTGGTGCAGGGAGAGCTGTGGATGGCACAGATGAGAATCTTAGACCTGTTGGAGCAGGCAGAGCTGGTGATGGCATGGCTGAGAATCTTAGACCTGTTGGAGCATTGTTGCGGGGAGAGCTATGGCTGGCACCGAGGAGAATCTTTGACCTGTTGGAGCGTTGGTGCGGGGAGAGCTGTGGATGGCTCAGATGAGAATCTTTGACCTGTTGGAGCGTTGTTGCAGGGAGAGCTGTGGATAGCACAGATGAGAATCTTAGACCTGTTGGAGCGTTGGTGCAGGCAGAGCTGTGGATGGCACAGGTGAGAATCTTAGACCTGTTGGAGCGTTGGTGCAGGCAGAGCTGTGGATGGCACGGATGAGAATGTTAGACCTGTTGGAGCGTTGGTGCAGGCAGGGCTGTGGATGGCACGGATGAGAATCTTAGACCTGTTGGAGCGTTGGTGCAGGCAGAGCTGTGGATGGCACGGATGAGAGTCTTAGACCTGTTGGAGCGTTGGTGCGTGGAGAGCTGTGGTTGGCACCAATGAGAATCTTAAACCTGTTGGAGTGGGGCGACCTGTGGATGGCACGGCTGAGAATCTTGTGTCTGTTGGAGCATTGGTGCAGGGATAGCTGTGTATGGCACAGAGGAGAATCTTAGACCTGTTGGAGCGTTGGTGCAGGCAGAGCTGGTGATGGCACAGATGAGAATCTTAGACCTGTTGGAGCATTGGTGCAGGGAGAACTGGGGATGGCATGGCTGAGAATCTTAGACCTGTTGGTGTGGGGAGAGCTGTGGATGGTATCGCTGAGAATCTTAGACCTGTTGGAGCATTGGTGCGGGTAGAGCTGTGGATGGCACGGATGAGAATCTTAGATCTGTTGGAGCGTTGGTGCAGGGAGACCTGTGGATGGCATAGAGGAGAATCTTAAACCTGTTGGAGCATTGGTGCAGGGAGAGCTGGGATGGCCCGGATGAGAATCTTAGACCTGTTGGAGCATTGGTGCGGGGAGAGCTGTGGATGGCATGGCTGAGAATCTTAGACCTGTTGGAGCAGAGAGAGCTGTGGATGGCACAGATGAGAATCTGAGACACGTTGGTGCAGGGAGAGCTGCTGATGGCACAGGTGAGAATCTTAGACCTGTAGAAGCGTTGGTGCAGGCAGAGCTGCATATGGCACAGATGAGAATCTTAGACACGTTGGTGCAGGGAGAGCTGCTGATGGCACAGGTGAGAATCTTAGACCTGTAGGAGCGTTGGTGCGTGGAGAGCTGTGAATGGCACGGATCACAATCTTATACCTGTAGAAGCGTTGGTGCAGGCAGAGCTGTGGATGGCACAGGTGAGAATCTTAGACCTGTAGGAGCGTTGGTGCTGGGAGAGCTATGGGTGGCATGGCTGAGAATCTTACACCTGTTGGTGCTGGGAGAGCTGCTGATGGCACAGGTGAGAAGCTTAGACCTGTAGAAGCGTTGGTGCAGGCAGAGCTGTGGATGGCGCAGGTGAGAATCTTAGAACTGTTGGAGCGTTGGTGCAGGCAGAGCTGTGGATGGCACAGATGTGAATCTTAGACCTGTTGGAGCGTTGGTGCGGGGACAACTGTGAATGGCACAGATGTGAATCTTAGACCTGTTGGAGAGTTGGTGCAGGGAGAGCTGTCGATGGCACAGATGAGAATCTTAGACCTGTTGGAGCAGGCAGAGCTGGTGATGGCATGGCTGAGAATCTTAGACCTGTTGGAGCATTGGTGCGGGGAGAGCTGTGGCTGGCACCAAGGAGAATCTTAGACCTGTTGGAGCATTGTTGCGGGGAGAGCTATGGCTGGCACCGAGGAGAATCTTAGACCTGTTGGAGCGTTGGTGCAGGGAGAGCTATGAATGGCACAGATGAGAATCTTAGACCTGTTGAAGCGTTGTTGCAGGGAGAGCTGTGGATGGCACAGATGAGAATCTTAGACCTGTTGGAGCATTGTTGCGGGGAGAGCTATGAATGGCACAGATGAGAATCTTAGACCTGTTGAAGCGTTGTTGCAGGGAGAGCTGTGGATGGCACAGATGAGAATCTTAGACCTGTTGGAGCATTGTTGCGGGGAGAGCTATGGCTGGCACCGAGGAGAATCTTAGACCTGTTGAAGCATTGTTGCAGAGAGAGCTGTGGATGGCACAGATGAGAATCTTAGACCTGTTGGAGCGTTGGTGCAGGGAGAGCTGTGGATGGCACAGATGAGAATCTTAGACACGTTGGTGCAGGGAGAGCTGTGGATGGCACAGGTGAGAATCTTAGACCTGTTTGAGCGTTGGTGCAGGCAGAGCTGTGGATGGCACGGATGAGAGTCTTAGACCTGTTGGAGCATTGGTGCGTGGAGAGCTGTGGATGGCACCAATGAGAATCTTAAACCTGTTGGAGTGGGGAGACCTGTGGATGGCACGGCTGAGAATCTTATATCTGTTGGAGCATTGGTGCAGGGATAGCCGTGGATGGCACAGGTGAGAATCTTAGACCTGTAGGAGCGTTGGTGCAGGGAGAGCTGAGATTGGCACGGATGAGAATCTTAGACCTGTTGGAGCGTTGGTGCAGGCAGAACTGTGAATGACATAGATGAGAATCTTAGTCCTATTGGAGCGTTGGTGCAGGGAGACCTGTGGATGGCACGGATGTGAATCTTAGAGCTGTTGGAGTGTTGGTGCGGGGAGAGCTGTGGAAGTCATGGCTGAGAATCTTAGACCTGTTGGTGCAGGCAGAACTGTGAATGGCACGGCTGAGAATCTTAGACCTGTTGGTGCAGGGAGAGCTGTGGGTGGCACAGATGAGAATCTTAGAGCTGTTGGAGCGTATGCGCAGGGAGAGCTGTGGATGGCACGGATGATGCCTCTTAGGCCTGTTTCTCGGTGGTAGTGGCCTTCGTTGAAATGCTCGTTGTTTACAAAGAATGCTTCACCTCCTGTCAGTGGAGCGACGTGTATCCTCACTGTGAGACATGGTAAGCCACGGGATCGGAGCTACATTAAGGGATAGACTCGTGACTTTTTTATGTAATGCTGCAGTTCATGTTTTCGTCCTTTTACCCATGTTTTCCATTGTACGTGGGGTAAAGGAGTTCAATAATACAGAGGTTAGCCCTGAGCATGTATCCCAAAGACTTTGTATTGTGGACACACGTCGCTTTCCAGGACTGTGCCTGGTTGGCTATTGTGAGAATTCAATTATTTTTCTATTACCATATTGTAGGAGGGTGTAAGTGTGTTGATGGGGGTGCCTAATTACGGACTGGTCAGTTTGCTTGGCAGAATAGGTGAGTTTCCAGTCCTATCTGGTACTTGTCCTAGGTTTACCTTGACGTGTTATGTAATGGTGATTCCTGAGAACGGACTGTTCCTCATCAAAACGCTTAATGAGGTTTTTAAGAGCTGGTGTTAGGGTCTGAAACTAGGAAGTTATGGTGGATTGTTTAGCCTTTTATAACTATTCCCATGAAGTGATAAAGGTTTGATATTTACTCTGAATGTTTTTTTTAGGTCTGGTGTTAGCCAAAACCCTTTGATTTCACTACATTTATATGACTAATATACTTTCATGGGCACTTTCAGCCAGCTCTCTTCTACTAGTCTGTTGCGTTATTCACATTTTTCTTCTGCCCACTTCAGCCCTTGGCTAACTTCACTGTGAGTGACATTCTGCTATTTCACAAGAAGCACACCCGCACCCAAAGCAGTTCTTTGGTGCTAGGCATTACTGTTTCTATGTGGGTTTTTGATACCAAAAAAGTATTTTTACTTATAGCCCATTTTTTAAAAAGTATATATCTGGTGAGGTCCCGGCAGTTCCCCAAACAATGAAGTGTTACAAAAACCATGTCAAAATGAGCATTGACAAAGCCAAAAGGCTGGCAGCCAGTGCTTGACGCATTGGCTTTGCTAAATCTTGTTTAGTTAGGAGACAGAAAGGTGGATGCACTTTCTTACACATAAGGCCTGGTATGGGGAAGTAGATGGCGGGGTAATGGGAGTAACACCATTGCAGATGCGATTGGTTCCACCCATTTCAGACCCAGGGCAGGGCCAGGCTTGGGCATGGGCTAGCTGGTCCCAGGGTGCCAATATTCCGAGAGGCGCCGCAGGGAGATGCCTGACTTAGGGCCTTATTCCAAGAACGGCGGTCCTAGGACCACTGTACTCGCAGTGGCGGTCCGCCCACCGACACCACTGCGGGCCCACCGACTGTATTTCAAGTGTGGCAGTTCGACCGCTGCCTCCGCCAGGATCAAGAATCCTGCGGCAGTAGCGCAGAGGTAAGGAGCAGGAATATGCTGGTGGTGCCGCTGCGGCACCTTCGAGCATATTTCGAGTTGCATTTTCACCGCCCATTTCATGGCGGTGAGCCTGCCTGAAAAGGTTGGCGGAGATCCACCTAAGGGGGCCTTGCCTGCCACTTCTGGCTCTGGAGGTGCTTGCCGGAGGGGGGGGGCACATGTTGTGCCCCCCCAAATTGCACCCCTGATCATGAATGTGGTGACATACACAACATGATGCATGCCACACCGTGCAGGAACGTGCTGCAGGCACTTTCACAGGTGGTCTGCTGTTAAGGCTCTCCTATTAGCCTAACACAGCCGCCGCAGTGAGACTGCCGCAGCACCGTCCGCCCGCCCTGCATTCAACTCAGAATCTGGCAGGCAGGCACACCACGGGCTTGGCAGCCCACCTGTCAGCGCAGCTTCTTTATATATTTAAAGCTCCTTTGGTGTGACTGAACTTCCACACTCAACTTGTGAGGATAGAGGAACCCTCTTCGACGTGTTAGGGTGGAGGACCCCTCTTTAGCATGTGATGGCAGTGGACATCCCTTCATTGTTTGAGGATGAAGGACACCTTCCCTCGCTGTGAGGATGGAGGACCCCTGTGAGGATGAAATACCCCTTATCAGGGTCTAATAACAGAGGACCCATCTTCAGCATGTGGGAATGGAGGGTCCTTCTTCGCAGGGCACGAAGTTGTTGCATTTAGGACGGGCTGTGCTCTGACTCGGGCCCTGGCCTGAAGATTGTGTTTTTAGGTCGGGCCTAGCGCAGCGCGCATGCGCTGCTCTGCGAGGCTTCTTGTAGTTACTCTGTGTGGGTCTGACTCCTCCCACGCATTGGGTTGGCTTTTGCGTGCGTCTTTTTGGAATCAAAGCCTGCAAATGGCTAAAGGTGGGTGCATGTCACACCTCTTCTGAAAGGTTCACTCCCACGGCGTTTTGCCGCGGGAGCGAGCAGTGGCGCGCAGGGCGGCAGCTGCAGTGCCTCCTTGTCTCCCCTGCACCACTCCCCCTGTGCCTGCCCCCACCACTCCTCTTGAGCTGCTTGTTTTTTTATTTAATGAATGTGTTCAGGCGCCGCGCTGCCTCGCACGGCGCTTGGTTTCATGTTTTTTTTTTTTTTTTTTTTACTAATGTGTATGGGCGCCCGGTTTCATAACCCAATCGTTGTGTTTACGTGGATCTTCTCACGCTGTGACAACATGCCTGCTGCCATTTAGCATTTAGGTTTTCTTTTACATAATCAGCCGCTACTTGTTTTTTTTTTATTTTTTACGAGCGCCCCGTTCCGCGCTTTCAGGTAATGGCGGCTGCACCACTTTCTTTGGAGCCGGGTCGTCGAAAGAAAGGTGCGTGGCCGCTATTAAAATGAAAGCGCGGAACGAGGGGCTTGTAAAAAATAAATATATATTTTTGTATTAATTTCCACTCGGTCTGCACATGCGTAACGAACTCTGACCCCTCTAAGAGTTCCTGCTCTCTGCTGGAGCATGATCCGTCCAGCACCTTGTGGCGCCTGTAGAATGTGAGCCCTCCTCGGAATGTGTATATTCGCCTTAGCGTAAGGCTCATACATTTATGCAGGTATGTAAATGCATCCCACACAGAGGAAGGCACGTCCGCTCTAGGAAAGCTGGCACGGGTGCACGTAGGCCGGTAGAGCCAAAGTAGAGTCAGTCGCATGTCGGTGCTTCTGCAGAACAGCAGGGCTGAGGAATCCAGTAGCATGTCAGGACCTTGGCTGGTCGGTCAGTCAGTCACATGTTGTGGCAGGTTGGTGCCTCTTTGAAGCGGGCAGGGCTCGGGCGTCCAGTGTCAATACAGCACTTGGTTGGAAAGTCAGTCCCATGTTGTGTCATGTCAGGCCTCTGTAAGGCTCGCATGCCTCGTATGTCCGGGACAGTGAATCAGCTGCTCAGCCTGTACATGCCTGGAAAGGGGGCTATGAAGATCTGGGAGGGCTGGGAGCGAGTCAGTCTGTGACAGGTAGATATGGCTGGAGTTGATTCATTAACCTGACCTGTCTCCTGGCTGATAACACCTGGAAGGGCTGGGAGACAGTGACATGTTAAGTTGCGGGTCTGTGATAGGTCAGTAGGGCTGGGGCAGAATCAGGCACTTGACCTGCCTCCTGTCTGATCAGATCTGTGAGAGTGAGGGTCGCCTGTGTAGTGTACAGTACGGGTGAGAGAACTTTCAGCACTAATGGAAAATGAATACCTGCCTGCTGGACCCACCCCCTGATTTTAGAGACTATAATCTGGCCTTTAGCAGTGCGCCCTCCCTCGCCTCACGGAAGTGTCATGCCTGTATGCAGTACTCTGCCCCAGCTCTAATGACCGTTCACAGTGTGACCTCCTTCTGTACAAGATTGCATGGAAAGTTGCTGTAGAGAGGAAGGCTTTGAGGTGCATTTTCATATTCCACTGTTTAAGGTTGACAAGTCTACTACAGTAATGGTAAATTATATTTTATTTATTTCCTTGTTTTTTATTGCACCTGTAGTCGGCTTACACCAGCCTCATAGCGCTATGGAGCTAGGCACGGTGGAGGATGAAAGCCATGTGCCTGGTTGGATAGGCCGGGAGGTTCCTATGTTGCCTTAAGAGATCGGTGGTATGTGCTGGGATCTGGACAGGGTCACTGGCAGAGGGCAAAGGTCACTGTTAAACTACAGGGGCAGGTAGGTTGTAAAGGGTTTCTGAAGCTGGGGCCCAGGCGTCTGGTTACTCAGCGCTCCTGTTGTTCCAGCGCGCTGTGTGCGCAGTGCAGTGCACTTCCGGCGTGATCAGAGACAGCGTGTCTTCCCGTGTGTGCCCTGCCAGTGCGTGAAGTTTCTGCATGTGCCCTCTTGTTCTAGCACGCTGTGCGCACGGTGCAGTGCACTTGTAGTTTCTGCAATGCCCTCTTGTTCCAGCGCGGTGTGTGCATGGTGCAGTGCACTTCCAGTGTAATCAGAGACAGTGTGTGTCTTTCTGTGTCTGCCCTGCCAGTGCCTGTAGTTTCTGCATGTGCCCTCTTGTACCACCACGCTGTGTGCACGGTGCAGTGCACTTCCAGTGTGCGTCTTTCTGCACGTGTCCTGCAGTTTGCATGTGTAGTATTTGCAGGAATCCTTGTGTTCCAGCATGCATTGTGCACGGTGCAGTGCACTTCCAGTGTGCGTCTTGCTGCACATGTCGTGCAGTGTTTGCAGGAATCCTTATGTTCCAGCACGCAGTGTGCGCGGTGCAGAGTAGTTTTTGAATCTGCCCCTGGCTGCACCAGTAACCAGTGCACTACCTTTCTCATTACGCTCACAGACCTGTATAGCGCCTTATGGATACTAATTGTAGGGTTACTTACGCCCTGGGCTCAAGGCTGTTGCTGGCATCTTTAGTTGTGTGCGTTTTTGGTTAGTTTTTCTCTATTTTAGTACTCCAAAATAGAACATTGTTTACCTACTCTGGAGCCTCTTTGCTAAAAGTGACATTAGGTTTTAGTTCTGCGATGCTTCTTAGGATGAGTGAATGTGTATTGCACGCTACATCTCTGGATAAAACGCACGAGTCTAAAAGTACAGATTTACTAATCATATATGTGCCACTTGTGTGCCTTTTATAGTTCAGTTTAGTTCTTCATTATCGGGGATGGAAGCACTTCCAGATATGTGAGTTCAGACTACCAGTTATACAAAAATAACACTTTAAATAAGTAATTCTCAATGATGTGTTATAATGTGTCAATTGGTGTCAAAGCTTACACGATAAGAAGCAGTAAATGTTCTGGCGCTCAGGATAAAGTGCTGCATGGCCAAATACTTATAAGGACCCAAAGGCGAGACCTATTGGCTATGCCAATGCTTGTTCTGAGCAGCTGTCATTCAGAGCGCTGCTCCAACGACCTGCAGCGCCCTCTGCTGTACGCTGGCGGTAGTGCACTTCTGCAGCCTCCCTCGGGACGTTAGTTGATGAGGGGCAGTTGAGTACACATTTGTCCCTCAGCACTGGGAGGCTGGCCTGTGATGTCAATGTGCTCATGACCGCTGGACGCTGAAGGGACAGGAAGGGAATGTTCTTCACATTTCTTGGTTTAGTGCCAGCAGCGTTTGCCGTGTGGTTGGCCTGCAGCTCCCGGGTGCCTGGCGTTCTTCACTTATACATAGTTGGTCGGCAAAGCCCTGACGCTGACTGTTAGTCTGACCCAAATCACGCAAGTGCGAGTTCGACAGGGGGCTCCGGTCCCTTCAGAAATGACCAGTACACAAGGCATGCAGGCAGAGGGGGACAGCGGGTCTGCCAGTGCTGCAGACCTTGCAAGTAACACGACGGTGACAGGCAGCAAGCGCGCATGGATACTGTGCAGGCACCTGGGATGGGCGAGTTTCCCGCAGTTTTCCGGGGAGAACAGGTTACACAGTTACATGCGGAAAAGAGTTCACTGCTCTGAAGAGCTAATAGGAAACCAGGGGTTTGTCAGGTCGGGTAATAGAAAATCCACGCCCCTGCAGGGATTACAGTAAATCGATCCTTCGGGTTCGTGTCTCAGCCTGTGCCAGAGCTGCGCAGCGTAAAGTCAACATCTGAGATCCCAAAGGTGACACGGTCTGCACTTCCGCAAACGTAGATACTGGAGCCTACGAATGCCTTGCTTAAGCCCCGGGAAGAGATGGTTAGATGTCAACCAGTGCCTTACCAAACAGCTACATATAGAAATAAAACCACTGTAGCTTCCTTGGCTTACCTGTCACTGGGTTTAGCAATGGAGGCCTTAGCTTTTGATTGGAGGGTTAGTACCGATAGGGTGTTGTATTGATCGTAGTCTAATTGTGGTATAACCAAAGCCGCTAAATATGCATGTCCAGCTCATAGGTATTTGCTTTTTTAAGATATCTCTTTCAATCAATCATGTATAAATCCTGCACAGTAAAAGTAAGATAGAAATATAATGAACAAAAGCAGAGAAAACAGTGGTATTAGCATACCCTGTTTGTGCAATATTATCCTGTGTGTTAATGTGTGTGAATGGGAGCTCCTCGCTCGCAACACAGTCGTAGCTCCAGTAAGTACACCGGTGAGCAGTACATGATCTGGGGACTCGAGGGCAGATTGAGGTCTCATAAACGGCAGATGCCCCTTACTCCTAGGCTACAAGATAGAATATTTGATTCTGGGATCTCACAGGCAGTGTGTGGGCACCAGGGGCAGGGTGTTTGGTGAAGGCACCAAAATGGGCACACTTGGTGCTTTGTAAGCCTTGAGGCGGGCTTCTGCAGGTAAGCTGCGCATTGACGCACATTAGTTCTCTCAAAGTGCTTGTGAGCAGGTCTTTGAGCCAAGTTAGTGTTGGTGCAAGGCCAGTGCTCCAGAGAAGATTGTGAAAATGAGGATATTTTATTCCTTACTTCTAGAATTTGTGAGCAAACTAATTTTTTGTTGCACTTTTTATTGGTATTTGTACAATATTCAAGCAGAACAACACAGAAGATGTATAAAACTGCTTGCATAATTCACATAGTAAAACTAATACCCAATGTTGACATGACCGGCCAACTTCTTACTGTGAAACAAATATTCAGAAGTCGATCCTAAAGTGGGTTTCTCATAACACAGGGAATACATTACCTTGGTTTAGTCGTGGTTTGGGACATGATACATGCTACTCCATTTGTATTATATGTATTTAATTCACCAAAGAGCTAGAGCTTGAAAACCTTGTACAAAATCGTTTCTGTGAAGCCCATACACTCGCTACACTCAGTTGCCTCTGGTTGCACAAATATAGGAATTATGTTCCTTCTTTTTCTGTTCTTGATTTACATTAAGGATTCCTGAATATGTTTGTTTTTCATTATTGGTTCAGCAACTCGAATTCCTTTTCTTTAAACTGTCTTCAGTATTTTCTGAGATGTATCGAGCGAGTAGCAAATACCTTCTTTTGCTTGCCAAGTGACCAACATTTTGGACATTTCACTCAACGTTATAAATAATTTCCTAAAATCGGCTTCTTTTTACAACTAGATGAGTTATAGGATGTGTGAATGAATGAATGTGCATATAAAGCTCAGACTGCTACTCAAACAAGCATTTGCAATGCAATAGGTCTCGCATTTGCGAGAGTTTGAGCTATTGTCATTGTAAATGACAATGCCTTTTATTTAGGTATTTTGAAAACCTGCAAGCGGTGCGTAAACACACACTTTGTACTTATAGTCGTTGCTTAAGAGAAGCAAGGATGGCAGTAAAAGAGGCGCAGTTACTGCCAGCCTTGCTTCTCTTAAGCAACGACTATAAGTACAAAGTGCCTGTTTACGTACCGCTTGCAGGTTTTCAAAACGCATAAATAAAATGCATTGTCATTTACAATGCCAATAGCTCAAATGCGAGCCCTATTGCATTGCAAATGCTTGTTTTACATGCCACTCAGATCCTATTTCCTGCCCCTTCATTGGAGGCTCGCAGCTGGTTTTCTGGCTGAGTAATGACATCCTCGGATATCTTTTCCAAATCGCTCATTTGCTGCTTTCCTAGAGCCTGGATTCAATAGTGGTCGCGCCGGGCACTGTTCTTGGGAAGAGCACCCTCCATGCTGGAGATCACAAAAAGCAACATCTTTTTTGATTTTCGCTCATTTTCACTGCCTTTATTTACTCTCCCTAAACTCAGTTGATTGTCAGAAACCCCTGCATATTTTAAGGCAGATTAGCAACGACAAACGAATGAGCGCCAAAAAGATAAAGTGTCTGTGATTGTTGAAGCGTCTAAGACCCGTGCGCTGAAGAATCTCAGTTCGATGTGTGAGCTGCTTGTCCAGCCTGTGTTAATTCTTTGCAATTTGGTAGTACTACTCCTGGTTGTATAATGCAATTCAATTCAATTCCTTTATTCGGCATATAAAAATACCATAAAAGTAACACTTTATCCATAGGTTACAGTACAAACTTCATTTTTCTTTTTTTTAAAAGGAACAATACAACAATTTATAATCTACATGATACAGATTAAATATATCTAGCTAAAAATAAACATCACATATAATGTGTCTCTCATAAAACAACCCCATCTGCAGGTCTAGTTCACGCAACCCCTTGTGGCCCTTAATCTAAAAGCAGTCCTTAAAAAGTTTGTGATACAGAAGAGTGTAAAGGCATCTGTGGCCAATTTCAAAAATAAAAGTGCCACTCGTGCTTGTTTAAATCTGGCTTTTTTTTAAGATACCCCTCAGAAAAGCTCTTCTTGGAACAGAATAAAATTGGCAGAATAAAACAAAGTGAAGGGTGTCCTGTGGAGACCTATGGTCGCAGCCACAGGGCCCCTTCAACTCTGGATGCAATAAAAACCCTGCCGGTTCTGCTAAAATGTGGTGCAAAAGGTTTAGCCTGAACCGAGTCATTAAAAATCTATCATGGGCACTACTTATACAAGACAGGTATGGTTCAATTCCCTCGGTCGATCTAACAACTAAGTGTTCACTCACCGACGGTTTAAGTGACTCTCTGTCTTCCCGGTGCAACGTTACATACTTAAAGAACCGGTCCTTGACCAGTGCCCTATCTAGTGTACTTATTTCCGAGGGGTTAGCGAATAAATCTGCACAACCAACTTTCACAAGAGACTCCTTCACATATTTTAGCCAGGGAATTTTGAGGCCATGGTCCAGGGAGAGACAATCTTCTAAAACCTGCCTACTTAGTGCAGCCTCCTCATTTGACCAGATCTTTACCCAGCAAACTAGAGGGTTGACAGCCCACCTATCCATAATGTAACGGGCACCCAGTTCTTCATGTACAATGTGGGCTGACGTGCTCTGAGGAACTTTTAACAGGCGCCTAAGATACTTATTCTCCTCTATTTGTAGTTGGTTCGCCTCAATAAATCCCCAAACCTCACTGCCATACAGCACTTTGGCACAGCACATGGAACTATACAGTTTCAAAATCTGCTCTGGGGACCACCGTCCTAACCTTTGGGCAAAATTCAGTATTGAACCATTGCATTTGGCCATGGTGCGACACTTCTCCTCTAGTAAGTGTTTAAAATTTAGACGCCCATCAAATAAAATCCCCAGATACGAGAAGGACTGCACCTTGCCTAAACAATGAGATCCAATTGTGTATTTGTATGATTTGCCTGCCTTTTTGCCCAATTCCATGACATAAGATTTTGCCAAATTGGGAGACAAGTCCAAGTTCTCCATAAAGGAAACAAACCCGTCTATTAGGATCTGCAGACCTTTGGGAGTACGTGCTAGGAGTACCGCGTCGTCTGCAAAGCAGAACTGGAATTCCACGGGTACCTATCCTTGGAGTATCAGCATGAAGAGTGCTTAGGGCGCGGTCAAGACCGTTTATGTATAACGTAAACAGAAAGGGAGCTAATATGCAACCCTGTCTAACACCACTGGAGCACATAAAGGGTTCTGTTTTGCTTCCATCCTGGCAGTATCTAACCGCGGCTGTGGTGTTCAAATGCAAAGTTTTTAAAATGTTGATAAGCCCAGGGTCCACGCCAAACCCATCCATTAATGCCCACAGTTTCCCTCTATTGACTCTGTCGAGGGCGGCGGTTAAGTCCATGAATGCTAAATACATCGTTCCTGGACTTACCACTGTATATTTGGCTGTAATGAGGTACAGATTAAGGCATTGGTCAGTAGTTGATTTTCCTGGCCTAAAACCAAATTGCACATCAGTTATATAATCTTATGCTCATCAGCCCAGTCCATTAGCCTACTTAAAACCACCCGCCCTAATACCTTCGCTGACACGTCAATAAGGGAAATTGGGCGATAACATTGTGGGTCGTCCTTATTACCCTTTTTAAAAATAGGGACGATCGTGGCTGTGGACCAAGATGCTGCCATTACTGTGTCCCCTGCTGCGTTAATCACCCTAGTCGGTATTGGGGCCCAGAGATCCACATTATTTATGAAAGGGTCGGGTGGGATCCCATCAGGGCCAGGAGCCTTGTTCCTAGTTAGGCCCTCAATTCCCTTTTTAACCTCACTCAGTGAAAATCTCACCGGGGGTGTACCCTGTTCCCCATTACATTCCTGGGTTAGATCAGCACTTGAATTGTAATTATACAGCCCGTGAAAGTGCTCGTACCATTGCTCCGGCAGGATGTTATTGCTCAGCCTGGGTTTGTTCGATTCTTGAAAACAAGGATTATTTATGATTCTCCAGAAAGCGGTGGAGTCTTTTAGTGTTATTGCCTCTGTCAAATCCTCCCAAGCTTGTTTTTGCAATTGACGTTTGCGTCCCTTAACAGCTAACTTATAATTTTTTCGGCAAACGGACACCCAAACCCTGTCTCTTGGGGTGGTCTTTAGGGCATCTTTCAGCTCTCTGAGAGCACGTGAACAATATGGATCAAACCATCCTGGGCTATCTCTTATAATACTGGGCATAGGGGCTCGCAACAAGGAGTCAACTATTTGGGCCACCTGTTTAAAAGCCTCCACTAAATCTGTCCCTTCCACATCAAGATCTAAGCACCTTAAAATGACATCTTCTCCTTCTTTTAACAAGGATTTATAAAAGGCTTCTCCATTAACCTGTGTCCACCGTAGCCTCCTGCCCTGATCCGTGGGCCTGGCCACCCCCCCTCCCATGCCAGATGACTCTCGATAATCGCAGACATCCGCCAAGGATAAGGCGAGGGGGTTATGATCACTGAACGCACTATAAATAATGCTAAACCTGGACACACAATTTCTAAGTGAAATTGAAACAAAAATATAATCAATAAAAGCACACCCTCTGCCTTTAAATGCTGGGTTAACCGATTTATCCTGTTCGACCTCAATCATGTCCATAGTGTGCGTTAGCGCATGCGTGTTTAATAAGCTACCTAGCTCCCTGCCCTCCTTTCTGTGTTCCAAGTGAGGGCCCTCCTCAAGCGTGCAAGTTGACCAATCACCACAGGATGCTTTTAAATTTGGGCAGAAATGACAATTAAAATCACCAACTAACACTAAATGAAGCCCCTTCTGCCCTAGCTCCTGTGCCTGCGTTAGTCTAGCATCCAGCTCATACACGCTAGCGAGACCCTGACCATGTGACATTGAGTTATAGAAATTTATAAAAAAGAGCCTGTAACCTTTAGTGAGGAAAAAAGAGCCCCTGCGCAACCTCAGAGTCCCAGGCCAAATCTATCCATCTACCCTGTATTGTGAGGTCAGCATAAATAACCAACCCTCCCATGGCTCTCCCTGATGTGGCCTTTCGCGCCAGGCAAAAGAATGTTTTATATCCCTCTAGATGGAAATTAGTATTAACGGGTTCCCATGTTTCTTGCAAGCAAATAATCTGGAAATCCTGTATAAAAGATAGCCATTCTACATCCTCAAATTTATTAGAGAGCCCTGCTATGTTCCATGAGAGGATTTTTATTTCTTTCCCATTTGACCTTGTTACACTATCAATTACTTGAGTGCTATTTGACATGAGAACATTCGTGTTAAGGCCACTATCTGCACGGACGTTTGCAGCCTGTAAGCCACAAATAATAATGCCTTCCTCTATCCCTACGGTAGTCTCTTCCCCCCTCCTACCTCGATCTGTATTAATTACAAGAGTACCATTGATTCTATCATCTTCCCTCAATGAACCCAGTCAATCAATATCATTTAGGTCATTGAGGCCTCTAAGTGGTGCAAAAACATTATTTAGCAAGAGTGCGTTGTCCCACCCCAATGCGCCCTCTTGTCGACATACCTCTCTGGGATGTTGATTCGTAAAGGTCAAGGGTCTATAGAAAAAGCCCAACGGGAGCAGCTTAACACATGAAACCATTTCAGCTCGATTAAGCCTTGTACTCTGAAAAAGGGTCTGGCGCACGAGATCGGGATGCCTAAGTGTCACTATCACACAGTCCCCTGGGAAGGCTTTCCTGGATCTACCGATCCAGGACACCCTCCTTGCCATCAAGATATGTCTTTAGTCGCTAATGTTGAACCCCGCATTCCTACACAACCAATGCACCACTTTATTAATCAATTGTGACGTAGGTTCCTCTTTTTGGCTTCGGTGTGTGTTGGGACACCTGTTAAAACAATTGTGTGTGGGCAAGATTCTGGCGGTAGGTCTAGGACTGGAAGGCCTGGTGTACTCTGTACACTTAAAGAGGACATCTCTGTAGGTAATGACTGCACATTGTCTCCCCTTACCCCCCTAACTTGCCTTGCATTATCTATTAGAACTGATGAGGGGTTACTTATGTGCCCCGTCATTGGTTCACTCGCCCCCCTATCACTAATGGTGGCATTAAGTCTCCTTTCTTCCGCCTGCTCCTGTGGGACTCTAGTGCACACAGCATTTCTCCCGTTAGCATATTCAGTATCCCCAACATTCCTCCCTTCATTCACAGTCACGGGTGAAGGGGCTAGTACCACAGATTCCCCCCCGACCAACACATGCACACCTGCATACCCCTTGATGTAATGCAATACTCCCTAGATTCGCCAATGAAAGCAATTTGTCTTCAATTGAACTGAGTCTACATACTATAGGCCCCAAGAGAGCAGATATCAAAGTTTCCAGTCGCTCCCATTGGTCGGGGTCATCCCCAAACTCCACACCGGTTTGATTGTCGTTATCACCACTGTTATGAGTCTGATTCACGGCCAAACCCTTGTTCAGTTCTGGAGCCGATTTCTCAGTGGGCCTGGCTACTTGAGGTTTTAGTTTGGATTTGTTTTTTTGCTTTTGTATGGCTCCTCCCCTTGGGCGTTTCGCGGGCGGCTCTCCATTACCCGCAGTTAAGGGCTTTGACACATTGATTGTTTTTTCCTTGGCGACCCTTTTAGATCGAGTTATGACCTCCCCACAACCTACGCCAGAAGAAACTGCGTTGTGTCCCGCAGTGCTAGGCAGTGGGTCTTTAACTAAAATATGTGACCGGTTAGGCACAATAACCCCTGCGCTGTCCACCTCAACCATAATGCAATTATCAGGACTACAAGGAGAGGAGGTGGCGTAATGGCCAGAGCTAACGACTTTGGAGTTGGAGAACCAGATTAGAGTCTCAGCGTCAGCTCAACATCCTGTGATTCTGGGCGAATCCCTTAATCCCGTTCCTGCCAAAAAATTAATGTGTCCTTGTGTAATGTAACTGATGCTCATCTAAAGCGCTCCAATACCTTCGGGTCGAGTTTGCGCTATATAAAACTGCCCAAAATAAAATAACATATAAAAGCAAATGAAAAACCAGGGCTGGATGAATTATTCCCACTGGATCAGGGTAACACAGCCCCTGGTCGAGAGAGATGTGGTAATTGAAAATGCTAGGATTTGTGGAGGTCGTGCTAAATGTGGTGGAGAATCTACCAGTCGATTTGCTTTCTCCTAGGCATAATATGTTTGACAATATTATAGGCGCATTTAGCTGTTCCCCCAGTTATCAAAGCTTTTTCCGTTACCACCCAGGCTCTAGGTGTATCCAATGCCAAAATGCCTTCCCTCAAATGACATTTTTTATGGCCAGGAGATGCTTAAGTATCGTCGTAGCAGTGAACAAACTGCGTAATGTAACACGAATTTTAGGCGCATGAAAAAGTTGCTAGCCCAGGATCACACAATTTGGTGTCCGAAAACCAAGGATTAGAACTGCTTACATCTTGCTCCCAAGTCAATCAATTAGCTACTAAACATCAGTTCTTCCCCTCATTTAAGGTTTCTACATGTTGTATGCGTGACTAGCGACAATCATTTTGAGGTGCTGGTTTTAATGGTAAACATGATGCCAGATGCACACAAGGGATCGGATAGTTCATAGCGCCGCGAGGCTGCAGATTGTGGAGGTATGCTTTGCTGAATTATGGAAGTAGTGTACACGCTCTGACAGAGCACACGCTGCATGTTTGTGGTTGAACAGTGGCAGGCGCATGCCATAGCTTTGTACTCTCAGTCCAAGGGGAGACAGTTCCCACAGCATTTACTGGGTCGTTTTGCGGCCTCAATAGTGAAATAGCGTTTGGCTCTGGGGAAAGCTAAACTGCCATCAATAAACTAGAGGACAGACCCATAAGCAGATGGAAGACCAAATGCGCACGTATTAACACGGCGGAACGGTCTAAGGCGCTGGATTAAGGCTCCAGTCTCTCTGGAGGCGTGGGTTAGAATCCCAAAACTGCCAATTTTTTTCTCTCAAAGAAATAACGTTACATTAAATAGTGGACTTACTTTACACTGAATACCTGAACTCACATTTCATTTTAATGATTCCAGACTTTAAGCACACGTTGAAGCCTCAGCTCCCATCTGTGTAACTAAGATATGAAGTGAAACAGAAACCTAACACTGTACAGTTGGTGACAACGTAGCCGCACAAGCAGGCTGAGCAGACGGCTTCCGGAAATATATGAAAGCGGCGCCGTGCTGAAAGAAATCACGGCGCCCGTGCACATAAGTAAGACGCATGGCGGCCCGTGAAGCGGGCAACATGGTAATAAGAAATTAGTAACTAAAGCGTGCGCCGTGCTGAAAGAAATCACGGCGCCCGTGCACATAAGTAAGACGCATGGCGGCCCGTGAAGCGGGCAACATGGTAGTAAGAAATAAGTAATGAAAGAGTGCGCCGTGCATATTAAACTTATGAGCTGGCAGCCTCAGAAGCATGCGCCACGGCAATTTTAAAAAACCAAAGTAGTCCCTATACGAAGCAGATACAGACCTACAGCGTAACTAAGCTGTAGTTGGTCCGTGCTGCTTGCCTTAAAACGGAAGTGACGTTTCGGAACGCCACCCAATAATGAGCCACGAAAGCAGAGCAACACCTGAATGAACCAACGCCAAGCGGCAGGCGGGATTACACTCCATATTCTATTTACTACAGGTCTTGCGACAGCGCATGCTTTGTCTAGGCTCGACCTAAAAAGGTGCCCTGGCACTAAACGAGGTAGTAGGTAAAAAAATGGTTAATTGTCAGTGATCTGGCAAATAAACCAGGTTTTAAGGCCTTCACTAAACTTCAGATGTCTAGTTTTCAGAGGTCAGAGACAGATGAAGAAAGAGAATTCCAAAGCTAAGGTGCAAGGTAGGAGAAAGTGCTGCCTGCTAATATGGTGCTTGCAAATCAGGGGGGCAGAGAGAAGTAATATACTCTCTACTCGTGCTGCAGAGGAAAATCTGCAACAATAAGGACAGCCTGATAAATCGCTGGAAAGTCTGGTAGATGTAAAGGTAAGCTGTAAAGGTTAGGTAGGTGGGCAGAAGAATTGCAAAGACAGAAGGTGAGCCTCAAAACAAAACAGTAAGGAGATAAAAGTGACAAATGGCTGCCTTTGTTAAACTGAATTTATGAAAAGCTGAAAAGGGCAGACACCTGTCCTTCAGGGAATTTGAT
Organism: Calotriton arnoldi; assembly: GCA_963921515.1. Lineage (NCBI taxonomy): Eukaryota > Metazoa > Chordata > Amphibia > Caudata > Salamandridae > Calotriton > Calotriton arnoldi. The sequence continues at coordinate 460,194 of CAWUFW010008840.1, read as the reverse complement.
ACGTGCGCTTAACAAGTACTTTTAACATAACATAACATACATTGCTGCTAAATAAGTAGTTTGCTTGAAAATGCTGTTATAACTGTAAGATATGTAGAATAGGTGCAAAGACCAAAAATATAAGAACACAACCATTGGCAAAGTCAGTAGGACTGGCATTGACAGTTGTGCAATGTTTATTTTCCAAACATATGTAAAATAATTGGCAAACATAAAAAACAACGGCCCCAGCAGCTCAGGCACACTTCAGGCACTGATGTGCACTTCTTTTCAGGCAGCTTTGCACATGTGATCAGTAAAATTCTATCAATCACAGTTCAAGCCAGTCAATGGATGAAGTGGTCTGACCAAAAGCAATCTATCGATCTGTCGATCGATCGATTTCTATCGTTATTTGGAGTTTATTTTATTACTTCTATTTTGATTTTTGGAAAACATGAGTCTGGTGAGACAGAAAACGCTGTCTTTAGGACAGGTCTAAAATTAGGAGAGTCCAGGTAGATTCTGTGATACTTTGCAAAAGATGGATAGATGTGATAAAATCTGCACAAACCTGGTAGATGTGATGAAAAGTTGGTAAAGATAAGCCTAGACAGTGGAACCCTATAAAACACAGCACCTGACCCGCTATCCCTATGTAATATATATACACTGGAAGTACCCAGAGATCTGTGTGCACACTGTTAACGCACCCACTGTCACAATGCAATCCCAAAGCAGGAATATCACAATTAAAACAAAAGCAAAGGTGCACCACCAAAGTACAAACAAGAAAAAAATTAGATCCGTGTCCAAAGGTATATTCTTCAAAGTTCTTCTTTTATTTATACAGGATTAAAAAACAATCAGGATGAACTAAACAGCTGATGCGTTTCGTCCATAAACATGGACTTCTTCAGGGCTGTTGATTTAACAGATATAAACGCATCAATATAATAAAAAAGGAAGGACATTGACAGGAACATAAGATATGTAACATATATATATACAATATTACTGACACCATAAATAACATTTATGACAAAACTACTATATACATTAATTTGCATCATTAGACAGATAATGTGTTACCAAAATCTGCAAAACAATCATATCATTCGTAACAGTGCTACTATACTCATGACAAAAACTACACAAAGAATGTGTTTTGTCTGGCAGTAGAGCATCAGTAAAACAGCCAATGACAATGAGAAACAGAAGGAAGTAAGAAAAGTTACACTCTGGTAAGAGAAATTCACAGTACAGGCAGGTTCCCACTTGTTGTCTATGAGGTTTGAAAAGAACATGCCTTTTGTGTGTGGACAAGAAGAGAGAAAGGAGGGGGAAAAAAAAGGAAGAAAGCCCTGTGTTATTAATACTTCATGCCAAATTTAAGGGTGATAAGACCCCAAGGGAAACATACGCCAGTGAGCTATTATGAGATATTTAACAAGCCCAAGGGATTCCCTATAATGCTTTAAAATGGTGTGTACATTATACCCACCATAGTTAATTTGCACGTGATAAATGACGTCAATCTGTCCAGGAAGTTAGAGCAGCAGGGGATATTGTATATTCCCGTCCCTATGTCTATCTAAAAGGAGAGAAATTTAAATCAGTGACCCCCTAATTATTAAAGAAAAAGTCCATGGAACGGCAAAGAAGGAATCACGGCTTGAGTACTCACTTTATCGGTCAAACTAAAGAAAAACCCTTCACATTAGTTGAGCGAAAAGGGTATGGGGTCAATCTGTCCAAGACGTCTGTGCCATAGGATATCATAGTATTCGTCCACTTGGCTATCTGGAACGGAAAGAGGTATGATTCAATGTCCCCCTAAATTATAAAATGATCGTCCATGAAAGGGCAAAGGTAAGATCAAGGCCTGAATACTCACTTAATCGAGCATGCAGAAAACCCTTCGTATTAATTAAGTTAACAGACGTGGGATGAAGTCAAGTAGATGAAAACCTTGGTCCAACTAAGATCGGGTGGGCCCAATATTAGTGGCAATGTGCCGTAGCCAACCTGGATCAAGGGGAGAAAAGATGAGTCATATAAAGGATTCAATGTAGCAACCAGGTAGTGGTAGTATTAAAAATAACACTACAACAGACAGGTCCGCCTGTCTAAAGTGAGACCAGGATGTTGTCATAAAAAATAGCCATGAAACCCCCATGCTGGATGTGGATGGAAAGCTATATGGGGCAAGAATTTAAGCCAAAGGCCATCCCTGGGAGCTGGAATGAATCTTAACCAATACCAGGGGATATGCACAAAAAACGTTTCAGCGTCTATCCTCTTACCTCAATGAGTCGGCAGTCGCAGTCGAAGCGTCTCCTGTCAGGCAGCGTCAGGACGGACTGTCCGGGCAGTACCACTCCGGTTTAAATAGCCCGCGTTAATCCCGAAAATTAGAACAGCTGTGATCGATCACGTAAAGGGTGCCGGGGTCACGTATAGTACGCAAAGTGAAGCGTGTTTGGCCGCCATCTTGTAATGGTGTTCGCCAGGTATAAACACGTCTATATAATCATTGTGTTGGAACCTAGACCTCGTGATTACTCCACTACTGCACCCACGATTTAATTGTAAATCGTGACTACTCTTCGGTATATGTTCCGAAGCCCGGGTATAATGCAATGCTCGCATGTCCAAGTGAAGGTAGCCGCCATGTTGGCACGGTGTTGTATCAGGGACGTAAGCGTCACTATAAAGAGTATGGTAGTGCCTATACCATTGTCCATAATAAACCACTTAACCCAAGAAAAAATCGTAGGTCGTGACTGTTCTTCGGTGTGTGTACCGAAAAACAGGAGTAACGCGATGATCAAAAATCTAAGCTAGATGGCCGCCATCTTAGCATGGTATTTTACCAGAAGGCGAAGAGAGTATAACCTGGCATCCTTTTAGACTATAATTAACGAAGGTAGAGTAATAGAAATAAGATGTATCAAGGTAAACTTCGTGATCAACAAGCCTAGGTTCGTAGCTTCTATGGGGCAAGAGTTCAAGAGAGTATAATAACATTGTCCCTCGCCTTGTAGAGCTACAGAGGGACAATGATCCCTAAGTAGTTAATGGATATAGTCATCTAATGAGTAAAGAAAATTAATGTAATCCCAAGGCACACCAGTCCATGGTGTGACCAACAGCAAAGAGGAAGCGGAGAGGTATTAATAGAAGAGACAGAGAGGCAAGTGGTGGTAAGGTCATTCAACATCTTCTAAATGTGAAAAACATATATACACACTAAATAACAAAGCCTGAAAGTATGTATCTATCTCGGCTGGTCCAAGAAACATTACATTTAAATCTAGGCTTGGGTGTATATGTTATCATAGACTGATCACACATGGCCATTAACAGTTGACAAAGGTATCTTAAATGTATAAAACAGAAAACAAGTTCATCCATGTGAGAACCTTACTAATCATTGAACGAGGAGAGATCTTAATAAACATGCCACGTATAGAGGGGGAACCTGATTTTTATAGGAAATAGTGTAGTTCCTCGTCACTATTGTGACCCAGTTCCACACTCCGAAGTTTACAGATCCAACCCGCTTCGTTCTTTCTCAGGGATAGCTCCCTATCCCCTCCTCTCGGATTGATCGGGATATGATCAATCCCCATGAACCAGAACTCATCACCACTAGTATGATTTTCTTGCATATGGTATGTGAGAGGGTATCTTAGGTCACCATTTCGTATAGCCCGTAGATGTTCCTGGATTTTTGTTTTCAGGGGTCTTTTGGTGCTGCCCACATAGATCATATTACATGGACAGCCCAAAATGTACGTAACATACTTAGTTTTGCAGTTAATCATGTGAGTAATGTTGTACTTGCGGCCAGTGTTGAAACTGAATGTATCAGTCTTATTTCTCCCCAGTCTGCAAACATTGCAGTCCCCACATGTATAGAAGCCCTTGGTAGTGTGGGTCAACCAAGTTACCAGTTTGGGTGTGGTAACATAGCTGGGACATAGGAGATTCCTCAGATTCTTCCCCCTTCTGTATGTTACTCTTGGCCTGGGGGCTAGGGTCCCCTTTAGACTTGGTATGTCAGTAAGAAGGTGCCAGTGTTTTCTCAAAACATTATACACCCTACTACTACGGTCATTGTATTGTGTATTGAACGAGACTGGAGCCTTCCCGGTCTCATTCGCAGGCCTGGGCTTCAAAGTGGTTTCCCTGGGTGTGTTGGCAATCCTCCTATGTGCTTTCTCCATACTGTCTAGGGGGTATCCTCTTGCGAGAAAACGTTGTTTTGTCTCACTGATATTTTTGGTGAAGGTTTCATCTGTACTGCAGTTCCTCCTCATGAGCACCATTTCGCCATAAGGAATGTTATTAATAACATGGCGTGGATGTGCGCTACGGAAGTGCAGAGTACTATTGCAAGCAGTACTTTTACGGTGGGTCGAGCTCTGTATGCTATTGTTTTGGACAAAGAAATTAATGTCCAAGAAATCAATCTGTTTCCCCACTGAAGTTGATGGTAAACCGTATGCTATAGGGATTCTCATTCAGGAATGCATGGTATTCCAGTAGTTCCGAGGCAGGCCCATCCCAGAGCATGATTACATCATCGATGTACCTGCCCCAGTAAATAATGTGTTCCATCCAATTGGCAGCACGACGGCCCCAGGCGTGCTCCCGCTCGTACCAGCCCATAAAGAGCCCGGCATAGGCGGGAGCAACCCTAGAGCCCATCGCTGTGCCCTGTATTTGATGGTACCATTGGGAATCGTGCAAGAAGAAATTTTTTGACAGAATGATATCCGTCATTTCCATGAGTACCTCGTTGTGCATGTAGTGATCTGCAGTTCTCTGTCCCCGATAAAATTCTAGTGCTTTCACCCCAAATTCCTTCTTTATACTGGTGTATAAACTGGCCACATCCATGGTGACAAAAAGAAGGTTCTCAGGCCAGGTCAAGCCTTCAAATTTAACAAGGATGTCCTTGCTGTCTTTGATGTAGGCAGGCAAGTTCTGGACTAAAGGCTGTAAAAATTGGTCCACGTATTCAGACAGTTTTTTGGTCGGGGAATTAACCCCCAAAATAATGGGTCGTCCTGGTGGGAAGGGGCCCCCCTTATGTATTTTGGGTAGCACGTATATACAGGGAACAGAGGGTTCTCTGACTGTTAGATAATTACATTCCTCATCAATTATTAGGCCACTCTCCCGCCACTCCACCAGTCTCATGTTAATATGTGTGCTGAGTGCCTTGGTTGGATTTCCTGGGAGCTTTGTGTAACAGGCTGTATCTGCCAATTGGCGATCAATTTCCTGCATGTAGCTCACCCTGTCCATAACCACCACATTCCCCCCCGTTATCCGCTTCCCGGATGACAATCGAAGGGTCAGACCTCAAATCCTTCAAGGCCTTATTTTCTGCCACTAAAAGGTTGTGGTTGGTATTTTGACGGGGGGTTGGATGTTCCATACGTTTATAAAAACCCTGTGTGACCTTCTCCCTGAAGTGATCAATATTTGGGTGTGTTCCTATCGGGATATATTTGGAGCGAGATTTCAGACCACTATCCTTTCATCTTCTCTGAGATATCAAGTTCAGCTCTTACCATGTTAACATCAACCGGTGTTTCATATTGTAAAGACATCATCAGTTGTAATACATTCAAATCAGATACAGTCTGTGTTGGTGGTATATATTCCTCTACATTCTTAGTACATATAGACGGATTACATGAAAAGTGATCTTTTAGTTTTAATAGTCTTATGAATTTATACAGATCAACAAAAATGTCAATATCATTACCAGACTGAGTTGGGCAGAAACCCAAGCCTTTGCTTAAAACGGACAAATCAGTTTCAGACAGCCTTCTGTTGGAAAGATTAACAATCATCAGTTCTTGTACAGCATCTCCCGTCCCCCCCTCTAGTCCTTCGTGCCCTCCGTCTTTTTGGACCTGGTGGTCCTGGCAAAGGTCTCGTTTCTTACTCTTTTGGTTTTGCCTGTATTTCTGCCATCTCCTCTCCCCCCCCTTGTTTTTGATCTTTCATTGTAGACTTCGCTCCTAATCTGAGCCTCTCCATTTCTACTAAAAAAGTAGACCGATTTTTCTGCCTCTACTGTGCCTGTTGTTTCTTCTGTGGGGACCGAGCTGGCTACCGAGGATAAGGAGGTTTTACTGCTAGCAGATGTAAGTTCTGCTGTATCTTCCCGTTGTCTTTTGCCTTCCCCAGAGACTTTTACATTATCGCACTTGTGTGCGAACGTATAAATTCTCCCATCTCGATAGTCTTTGTCGTCTCTTTTGATTTAAAAAAAAAAAAACTTTTTTGTCTCTTAGGTATATTTGATAGTCTTCTAATATTTTGTCCAAAATGTCATAGTTCTTTTTTACTATCTCCTTTAGTTCTGATAACGCGATCTCCCTCTCTAATTCCTCTCTCTCTTGTTGTAGCTTAAGGCCTTTCTTCTCCGCATTCTTAATTAATATACGCATCATATTAAATGAGGCGTCACGGAGGTTCCCCTCCCAATCCTTAAGAGATTCTTGATCAAGGTCCTCAAAGGTAGGAAAGATTAAAATTCTGTTTAGTTTAGTTCATCCTGATCGTTTTTTAATCCTGTATAAATAAAAGAAGAACTTTGAAGAATATGCCTTTGGACACGGATCAAATTTTTTCCTTGTTTGTACTTTGGTGGTGCACCTTTGCTTTTGTTTTAAATGTGATGAAAAGTTGCAATGACCAAGTTGATGCTTAAACCTTCAGTAGCCAGGTACGCTTATGGAAATCATCTAAGGTTGAGTAAATGCAACAATGTGCAGCAAAGGCTAGGTATTATGACATGTACAATAACCATGTTGTGATGAAAAATTACAAAGAATGTATAGATCTGAAAAATGCTCCAAAGATGAGAATGTTCTAGTAAAGAACTGCCATAATTGCGAGAAACAACTCGTTAGACCTTGTAAATTTAAATAAAAGTTGCAAATACCAAATTGATAAGACCACCATCTATAGAATTACATGGTAGTGGTAAAAAAATAAAACTGACAAAGATGTCTCAATGCAACAGAAAGCTGTAAATTCTAGGCACATGTATTGGAAAAACCTGGAAGACGAAGTAGATACTACATACAACTACAGAAGACAGTATGTCTCATTGAAAACTGCAAATATGTGATGAAATAAATCAAAGGCCAAATATATATATAATATATATATATATATATATATATATATATATATATATATATATATATATGCTTGACAACAAGCTAAACGAGGTAGGTAGATCAGTTGTTTAGCTAGTGAATGTTTGCTTCAAACTCTTCAAAGACCATATGTGACACAATTCCACGGAAACAGGGAGGTGTTATATAACCATGCAAAAACCAGGTTGTTGTTACAGCAAGGTCTAACAAAAAGCACACAAAATGCAGGGCATGCTGGATGTGAAGACAAGATATGGTAGTTTTGATTAAACCCAAAAAACACCAGTCGGATAACAAGAAAGTGCAAGGAAAATATATATATATATATAATGTAGATTGTATACTCATCTCACTTGATGTGAAGTCACTCTACACCAGTATCCATAATAAGGACGGAGTGAGAGCTGTTGAATATTATTTGAACTTGAAACCGATGTACCTTTACATGCATAACAAGATGCTGATTACCATGATTGTATCATGTCTGGAGAATAATTTCTTTCTTTTTCAGTATCAGGTTTTTCAGCAGATCAGAGGTGTCGCCATGGGGGCCTGTTTCTCTCCAAGTTATGCCTGTCTGCATATGGGGTTTTGGGAGGAACAGGTGCTCATGGCGGCGCACAGTGAAACTTTTTCCAAACATGTCCTGTGCTGGTATAGGTACATAGATGATCTGTTCATGATTTGGAGAGGTACAGAACGGGATGCCCAAAAATTCATAGAACAGATCAATGTGAACAATCTGAACTTACAAATTTCTGCCCAAATGAGTAAGGAGGCTGTTATTTTTCTAGATGTAGAAGTGTTTGTGGTTAACAATAATTTGGAAACAAAGCTTCATCGGAAACCAACTGCGGGGAATACTATTCTCCATGCATCTAGTCATCACCCCCAACACTTGATTCACAGCATCCCCTATGGGGAGATGCTGCGAATACTGCAGGATCTGCAGCACTGAAATGGAATATGTTCAGGCACAGGAGGAGAGCAGAAAAAGATTTCTAGCCAGAGGGTATTCCAGGGATGTTATCAGAGTGGCTGTAGACAAGGTAAATAAGAAAGAGAGGGTTGAAACACTAATAGCTAGACCCATTCCCCGCAATAAGTCAGGAGCAGAGCGTGCAAACAGCGCGTCTCATTTTGACATATAACCGCCAACACAAAGCTCTACGGAAAATAGTTAATAGAAATTGGGCTTTAGTTCAGAATGATTCGGTTTTAGAGGGCGCAGTTACCAATAGCCCCAAAATCACGTTCAGAAAAGCTCGCTCCATGAGTAATTCCCTCGTAAAAAGCAGCCCTGAGATTAAATCCATGGCTACATGGCTGAATGCAAGGAACGGCTTCATCAAATGTGCCATATGCAAGGCTTGTAAATACGGGACCAATAGAACATCTTATACAACTCCATTCAAACCGAAGCCTGTAGTCATCAACAAAAAACTCAACTGCAAAACAGAATATGCAGTTTATGTGCTGGAGTGTTCATGTGGCCTGCAGTATGTGGGTAGTACCAAGCTGCAGGTCCACAAACGAATACTCCAGCACATTAGGGCCATCACTAACAATGATGAAGCCTATCCGGTAGCAAGACGTTTTAAAGCCTCACATAATAACAACTTGGAGGATCTGAGATATTTTGTTATCGATACAGTCTTACCTCTCAGACGAGGAGGCAACCGTGAGTCAATGCTGAGAAAACTGGAAACACGCTATATACTTGAGTTAGATAGCAAAACTCCAAACGGTTTGAATTCCAGTGAGAATTTCTATACCTGCTTGTAATTATCATGACTTATCATGATTATTGTGCCTATAATCATTATGGATTTTATGCATTTAACCTATTTTTAAAACATCTTGTGGGTTTACATATGCTGCCTCATTTTTTACATCTTTTACATTTTTTGTTTTTTTTGTTTTAGCTTTCACACAATGGTAATTTTTTATGTCTTAACCAGGTTTCAAAATCACGGCTGTGATGGAACTGGTGGGAGATTGGTTTGTTTAGTAAACACATACAATTGTTTTAATTTGACATAGGTTAAGAACAAAGCCCACTGGGGCACGATTTATTACTTTTCCTTGATTCTTTTATGGTCATGTTTTCAATATATTAAAAACGTTTCTATACAGTGGGATGCAGTGCGGTATTCAAACTGGGCATACTCACTTGTTGAGGCACATGAGCTAAAGCAACTATTTACAATATGATTTTAGAAAATGAATTACTGTTTTCTTTTAAGTCTTATGTGATGTTGTTTTTAGCTTGTTTTTAGCATATTTTAAACTATCTTTTATTATGCTATGCCTCTCAATAATATTCATGTATTTATTTATTTATGAATATTTATATGAAATGTTTTTTTGTCTGGGGAAACTCCTCTCGATACAATATCATATAATGACACAATATTGCCTAAATGATACAAGGATTTGGGTACATTGTATCTGTTCGTCTATGTCTATGAACAATTGTTAAGCACTGGCACTTTAAATAGGTGGAAGCACCACATCAGCGCGTCATGTGATCAAGGCCTCGTTGATGCCGAAACGCGTAATGGCGGTGGTGCAGGGCGTTCTTTGAAAATAAATACACATTGCACCTCAATGGGTCTGTTTTCGTCTGTCCAGGAGTGGATGTTGTGTGGCGAAGTCCAGGGATATATATATATATATATATATATATATATATATATATCTCTCACACATATATCTCACACACACAAACTGAGTCCCAAACACGCTCTCGGGCCATTGCTCAATGATACCAGGAATCCAAGGTTTGTAGACAACAAAAGGGGGTTTATTCAAATGATAAACCCGCCGTGACGCGTTTCACCCTCTGGGGAGCTTGATCACGCCCCCAGAGGGTGAAACGCGTCACGGCGAGTTTATGATTTGAATAAACCCCCTTTGTTGTCTACAAACCTTAGATTCCTGGTATCATTGAGCAATGGCCCGAGAGCGCGTTTGGGACTCCGTTTGTGTGTGATATACGACCGGTTTTCTCCGCCGGCTTTCGCGCCACCTCTCAAGGGCGAGCATCTCAGGAAGGAGAGACTCCGTACGAAATATATATATATATATATATATATATATATATATATATATATATATATATATATATATATATTTTGCACAAAGGCTAGGAAGATGTGAAAAATAACTGCGAGACCATACATATTTTGCTAAATAGCTACGAAGATCGTGCAAGTGGGACAAAATGGCAGAAGCTAGTAGATATGGCGAAACTAGATCGATAGATAGATAGACGGGGACACATCTTCTTAAGCCAGGATGATGTGGTGAAAATCTACAATTGCCCAGTAGGTGGCAGGATAAGCTGGAAGAAGCAAGTAGATATGATTAAAAAAACTGCAAGAAGCAGATAGATTTGATGCGATGTTGCAAATTTCATTCAAATTAGTTAATTCTGGAGTTTGTGAATCACTTTTAGCACCGTACAGCAATCAAAAGTATCCATAATACAGAAATTGAACTTGACTTGCAATCATAACAAACTTTACAACTATTAATATGAAAAGCTCAAATAGTGCAATTAAATCCGTTTTTAAAAATGTTACCGAAAGAGATTGGTTCTCCGTTTTTTAAGCTTAAGAGGGGCTGGAGTGGCACAGAGACCTTGTCGGTGTTAATGGCGAGTCAACAATGCTATTCAAGTAAAAATCGATGACTGGCTTTGACTTCCTAAAGATGTGAATCCAGCAACAAGGATTCCTTACTCATTGATGCGGCAGATCCGCTATAAATGTGGTTTTTTTCTGAAAGACAAATAGAAGTTTTTAGTCGCACTGCCCTGTGAGGAAGGCAAAGCCACAGCATATCATGCTGCTTGCAAAGAAAGCCATGCAGCTCCCAGTGGATAGCATTAAATGGTCAAACAGATCACACTTGAAAAATGCCCTGCTCTGGCCTGAAAAAATCTTATCTTGGATCTGGAAGTGATGTTATGTCAGTGCACCGTTTGCCAATTACTTCGGGATAGTTGAACTTAATAATATTAAAGTGTGTGGTCAGACTCCAGCCAGGGGCAAAACCCAGAAATATTATAGATTTAGAAAAGTAAATGTAGCACTGCCGACAGAAAGCACCCGCAGTCAAAGATCCATGTGGACTTTGGAAGTGTCCCATTCTGTCTGGCAAGCCTGGGTGTCATTGATGTCCATGATGTTCCCATGTTGGGGATCCTCAATGTAACTAGTTATCATCTGATTTATGGAGAGTGTGGTATCCTAGTTACTGGTTCCTAAGTAACTGGATGCCACTGGTTCCAGAATGTTGGGGACTCGAGTCAGTTGCTGAGTTTGTTGCTGGCATAATGTTGTACCTGCCTGTTCTCCTGCATTAAAGCCTATACTGAACTACTACCGCTTCTGTGCTTCCTACAAATTGGCGACGATCGTGGGATGCTGAACTGGAGAGAAGATTAACGAAAACAGAACAGGCAGAGAGCTGTTGCAGTATAAAATTATTTTTCTTGCCTTACTAGTCGGGGAACCTTAAGGAAATTCAACTCAAGGACGTTCAACTCACCGGCTAAGCTGTACACGAAGCTCTACACGAAGTTCCGATTCCTCGTGGTGGAATAAAACCCAAGAATTAGAAGTACGGAGCCATCGGGGGGAGTGTGTGGCAGTTGGTGCGCTCGGGACAGTTTGCACGAGTCGATACAAATGACTCGAACGCTCGAGACACCCTGCGCGTGTCAAGACAGTGACTCACGCATCTACGAACGTGTGTCGTATGAACTTTGAACTTACGTCGTGACTACATCGCGTATTTACGCGGCGTGCCGCCATTTTGGGGAAGTCTCCTACACAGGATTAAACGGAGAACACAGAGACATTGTCAGTCTGTTGCCAGAATCCACGGTGACGCGCACACCTTAAAACAACTGCGCTCATTGTACCAGATAATTAAAGTAACTGACTTTATCTCGGTTACTCGCAGAAGCGCTTCACACGTTTACTGTTCATTTTCAGTCACTATAATGCACACTTCAGTGTAAAGGGTATTTACCCCTGTGCATATCCTGCGCAAAGCCAGCAACTCTAACTTTTAACAGCAAGTAAGTACATTTTTCAGTTTCTCTCCATAATTTTGGCAATTTCAACATGTGTGCACAGAATTATGGACTTACGCCTCCTGTTTCTTTTCTGGCTCATCCAGGAGAACCTATTTTAAAGTGGCCAGAATGGAAAGATTATTTCTTAAATTATATCTCAGCACTAGAAGAAGAAAGTGAAGACGAATACTCACCTTCCAGGGAAAAAAAAATGACTCTTGCACAGTTTAGGTCCGGAAGGTTTCCGTGTTTATTATCAAATGTAGCAAAAAGTCAGAGACAACAGCACTAATGTTTTCTTAGAAGCCTTGGAAGATTTAGACACGCATTATCACCCCACAGTGTGCGTTGGTATAGACAGATACACCTTCTTCCAAAGGAAACAAGAAATCAATGAAAGTGTAGAGGATTATGTAGCTGCGTTGAAGAAGTTGGCCATTACATGCAAATTTGGACCACTACACGATGACTTTATTAGAGACCAACTAGTTATGCACTCATGTAGTGCTGGCATTCAAGAAAAGCTATGGGTGGTTGGTGAGGCACCTTTAGCTGAGGTTACTGCTCTGATTAAAAAAAGCAGAGATGTCGAAAAGGTGTGCCAAAGCCGCATTAAAAGAAAAATGTGATGTAGTTGGGAAAATATCCACAGTTCCAAAATGGGAAAGCAAAAAACCAGATAAGACTAATTTTAAGGAAGTGAACAAAAATAAGGTGGTTCAGAATGATAGAATTCAAGGTGATAGGGTTCCCACCTGTTTTAGATGTGGCAACAAAGGCCATTTTGCGAAAGACAAAAGTTGTCCAGCATGGAAATATAAATGCACATTTTGCGGAATTACTGGCCACTTCGCAAAAGTGTGCAGAAGTAGGCTTAAAAAAACAGGTCGCAAACATGTCATGTGTGTATGGGAAAATTGCGGGGACGAAAATGATGATGAACCAGAATCCTTAAATGAAGATTGTGTACTATGTATTGATGATGAAAAATGTAATGACAATATTGTTTTAGGGGTAAGTTCAAGTTCACAAAAGAAACCACGTTGTGATATTAAAATTAATGGTGTGCAAATTAAGATTATTGCGGATTCAGGATCCCCGTACACTATTATTCAAAAGAAAATATGGGAAGAGAAGTTGGTTAGTTAGTATTCTAAAGAAGGAGTTAAGACCCACAGACGTACATCCGGTCACCTTTACTGGTGAAGAAATTCCCATGGTGGGATTTACTGAGGTTACTTTTGAATTTAAAGACAGATCAGCCTTGGGGAAAACTATATGTAGCTGAAAAAGGTCCTTCAGTTTTAGATTGGAAAGACCAAGGAGCGCTAGGTATCGTACTCGATCCTAATAAGAATGACCAAGTTTTACTACTTGATGATCAAAACCAGGTTGTGGTTGATTCCCTAAAAAAGAAATTTCCACGGGTATTCTCTGGTACGGTGGATAAGTTGAACAGCTTTGTGCATAAAATCATTCTCAAGGAAGGAGCTGTTCCAGTATGTCATAAAGCCAGGAATATTCCATTAGGGGTAAGAGAAGGAGTTATGGCTGAGCTTGACTCCTTGGAACATAAAGGAATAATCGAACCTGTAGAAAGTGCAGATTGGTTGGTTCCATTGGTCGTAGCCCGGAAACCTGATGGGCGTCTCAGTCTATGCATTGACTTGAGAGACCTCAATAAAAACATCGTTGTTGATAAATTCTCGCTTCCAAGAATTGACGAGTTGTTAGCACAGTCTCATGGTGTAAAGTGGTTCTCTACCATAGACTTGACCTCAGCTTATCACCAGGTTTTGTTACATCCTGCTAGTAGAAATCTTACTGCATTTATTACCCCTTTTGGCTGCTATAGATTTGTACGCATGCCCTTTGGGTTAGCGTCAGCCGCTGCGGTATTTCAAAGACTGATGCATAGGATTTTTAAAGGCAGTAAGAGGGTAACATACTTTCAAGATGACATCCTGGTGATGGGCCGAGATAAGATTGAACATGACAAACAGTTAGAACTTGTGCTAAGTAAACTTTCGGAATATGGTTTAACAGCTGAATTGAGGAAGTGTAAATTCACTACGAAATCTGTAACGTATTTGGGACATGAAGTTGGTGGGGATGGCATTTCTCCTAAAGAGAACTTAATCAAAGCAATCAAGGAAGCCCCCACTCCTACTTAAAAAGATGATTTAAGGTCCTTCTTAGGGTTGGCAGAGTTTTACTCAAAATTTGTAAATAATTTTGCATCAAAAATTCACAGTCTTAGAGATCTAATTAAGGTAAAACAGGAATTCAAGTGGATCACAGAATTGCAAAAAGATTTTAACACTATTAAAAATGAAATGTATTGTGCTCTTCCTTTGCAGGGTTTTAATCCACTTGCTCACAGCATCATAATCACTGACGCAAGTGGTAAAGGGTTAGGTGCTGCACTTACACAAAAGAATGAGCTAGGAGAAGAATTCACAGTAGCTTTTGCGTCAAGATCATTGACCACTCCTGAGAGCAAATTTTCAGTCATAGAAAAAGAAATGCTAGCTACAGTCTGGGCCATGGAAAAGTTTAGACAGTACATTTGGGGTGCTAAGTTTACCATCCGCACAGATCATAAGCCCATGGTGAAGATTCTTACTACTGAAGGGTTTATGAAAGCCACACCGAGAATTGCTAGGATGACTTTACGCCTTTTGGACTTTGTGTATGATGTAGTATACTTACCTGGGAGGAAAAATCAGGTGGCTGATTTTTTTTAAGCAGAGCCCCCTTACCACATTCTGCTAATACTGGAAATGATTGGGATAATTACAGTGTTGCAAGCATTTGTGAGTTAAACACCTCGGATTGGGAGGATTGTAGCGTAGCTACCATTCATGAAATAGATTCTAGTGCTATTTCTAAGTCTGAGTGGGTAGACAAATGTACTAAAGATTCTGTTCTTACGGAAATTAAGAAATGTATTGTCAAAGGTTGGCCTGGGAAGAAAAACATTCTATCTCATCACAGGAGTTTCTGGGAGATAAGAGAAGAACTATCCATTGATGACTTCGACTTAGTTTTAAGAGGTGACAGAATAGTTGTTCCGTTTACATTGAGGACAAGAATACTTGAAATTTGTCATAGTGGACATCTTGGGATAGTGAAGTTAAAGAGGAGGGTGAAACTTTGGTACTGGTGGCCGAATATGGACAAGGATATTGAGAATGTTGTCATGTATGTCTCAATTCAGATAAAGCACAATTGTTATTCAGACGGTCCTTAGGTGATAGGAAAATTCCCAATGGACCTTGGGAAGACTTAAGTGTTGATTTACTTGGGCCAGTGTTAGATGCCGATGGTAAACCTTGGTATCTACTTGTTGTTGTGGACAATTTTTCCAAATGGCCAGAAGTAATGGTAATAGACAATATTGAAAGTGGAACCATTATTGACTGTTTGGAGAATTTATTTTTGAGGGAAGGGATCCCCAAAGTCATCTTAAGTGACAATGGTACTCAATTTTGCCCTGGAAAATTCAATTGATTCCGGACTATTACAGGAAAAAGAACACCCATTTATCATCCAGCTGGAAATGGAATCGTGGAACGATTCAACAGGGAGATTATGGGCAGCATTCAAGCCTCTATTAGTGCAAGCAAGGATTGGAGGAAAGAACTTTTAAAAACTATTTGGGCATTCAGAATTACACCCACTGGAACTGGATACAGTCCTTTCAGAATTTTAAGGGGCAGGGAACCTTGCACAAGAGATAATGTCGCTTGGAGTCAAAGGAAAATTTGTAGTAAGTGGTCTCCAGCTGTAGTAAGGTCTAATTTCAAGAAGATGCAAGAGATTTGTAAAACTCATTATGATCAAAAACATAGCACGAAAGATGTTTTCCTTAAGCAAGGGGATTGGGTTAAAGTGAAATTTGCTCACAAAACAAAGAAAGGTGGTAGCAAATTCTCCAATCTCTTGTGGGTAATTGAAGTGTGCTCCAAATCCGCGAAATTAAGTGATGGTAAAGTCTGGCATTTTGATAGGATGGCCAGATGCAACAGAGTTTTGAATTGGGGTAGTGTTCATGACAAAAATTCTATTTCATCCACTAATTGGATGTGGGATGACTTCACTAGCTCATGTACTGATGGTAGTGCTTCTGGTTCTCCACCTTTAGCAGCCCATGCTGAGTTGCCCTTACCTGCGGGTGATGTGGAATGTTCTGTTGGTAATTCTGCCATTACTTCCCCTAGAAGTAGACAAGTTGTCCTTCCTAAGAAATTTCAGAATTTTATTATGCAATCCTTTGTTTGTTGTTCAAGGGAGGGGTGGTGACGCTCTACATCTGAAATTAATTATTTGGTATATGTTGGAAAGTGGATTATTGGTAGGGGCAATAAGGCCACTAACACATGATAGGACTCAGCATAGGTCTTAGAAAGTTATTCCTATGCTCAACCCTTGGTAACGTGGCTGCGAGCAGACAGGCTTAACTTCAAAGACCGGTATGTAAAGCATTTAAAAACACCAATTCAGTAAATAATTAAGACACAAGACATAATAAAAATCCAACATCAATTTATAAAAATAGGAAATATTTTTATCTTTAAAATGACACCAAAACGACAAAAATCCAATGTAGGGAACCGGAGATATGAATTTTCAAAGATGTAATAAAATATAGCACTTATAAGTTTATAGCACCATATTGGGATACCTGCTCGCGATAGACCGGGGCAAAGTCAAAGTTTCAGGCCGACTCCGATGGAGCCCTGGGCAGCTACAGCTTGCGGCAGGTCCCGGTCTCAGTTTCTACCTTCACACTTAGAAACTTTTCTGGAGCTTTTCTTCCCGAGGGTCCTCAAAGCTCCCAGCCAGTCCGGATCCGGTGAGGGTTCGCCGGATTGACTTGTGACGAGGTCCCGGTCAACTTACCTGGAGCGGACGTAGAAAATTTTCCTTTAACGCTTCAGCGGGGCAACCCAGGAATCCAGGCCGACACACGATGGAAGGCAGGCGGCTTGGTTCTCGCGGTTGCTCCCGGTCGCCTTTTCTATGAGCGCACTTAGAAACTTTTCTGGAGCTTTTTCTCGCGGGGTCTCTCAATGCTCTTCATGTAGCCGGATCCGGTGAGGGTTCGCCAGCTTCAGATTTCTTCTAGTCCCGGTCAAACTCTGGAAGTTGGACCGATGGAGCTTTTAGCGGGACGAACCTGGGTGGCTTGGCCGGCTCGCGGTTGGAGGCAGGCGGCTTGGCTGACCAGGTTTAGTCGGTCCCTCTATGGAGCTTTTTTTCAAAGTTCCTCCAAAGTTCTCCAAACTTCTTGAACTTCTTCCTGAAGTTCCTCAAAGGGTCCCAAAGTGTCTCAAACTCACTGCAAGGGTCTGGAAGCTCCAAGATGGTCCTTGAAAGTTGAGGACTTCAGTTCCCACAATCCACTGGGGCGTCATCCTTACAAATCCACTGGTAGTTCTCCAAGGTGCAGATTTAGTTGGTGATGTTCCAGATGAGCTCTTTTAACCTGTAGCCTTCAGGGAGTCCACTCTTTAGTTCTTTTTCAGCAAAATAATCCACAGGGCTGTAGTTTCAGATGGTGCAGTTTTCAGAGGTCAGGCCTTAGAAATCTTTGCACAGCAAAACTTCTCAGCTTGGCAATGTCTTGCTTCAGTAAGTTTCAAGCAGCAGATCTGGAGGGCTCTGCCCTCTCAGATACTTATTCCATGTTCTCTGGGTCAGACAGGAGGTCACTCCTGACCAATGGGAGCAGGGTAACTCCTCAAACATATGACCACTTCCTGTAGAGTGTGGCATTATTTTGTCCCAGAGTGCATCAAATCTTCCAAATCCATAATGGCAGATTTTCCAGCAAGGAGGCAAGAGCTTGCTACACACACCCCTAGGATGGCTAATTTACTTAGACTCTCCCCCTGCATCTGCTCATACCTTCCTTAATCCTACCATCTGCCTAAGGTTGAAAGTTCAGAGTTGTAAATGACACTGGTCTCTGCTCTTCTCTTTGAAGAACATAGTTTACGACTCCTCCCCCTGGCCTGGCATTCCTTTGGAACAGCACACTGCCCTGCCAGCAGAGCTGGTTGACCCCAGGGGCTCTTTATCACCTCTTCAAGGCAGCCTGGCTAGTCCACTTAACTCTGACCAATCAGGGCAGACCACTGGAAGGCTGAATTTGGACTTACAAACAAGAAAGTCTTATAACTTCTTGTATGTACACTTTAGGCGAAATTCAACAATATGATATTGTTGGATTTGTTAATACCATTCTGGGAAGTCTTTGAATGGCATTTCTAGCCCTCTCCTATCAAGAGTTATTAATCAATAACTTCCTACCATGTTAACCTATGTAACGGGATTTGCAATGGGAAAAATGACTTGGGCCATTTTTCCAGCACCAGGACTTACAAAAACATATTTTATAAGTACTTGTCTTATATCTACAGGACCCCCACCCCATGTGCAACTAGGGGAGACTTTAGGGGTTCTGAATCTGTAGAAATATTGCAGATCCTCCCTCCACAGTGCTCCTAGCATCAAAGTCGAATTTGAGCAGCACTTTACCACAATGGGGGAGTGAAATGTGAAATTTCACTTTACCAAGGCATATAAACACTCATTTTATAAGGGTGTACCTTATAAATACCTGACCCCCCACCCCTGGGATACCTAGGGGAGACCCTGGGTGTTCCTAATATGCCAAACCATTGTAGGTTATCCATTTTTAAGTGCCCCAAACCCCAAAGTCGAGTTTGGGCACAATTTACTTTTTAAAAGCAGTCCTGGCACCCAGGGCTGCTTTTAAACTGACCTCAGGCTTCAGCAGTGCACACATGCAAGTGCAAAAAGAGCTGCTGGCCTCTAAACTGCCATGCCCTAGGGTACTAGGGACTTCTAGGTAGTTTCAATCCCCCTGCCCTATTATATACTAGGGGCTTATGGGGTAGGTCATGCCAATCACAGGGGTACCCCACCATACCATTGTGTACCCTAGTGTATGTAGGTGTTTTAACTGTATTCTAATGTGTCTCTTTCAGCATAGCACTGGCCCTGGGCCTGGTTAGGCAGAGCCCAGGGCCAGTCCGAGTCAGTTGCCACCAGTATCAGTCAGCAAAAAGTTGGGGGTGCCTAGGGCACAGGATGACTTTGCAACAGTATATAATTCCGTTTATTATTTATTATAGTAGTTATTGAAGTTATTCACTTTACTCGTATTCTTTCAATATGTATTATTCTTTCCTTGTTGTCAGTTTGAGTTACTTTTCTCATGTCAAATTTATGTTATTGCGTATTTACATTTTGTGGTTATGTTTTATTGTATTCTATCAAAGAGGGAGGATGTGGTATCCTAGTTACTGGTTCCTAAGTAACTGGATGCCACTGGTTCCTGAATGTTGGGGACTCGAGTCAGTTGCTGAGTTTGTTGCTGGCGTAATGTTGTACCTGCCTGTTCTCCTGCATTAAAGCCTATACTGAACTACTACCGCTTCTGTGGTTCCTATAGAGAGCTTAGATCTCTCAGTAACTTGTTATATGAAATAAACCATACAGATGCTTTCATCAAGCTCTTGGCACATTGAGCGGCTTCCGGACTGGGTGCATGTCCTCCCCTGATCCTGACTTGGGATCGATTCGTGAGGGAAGTGGAATATCTGTCCTACATTTTATCTTCCAAGCCTACTCTCTCCTTCAAGGTGAAACTGCGGTCTCTGCGGATCTTTGCTGTCAATCGCTACAGAGAAGAACTAATGGTCAGGACCCCCCCTCATTCAGAGACCAGGATACAGCATAACGGCATTTGACACTGAATGCCAGTATCTAAGCTAGGACTGGTACCTCTTTTTCTGCAGCAACAGACTCCTTACATCCGGCTGCATTGACTTAGCCAAAAAGAGAATCACTGTGATAAGAAGTCTGATTGACAGGATCATGGCTCACTTTTTTCATTTGAAGCTGGAGATCTGACCGACTTTCAAAGCTTTTATAAGATGCCCCTTGCTCCAGAAGTAAATTAACAAGAGTGTGCAATGCAGAAGAAATAAGAGGAAACCGATTCTCTTTAACTGTCGTGAGACTATCGTGGAGGAATGTAAAGTTTCAAGCTGTATGTTGCACCTATCCGTCTTTACATTTTTAAATGTTTAATCTTTACGCAGTAAACAACAAGGGGGACAATGAGGGCTTGATAAAGGTCCACCGTACTTGCCCTGGGTAGAACTAGAAGACAAAAGAGGTACGGTGTTCCTGGGTGGCCACCGTACCTCTTTTGTCTTCTAATCTTTACGCAGCCCTTGTGTTATTTACCGACTGGTTTCTGCACCCAGAGGCCACCCAGGTGCGAGCTGTAAGTGCATGCTAGCAGGTCTTCATGCTCTCACCGAGAGAGGTGACAAAAATGCACGCCCCACCTGTAATCTATAGGAAGTAATCTTCTCTTATCTGCTGGTGGGCCATACCTGATAGTTGTAGTTTGGGGGCAATCTTTTTTTGTACCCCGAGGGGGGAGGAGCAGCAGAGAGGTATCCTGTCCCAGCTCGTGTAACGTTCATGCAGTCCCCAATAACTGGACCACCATTGAGATTGGGATCTGGTTGAGCTAAATGGAATGTTTGGCATCCCTACTGAAGGGTTGCATGCCTGCTGTAAGTGACTCTCCACTCTACAGCCATCCTGGAGTGAGAACCACACAAAGTGATGTGTCCATGGACCACATAAAGAGCTGTTTTTGACGTAGCTGGCTAGAAGCTGAAACACCTTTTTTTGCTGCCAACTTTGGCCATCCATGCTCCAGAATTCCAGGGAGAAAGTCTTTAAATAATCTTTCTTCGCAGTGGCTGGCTGACTAGAATTCTAAACAAAGGTCCTTGCAGAATTGTAGCTGGATACCTCCAGTGTGAATGTTGTAGCTTCATTCTACTACTGTCCTTCCACCGGGGACCAACTAGAAAGTCGGTCAACTCCTGGGTCCTGACTTGAGTGCCTTTCTGACCGGAAGTGCTCTTCTCACTGGAATCATTCTTTGCCGCCTCTGGCTTATCAGTCAGCTCACCTGCCAGCCTCATGAGTGCAGTGCTGCCAATGAAATTGGATCCAGCCACAGTCCCCCAGTGAAGAACACTACAAGTGCAGCTGCATTATCCCATATAGCGACCCTCCCTGGCAGGTGTGCTCACCCTGCACCAGCAACCCTACTTCACGATGGGGCTCCATCTCCCACCTGGAGGATGTTGTGTCCATTAAAGGATGTCCAGACGAGAAGTAGATGGAACTCTTTATTCACAATCTTAAACCCCTAAGACAGCACAGGAAGGTGCGGACACAGCCGCCAGCAACAGTCTCTACAATCGTCTCCCACCACTCTAGAATCTCCCAACATTACTAAGGCGAGCACACTCTCGAGCTTTAACCTGACAACAATGCAAGGTGACTTGAGCAGAGCTCGAGCACCAACACAACACTTCCCCCCCCCCCCCTCCTTCCAAATCAAACAAAAAAAAAACATGCAATAGTCAATAAAATCAATACAACTTAGCTGATAGCGAAGAAAAAAAAAAACATAGTCTGATTAACAGTAAATATGAGTAACATAGTCATCAAATCTTTTTGGTTTTGAGCACAAACATCTGGTGCGAGGAATTGCAACTATATCATTTCTTGTATGAGCAGTACCTTGTTCACAGGGAGTAGTGTACCCAGAACGTTGTTGACCTCCAGTACTTACCGAAGGTTCAATAGGTAAGTTGATGGGATGGTCAGCAACAATAGTGTTATCAACGTCATCAATCCAATCATACTTGTCTACCTGTGCCTGTTTGTTTGAAATGCGTTCCACCTCGACACGTCCTTTGAATAAGGCTATCCTGTTGGCATTCCACACTTTACCTTCACTCAAAAGTGCGGAATTACACAAAATTTTGATCACTTTGAGAGGGGAAGAAAACAAGCTCTCGCCTTTGCGTACAAGTCTACCCTTCTTGACTTTTACAATGTCACCAACTTGTAAATTAACTCTCCTTCTTTTGACAACCTCAGTATGTTTCTCAACTAAACGACTCTGGTTGGTTTCTAAAGATTTCTTGACATTTTCAATAGAACAGGGGACAATTTTTGTGCAATCAAGCCATCCCATGTTATCTTTAGTACGGGCAGAACGTCCTCTCATAAGTTCGAATGGCGAGTGCCCAGTCGATTGACATTTAGTGATCCTGTAAGCACCTACCATTTTCCTCAATACATCCTCCCAATCCTTTTCATTACTGTGTGCAAGTTCAATAATGCCTTTTATCACTCTATTGAAGCGCTCAACACTTCCATTTCCTTCTGGGTGATAATTAGACGTAGTCCTATGTGTAATACCAGTGTCTCTTATGAAATTTTTAAAACTTTCCCCTACAAACTGTCCACCATTGTCAGATATTAAATCTTTAAGGAGACCCTCCCTAGCAAAAACTTCACCCAAAAAGTATAACAAATTATTTGTGTCCGCTTTCTCAACAACTTTGTACTCTGGCCATTTAGAGAAATGGTCAATTACCACAAAAATGTATTTTGTAGACCATCTGTAGTTTTGACTGGACCGAAGATGTCTACACCAATTCTCTCCCACAGCATATTGGGGACCACAATGGGGTGTAGTGAGGGCTTGAACGTTGTCAAATTTTTATCAGAGTTAGCACACTCAAAATAGTCACGGACAACCCTTTCAATGTCCTTGTCAATACCAGGCCACCAGTATGATTGCTTAATTCTGCATTTGGTTTTGACAATCCCTAAATGACCTTCGTGACATAAGTTAACAATTTTATCACGAAAGGTTTTTGGTGGGACTAGTTTACCACTTCTGAGTAATAAATCATTTTCAAAGGAAAGTTTGTTCCTCACCTCCCAAAATGGAATAAGAACTTTGTGTATAGTAGATTTCTGAGGCCAACCTTTGTGGACATATGTGCACACATCACGAAGTTCTTCATCACAGGACACGTTAACCCAATCATTATGAGGTATGCTAGCTAGTTCATTACTAAATACACTAGCCACAAACCATTGGTCCCAATCATTACCAGTATCTTCGCAAACAGGCAGCAGACACCTGCTCAGAAAGTCAGCAATTCTATTGCGAATCCCAGGGACATCCACAACATCATAAACAAAATCCAAACGTTGTGCAGAGAAACGAGAGATTCTGGGAGAAACATTATTGAGACCATGAGATGTAAGAACTTTAGTAAGTGGTTTGTGATCTGTGCGAAGTGTGACACAAGTACCCCAAATAAATTGCCTGAAATGTTTAAGTCCCCATAAGCAACCAAGAGCTTCTCTTTCTATAACAGAATATTTTTCTTCTGTGGGTGTAAGAGCTCTAGACGCAAAAGCAACCACACATTCAGATCCGTCACCTTTGCAATTGAG
The DNA here is from genome assembly GCA_963921515.1 of Calotriton arnoldi. Lineage (NCBI taxonomy): Eukaryota > Metazoa > Chordata > Amphibia > Caudata > Salamandridae > Calotriton > Calotriton arnoldi. The sequence continues at coordinate 436,542 of CAWUFW010008840.1, read as the reverse complement.
ATAAAACCGCACCCAGGCCCCTTCCACTTGCATCGGTAGGGATGAAACTTTTAAGTTTGGGGTCAAAACTTTGAAGTGCCGGTGCAGAGCAAATATCTTTTTTTATGCAATCAAAACATGACTGGCATTCCTTGGACCAATGAAAGGTACTCCCTTTTTTAAGCAATTGTCTAATACAATACATTTTATCAGCAAAATTGCATACAAATTTAGAATAGAATTCAGCAAGGCCTAGGAAGGACCTGACTTCCTCTTTGTTTTGGGGGGTGGGTGCTTTTTTTATGGCATCAATGAGCACTGATTTGGGACGGATGCCAAAAGCACTGATTTCGTGGCCTAGGTAAGTTACACTCTTCATGGCAATTTTACATTTAGACTTCTCTGCTGTTAACCCTTTCATCTCCAGAATTTGTAAAACTTGGGTTAAAACCTTATCATGTTCCTCTATGTCTTTTCCCATGATGAGGATATCATCTTGGAAAAACAGTACGTTTCTCATGTCTTTGAACAAGAGATACATGATTCGTTGGAACATTGCAGCAGCTGATGCCAACCCGAAAGGAACACGTTTAAACTGGAATAAACCAATCGGGGTGACAAAAGCTGTAAGATGTTTACTGTCTTCGTGTAGGGGAACTTGGTGATACGCTGACGTCAAGTCTATAGTGGAAAACCACACCATATCTTTAGTAGCTGATAATAATTCAGATATTTTAGGGAGGGGAAATACATCAATGAAAATATTTTTATTGAGTTCCCTCAAGTCCACACATAAGCGGATTTTGCCGTTGGCCTTACGCGCGACAAGGGGGGCGACCCAATCAGAGGATTCTATACTTTCAATAATATCTTTATCCACTAGTTTTTGGATTTCACTCACAACTTCGTCTTTGACACCTAATGGAATATTCCTAACCTTATGGATGCAAGGTTTAGCACAGTCTTTAAGGATTATTTTGTGGGAGAATTCTTTGAGTTCACCAATACCTCCACAGAAAACTTTAGGAAACTTAATAGCAATTTCATCACAATGGTGTTCTTGTGCAGGATCAACACTCAAAACAGGGTCTTGGCTATTGGGTCAAGACGTATTCCAAGTTCACCTTGATCCCACCAACCTAAAACACAAGGTCCAGCTACGGATACATACAATTTGCAAATCGCTACTCTCCCTTTAAATTCAAAGGTAAGTTTGCGAAAACCTAGAAGATCGATAGGTTCTCCTGTGTAGCTTACTGGGTGCACATCCGGGCTTTCTAGGTAGGGACCAATTTTAGTACTAAATAATTCTTCCCGCTTATTCTTGTTTACTATAGTGTATGGTGAACCCGAATCTGCCATCAAAGTTACTTGTATTCCCCCTGCTTTTACTTCACAAACAGGTTTTTTTCTCTTGTTTACCTTGAATAATGCTTTCGTTGTCATGTATACAGCAAACCTTATTTGCATCGCCATCAGAGTCAGCACTCTCGTGATCATGCTCATACTCATCCACTATACATTTAACGGATTTAGATTTGCGGCAAGCTCGTGCAAAGTGACCAGACATTTTACAGTATGCACACCTTTGGCCTAAAGCTGGGCATCTTCTATCATTAGCTAGATGAGATGTACTACCACAACGGTAACATATTCCCTTGATGTCTGAAATTTTTTTCTGTGCGTTCTTTGTTTTTGAACTTTTCCTTAAGCGGTTGTTTATCACTTTTCTTTTTATCTTTTCATTACCGGTATGGTTAGTGACTCTGACGATTTTAACAATTTCGTCATTACTTTCTACTTTAGCTTTGGAAATGAGTGTCTTTGCACAACGAGAAGTCAATTCGGCTTTACTGATGATTGCTGAAATTTCTCGCAAGGTCGTGTCTCCGTTAATCCATAGTTTATCCTGCAAATTTTGGTTGTTACAATGCATGACCAGTTGGTCGCGAATCAATTCCTCTTCGATGACACCAAATTTGCAGGATAAAGCTAGTCTTCTTAGAGAGCCAATGTAATCTTCTACTTTTTCACCTGATTCTTGCTTGCGAAGGTAGAAATTAAACCGGAGTACAGCTTTACATACAGTGGGCGCAAAATACGCATTAAGATCCGAGATAGCTTGAGTGAAAACATTAACTTCACTACCGGTTGGAGTTTTTTTCTCAATCCTGTTATAAACTCTTAATCCACCTGGGCCTAAACAATGTAACAAGATTTTCTTTTTCCTTTCAGGTGGTAATTCTTTGCTCTCAAAAGTATCAAGATAATTAATGCGGTAATCTCTCCATTCTTCCCATCTCTGGCTTGATACCTCGCAGTCTTTTACCATGAATTGTTGTGGGGCAGGTAAATTCATGGTTGCCATAGCCATGTCAAAAGAAGCACACAAATGCCAATAAAGAAAGTAATAATAATGGGTACCTTGGTTGACACACAGTGTGTGTATTTCAGTAGTGGAAGTAAAATCTGTAAGTCACTGAAGAAGAAAAGATACGCAGTGTGTATCTTTGTAGAAAATCGAAAATAGTGAAAGCGCTGACGATATCGTAGGAGTTAATCCAGTGAAAGCAACTTTTTTTTTTTCTTAATGACCAAGTCAGGGAAATTCTTTGACGAAAATCCAAAATGGCCGCACGTAGTGTGACCTTTACGTGACCTGACGTGCGTGGAGGCGTGAAGACGCCGGGAGTGCGTCTAACCTTAGTAGATTCCAAGGTGTCAGAGAAGAAGCGTGGAGCTTAGAATGCCGTCAGACCGAGTGGAACACCGCTGCCGCTCGAAAGATGCGGCCGAGAAGCGGTTACACAAACAGCTGATATGGAAAGCTCCAAAGACGGTAAATACTGCGATTTACATACACAAGTACTTAGACTATAAATGGTGAAGATACGCCGAAACACACCGTAGTGTTATGTTCCTCTTTAAACAACCACTCCACGTCAATGTCACACAGACGAAAAAGTATCCTTAAACTTCCACAAGTAGAAAACAAACCGTACCTTTGAAGATGAATATGCGTAAATGATAGCGCATATGTAGAGAGTATATTTCTTAATTTTCCAAGTGCTGTTACGTACAAAATACTAAAAAAAATTCCTTTTCCAGTGACGAGCGTGCGCGGGTTCTCGGTGTTTAAGCATCAATCGTCGCCATTGTTGTGTCCATTAAAGGATGTCCAGACGAGAAGTAGATGGAACTCTTTATTCACAATCTTAAACCCCTAAGACAGCACAGGAAGGTGTGGACACAGCCGCCAGCAACAGTCTCTACAATCGTCTCCCACCACTCTAGAATCTCCCAACATTACTAAGGCGAGCACACGCTTGAGCTTTAACCTGACAACAATGCAAGGTGACTTGAGCAGAGCTCGAGCACCAACACAACAGAGGACACATCTTCATTCGCTGTTTCATTGAAGCAGGACCTGGGCCCCATCCCCTGCTGTGAGAGTTTTAAGACACGTTAGGTAGCCCTTTTCGCTTCACATGTGTTGCTATTGTGTTCTAGCAACTGGCACCCTTTGTGCTAGATCTTTCACCACATGCATTGATTGGTGCATGCTAAAATTTAAAGTCACTTCACCCCAACAGCCATATAACTCTGATAATGCACAGTCGAACCCTGATCTGTGGATTTTGAGCTACCCAATGATTATATTCCAGCAAATTTTGTCTTTGAGGTGCTAGAAACCCCATACTTCCTGGGGCACCAGAAAAACCGAAGTATACCCAGTATTTTTTAAGATGGTGGTCTGTTTTGTCACCCAGTGTGTCATAAACAAGAGAAGCTTTGTGGCAGGGATGGACAGTGAAAGAAAGTAAAAAGAAAGTTAGAGCAACATCAAGAAAACATTTGGGAACTTGGATTACGTAAGCCAAATTTCAGTCGTAGCTACAGAACTCATATCCCAAAAACATCACTAACGATCAAAGAAGCTATCGTTCTCTCAGTGCTACATCTACACTATACTGGCACTTCATGCCACTTTGTATCTCCCATTAGCATGCCAGTCCATTATCTGTCTACCTAGTAGCAGATTTTATCTTAAGATATAAAAAAGCTTTGTACACAGTGTAAACCCAAGTGTGTCTGAGACTTTGGGAAGTTCTGCCTCATTGATCAACACAGTCTTATGTAGGTGGTAACTGGCATCTTTACTATACTGTTATATGTTCTGTATATTGGTATGGAGCATGGTGTACCACTAGTATAGCATTACACAACGTCTGAAGTCTGGGGTTTGCGATTCAAATGTCTCGGGGTTTTTATTGCAGAACCGGAGTCTGATTTATAATACATATGGTAAAGCTGTTTAGAGTCAATCTCATGAACTGTGTGCTCTAGAAACCACCCCTTTCACTATTGTATTGTATTTTAACTGCACTTGTAGTCTAAACATATATTAAACATAAATTATTTTAAAACCTAATACTACCGGCTGTAAATTGACCTTTGTTGCTTGTGTTAGACAATATATTCTTCCACGCTAAACCTAACCGTCCGATGGGTAAGCTTTGACTGCTTGAGCACAGCCAGAAAGGGAGGCTGGTCTCACTGGTGCAGCCCTGTTAGACAGAATCATGAGCTAGTGGGGAGAATAGATTCCTGACATTGCAGAACGTGTACAGTAAGCCTGATACATGGCCATAACAAGCATTTGCAATGCAATAGGTCTCGCATTTACGCGAGTTTGAGCTATTGACATTGCAAATGACAATGTCTTTTATTTTTGTTTTCGTTTTTAAAACATAAATAAAAGGCATTGTCAGTTGCAATGTCAATAGCTCAAACTCGCATAAATGCGACACCTATTGCATTGCAAATGCTTGTTCTCTCTCTTGCTGAGGGTCAAACTCTGAGGATGAGGAAAATATGCGCCGGGCCCCAAAGTGCCACTGGTGCCAGAGAGGGGTCGGGGCAGAGAGCAGGGAGGAAAGGAAGCAGAAACCTAGGGCAGCGTGAAGGTGACTGTGACAGGAAGGGCAGGAGGCAGAGAGCACGTGAAGGGACAGTGCACAGTGAACCCCTAGGGCAGTGGTTCCCAAACTTTTTCCACCTGCGGCTCCCTTGACCTATTGGCCGTTGACCCCGGCTCCCCATTATGTTACTTTTTTTGGTGGATGGGGGAATGTAAGCCCGGCCTCTGGAGTACTTCCATTTTATTCCCTGAAAATAATTGGCACGAAGCTGATGAAGGTATTATAATCATAGATGTAACCAAATAAAAGTATAACAGTTGTTTAATAAAAAAAAACTTTATTTGGTTAAGTCAGAAAGAATACTCTCCAGCACTGTGGTTTGCATGTAGAATATTTTTTTTAAAATTGTTTTTAAAAATTTGGCACTAGCATTGGGTGCTCTCCTACAAATCATTTTAGTTGTTAAGGAGCCACTTTTGATATATACGAATGCTGCTCCACTAATCCTATTAGCCATTCTTCCACAATAATAAAGTTTTGGTGTTCTACATATATTTATCATTTCTCTCATATCACTTCTTGTGTTGATGTCAAGTATGTTAATTTGTTCTCACTTTCAATGTGTCTTACGATTTGAGAACTCTGCAACTGTTGATTTGGTATTGCAAAATGTGACCGACTGGATCTATAAACCCACCCAAAGGTTAAACTAGACAGAGTGACAAGGAGCGGTGGGTTTCTTTAGTGAAAGAACGAAGGCTACAGTTATGCAGTTTACATAAGCAGCAGCTCTTGAGATTGCGAATATACACAGGAAATGCACAAGACTGCTGTTAAAGTAAAACCTAAACTACAGACTTTAGAGGTTGGGGAGAAATACGATTGATTTCAAAGTTTTTGGGAGAACAATAAAAAAAGCATACACTTTTACCAACTTCCAGGTTTCAAGAATGGAGGTGTAGATTGCTGGAGAATGACAAGTGTAAGTACAGAGGCATCTGTACAATGCTTAAGTCCCAATCTTTGTACGAGTTGGTGATGGTAAAACAAATCATACAAGCAACATTTAAAAATATAATGAAGCAAGACAGCTATCCCAAAACGGCGCTATCAGCTACTGATAGCTTTAGCAGTTTTAAACTCACCTGTGAGCCTGTGGTGGCTGCAAGCTTGAAGACAGTCTTTTCGACCAGGTCAGCAGCAGGTAGAGGCTGATCAGGAATTACATCAGAACCCAAGCAAGACAGCTTACAAGCTAAAACTAGAGACTTAACAGGATCTGCACCCTGTTTAGCTTCACCTTAAGTACAGCTTGAGAGGCAGGTACCACTGCCACACCCTCCTTGAATCTCCACTGGAGTGCCTTTTACCATGTCTATTTAGTTCTATGTACTGAGCCAGGTAGTTGGGAATTGTGTTACTGAGCGATCTTCATACAGAAGAAAAAGTGGGACTAGTAAGAAGACCCACTATATATGACCTGGGCTGCTCGTTGCAGGTCACACTTTCTTTAAAAAAGTTTGGGTTACTATATGAAGGAATAATTAGAAATGTGCGTGTCCTTAAAGTGCAGAAATGTCAGGAACTCTGATAAAGCAAAGGGCAAATATTTCTAGTTGCTGCAATTTTTGAAGGTTTCTAGGAAGCACTTGGAGGCCAAGTTTCAAGTGAACTCCTGCTGAGGATATTGTCACGCTTGAATCACTTTTAACCACAGACCAGGATGCAATCCAGCCTTGTAAATTAATTCTCAAATGCACACGTAGCTTTCTTTTAGCTAATGATCTCATGAGTCATTCATGAAGAGGAGACGACTAAGATTAAGATATTTCCTCATCAATTTCATACGTTCGTAACTTCAATAAACTCACCTAATTGCTCAGTTACTTGTTATATGATTTAAACAGCCTTCCATTTGTGCAAGTGTTTATTTCCTCATCGCTCATAGTTTGCGTAAACTGCGTCAATATCTGACATACAGGAGCTGTTAATGTGCTATTTTACATGTCGCACTGCCATCTAGCGGTACAAGAGGAATTTCATCTACCTTTAACAAAACATATTTTAGATAGCGAGCTTACAAAATGCAGGTAATTGCACAAGCCGGATATTGACGTATTGTGTCGCGGCGCCCCTGGCTATTTTTGGGGGCGCACCAAGGCGCCGCGGCGCACAGATTGGGAACCACTGCCCTAGGGTATAAAGGGTAGAGACAGAGCCGCGGGGCAGAGAGGAGAGGTGGAAGAGACCCCAAGGGTAGAACGGCACGGAGTACAGGGGGAAGGCAGACAGGACAGGGACAGTGAGCAGAGGCAGAGAGCACGTGAGGGACAGTGCACAATGAACACCGAGGGTATAAAGGGTGGAGGCTGAGAGCCACGGGGCAGAGAGGAGAGGTGGAACAGACCCCAAGGGTAGAACAGGCACGGAGGACAGGGGGAGGGCAGACAGGACCGGGACAGTGAGCATAGAGAGAAGATGCGAGAGAGTCCGAGGGCAGAATAAACGAGGAGAACAGGGAGGAGCGGGCAGTGAGCAGAGGGCAGAGAGAGAAGGGGCAGCAGAGATGGAAGGAGACGGATGGCGTGAGGGTGAATGTGACAGGCAAGGAGCAGAAGGCGGACAAAGGATAAAGGGCAGGTAGCAGAAGGGCAGAGAGCACGAGAGTCCATCAGAAGTCCGGATAGGGCAGAGAGCACGAGAGTACTGTCAGAAGTCAGGATAGGGCAGAAAGCACAAGAGTACTGCAAGAAGTCAGGATAGGGCAGAGAGCACGAGAGTACAGTCAGAAGTCAGGATAGGGCAGAGAGCACAGAAAAGTGAGAGGTAGAAGTGAACGTGGGTGGAGAGGGAGAGCACAAAGGACAGAAGACTGGGTAGACAGGGCGGAAGCACTATCGGAGCACAGGATGGACAGAGACGAGTGGGGGCAGAGGTGACAACAGTAGGGGGCACAATAATTGGGGCAGAGAGCCCCTCACTGCTCACCCGCTCCTGCCCCAGGGTATCTACAGCCCCTCACTGCTCACCAGCTCCTGCCCTGGGGTATGTACAGCGCCTCGCTGCTCACTAGCTCCTGTCCCGGGGTATCTACAGCGCCTCGGTGCTCACCAGCTCCTGCCTCCTGGGCTTCGCAGCGTTTGATGGCTGAAGGGGAAACCCAAGGCGGGCAGAGCCGGGGAGGGAGGAGAGACGCGCCTTCTCTTTCAGTTTCATTTTCCTGTCAGCGCTGGGACCGGAGCCAGGGGGAGTCCGGGGAGGAGAGGGGGGAGGAATGGGGGGCAGAAGAGACAAAGATGGGTAGGAGAGAGCGAGGGTAAAAGGGGCATGGACAGGATCGGATTGGAATTAAAAATCTGCTTTAAGTAAGCGCAGCATGTTGAAAGTAATTAGAAGCCTGTAGTGCATAAAGGCGGCGCAAGTAGCTGTGTCTCTGCAGATCTCCATCTGCTCGGGAGAGAGACAGAGGGAAGGGGAAACAAAAAGTGCTTACCCAGTAATTAAAGGAGACAGGCTAACGCCGCCAGTACAAGATCGAGTCCGGATGGGCGGGGCCTAAAGGAGACAGGGCGGTCACCAAAAAGCCTCACTTTCAATCGGAGGCCAGCGTTTACCATAAAGGATGACGCCGGCCAATAGAAAGGATGGGCGGAGCTTCCACTCCACTTCTGAAATCTCCTCGATTACAAGAGGTCTCGCAGAGCGAGCAGCGCATGTGCTGCAAAGCTAGGCGAGACCTAAAAAGTAGGGTGCATTCTACTTTCTATCAACAGCATCTCGTTCCCTTGAAACACAGCAGCCGACAGTGAACTTTTGGCTTATCATTTGTTTGTGACACGAAGTTTTGTTTTTGCTATAGTTCATGCTTTTAATTAGGAGGGGGAGTGAGGAAATTATAACTTTGCTGCACTGTTACAGGCTGTTGTCAAGTAGACTTTTAGGAATGTAGTATTCTAGTATGTTTAGATTTTTCAAAAGCATCAAGCATAGGATTGTCTGAAAGCATAAATGTCCAGGTAAATGTGATTAGAAGTTAAAACGATCAAATAAATATGTTGAAAAACTGTACAGATTAGGGATAGCATGAAAGACTCAGTAGCAGCATAACTAGTCAGCTGTGACAGAAAGATGAGACCAAGTCTAAGAAATCATCCAAGCAGAGGTAGATTTGACCAAAAATTGCAAAGGTTAGATATTTATAGTGAAACGTTTCTAAGGCCAAACAAGCACAGGAAAAGCTGAAGTGGTTTTTCAAACAATAGTGAAAGATCTCTTGAAAATGACAGACCCAACGGTCTGCCAATTTCTTTAATAGATACTGGAAAGGTAAATGTGATTAATACAATGGCTGAACTCATGATCATTATTCATTATTGTCTGAAAGACCACTGCAGCTTTTCCTAAGCTTGTTTGGCCTTAGAAACGTTTCACTATAAATATGATTTAACCCATCATCAGACCTTCCTGAGGAAAGTAATCTGTCTCAGAGAAGACCTGCTTGAAAATCACCAATTAGCATTGGCACAGTGGCTGGTTGGTGGTGTTCATGTTACATTTGGAGGCCTTGTCTTGTGCACCTATGACTTCGACTGAGATATGGAGCTATATTCCTTAAAGAAGTGTTGGTTAATATGTGAAAATTAAGGGCCTGACTATGAGTCTAGCGGTCTTGTGACTCGCAGTGGTGCAGGAGTGGTGATCTACTGTTTTGCCAATTACGACTTTGTAAGTGGTATCGGCGGTGGACCGCCGGCTGCACCAGCGAACAGGTGCGCAGTCCAGCTCAGCATATTTTGAGTTCCCGGACCGCCAGCCTTTTCATGGCGGTGCAGTGACTAAGGGGGCCTTACAGGACCCCCATGCTCCACCCTCATAGGGATGCATTCATGGGGGCACAACATGTGCCCCCCGTCTGTATTCCCCCCCAATTCCAGCATGGCATGGACGTCACTGTCCATGCCATGCTGGAACTTTTTGGCCGTTCCCACTATGGTGCCTGTTTTCAAGGCACTGCCATGGGAAAGGCCAAAGGACTGCCAACTGTATTACGAGTTGTAGTTTTACAACTCGTAATACGGCCGGCGGTCCATGCGCCGATTTAGCACAGCGGAGCCGGCGTCGTTGTGCCGAACTCATATTCAAACAAAGAGATTATGATTATAATGTCTTCTTGGAGACAAAAAACTTTTGAAGATTATATTCTGAAATTGCTGTATACTGGAAATAATCTAGAGCCCCTTGAAAAAGATGATTAAATAATAAAATTATTGTGAAAAACTATTTAAGTAGCATGATGAACTTTGAATTTTTAGTGGCTCCACATAATTAAGTTTACAATTGATTGATGCTCATCTTTGCTGGTGATTTAAATTTCAGTAGAAAAAAGGCACCCAAGGTGCCGGGCCATGTTTCTTACAGAACCCAGTAATTACATTTTAAGATCAACTTGCTGCCATGGATGAGAATCAACTGACATTCCTAATCCTGTTTGCTTTAAGTACGTGGTGGGCTGGCCCTCATGTGATCAGAGTTTTCTTGATAGACCAAAGCCGTTATGATGGATTTGGCACTGAAAAGTTGAGCATTAAAGTGACTACATGCTGGGATCCCCTTTCAGTCATCAGTTGTTCAATAGATACAACATTTTCAGACCACCTTACTTACATATGCATACTTACATCTGTCAAAAACCTCTGTAACCGTCAATGGGAGTGTGGAATCCAGAAAGCAGTGCTAAAATGAACGACCACAAGCTCAAGAAATCTCTCCCCTTTTACAGTTGAGCAAGTAAGAGCCTTTACCCTCCCATGACTAGACTACAGCCAGACCATGAAAGAAGACTACAAAGCTCCCAAGGGTACATAATAGTAAAGATTTCTATCAAGTTTCCTGGCTGCTGACCACCACATTTTCATTCTCCAGTGACCTGTCTGAGTAGATGAGGCAGAGCGAAAACTATCCTCCCTTCTTACATCATCTGTCTGCATCCGATTCAACAACACGTCCGCATGGGCTTAACTTGCATACACAATCCATCTAATACCTGCTTGTATCTACGATGTGTGTGTAGGAACTGTCACCGGAGGCCATTGATCTAAATTCTTAAATGCACTCAGAAGAAGCCATTTTATTGACATTTGTACCGTGCTGACCACTATTTTTGAAGCCTTGTAGTGCATTCTCAAACTGGGTACCCTTTTATGCGGTGCTGGGAAGATCATCAATTGATTGTGTCTGAAGTTTATTGGTGATTGATTTTGTGAGATTAATAGAGGGTGTATTCAATGTTTGGTTTAGAAGTGTTTTGTGCTAATAAGTGTAAATCGTCTGTACTGCATCGGGCAAGTAGCTGGAAATTAGATGGTGCATTTCCCCTCCGTCGACAGCATATACCAAGACTCATGGCCTGGTATCTAATGCACAAAACTTGAGGGAACAGGATCCGGCTCGGGACTAGCAAATTTGCACATGGCTCAACATTCTCAGATCTTATCACCTTTATGATGGTGCGCTCTGGGTTAACAAACTCAAAACTCCCTAATCGAACGTACCGGGCCATGCCTGATCAAGGGAACTAGGCATCCATCTTTACAGTCCACTTTCAAGCAATGTTTGAAACTTTGCTAAGAAGCACCATGCTACGCACTGACTGCACTTTTATGCTGGCTAGCCCTGTGCAGCAAAAGAAATGCACCGGGCTTGCAAGCAAGAGAATTTCTGGCTTCCTCCTAACTGCCCATATTTAGACTTGAACGCCGCAAAATTTGCACATTGTCTGTAATCCTTCAGCGTTCCAAGTCGTGCTCTGTCCGTTGGTTTTATCTGCTTTTTTTATGGTTTAATCATATGGCTTTTTTATAGATCTCGGTTACTATTTGTAAATGTTTTTATTAACTATACAATAAAATTGACTATGACTAATAAGTGTAAATGTACATTTTATTTGATCTTCAAAGATCTTTGAAGAGTCTTATTTTCATGGGCGGGAGTTTTGAAGAACTCCTGTTTTCTCGTTATAGTATTTGGATGTCCATTGCTTGGCCGGATTAATATGCCCTTAATCTATGTACCACAGGACAACTAGATAACTATAATGCACAGTTTGGCTTATGATGAGGTGCTGCTTTATAATATTTTTTTCAAAGTAGTTAACCTTGTCTATTACTGTGGTTTATGACCGTGCTGTTAGCTTGATAGTATTTTGCTAACCGTATAGGAGTGTGCAGGTTCGATCTAATTAATGTGTGCTGTTGTGGGATGACCTTTGAAGGTGTGTTGGATATGATCTCAGTTTCCTGCTTGGTGTGTTCTGTAGATTTGTTTGTTTCCTGTTGGAAACAAGCAACTCTACCGTTCTTCCTACAGCACGCTCTGTTCCTATGAATACAGTGCAACATCAAGGCACTGGTTGCATCGCTCCAGCCCTGTACTTGTATATACAGCCTTGTCTCCTGCACACTCTGTTAGATGGGTGTGCACTGTCTAACGTGTTTTGTTAAATGCTTGTCTGTTATTGCCTGAAGCGCAGTTGTACCAAACAATATGGTGTCTTGTTATTTTATTTTCTTTGTTAGGTTTTATAGCAGGATATAAACATTTTACAAACCAGTCAGGTTGTATGCCACAGAAGTATGTAATACTTCAGAAAATGTTGGTTATTGATACAATACAGGTACATTCTCGGTCCCACCACCACTTATCAACATATGATCATAGGTATTGAATTTATTGTACATTCCGTATTATGGCCCAGTGTGATCAGATTGAACCTCAGCCTCTTGGGCCAGTTAGTACTGTCAAAGTGGTTTGCATATGTCCCTCGTCTAGATTTAAGGGGCAGCAGTGTTGAGTATGTCTCTGCATGCATGCTGCATGTTGTTAGATCTGCAAAACAATTCAGCATTAGTAGTTACAGTACCCCTCCCCATGCAAACATTTCTCTTGCCCAGTAACAGAACCAGTTCTACACATGTCCTGTGTATCTTTTCTCTATATATAGCTGCATCATGGATGTGTGCCACCTGAGTGTTGTCACATTATTCTACTTCGTCAGTAGGTTGGCATTGCACTTGTGTGTCATTGCAGTCTCTGTTGTGGTGTTTGGGAGAGCATTTATTTAGTGATGCTGCAGCCAACTGAGTGGGCAGATATGATATATGTTTTCACAAAGTTAGCGAGAGGTAGTGGTGGAGAAAAAAGTCGCACCTCGGTGAAGGATGCAAATTTATACGGGCAATATAGTATTAGTATGATTCAATTAGCAAAAATACAAGGTCTTGGTGCCACTCTGGGTAACAGAACACCCCACTACCTCGGTGTGAATACACAACTATCTAAAAAAAGATCCTCGTGCTATAACTTTACAGATGAATGTACCCCAGCACTCCCAACATTTAATGCTGAATTATTCATTCCATTTAAGCAAGAATCCTGAAACGTTTTCGGACACTCTAATCACAGGAAACCCAGATAGTCAAATTATTCTGGAACATTTTTAGATTTATTAAATTTATTAAGTTCCTTTGTTCATTATCAATGTTTTGAATACACCACATTGTGTACAGGGATTGGACACTTTCCAAGGTGATGTGTTCAAGTCCTAAACAATATATGGATCATCAGTACTAAACACTATACAAATCTTCAGTAAGATGACAACAGTCCAATTTTCAGTGAAAAAGAAACACAACAGCCGACACATGTTTCGTCGCATCCGTGACTTTTTCAAGGCTGTAAGGACAATAGTTTCGTCACATCTGTGTCTTTTTCAAGGCTGTAAGGACAATAGTCAAAAGACCTATATATAAGTTCCATGTCACCTAAAGCTGTATGGCTTATTATTAACCATTGTTAACCAAATAGTGTTTTGGAAAACAATGTGCTCAAAATGGGAAGAAGAAGAAGGTCCAAAGTAGTGAGATAATGAGAAAACCTATTTGAAGAAAACCTATAAGAAAAAAATATATAAAAAATAAAAATAGGAAAGATGTAAACAGCATGCAGATCGAGTGACCCAAAGAAAAAGTCACCGACTTATATTTTCTTTGGGTCACTCGGTCTGCATGCTGTTTACATCTTTCCTATTTTTATTTTTTATATATTTTTTTCTTTGTCTAAAATTATAACAAAGGGTTTTTTTCTTTCAACTTTCTCACTTTTTGGAATGGGACTACTACGAAATCTGCCTCAAATCTTCTTTGTCACATTGGATATCCCAAATAGGTTTTCTCATTATCTCACTACTTTGGACCACCTTCTTCCCATTTTGAGCACATTTTTTTCCAAAACACTATTTGGTTAACAATGGTTAATAATAAGTCATACAGCTTTAGGAGACATGGAACTTATATATAAGTCTTTTGACTTTTGTCCTTGCAGCCTTGAAAAAGTCACGGATGTGACGAAACACGTGTCGGCTGTTGTGTTTCTTTTTCACCGAAAATTGGACTGTTGTCATCTTAATGAAGATTTGTATATTGTTTAGTACTGAGGATCCATATATTGTTTAGGTCTTGAACACATCACCTTGGAAAGTGTGCAGTCCCTGTACAAAATGTTTTGTATTTAAAACATTGATAATGAACAAAGGAACTTAATAAGTTTAATAAATCTAAAAATGTTCCAGAATAATTTGAATATCTGTGTTTCCTGTGATTAGAGTGTCCGAAATCGTTTCAGGATTCTTGCTTAAATGGAATGAATAATTAAGCATTAAATGTTGGGAGTGCCGGGGTACATTCATCTGTAATGATACATGTTTTACCAGTTACTTGAAACTTCAGCCTAGCAGGGTGCAACATGGCATAGTTTATATCCATTGAACGTAGTTTTTACTTGACTGAGAGGAGCATACAATACCCATCTAGGACCGTTTGTGTGAAATGTGGGTAGAATGCCATTTTGCATCCTTTGTCGGTTATGTCCCCTTTTTTTGCCATGCTTGGCATTGCACCCCTGTCGCAATAGTAAAGTAGCTTGATTATTATCAATCTAGGGAGTGCTCCCGAAATCGAATGGGACGCAAGGACCCTGTGGGTCCGCTCTACCGCCAAAGCCTGTGACGGAGTTTTGCCGCCAAATATGTTGCATTAGACAGTGTCTATGTACACTTCGGTATGCCTATTGCTCTGCTATCTGCCAGTCCTACTGTTCTGAAGTTATTCCTCCGGATTCTGGCTTCAAGATATTCATGTTTCATATTTATTTTTTTCACTTCCATTAACAAGTTTTTTTGCTTTTTCACGATTCTCCCAGATTGTCCTCGGTTTCCGCAATACATCTTTCGTCCATGCCTATCTGCGTGCCCTGCTTGTCCACATATTCCTTCATTTCATCGAGCCGCCTTGTTAGATGGTCTGTTTTTGTATCTCTTGAGGTCGGACTGCCCTTCATTTCTAGGAGCAATGTTTTGATGTTGTGTTCTGATGGTGGCTCCATCGAACTGTCAACCTTGATGCCTTCTACTTGTTTGGGAAGGGGGTGGGGGTTCCCTACTTTGGTACCTGGGAGTTTTCCGGGTTTCAAAAGTTTGTTTTTCTTGTCGGCTAAGCATTTTGCCCATGATGCTGTGTGTGGTAGGAGTCCACAGTGTTAGTTCTCCGCTGTAGTTGTTTGTTCTACAGTAGTGCCGGACTCTATTTGGGTACTCGAGCAGTATATTGTTTCTTGTTGGGCTGTTTGCGGTACAACAGCGCCTCGAGGCACGGTACATGTCGAGGTCTGTACCTCACCTCAGGGGGCTGCCGCTGACTTTAATGCTACTTCTGTTATAAGAGATCCCTTAGGTGGATCCCAGCAGGTACGGCCCCCAGTTGGCGTCTCCCATTGCACGCTTCCCTCGGTATAGCGGTTGGTGCAGGAATCTAATCGTTGCAGCCTGGAGTCATAATTGCAGTCTGTTGGCCTACCCAGCTAGTTTGTGTAGCGGCAGACCTGGGCCGGGCTGGGCCTGCGCCAGCTCGGGTTCTTAGCTGTGGTGCCCGGAGGGGGGTTATTAGCTCCTCCAGCATATGCCCGGGGGTCAGCGCTGGTCTGCTCGGCCACCCTCCGTAGCCCAGGCCCTGCGGCCCTTTCTGCCTTGGCCTCGTATCTGCTCGCCCGGTGCACTCCCCTTCGACGGGCCGATCAAGAACCGCCCTCGATTCCCTGCCGCCTTGGGAAGCCTCCCAGCCGCAGTCCGGCAGTCTCCTCTCCCCTCAGCTGTCACTTCACCGCGGCGTTCGCATTATGGAGCCGAAGGAATGGCCATCAAGGTGTGCTTCGTTCCTTTCAGCGCTCTGATGCAGGCCAGGGGAGAGTGTTTGCTCTTAATCGGGAAAATGGCAGAGCTGGCTGAGCCATCGGGTCGCTACTTACCTCCTTTCTAGCCTCCCAGCAGGCCCGGTTCTAGCGGGTGGGCGGGTGGGCCAGGCCCACCCAAACATGAGCCTTGGCCCTGGCAGAGACAGCACGAAGGGCAGTAGTAAATGGCATCTTTCATTTAAAACGTTCCTCCGAACGTTGTTTTTTTTCTTCCTGTTCTGGGAGTTGCGTGATTTGGCCTGGGCTCTCTCTCTCTCACAGGCACCCCCAATCACGCATCTCCTTTTAGAAAGGTGGGCTGTGTCCCCGCCCACTCGTTTAGGTAAAATAGGGGCATGGCGAAGGGGACAAATCCTCTCTTTGGCACCGGGTAACCTTAACCGTTCTGCTGTGTGGATATTTCCTTTTCTATTCCACGCTGGAGTAAAAAAGTTTGTTTCTCCGGATTCACCTTTCCTGGCCCCTGCAGCTGCTTATCAGATAGGGCTGTGACTAGGAACCAAGCAGGTGAGAAAATATCTGGCTATTTGTTCTTCTTTTTAAAATCATCAGGGAAGGTCCAGTAAGACGCATACTTCCTGTATGCTTTATTTAAACAGTTTTTATCATTATCAAGATCAGCTCTGCAACAATAAAAATGTCCAGATAACTGGTGATTAATGATCCTGCCAATCCTTTGTCTGTTGGTAGTTTTGAGATGCAGATAAACTGTATTTTATGTGGATTGCTCAGTGGGTTACTGCCTTTGTCACAGAGATTCTTGTGTTACTTGCAGTTCAGAAATTACAATCCTATCATAGGACAGTGACCTATGAACTGTCATCAAAGAGCTGCATGCAAACCTGAATGATATAGTTAGAACTTTGTTTTTTGTTTTTGTGTTGTAATATAGTTAAAACTTCCCCAGTCTTTCATTATTCTAATGTTGCTAAAAAAGAGTTTGTTTGGGCAGATATACATTTTTATCAGTAAAGCCAACCCCTAACCTCTGGGGTATGCTTTAAATCCTGAGTTTGTGCTTCTCCAGACCAAACCCTCTTAAAATATACTGCCCACCAGTATGGATGACAAGTGATTCCTACACCTTGTAATCCTCACTGGCTTATGTGACATTCCCTATAGACTGATTTACATACTTGCATGATTGATTGTCTATGTAATGTGTGTGTGATGTAAAGTACTGTGACACCCTACACTGATATGAATAGTGCTATACAACAAATGAAATGTATATGAGAGAGGGGCTACAGAGAGATGAGGGGCGCTGGTGGAGGGTGGTAGTGAGGGTGTACAAGGAGGTCAATAGGGGAGGGGCTACGGAGAGATGAGGGGCACTGGTGGAGGGTGGTAATGAGGGAATCCGAGGAGGAGGTCAATAGTGGGAGGGGCTACGGAGAGATGAGGGGCACTGGTGGAGGGTGGTAGTGAGGGAGTCCGAGAAGGAGGTCAATTGGGGGGGGGCTACAGAGAGATGAGGGGCGCTGGTGGAGGGTGGCAGTGAGGGAATCCGAGGAGGAGGTCAATAGGGGGGGCTGCGGAGAGATGAGGGGCGCTGGTGGAGGGTGGCAGTGAGGGAATACGAGGAGGAGATCATGAGGGAGAGCCAGAGAAGTATCACTTGCCTGATACTCCCACCTCAGAAACCTCCTCTTCCCATCAAAGGGACATTACATGAAAAAAACACTTTTTGAGGGTGACAACATTTAGAAAGAGATTTGGAAAGAGAGAATGCGTTTCACTGGCCCTTGTAAGACTAAGGAGAGATAAACGAGGGCCATGAAGCAGGCCTGGATAGACATATAAGCAACAAATCAGGCCCGCAGTGGCCCTCCCAAACGCATCCTTGGCCCACCCAAATAAAAATTCCTGGAGCCGAGCCTGTCTCCCAGTATCTTAATATGCCATATTATTGTGTGAGGTCTGCTGGTGATGCGGATTAATCATTCAGGCCGCAATGCCCTCTAGCGCCCCCTAACATGGCGCATCTTAAATGTTATTAGATGCGTGAGCTACCCGTCTAAATATTCTGCCTACTACGTTTTGCTGGGTGGAGTAGTACTTTGTTGCTGACTAGTTCCCCTCTTCACCCCCTATTATTGGCACCCATTGTATTCTTTATCAGGCTCGTTTTCTGCAATTGACAAGGTTGTGGTTGGATCAAGTGGATTTTTTTAATTGGGGATGTTTTGTACAGATGTGTTCACTTGATGGTGCGGCATTCCGTAGCATGGGTTCTCAACAGTGTTGGAAATTGGAGGATCTACATAGAATTTCTGCACTATGCAGTGTGTTCAAGCAAATGCAAACGGCTGTAGCTTATTATACCCTTGTTCTGTCTTGAGCTATATATTGAGTGAGGTGTGGGGTGCCACTCGCTCCAATTAATCCTATACAAAGTCACGCCTGTGATCCCCTTCAGTCATCTATGCCCGTCCATCGGGGGAGACTTGACTAAATCGTAATTATGACTGAATTAAGCAATCCTGTATTATACGATGGTGAACAATCTCTCACAAGTTTATTTCCTTTGAAGGACTTTATGTCATCTGCTCCCTATCAACACTCCCTCACTCCTTACCTGGGCCCGAGTTGGCACTCTTATACCCAGGGTCACGGAAATTATGCGGCAGAGGATCCCAAATTATGCAGCAGTGTTGAATAAAGTATGCAGCAAGAAAAGGTAAATTATGCAGCGTAATGCGTCACATTTTGTGATAGTATTGCTTAATTATTTTGTAATTTGAACATTTCTTAACACTGCCTGGGCATTGGTTGCACCTCATTAGGTTTAACGCAAAAATATGGCAATCAACAGAAAGGTGACTAGTCAAAATTTACAAAGGGCCTTCTACTGCGCAGGAACACGTCACTGCGTTTTTAGTAACTTTTGAACCGTTTAAGCAAGAAACGATTTTTTTTGTCAAAATCTGCAGATAATGGATTATGTTGCAAAGGCGGCACATCTATACTTAGGCGAAAAACACTATGGCTGCTGAATCATATAATTCCAGTGACCCTGCTTATACCTCGTCCCTGTTACAGCAGTTAACCTCATTTACGAAAGGTAACTTGTCATTTTTTTATCCCAAAGAGTGTCGATTTATCCCAACTCACAATCTGGCCCTTCCACCTAAAGGCTATTGTAATCTACTAATGACTTCCCTCACTTGTATCACTGCAGGAAACTAGTGCATTGGTCTTGGGTCCTGGGGGCTGGTCTTAGAGGAGCGCGGGTGCCTGGTTGGAGGTAGGGATAACGATCCGTCTGAGCCCAGATCAGTAAGAGCCCCACAGGCTAGAGGCCATTTGGAAGGGAATGTGGGAAAGTGGCGTCTGTCACCATTGTTCTTCATTGCTGTTTTAATCTAAGCGTATATTAAAGATACATTCTTTTAAAAACAATACCACAGGCTGTAAATATACAAGTTTTTAGGTCTCGCCTAGGGACGCAGGAAAGCTGCTCGCTAACGAGATCTATTGTCGTCGACTTCAGTTTGGAAGGGGGACAGGAGATGTGCACTTTTCTCAGACAGCCGATGTGCACGCACATGGGCACGCCGCGCCTGGACAGGTGATGTGCACATGTACGGCTCACGGAGCACACCGCGCGCATGGCGCTTTCACTTTCCCATTGTTCCATCCACGCGTGGGTGCTTGAGCAATGTATCTCCCCACCGACGAGATGCAGCCAGTGCTTGTTGTTCATGGGTGCTGTCGCTATTCCGTGGGTTCGTTCATCGCATGCATGCATTTTGTCAACTTTCATTGACGTAACACACCAGGCGGGGGGGAGAGAGATAAACTCGGTCTTGAGCCTCAACTGATATCCTGTGACGCACTCCGCATTCTATTACGTGTATAGGTCGTAGGAGTATTCCATTCAGATAGGCGCAGGACGGGCATTTATTATATTCAGATCATCATCTCAGACGCTGCATGCCCAATTGTAAGTCGGGGGTGGAGGTCGATGACTTAAGCCCCTGTCTTTGTGTGCTTTTTTTAACAGTATGATATGAGAAAGCCTTCTTTTAAAGAAATGTTTCCAGTTTAATGTCATATTCTTGGGACTTAGTTTCGTCTCACGTTTAGATGTTCCTAAAGCGCCATCTTGTGGTAGCTGAGGGTTCGTTTCCATCGCATGCCTTACTGTGTTGTAAATCAATTGAATGAAATAGTCTATTCGCCATACTATCAAATGTAAGACTTCGCAGACCCCTGAAACGTTTTGCTGCAAGACTGCAGACTTTCTTCCTACGTCTTTGGCTGTTGGCGGTGATCAGCGCTTAATTTGAGCCGGCGGGAGCCACTGGCACTCACTTTTGGGGACGGCACTAATTTTTCCTCATAAGACATTTAGCAAGAGCAGAAGTGGGCGGCCAACAAATTTACGGAGAGCCAACCCAAGACTCTGGCTCGGATCTCTTGGAGCCCGGGCACGAGCCGAGTCCTGAATATATTTGCTATGGAAAACGTACAACAAATATCATGTAAAATATAATAAAGCTATTAAAAAGTATATTTATTTAACATACGGAATCCTTTACATTTATTGGGCACATTATAGCACTGCACTGAAAGGTACTGATTAAAAGTGATAGTTTTGTACAACTCTGGTCATTTGAACATACATATTTGAAAGTGTCTTTGTATGCGAATAAAAATGTTTTGGTGAAATAAAATATGTGCATGAGATCACACTATTAAAGGGGGGAAGCCGCGATTTATCCAGGTTTTCTGGTTTCACTTTGTGGAAATCAGCCAGTAAATGAATAGGTATTTACCTTTCCTTATGTTAAGGCTTTGTCTTTACCTCTTAGTACACTTTTTTAAAATGTAGTGGTAACTGGACCCCAAGGTATTAGTGCGCTCTACATGAGCACCAGTTACAGTACACAAAGACACCTGCATTGTTTATAAACACTGGGAGATTAGGTGATTTGCCCAGATTCACAGGATGTTGAGTCGATGCTGAAACCCCAGTTGTGCAGTTAACAGGTCTGTCCATAACACCACATCCTGGGGGAGGGAGGCAGGCTGAAACCACATTAAAGCTCGGCTCGTTATGGGCTCGAGGTTCCAACAGGACCTCGAGGTGAACCAGAGCCAGGCTTCAGGCTCAAGCTTTCTGCGGCTTGTCCACCTCTAAGCTAGAGCGACAAAAACACACAAAATGGAAAAAAACAGAGGAATAGAAAAATGGACAAAAACACCACAGAGGGAAAAAGCAGCAATGTGTAAGAGTGAGATAACCCTTTAGATGCCAAGTGCGGCTCCGTGTCATGCCCTTTTTTGGCTATTTGGGGTAGTTCCCAATTAGGCCCCCATAACATTTTGTCCACATAAGGTAATGGTACTTAAAGTACAGCCCGCGGACCGCTTGCGATCCGCCAGATCTTTCCATGCTGCCCCAGTGTGGAAAACAGCAGCCATTATTTTGCTTGTTGTTCGTTCCACGGGAGCCGCGTTCACAGTGAAAAAAATGTAACAACGGGGTATGCTCAGAACATTAGTGTGTACCTGCTCACCTGCCCCCCCTAGCTCCCACTAGTTCTGCTCAGTGGCGTCACTCGGTTGCAGCCGGCAGAGGAAGAAAGACTTTTAAAAGGGCATGCAAGTTGCTGGCTTTTCCTTTCCAGCCCAGCATAGACATCCTGTCTTACCTGCCCTCAGCCTTGCCTCGCCACCCACGTTTAGCTCCACAGCTGTGCATTATTGCCAGCCCTGCCTTGCCACCGGCATCAGCCAGAATAAAAACTGACCTCTCCTCATCCTGTGAGTGGCATACAGCGTTGCCTCTCTCACCTGATTCACCCTGACCACCTCTGAAGCCAAGCTGCCTGCAGAAGGGCCCTTGACTGAGAAAGTGCAACTCATGCACTTCACCAAGGATCTGCAGCCGAGTTTCATTTTTAGGTCGAGCCTGGGCAGCGCATGCGCTGCTCTGCGAGGCATGCTGTATTAGAGTATGGACTTGAAGCTCCGTTCACTCTCCGCCCATATTTTTCATTGGCTTGTGTCATTGTCCTTTTGTAAATGCTGGCTTCCGATTCGTTAATAGGCTTGTTAGTCCCTCCTTAGTACCGCCTTGTCTTCATTTGTAACCTCCCATGAAGGCTGGCCCTTTTACTTTAGTTGTTACACAGTAAGTCTTATTAGTCTGTAAGCACTATTTTCTTTAATGCGTTTCTCCTACTGCAGGCAAGACATACTTTCCTGCAACTTTCAGCGCGCCATGCTCGCTTTCACTTTCCAAGCAGCCCGAGACAATGGTGGCCGAGGTCTCGCACTTTCAAGAGTTTGAGCTATTGGCATTGTAAATGACAATGCCTTTTATTTGTGTTAATTATCAAAACAGATAAATAAAAGGCATTGTCATTTACAATGCCAATAGCTTAAACTTTCGCAAATGCGAGACCTACTGCATTGCAAATGCTTGTTGGTTTTGTCTAGAGCTGGGTCTTTTTAAGGGAGATAAAAGGACAGAGACGGGAGAGGCAAGGCGTAATGAGAGTTTTGGCTAATGGAGACATGTCGTCACCAGGGCTTCCTTTCTCCCCTTTTCCCTTCACCCTCTTGACTGTAAGGAGTACCAAGATCATGCTCAGGTATCCGGAAAAGAGCTGTAAAGACACGGTTGAAGGTCACCCATCGGATCTGCAGAGAACACTGTGGCGACTTTTAATGCCTGACGAGAGGCGCAAAATATCTGGCACTGGGAGAATTAAAGTACACTGCTGCAAGGAAGCAGAGGGATGTACACCCGACAATGAACTTTCACAAAAAAATAATATAGATATATTGAAGTGAAGTAAAGGAAGCTGAAGGTGGTGCGTAGATTAGAATAAAGCTGGAAATGGCCAACGTGACAACACATCCAAAGTCCAGGAAAAGTTGAAAACTCAGTTGGTAATTAAGAACAGATGCACTGATTTCGTATGAGTGAAGAAAGGTGGCAAAGGCCTCTTTCACGAGACCAACTGAGCTAGTTTCATCACCGTGAGCTTTCTTCTCCGTGGCCACGAGGTGTCGCTATTTAATCGGGGACGAGCTTTAGTCTGACGGAGATGCGTTTTCCTGCAGCACTTCTTCAGTTTGTTCCAGCCCACCCACAGGCGACAGATAAGTCTCTAGCAGCATATCGGACATGTCTGACATGAATAAAGGGACTCTTAGCTGACTGAGAGAGTTGTCATTCATTTGGTTTCACCTGCGTCTTTGGCTGGTGGACTTGCATCCAGTCACGCATTGGTGGGTATGGGTTAATAGTTAGGGCACTTCGGAACTTTATGCTTCACATGTGGTCTAACGTAAGAGAGTGGCGTTGGTCTTTCCAGGTTGCAGAAGAGAAATCTGTGAGCAGAGATAAAGATATTGACTCTAGTGAAGCGAGCCCTTACAACACCCTGAGGGTCGGCGAACTGCAGTTAGAACGGGACACGAGTCGGTAAATGAGATCCCTCTAGAGCAGAGGTCTTCAAACTGGGGGGCGCGTCCCCCAGGGGGGTCGTGGAGTCCTAGGAAGGGGGTCGCAGATTCCCCAGCTTCACTTGTCCCTGCAAAAAGACATCCGTCCTGGGATGGCTAATTAAGATCGTTATCAGCTGCTTGCCTGAATGAAAGGCAAATGTGCCTTATCTGTTAACCTGCAAGTGTAAAGGATGCTTGGGAGCAGTTCTGGTTCTTTGTAAAGACAAAGATGTGTTTTTTTGAGTGAAGTGCAAAGAGTTAACAACTGGGCTGAGAAGTTCTTGCTTTTAATTTTAACTGCATTTACACAGCCCTTAGTGCCCCTAAAGAGGTGTTGAAGGGACAGTTATGTAAAAAGAAAACTGCATTACATACGCTCTGGTATTATTAAAACCTATATTTCGAAAGCACCATTTTATTGTAAAACTATTCGCACATTTTGCAGCATTCTATCTTACCCTGTGTGTATTGTAATGCAAGTATAAAAAATTGACTTACATATTCACAGTGCTTTCCGTCACAGGCTGTGACTTCGTAGCACTAAAAATACACCTCACTATTCTCCACTGCACCAATCAAGATTTAATTCTGTGGTTCTCTGGTTATACAGAGACCTCTGCAGTGCATTAACTAATAGAGGTTTCATAATGTACTACAGTGCATTTCCCACTGAGTAATAACTTTTTTTAAATTTATTTTTCATTTACGCTGCCCATTATTTTATATGTAGATACCTAAAGGTGAAAGACCTAAAAAACGTATAGAATATTTTGGGCTTATTTATGAGAGGCTTGCATCGCCAGAGCATCACTTTTTTTTTTGATGTTCCAGTGGCACAAGCATCTCAACCATACATATGAGGCAGTGCAAAGTCACCCTGCATGGCTTTGCCTCATAGATATGGAGTAAGACATAGCAGCGCAAGTCACTGCGTTGCCTTACTCTGCGTCAAGGTGTTCCATGGGCTTTGCGCGGGGTTCCCACGCAAAGCCCATGGATTTTGATGCTGCCCCATATTTACAAAATCACGTAAACCTGGGGCAGCTCCAAAATCTGCTGCCTCTCCAGTGGAGGCGTAACGAGGAGAAATGTTTTCATTTCTCCTCGTTTTTCCTCTTCCCATGTGTGCTACATATTGCAGCTCACATAGAAATAGGAAAACGCCCTCAGGATTGTTTTGGTGAAGGAAGGTGCCTCTTCCTGTACTAAAACAATCCTGCCTATCTTGGTGCTAGGCAGCAATATGTGAAGGTAAAAGGACTAGAATGCACCGTATTTCATAAATACGGTGCATTCTCTGCCCTTTCACATTGGCATAGGGCAGGGCTGCAAGAAGACTTGCAGCGCTGCCCTATGCCAATTCCACATAAATGAGGCCCTTAGTTTTTAGCTACACCTTTGGCTACACCCCTACGCTCAATGACCTTTGGTTTGCTAAACACTGTTTAATATAATTTCCCCACCCTAAAAATTATTTGCTAAGGTAATTGGGGGCTGTTAGAAATGGAGGGTCTCTAGTTGGCAATGGTTTGCACCTTCGTCCAAGTAGGGGCCCTTCCTTCTAGTCAGGGTAAGAGGGATACACTACTGAAATTACCCCTGCTCACCCCCTTGGTAGCTTGGCACGAGCAGTCAGGCTTATTTCAGAGGTAGTGTGTAAAGGATTTGCACATAACCAACAGTAATACAGTGAAAACACTACAAAAGGACACCACACCAGTTTAGAAAAATATCCAATACTTTTACATTCAAAACAAGACTAAAACGATAAAAATCCAACATACAGTACTTAAAAATATGCACTTTGCGGGGAGCTGGCATCGGTCGGTCCGGACTGCGGTGTGGGAAGGGGCAGTGTGTCGCAAGACTTACGAGCAGTGCCCCCAAGCCACGGTGCGGTCACGGTTGTCGAAGTCAGCGACGGCGTCGGTGAAACCAGGGCGGCAAAGTGAAACGAGGCGGTGCGGAGTGCGGTGCCCACAGGTCACGGTGCAAGCAGCAGCTCGGTGGCCGATGTCAGTGAGACCGGGGTTGCGGTGCAGGATACAGCGGTGCCTTCAGGACACGGAGCCAGCAGCGGAGTCAGTGACGGAGTCAGTTGCTTTCCCCCTCTGTGGCAACTGAAACCACGGTTCCAGAGGCGGTACCCAGAGGTCAGTGAAGTCTTTGCGGTCCCTGAGACTTCAGAACAGGAGGCAAGTTCTACTTCAAGCCCTTGGAGATACTCAGCAACAAGTAAAGAAAGTTCAGTCCAGTCCTTTCACTGCCCAAGGCAGAAAGCAACTGCAGGCCAAACCAACAAAGCAACAACACAGCAAAGTTGCAGTACTCCTCTTGGCAGTTCTTCCAGCTCTTCTTCTTGGCAGGTTCCTTGATTCCAGCGAGTTCTGGGGTCTGGACCCCAATATTTATACTCAGTTTCTCTTTGTGCTTTTGGGCAGAGAGTGCCTGTGCCCAGCCCAAACCAGTTCCATCCTTTCTGGCCCAGCTTCCTGGCAGGAGGTGGAGACAGCATTGTCCAAGGCAGATCAGGCCCATTCAGGTGCAAGAAAATCTCCTCCCACTACTATAAATACAGCCCAGGTCTATTCAGCCCAGCCCTGACTCCTCCAGGAAAGGCAAGACACACCGTGACCCCCCCCCCCCCCAGTGGCTGTCTGATGAAAATGCACATCCCCAGCCCCTGTCACTCCAAAGCCAGACAGTCAATCCACAAACCCAGCAGAGGCACACAGGATGGCTAAGCAAGAAAATACACACCAGTACACGTCCTACCTTTAATATACACGGCACCCTGCCCACAGGGGTACCTTGTGCCTACCTTAGGGGTGACTTACATGTAAGAAAAGTGAAGATTAGGGCCTGGCAAGTGGGTGCACTTGCCAGGGCGACATGGCAGATACAAACCGCGCAGACACTGCAGTGGCAGTTTGGATAACCCTTTTCAGGGCTGCATGGGTGAGTGGCACAATCAGTACTGCAGGCCCACCAGCAGCATTTGATTTACAGGCCCTGGCACCCTCAGTGCACTTTACTAGGGACTTACTAGTAAGTCAAACATGCCAATCATGGAAACACCAATCCATAATACAATTTACAATAGGAACACTTGCACTTTAACACTGAACAGAAGTGAGAAAGTGCGCAGAGACACTGAACCTGTAAAAACAGAGTCAAAACTAGGAGGTCAGAAAGGAAAAAAACAGGGGAAACATACCAAAAGATGCCAGATCTAACAGGGGCATTTATGGTTGTCGATAGATGTTGATGATGAGGAGAACCAGTTTCTAGAAAATTTTGTCAGAAGGGGTCCTTATGCCTAAAAAGGTTTGACAAGGGGGTCTCGACATCAAAAAGTTTGAAGACCACTGCTCTAGAGTCAGGAAGATAGAGGGTCGCCGTGGCGGCGCTCCCCCGAGGAGCCCCGAGGTCAGTGAAAACCTTCGACTGAGAGGCACGCAGAGTTGACTTGACTTCTCTGTGGTCCCTCTGAATCAGCGAGCAGGCCTTCAGTGCAGGCAGGGCCAGGGGTTGATATAGAGTGAGGTGTAGGGAGAGGGGAGTGGTGATGTGTTTTTGTGGTACCACAGTTTCAGGGTGGTTGAGTACAGGAGATATGCAGAGGGAGAGGCGGAAACACATGACAAGTGTCAAGTAGGGATGGTTCATGCTTCCTGCCTGTAGCTGTTAGCATCGTAGTTAGTGTTGCGCTCCCCCCGCCCCCCTTATCCCCGTGTCTTGAACCAGGCAACCGTCCTTCTACGTGCGCTTATTAGGTCTCGGCCTGCACCAGCGCTTGCGCTGGTCTGGCCGAGAGTTTTAGTAAGTGGGTTTTGGAAGTGCAAACACTGGCTTTCGGCTGGCGACCAGCTTGAGTTCACGATGGCTGCACGCGCAGCTGGCATCTGGGTTTCCTATCTCTTCCTCATTTCCTCGTCATGGCTCATTAACTCTCTGGACTCTGATGTTTCAATCGCAGCAGCAGCTCACATTACCAACTGAGGGCCCTGGACTACAGTCACATGAAAAACAACAGCGATTAGCATTGAAATGCAAGCTTTTTTTTGTCTAGTTAGAAATATTGCCTCGGTGGGTTGATTTCACCTTATAACGCTATTTGTTTTATATTGGGAGTCACAGCCTAATTAGCAGTATTTTTCTCTCTCACTGTTTTTTTAAAAAATATTTATTCGCACAAAGCTATATTTAAGGTTACTTTTTCCGCGTCACTTCTTCACTCTATTTAAACTCCACATCCCCCACTCTTATTGTCTCTCTCCCCTCTCTAATTCTCTCTCTACTTAATTAACTCTCCCCTCTCTATCTTTTTTAGCCTTTCATTCTCTCTCACCCCTTTATCTGTTTCTCTTTCAAACTCCTTCATTCACTCTCTCTCCCCTGCTTTCTCTCTCTCTATCCCGCTCCACTCTTTATTCTATGTACACCCTTTCTCTCTCTTTCTCTCTCACCACCCTCTCTAATTGGGCATTATATCTTCACTCTATCTCCCACTCGGCAACACCACAGCATCACTCAGCGGAACCACAGCATCAATCAGAGCCAGCACAGCATCAATCAGAGCCAGCACAGCATCACTCAGCACCAATACAACATCTCTCAACGCCATCACAGATCACTCAACGCCATCACAGCATCACTCAGTGCAACCACAGCATCACTCAGTGCAACCACAGCATCACTCAGTGCAAGCACAGCATCACTCAGTGCAACCACAGCATCACTCAGTGCAACCACAGCATCACTCAGTGCAACCACAGCATCACTCAGTGCAACCACAGCATCACTCAGTGCAACCACAGCATCACTCAGTGCAACCACAGCATCACTCAGTGCAACCACAGCATTACTCAGCACAACCACAGCATTACTCAGCGCCACCACAACATCGCTCCTCTTCACCACAGCATCACTCAGCGCCACCATAGCATCACTCAGCGCCACCACAGCATCACTCGGCGCCACCACAGCATCACTCGGCGCCACCACAGCATCACTCGGCGTCACCACAGCATCGCTCAGCACCGCCACAGCATCGCTCAGCACCGCCACTGCATCGCTCACCGCCACCACAGCATCACTCAGCGCCACCACAGCATCACTCAGCGCCACCACAGCATCACTCAGCGCCGCCACAGCATCACTCAGCGCCAAGACAATATCACTCAGCACCACCACAGCATCACTCAGCACCACCACAGCATCACTCAGCACCACAGCAGTATCACTCAGCAACACCTGAGTATCATTCAGCATCACCTCAGCATCGTCTCCGCAACAGTCACCACCACCACCACTACCACCTCAGCATCACTCAGCACCACCTCAGCCTGCTCTCGGAATCTGGCATCTGTTGATTCTCCCCTAGCGTCTGGCCGCTGCTAGTGTTATAATACAGGTACTAGTTCCCAACCTTCACCCTCCGATTGTTTATGCCCCCTCAAAAAAAAAGCTTTAACAAACAACCATTGCAATAGGCAGAAACAAGTTGCCAGCATTGCAAGAACAAAAGAAAACTGAGGACATTTTTTATTGTAAATACTTTTTTTAATATGGTCGTTCAGTTTTACATAATGCCTTCTTGGTCATATATAAAGTAACAAAAATGCTTCTGACACTTTTTTATTATAACTTTTCAGCATGCCGCACAGCAGCCACACTTCTCTACAGCACAGCTTGAAGACATTGGCAAAGTCAATAGCTCTGGCTAAACACTTATAAGGCCCCAAAGGCGAGACCTATTGGCTATGCCAATGCTTGTGTTTCTTCAAGTCTGGGAAGAAGGATTTGACTGAGATCTCGTATTAGGAATGCTTCATCTTTTCTTGTCTTTCTTTGTTCCCAATAACCCACGTCTCAATATGTTTTGGAATGGTGGAGAATGCAGATTTTTTGCACTATAGTACTCCTTGAGTATTACCACGCCATCACTTAAGCGGGATTGTTCACTTCGGGAAATCACCACACACTTATGGGTGAGTGACCACCACAGGGGGCTGGTGACTTTTCAGTTAGATGTGACGTATAGATGCCACGTTCAGAGTGGATAGAGCAAAGCAGGCAAGCTCCGCCTTTTCCCCCCTCCCTCACCGGAGGGTCCCGTAGCCCCTCAGTATCAAGGCTGCAATATTTCAGTTCCTCCTCTTAGTGAGACTTTATTATGTGCCTTCTTTCACTACTAGATGTGTGTTCTTCTGCCTACCGGTTCTTGGCTCTGGTAGCTTCCGTGCCACGTTTCTGCAGCTTCTGCACCTGCTGTTACTTACCTATGGTCCATTATCCTTGTTCCTCAGACTCTGGTACCTCCTATCCTGGGTTGCTCTGGTGCAGTATTTCCTATCTTTGGTCTCTAAGGCTGCAGCCCTTGCTACCTCGTGGTCCTGAAGGTGCTGTACCCTTTATCCTCTATTAATAAATGGGCTGAATCTGCTGTATCCAATTTCCGAGACTGCAGTACTTGCTGTCTCTTGGTTTGTGGCGGTAATGCCTTCTATGTCATTTTGCTGCAGCTGTGGTGTCTTTCTAGCCCTTTTGAGGGTGCAGTATGTGATGTCTCAATTTCATGAGACTGTCCCAACCACTGGTCCGTGATTTCTCATGAATACTCCTAATTGCAGATTCATCACCTTAGAATATTCTCCAGACTCCATCCAAAAACTTTCCTTCAGCAGTGCTTCCAGGCATGGCTAGGTGACACCATGTGTCTCCATGTTAGCTCCGTACTGCCATGGAAGTGCTTGAGCAGAGCTGCATAAAAGCGTCACCCATGCACGCTGATGTCCGTTGTTTTCTTTCTGTGCCTTCCGATGCGCATCAGATCTCCATTCCCAATTTTGCCAGTCTTCCGACGACTTCTAAATCGATTTTCTGTGGTCTGGATTGATGTCTCCTCAGAACAGTACAGGCTTCAAACATCCAGTGACTGTAGAAAACAAATGTCGGTAAGGACATGCACGTGGTTTGTTTCTGGTGTCTGTGCTCGGGCCATGACTCGAAGCAATGAGATAAATGTGCCCTCATGTAACTGAATGCGATCTGAGGCTCAGAGGAAAAGGTGTAGGTCGGCGAACACAAGAAGTCGCGGACATCACTCAAGTCCTGTTCCTGCTAAAAAACACCGGTACGGACTTGGTCCCACAACTGAGGCAAGTGATCGACATACCGTAAGACATTGAGCACAGTTGAAGTCCAAGTGCAGACCCCTACGCCCCTCCCCTCACTCGGAACATAAACAAGAAGGCATGAGGGGATAGTTATGTGAGTTGTTCACCTTCGAGGTCAACAGTTGGGGAGCAAATTCCTCAGCTGATCCCAGTGCAATCCGAGTTTCTCGGCGAACGGGGACTCCACAGCAGATTGAAGTCTTTAATGAGGATATGCTGCAGATTTGTGGTGTACTTTTGGCTTCCTCTGTTGCACCATTGAGCTCAAGGCATCAAAGGTGCCCCTAATTGGGTTACCACAGGTAGATATTCCTTCCTTGGCACTCTCTAACTCCATGTGATCCACCATGGGCTCTGTACTTACTGGCACAAGCTTCCACTCTTGCTCCAAGACCTGTGCCAAGCCATTCCACATTGATGCGGTATCAACCGCACCGGAAGAGGATCCAGTGCTGATTCTGATGTCGGACACCAAACCGATTTAGGCTTCATCTCGACCAGTGTCGCACTACAGGATTACAAAAACGTAACCAGTCATAGATTTTGACTCTGTCTTGGTCACTCTACCAAGGTGGACATGCCTACAGAGGCTCTATTATCTTTTTGGCTTTGACTCAGAACAAGGGACACCCCAGGATCGGGATGATGATGGTGGGGATGGAAAGAGTCCCCCCTCCATTTCACAGATAACTTTTACATGGATTTACAAGAGGCCAGAGGGCTTGACATCTCACCTAATGCAGGATTTGCCTCATCCTTTTGGCCACTAATGGAACAAAAGTGTCTCTTGTGCAGTGTTGTCCAGAGGGCAGCTGTGGGCCTAGATTTACAGCTGCCCTCAATTGAGACCAAAACAAATTTCCTTATGGAAATTTTGCATCCTGTGCCATCCACGTCTGATTTTGCTCCCTTTTAACAAGACCATCACCGATACCTTAACCCCTTCGCTGCTAGGCCTTTTCCCCCCCTGTGCTAAGCCTTTTTATGGCTATTTGGGGTAGTTCGCGCTTAGGCCCCTGTAACGTTTTGACCACATAAGGTATCCACGCCAAATTTGCGTCCTTTTCTTCCAACATCATGGGGATTCTAAAGGTTCCCTGGGTTTGTGGATTCCCCTGGAGGGGACCCAGAAATTAGCCAAAATACAGCTACATTTTTTTTTTTTTTTAGTAAAAATGGGAAAAAAGTGCTGCAAATGAAAGCGTCTGGTTTTTTCCCTGCAAATGGTATCAACAAAGGGTTTGTTGGGCTGAAATCACCATTTTCCCAGCTTTCAGGGACTGACAGACTTTTGTCAGAAAACCAACATTTTTTACACAGTTTTGGCATAGCCTATTTTTGCTATTTTTTTGTGCTTTCAACCTTCTTCCAGTTAATGGTAGAAATGGGTATGAAAACAATAATGGATCCTAGAAGGCTATACATTTTAGAAAAGTAGACAACATTCTGAATTCAGCAAGGGGTCATTTGTGTAGATCCTTCATGGTTTCTTTATAGTAATTAAGAGTGGAAAATAGGAAAAATTGAAAATGCGTTGAAAAAAAACAGTCATTTGTGCCAACGTTTTCACCTGTAACTTCTTCTAATTATGACAGATGTTTGAAAGCAATATACCGTTACATCCGCTGGACATTTCTGGTTGTGGGGATATATAGGACTTGTAGGTTCACCAAGAACCCGACGAACCCAGAGCCAATTACTGAGCAGCGTCTTGCAATGGTTTTTTATTATGTACTGGGTATATAGCAGTTCATTTGGGAAAATATATACAGTGAAAAATCTGGATGAAGGACACCTATGTATTTCTGAAATTGGAACAAAATATAGAGTTTAGAAACAGGAGGTATTTGCACATTTCCGAAATTGTGAGTACCCATACTAGCATGAGAATTATAGGTCATTTTTCAAAATGACTTCTTTTTTACACATCGTCTTTTATTTGGAAGGCAGAAATGCATCGAAAGTCAATAGGTAATAACAGTTGCTCTACAATTCTGCGTTACCCTAAGTCTCCCGATAAAAATGGTACCTCTCTTGTGTGGGTAGGCTTAGTGCCCGCGACAGGAAACGGCCCAAAACGCAACGTGGACACACCACGTTTTCACAGTGAAAACCGACCCTATTTTTGCAAAGTGCCTAGCTGTAGATTTTGAACCCTAGCTCTGCCAGCACCTAGGGAAACCTAGCAAACCTATACATTTTTGAAAACTAGACACCCGGGGGAATGCAGGATGGGGTGACTTGACTGGCTCTCACCAGGTTCTGTTACCCAGAATCCCTTGCAAACCTCAAACTTCGTCAACAAAACCACATTTTCCCCACATTTCTGTGGTGGAAAGTTCTGAAATCTGTGTGGATCCACAAATTTCCTACCACCCAGCGTTCCCCCAGGTCTCCTGATAAAAATGGTACTTCACTCGCGTGGGTGGGTCAAGTACCCGCGGCAGGCAAGGGCCCAAAACCTGTTGAGACGACATCAAAATTACTTATCACAAAACAACCTGGTTTTGCAAGGGGGGGTCCCCTGGGTGTTTGGCCCCGGGCTCGGCAGCCATCTTGGGAAACTACCAAACCCACACATTTCTGAAAACTAGACATCCGGGGGAGTCCAGAAAGGTATGGCTTGCGTGGATCCCCCAGCGTTTCCCTACCCAGAATCCCCTGCAAACCTCAAATTTTGCTGAAAAAATCAAATTTTTCACACATTTCTGTGTGGGAAAGTTGTAGGATCACTGGGCAGACACAAATTTCCTACCACCCAGTGTTCCCCCAGGTCTCCCGATAAAAATGGTACCTCACTTGTGTGGGTAGGCATAGTGGCTGCAACAGGAAATGGCCCAAGTCATACTGTGGAGACTTCAAAATTACCTATAACAAAACTACCTGGTTTTGGGGGGGGCACCAGTTTTTTTTTTTCTACCCCGGGCTCGCCGCCATCTAGGGAAACCTACCAAACCCACACATTTCTGAAAACTACACACCTTGGGGTATCCAATGAGGTATGGCTTGCGTCGATCCCCCAACGTTTCCCTACCCAGAATCCCCTGCAAACCTCAAATTTAGCTGAAAAAAACACATATTTTTGCGTGGAATCACCATGCCGGCACAAATGTCCTACCACACAGCGTTCCCCTCAGTCTCCCAAGTAAAATGATACCTCACTTGTGTGGGTGTCCAAAGCAGAATTGGCTAAAAACGTATTTTTTTAAAAATGTAGCGCTTAGAATTCTCGGTGCTATTCACTTAAGCCCTATGTTTTGGGCTCTTCCCAGGCCTTTGGCCCACCCACACAAGTGAGGTATCATTTTACTCCGGAGAAAAGGGGAACTCTGGGTGGTAGGACATTTGTGCCGGCACGGTGATCCCACGCAAAAATGTAAGGAAAAAGTGATTTTTGTTTCAGCTAAATTTGAGGTTTGCAGGGGATTCTGGGTAGGGAAACGTTGGGGGATCTACGTAAGCCATACCTCATTGGACTCCCCAGGGTGTCTAGTTTTCAGAAATGTGTGGGTTTGGTAGTTTCCCAAGATGGCCGCCGAGCCCGGGACCAAAAACCCAGGGGACCCCACTTGTAAAACCAGGTTGTTTTGCGATAGGTAATTTTGATGTCGCCTCAATAGGTTTTGGGCCCTTGCCTGTCGCGGGTACTTGACCCACCCACGCGAGTGAGGTACCATTTTTATCGGGAGACCTGGGGGGAATGCTGGGTGGTAGGAAAATTGTGGTTTTTCTGACACCAGAATATTATGACCCAGTAATGCAAGGAAAACGCGTGACTATAGTCACATTTTGAGGTTTGCATGACACTGTGAGTAAAAAAACTTGTTGGGATCCATGAGAGGCACACCACCCAGCACTCCCCATTTTTTTTGTTACTTTACAGAAATATCTAAAGTTGGTAAATTTTCCCTAGAGACAGACTACACCTTAGAACAGAAAGACCGATGAGACAAATATGACTGCCTAGCCATCTGTTCCTCAAGTACACACACATACTGGTTGGATTTGGCACGAGGGTGAGTGAAAGGTTCAAAATGTATATTTTATTAACAAGAGATTTCACAAAAAGGAAATGCACTGTTAATAATTAAAAGGTTAAAAACCTGAACCAATGACTCACAGCTCGTGAGCTGTAAAGCCACGACAAGGCACCAACCTCTTTACAGGCCATTCACACACCTTTCATACTTGACACACACTTTCACACCACCAGCTGCGGCCCCAGCACATTACAACACTCACATCCACAGACAATGTGGAGATAATGTACAGTCTGGCAGAGAGAGACAGAAAAGACAAATATTACTTCAAAATGAACAATTCCTTAAGTACTCAAGAAACGGTGTATATCCAATTCCGCAAATCCTTAAAAACCTGGCTCTTCAACCAATAATCTTTAAGCTGCTATCCATTCCTAGATCTGGTTGGTGCCGGGAAACCCTTTTTGGGTAGCTGTTGCGCCTTACAAATTTAATTAATAATAATAATAAACTCACACATACTGGTTGGATTTGGCACGAGGGTGAGTGAAGGTTCAGAGCGTAAAATTATTTTAACAAGAGATTTCACAAAAAGGAAATGCACTGTTAATATTTAAATGGTCAGTCAGTCAAAAAACTTTATTTCGACCTTATAGGTCATAAAAGCACATAAGAAAA
The DNA here is from genome assembly GCA_963921515.1 of Calotriton arnoldi. NCBI lineage: Eukaryota > Metazoa > Chordata > Amphibia > Caudata > Salamandridae > Calotriton > Calotriton arnoldi. Next base: position 401,034 of record CAWUFW010008840.1, on the reverse strand, counting down.
ACAACATTAAAATACATTTTAGAGAAGTAGAACAATGCAATAAAACATCATAAAAGGTATGAGCATTGGTTCTGTATTTACAATTAGAACACTATAAAATTATGCAAAGTTGTTAATGCAATCTTGAATGTGGTCCCTCATAGCAACTCTTAATCCCATTTTAAGTGTAGTTCAATATACTATAGATTTTGAGGTTTCTACATTAGTTGCGAGGGAGAACCAATCATTCATATTTTTAAGCAATTAATTAGTTCATTAGAGAAAAATAACTAGCAATATTTAAAACCTTTTGATTTAGGCTTAAAATGCGTAAAATTATGATAAAGTCCAGATTAAAACACTAAAGTTGTATAAGAAAAAAAGCTAGAGGATAATTGATATCAAAAAAATAATCATACAGTAGCTGTATGAGGGGAAAGGATGGAATGGAATATAAAAGAAGAGAGAGTTACTATAAGGCTAGGGGGTTTTCTGAATCGGTTTTCTTTAAGATGCCCCAACGTATGCACCACATCGAGTGTAGGTATCGAGAGATGGCAAACACAATAAGTATATCTGTTTCGTGCTTAAAAAGCCTATAAACCTCCATGTGGAGCCTAATCCCCATATTTCTACACAATTTTAGGAGCCACGGCGACCTTGGCCTTCCATAAGCGGGGCAGAAAAAAAGGACGTGCGTTTCAGTTTCTTCAACTAAGTCACATCCTGGGCAGTCAAGTTTATGGGCTCCATGCCATTTATTTGTAAATGCTCGAAGCGGGAGCACCCCGTGTCTAAATTGGAGGAAAAGTTTTTGGGCCATAAGCGGTTGGATGTGATCGAGAACCGATTCTAACCTGTAATGTTGCTTAACATCCAGAAACCTTGCGGTTAAACTGCCAGACCTAGGCCCCTGGCATAGTAGAGACAATTTAAATTCTCTGTGGGAGTCCAGTAGTACTTTTTTTGAAATTGTAGGGCAAGTCTCTTCTGGTGTTGTCCACAAGTTTACCCTCCCTAAGGCCTGGCACAAGTTTCTAATATAAACAAGCCAAGGGAGTTTCCCTGCGCCATGAAGGCTCTTAACATCCTTCAACTTTTCTTTGTAGTCGGCTAGTTCAGGAGTGCTCCAGAGGCGTCGCCAGTATAGGAGGGGTCTGGAGGAGGCTACATCTGCAATGGGACTGATCCCTAGGTCCATCCTAAGCGGAATTAGGGGCGTGATTTCTGGGAGGCCCAACAGTTGCCTTAAGAATGTATTCTCAGGCATTGATAGGGAGGTAGATGGACAATGACCCCATACTTCTGCCCCATATAATGCTGCTCCCCTCACCTGGGTTTTATAGATTTCTGCTACGGGGCCTATCACCTTATGCGAACAGCTCTTATAAACTTTTAGGATTCCCCCCGTGGACTGGGACAGTTTTAGACTAGCTTTTTTTATTTGTGTCCCCCATTCCATCTTTTCGGTTAGTGTGATCCCTAGGTAGTCAAAGATAGACACTCTCTCTAGGGCCCTTCCGTCTAATCGGGGAAGTGGGCAATTTATGGTGTTAGCATTAAAAACCATATACTTGGTTTTTTGAAGGTTAATTTCCAGTCCCCGATTTTTGCAGAAGGAACTGAATACCTCGAGCACCCTCTGCATGCCCATAGAAGATTTGGAGAGTAAGAGCGTATCGTCCGCGAACATAAGAGCTGGTATTTTGCGGTTTGCCAGCCTAGGCGCATCAATGTCTCTCCCCTCTAGCAGAGTTTCAATTAAACTGTTTAAAAAAAGTGAAAAGAGTGTCGGAGCCAGAACACATCCCTGGCGCACCCCTTTCTTTACAGGGAAGGGAGCGGAGAGTTCTCCATTTTTACCATATCTTATTTGGGCATAATTGTCCTGGTGCAAGCGTTTCAGTTGGAAGCAAAGATATTCTGGTACTCCCATATCACGGAGTATACCCCACAACTGATCACGCTGCCCCAAGTCAAAAGCGGATTTGAGATCCACGAATGTGAGATAGAGGCTGCCACCCTCAAGTCACGGTTTTCCAGTGGATGAGTTGTAATCTAAAGATCTGGTCAATGGTGGAAGTCCTGGCCCTAAACCCTGCTTGTAAGGGTGTCAATACGTTGTTCTCTTCTATCCAGGATTGCAGGCGCCCCAAAAGTACACGGGCGAAGAGTTTTTGGGTGACGTCAAAGAGACTAATAGGGCGATAATTTGCTGGATTTAACGGGGAGCCCTTTTTAGGTCTCGGCCTGCACCAGCGCTTGCGCTGGTCTGGCCGAGAGTTTTAGTAAGTGGGTTTTGGAAGTGCAAACACTGGCTTTCGGCTGGTGACCAGCTTGAGTTCACGATGGCGTGCACGCGCAGCTTGCATCTGGGTTTCCTATCTCTTCCTCATTTCCTCGTCATGGCTCATTAACTCTCTGGACTCTGATGTTTCAATCGCAGCAGCAGCTCACATTACCAACTGAGGGCCCTGGACTACAGTCACATGAAAAACAACAGCGATTAGCATTGAAATGCAAGCTTTTTTTTGTCTAGTTAGAAATATTGCTTCGGTGGGTTGATTTCACCTTATATCGCTATTTGTTTTATATTGGGAGTCACAGCCTAATTACCAGTATTTTTGTCTCTCACTGTTTTTTTTTTTTAATATTTATTCGCGCAAAGCACAAAGCTATATTTAAGGTTACTTTTTCCGCGTCACTTCTTCACTGTATTTAAACTCCACCCCCCCCCCACTCTTATTGTCTCTCTCCTTCTCTCTCTCCCCTCTCTAATTCTCTCTCTACTTAATTAACTCTCCCCTCTCTATCTTTTTAGCCTTTCATTCTCTCTCACCCCTTTATCTGTTTCTCTTTCAAACTCCTTCATTCACTCTCTCTCCCCTTCTTTCTCTCTCTCTATCCCGCTCCACTCTTTATTCTATGTACACCCTTTCTCTCTCTTTCTTTCTCACCACCCTCTCTAATTGGGCATTATATCTTCACTCTATCTCTCACTCGGCAACACCACAGCATCAATCAGAGCCAGCACAGCATCAATCAGAGCCAGCACAGCATCACTCAGCACCAACACAACATCTCTCAACGCCATCACAGCATCACTCAACGCCATCACAGCATCACTCAGTGCAACCACAGCATCACTCAGCACAACCACAGCATTACTCAGCACAACCACAGCATTACTCAGCACAACCACAGCATCACTTAGCGCCACAACAGCATCCCTCCGCAACACCACAGCATCACTCAGCACCACCATAGCTTTACTCAGCGACACCACATCATCACTCAGGGCCAACACTGCATCACTCAGCACCACCACAGGATGACTCAGCACCACCACAGGATGACTCAGCACCACCACAGGATGACTCAGCACCACCACAGGATGACTCGGCACCACCACAGGATGACTCGGCATCACCACAGGATGACTCAGCACCACCACAGGATGACTCAGCACCACAGGATGACTCTGCACCACCACAGCATCGCTCAGCGCCACAACAGCATCGCTCAGCGCCGCCACAGCATCGCTCAGCGCCGCCACAGCATCGCTCAGCGCCGCCACAGCATCGCTCAGCGCCGCCACAGCATCCCTCAGGGCCGCCACAGCATCCCTCAGGGCCACCACAGCATCCCTCAGGGCCACCACAGCATCACTCAGGGCCGCCACAGCATCACTCAGGGCCGCCACAGCATCACTCAGCGCCGCCACAGCATCACTCAGCGCCGCCACAGCATCACTCAGCGCCGCCACAGCATCACTCAGCGCCGCCACAGCATCACTCAGCGCCGCCACAGCATCACTCAGCGCCGCCACAGCATCACTCAGCACCACCACAGCATCACTCAGCAACACCTGAGTATCATTCAGCATCACCTCAGCATCGTCTCCGCAACAGTCACCACCACTACCACCTCAGCATCACTCAGCACCACCTCAGCCTGCTCTCGGAATCTGGCATCTGTTGATTCTCCCCTAGCGTCTGGCCGCTGCTAGTGTTATAATACAGGTACTAGTTCCCAACCTTCACCCTCCGATTGTTTATACCCCCTCAAAAAAAAAGCTTTAACAAACAACCATTGCAATAGGCAGAAACAAGTTGCCAGCATTGCAAGAACAAAAGAAAACTGAGGACATTTTTTATTGTAAATACTTTTTTTAATATGGTCGTTCAGTTTTACATAATGCCTTCTTGGTCATATATAAAGTAACAAAAATGCTTCTGACACTTTTTTTATTATAACTTTTCAGCATGCCGCACAGCAGCCACACTTCTCTACAGCACAGCTTGAAGACATTGGCAAAGTCAATAGCTCTGGCTAAACACTTATAAGGCCCCAAAGGCGAGACCTATTGGCTATGCCAATGCTTGTTGTAAATGGGAATGATTTCTGCCCCAGCCCATGTGGGGGGGGAACGCCATGCCTTGTAAAATGGCATTAAAAAATGACCACAAGTAGGGTGCCCAGATTGTGGGTTCAGATCGGAATAAGTCGCCTCGAATTTTATCAAGCCCTGGTGCTTTGGCTGGGGGTAGCTTGGCCAGTGCCTCTGTAATCTCCTTCATTGTGCAGGGTGGAGCGTCTGGGTATGGGTACATCCCCTCTAGGGTTTCAATTTCTACCCAACCCTCATTATCTATAGTCCTTGAGTATAAGGATTTATAATGAGATCTCCAAACTGCCTCCCCTATGTTTGGTACTATAGCCGTTTGGCCTTCAGATTTCCCTGTCTTAACTAGATTCCAGAAGCCTTTCATATCACGGTTATCCAGTGCTGTTTTTATAGCTTCCCATTTGTCGTTTTCCCAGCTGATCTTTGCTCTAGATACAATCTTCCTATACTGCTCCCTGGTTTCCTTAATTCTGGGCCTGTCATTCATTCTAATAGAAATTAAGAGAGCATGCTTGGCCACCTTGCACTGTTTATTATACCATGGGTGCCATGGTTTAGTGTTTGGCCTAGATTTATTATGAATAAAAAAAAATTGCGCTATAACAGAAAACAGATTCTGATAATTTTTTGCAAAAGTCGGTTGGGGAGCCGGACTGCTACTGGTCATGGGTAGACGAAACGCGGCTTCTAATAAAGGGACAATTTGTTTGTATAGGGAGGCCAGTTTATCCGGTGATTGTACAAGTTCCCCCCCAGCGTACCCTCCTTCCTCCTTCCACCAGTACCAATGTTGGTTTTGGGTTTGATTGTGTACTGGGGGGGGGGCTTCAGAAAACGGAAGCAACAATTCCAAAGCCAAAGGGTTGTGGTCACTCTCGTGGGGTGACCTTAAAATCAAGGACCCTATACCGTAGACTGACGTCTACCAGAATATAATCTAAAATTGAGGCTTGCCCAAGCCTGTTAAAAGTGAAGTTCCCAGGATTATCAGATGGCAGTCGGGCATTACACGCCCTCAATGAGTGGCTAAGAGTAAGTGCGTTCATTTGCAGGACTAAAGGGGTCCATGCCCGTATTGGAGGGATATTAGGTGCTGGGCTTGACCAAACCGAGTCCTCCTCAGTTGTGATACTAGAGGATAGGCTGTTCAGGGGCTCGAATTGGCAGTTAATGTCCCCTCCTATGATGACCCAACAATCCTCCGGTAAGGTGGAGAGGAATGAGGAGAGGCAATCAAGTGTTTGGTAGGATTGCCCATAGCTTACGGGCCAAGAGTATACATTAATTAGTGCGATCCTCCTAAAATTGGGAAAGGAGAGAAGAACACACAAAATATCAGATGAGGAGGTCTCTAACTGTTTAACGTTACATCCCAAATGAACTCCCACCCATGTACACAGGGCCCCCGAGGGTCTCCCCCTAGCCCCCTGGACTGCTGGGATGGAGTACGACACATAGCCCACTCTAAATGTATCCACCCTCGACCATGTTTCCTGGAACAGGCATAACTCATTTTGCTCTATAAATGCCCCCCAATCTGGAAGATCCAATTTCGAGTTAAGACCTGCTATGTTCCAGGATAAAATCTGCATACTTGACGGTGTTATAATAGCTTTAGAAGCCTGGAGGGGAGAACTTTCCCTCAGTGGAACTAGGTGTGTTTCTAGAGTTCCTGCCCTTCCCCTTAGGCTGTTTCCATATTCCCTAGTTGGAGTTCTAGGTGGAGAGGGGATATAGTCTATCAAGCTGCCCTCGCTACTCTGTTCCTTAGCTCCTTTTTTTTTCCCTGTGTCCATCCTTGTACGCTGAACCATCCTGGTGTAAGTGTCCTGAACTAATCTCATGGTTGTCACTCGGCCCTTTATTAAGTGGATCAGATTGGTTTAGTCAATCTACCTGATTTAAGGAACTAAATCTGTTCTTAACAGGTATATTGTATATCACTGATGGTGGACGATCCCAACCTATTTGTGGTGTTGCTTCGCCATAATCCCTCATCCCCCAGCCCCTGGCCACATTTCCTTCCTGGTGGGGCATTAGCCTGGGGGGATAAAAGTAACCCAGGGGCAAAGGAAAAATGCCCCCAGTTTCCCTAGGGTAGCCCCAGTTTAAGAAGTGTTGGGCAGAACGAGTGTCTCTAAAATTGTCAAGACACAATCCCCAGCTGTGTCCTTTCGCCTCCATCCCAGCCAGCTTACCCTGCGTGTAAGTAGGATTTTACTATGATCTTGGAAGGGGAGGGGCCTATTTTTAGTTAACCAGTGAATACATTTATTTTTAAGTTCAACCTGCGTCTCCCTTAAGCCCCTTTCTAACTCGGGTATCCCAGCTAGTATAATAACATAGGGAGTCGAGGCTGGGGGCAGGTCAGTGCATGGTAAGATAGACTGGGTTTCCCTTGAGTGTGTGGGTGGTGAGGTCCTCTTGCGGGCCTCCTGATGGTTTTCAACTGGTTGATGGTCAATCGGACTTGGTGTAGTGGGTGTTATCCTATTTACAGGTACGGGTCGAGAGCAGGAGGGTGGCCTTTGTTGAAGGCAGGGTGGTTCCCAACTCTGGGGTGGGGGGGCAATCTAAGGATGGGAACAGTATCCTTTTGCACAGCTATGTTAGGCCCTATAAAGACAGAGGATACATCTGGAATAGTTGTTGTTACCGGTTTTTGGTATAAGGGCAGCTCTGTGTCAAGGGATCTAGAAGGCTCAATTACTCTAAGAATGGAATCAACTTTACCCACCCAATGGTCCACCAATGATGATAAATTGTCAATTCGTGTTGTTACAGCAACAAGTTCATTTTTAACAGTCAAACTAAAGTGGGCTTTGCGGTCCAAAACCAACTTGGACACCCACACGGGTTGCTCTAATGTCATTTGCAGATGCGTGCCTATTTGTTGTACTCCCGAAGATCTGTTTGGTGGCGAGTCAGTTACTTGTTTATTCCGCTTTGGTCCCTTATGTGTTGCGGGTTTCCGTTTCCCTCCTTTCTTCTTTCCGTCGCCACCCATTGGAATCTTGGGGGCATGACCTGCTCCTGACTTTGCTCGTGTGCTTGGGGGCTCAGGGTCTGGAGTGACGTTTGGGGTTAGGGGTTGTGACACAATTCCACAGTCAGATAAGGTAGGGCTAAGGGCTAAATTCGGTGTTATTGAGAGACGTCTCTCAGTGCGCTCTATTTCATTTGAAACAGCGCCTATAGCCTGCTGCAACATCTTGTCAATTGCCGTTGGTTGGGCGCTTGAGGATGCAGATGGGGCTTTCTGCCGGGTAGAGGGGCCTTTAGATGGAGTAGTGCGTTTACCCATGGCTGCTTGTGGATAAATTTCAACAGAACATGTGTGTCTTAGTAGCTTGGGGGGAAGGAGGCAGGCAATGTATACTTATAATTAGACTGACCTTAGAGTTGCCTGCTAAGTTCCGGCCGTCCCGCGGTCCTACGTCCGAAAAGTGACGCCAAGGGGGGTGGCCCAGCCCAGTCTCATCCGGTCTAAGACGGGCACAGACGGGCCCGCCCGCGCGGGTCCCGCGCTGCGAGAGCCCGCTGCAGCTTTTCTAGCGCCTCCTGGCGCTTTGCAGTGACGTTGGCGGCCTTCCGCCGCTGGGTGCCTGGTGTGCGTTGCCCCCCCTGGCCCGAGAAACAAACAGGAGCAAGTGGCAGGTGAGAGCGGGTCCCGCAGTGCGAGAGCCCGCTGCAGCTTTTCTAGCGCCTCCTGGCGCTTTGCAGTGACGTTGGCGGCCTTGCGCCGCTGGGTGCCTGGTGTGCGTGGCCCCCCTGGCCCGGAAAACAAACCGGAGCAAGTGGCAGGTGAGAGCGGGTCCCTGAATCAATGACTTGCAGCTCGTGAGCTGTAAAGCCACGGCAAGGCACCAACCTCTTTACAGGCCATTCACACACCTTTCATACGTGACACACAAGACCATTCACACCGCCAGCCGCGGGCCCAGCACATTACAAATTTCACATCAACAGACCGCGCCATTCAAGGGCCCATCACTTTCATACGCCCACATGACTGACACAGCAATCACACCGGCTGGTGGTTGACATAGTGTCTGCAGTGGCTAGCAGAGTGTGTAATGACCAGCAGCAAGTCGCTACTCACACACTGCCAGCCCACGCGCACCGCCAGCCAAGCACCATCCCACCCACACTGCCAGCTAAGCGCCAGCCCACGCACACTGCCAGCTAAGCGCCAGCCCATGCACACCGCCAGCCAAGCACCAGCCCACCCACACCGCCAGCCCACGCATACCGCCAGCCAAGCGCCAACCCACACACACGGCCAGCCAAGCGCCATTCCACACACACTGCCAGCCAAGCGCCAGTCCACGCACACCGCCAGCCAAGCGCCAGTCCACGCACACCGCCAGCCAAGCGCCAGTCCACGCACACCGCCAGCCAAGCGCCAGTCCACGCACACCGCCAGCCAAGCGCCAGTCCACGCACACCGCCAGCCAAGCGCCAGTCCATGCACACCGCCAGCCAAGCGCCAGTCCACGCACACTTCATTACATTTTTTTTTAACAAGAACGAAAACACAAACCAATTGCAACTAGATACAAAACTATAACTACAAAAACAATAGCAGTAGCTCATCTTTCTAATGCCAACCGTGAAACTGAACAACAACTTTATAAAACCATACAGACCAGACAGTACACTATTAGACTCACGGTTGCTCCCAAAAACTCTTTTGAGCATGATACATTCTGAAACATGTGGGCACACACAGCCCAGGATTAGAAGGACAATCGGCACAGTGCATACGACTCTCCTTCCGCATACCTCTTCGCAAGCAGACTCTACATCTCTTACAGGGATTGGTTTTTTTGGGCGTGGGAGGAATTAAATCAGGAAAGTGGCGATCTTTCAATCTAGCCACATCCTCCACCACTCCAACTCTAGGAACACTTGCCTGTTCCACTACACAAGGCTGCCTATCACAGATTCCTGAAACTGAACAAAAGTCATCTTTGACGCAGGAGTACACTCCTTGAACACAACAAAAGCATTAAAAGTTGCTAAATTGAAGAGATGGATGGCCAACTTCTTATGCCAAATGTACGCCTTACGAACAGCAGTGTAAGGTTCCAACCTCTGATCTACTCTATCGACACCACCCATGTGCTTATTGTAGTCTACAATGCACACAGGTTTGCGCACTTCAGCAACCTGACCCCAAACAGTCACAGGTGAAGTACTCTCATCATGCATGGTAGTCAGCATGTACACATCCCTCCTGTCCACAAATTTCACAGCTAGCAGTTCCAAACTACGCAAGGCACTGCACTGTCCCCTCTGAAGCTTTTTGCAAACAAGCTCTTTTGGGTAACCTTTACGGTTAGAGCGGATTGTGCCGCAAGCAATAGTGTCCGCTTTGAACAATTCCTTAACTTCTACACTGCTGTGCAATTGTTTATCAAGGTACAAATGGTGACCTCTGTTAAACAGTCCTCTAGCAAGAGCCCACACAATTTTCTCAGAAACTCCAAAAGTGGACGGACAACCAGGGGGGGTCAATAGTGGTATCCCTACCAGTGTACACCCGGAAATTTTAGACATATCCTGTCCTACCCTCAGACAACATATACATCTTAATTCCATAACGTGCCCTCTTGCTAGGAATGTACTGCCTAAAAACCAAACGGCCCTTGAACAGGACCAAAGACTCATCAACAGCTATTTCTTTCCCTGGCGTATAGATCTCTGAAAATCGATCTACAAAGTGATCAAGAACGTGCCGAATCTTAAAAAGACGGTCACAGTCAGGGTGATCTCAGAATTCATAAAAGAGGTGGTGGGCTAGCGATTGTCTATCGCAACTCGCTTGTAGCCAGCTTCACACCAATGCCTCATTTAGACTGCGAGGCACTTGGGTTCAGTATTAATCTGAACAAATCCTATACATTCCAAGGATTGCTTGTATATCGGCCTTCCGGTCCAAGAATGGGCTTTATTGACAAAATCCAATCCTTTATGGAGTCCAGTGTCTAATACATAAGGCTCTTCACTGTACCAATCCGCTTTATTTTCAGGAACGATTCACATGGTATGCGCCAAGTAGGACATTAAGATCTAGCTCGGCGCACATGGTCCTGATCCCCAGAATCAAACTAGCTAACTGGGGCGGCAGAATGCTGACCTTCCGGGGGGGGGGGGGGGAAGCTATGGAACTCCCTTCCTCTTGCCCTCCAGTCTCAATCTAGCTTGCAGCTATTCAGAAGGCAGCTAAAGACCTGGCTCTTTCCTTCGGGTAACAATAAAATCACTCAGACCTAACTCAGTTTGTTGCCATGTCCTCAGTCCTTGATCCGCCCAGCGCTAAGACACCTCCGGGTAATGCGCGCTTTATAAAATCAATTCACATCTCGTGGCAACGCCAAAGCATTATCAACAAAATGCAGCATCTGAAGCAAAAGTAGATACCGATCACGACTCATAATTGCAGTAAATATGGCCGTTGCCATCAAGGGACTGGTAGACCAATATGAAGCCAGGGACGGCTTCCTTATCAAGCCCATCAAAAAAGTCAAACCCAAAAACTTCTTCATCTCATCCAGATTTGTGGGAGTCCACCGGGTAGCTCTAGAGCGGGGCCTAAGTCTGGCACTGTTGTCCCTCAAAAACTGTTCAGCATACAAATTATATTCAAACAACAGGAGAGAGAGGGTGATACACACACTCTTAGTCCCCCTAGGGCTTTTATAAGTAAACAACAGAAGAGTGTAAACGACTAAAAAAGGAGAGGAGAGCCAGCAGCATAAAATCACAAAAAATTGTAAAAAGAACCCTCACTCACCAACCTAGTTTGGTGAGTGAGGGTTCTTTTTACAATTTTTTGTGATTTTATGCTGCTGGCTCTCCTCTCCTTTTTTAGTCGTTTGCAGCATACAAATTAGTCTGCTCAACAATCTCAGCCAAAAATATATCATCCATAAACAACTGAAAAAACTGTATAGGCAAAAAAAATTCACAATCCACTCTACAACCTGCATCACCACTAAAGGCAGGCAACACCGGCTGCACCATGTTTGGATCAACCCAAAGTCCAGCACTTCCAGTAGGAAGCCTTGCAGCCTCAGGCTGCAATCCCGATGTCTCTTGCTGCACCATCGACACATCAGTGTCCTCCTCTAAAACAGGCACTTCATCCGCACCGAGAGTGTACCTTCATCATCAGATGATTCCTCGTGGACAGAAAACTCACTGCCAGAATCTTGCACTCCCTCCTCTCCTTCAGACGGACTGTCAGTCTCGTAATCCTGCTCAGAGGACGATTCAAAAAGCATACCAACCACCTGCTGAGCAGTAATCTACGGCTAGCCATAATCCTTACTAATAAAGGTAACTTGTCAAACAAGTCAACAACAACAAACACTTTGTAAAATAAGTAATAAACAAAATGTGTCTTTATCACAAAGACCTATATACTCCAAAACTATACCACTCACTTGCCAGAAGCAGCTAAACTCACCACCACCTACTCTGCACAGACGCAGTAAGGATCAACAATATCCCACTAAAAAAGAAAAAGAAAAAAGAAAATTACACATATGACGATGCAAAACACACTGCAAAGAATTTCATGCTCAAAACACTAACTAAATATGCTGCCATTATGACACCACTTACAAAAAAATTCATTCATGCATGACAATAATACTCATTTGGAGTAAACACAACAAAATACATTTCTTACCAAATAAATGCAACTACGCAAAACTGCAGAACAACCACTGCCGAAACCGCAAACAGGAATCAAAAGCTTTACACTAGAATAAAAAGGAGAATAAAACATTACAATCACATATGCAAATAATGCACCAGTCCACACACAATCCACCAGCCAAGCTAAGGGGTAGGTGGGCCTCAGAGTATAAATAAAATATTCACCCCCGTAAAAGGGGAGCAACCCTTGCCCAAGAGGCCACTCCCCAACACCAAAATTTAAAAAACCCTGGTGTCTAGTGGCTTCTGTCCCCTTTGGGGACAGATGGGCCTAAAAACATACTACTGATCTGCCACCCAAAGAGGGCAGAAATGGCCACAATCATCCTCCCATAAAGGGGAGCGACCCTTGTCCAAGGGGCCGCTCCTCAACATCAAAAAAAAAAATCCCTAGTGGCCATACAAAAAAAAAAAATCAGCTGATCTCCCTAGGGGGGCAGAAACGGCGAAATTAATGCTCCCCAAAGGGGAGCGACCCTTGCCCAAGGGGCCACTCCCCACAAATGAATCCCTGGTGGTCTAGTGGGCCACTTAAATGTTTTTTTTTTTTTTTAAATGGCGAGATCTGCCCCTTAGGGGGGCAGACACAGCCAAAAAACATTGCCCCCAAAAGGGGAGCGGCCCTTGCCTAAGGGGCCGCTCCCCGCAAACAGTTAATCGCATTTCAAATAAATAAATATTCCCTGGTGTCTAGTGGGCATTCCTGCTGCACGATCGTGCAGCAGGAATGCTCAAAAGAGGCATCTGGGGAAAGAAAAACCCTTTCCCCCGATGCCTCTTTTGTTTAAATGCCCCCCTCCCCCGAGGAGAAATTTGCCTCCTCTTTGCAGGACGTGCCGGAAGCAAATGGCTTCCAGCGCGTCCGGAATCCTCTAATGACGTGGAGGTGGGGGCGGGGGGAGGCAGGGGAAGGGCTGCCCCTGCCTTCCCCGGTGGAGGCACCTTAAAGGGCGGCCCACGGGGGGAGCGCCAGCGCTTCCCCCCCGTGGGTGGGTACTAGGACAGCCGGGAGTCGTCCGGACGGCCCCCGGCCGTCCGATGCACGGAAAGGGTTAATGTACCCTGGAAGGCTTTCTTAAGCTTCGTCAACATAAAGGCTGGAACATGTGAGAATGTAGAGGGAACGTGGGAACTCCTTCTTGCCGTGGAATGCTTGCCTGGAAACTGGCCAGTTCCAGTAAGTTTCCTTGGCGCAGAGGGGAAGACTCTCGAACCTTCTAGTGTGTTTTGAGACTATAAAGCTGAGGGTTGGTTACAGCCAGCTTGGGAGTTCAGTTGTGGAGTAGATGTACTGCCACAAAAACCTGGATTTGAGTCCTGATCACGAGTCCATTGCCCGGCTGTTACGGGCTCCTCCAGCTTGAGTTGGCAAGGATGTCGAGTGAAAGATCAGGTGAGGTGATTTGTTTCTGACTAGTGCCATTGTGATGCGTGGTTCCAGTGGCTGTGGTCATTTGAGGTGTTTTCTTTGTGATGTGTGAGTGACTCAGAGTGCACATCCAAAGTAATCATTTTATGTATTTAGTGTACATATATCTTTCTGATCTCTTGCAGGATGTCCAGTATATTTTCTTGAGTTTTATCTCATATTATTTGTTGCTTGTATTTCATATTATTATCCATGCATTTAACAGTTGCATTTACCAAGTGTGTTATTATTGCTTGCATATAAATATATATCTCTATATACATTTGAATGTGGTTCATTTGGCATCTGGGAAAGCTTTTCTGTTAGAAAGCATTGCATGAATAAAACCCCAAGCCTTATTCTAAAAAGAGTGTTTTATGTCTCCTGCCTCACCGACCGTGATGTCCGACTCACGGAAAGGGTTAATGGCCACTTGGTGAAAACCTTGTTCCTGCCCACAGTGAATAGTCGGGTAGCCTGGCGGCACAGACCGACTCTTACTAAACCTCCTATTCAAGAGAGCCTTGTGGTTCAGGCTTCAACCAGTAAAGTGAAACCCAATTTATTACCCCCAACTCTCCTGGATAGGGAGTCCAAGAGGATTTAGGCTTTTGGCAAGTGTATTGGTTTCTCTGCCAGTCTAGCATTGTGGTCAGTTAATGCTGTGTGCTTATTGGGTTGCTGCATGCTTGCATTGTGGGACATGGCCAGCGAGATCTTGCAGCGGTCCGGGAAGATCTTAAGACTTCCATGGCTCAGACAATTCATGATGGACAAGTTGCAGCAGATATCCAAACTTCCATAGATAGGAATGATTGTCTGGGAAGAGCAGTTGGCATCAGTGTTGTGCTTCACCAACACACCTGGATGCGCTTCAGAGGATTTTACAACGATGTACATGCTTTTCTTATGTATATGCTTTTTCATGGCTCACACTTTTTCAGCGAAAAGGCAGAGTCTGTGTTTTAGCATGTTAAGGAAAGTAGAGCCACAGAATGCCCCTCTTTTGACTTCTGCAAAGCAGTTTCCTTTCCAATTCAAATAGATTAAAGGCAATTCCTAAGGGTTGCTTTATAGGCAAAGTCAGTCTTCCCAACCAGTACAGCTGTGACCCCAGTCCATTTGAGGCTGTGGACGTGGGTTTGTCAGTCCACATGCAGGCCAGCAGGGGAATCTGTCCTCCTGTTCCCTCTTCCCTGCAATATTCGCCACAAAACTGTTTTAGTTTGTCCTTACTAGTGCTTGCCTAGCCAGTTGGGGGCAGGATCAAGCACTTCCTCCCAAGGTGGAGATCTATCACATCCGACAGATTGGTCTTACAAATCATTCAACATGACTGTGCCTACCTTTTCTTTTTGCCCGCCAAGCATTCTCCTTCATCAGAGAATTTCAGAAGAGCACCTGTCCATTCTTCTGCAGGAGGTGGGAGCTTTAGTCTCCAAGAGGGCTTTTGAGAGGGTACCCAAACTTGTAAATAGGGGAAGGTGGTTTCTGTTATTTCCGTGTGCCAAAAATGGACGAGGATCTCCAGCCTGTTATGGACCTTCAAACTCTGAATGCCTTCCTGCAGAAGGACAAATTCAAAATGCTCACCCTGGCCAAGATCTTGTCTGCCCTGGACCCCAGTGATTAGATGGTGTCCTTAAGTATGCAGGTTACATGTTTTTATATACCTGTCCTGCAGTCTGACAAGATGTTACCTGCGGTTCAAGGTAGGCTCAGAGCATTTTTAATTTGCTCTAATCCCTTTTGGCCTCACCAGCGCATCGCGGGTGTTCACAAAAGTGATAGTGGTGGGTGTGGTCCATTTTCAAACCACCCTTCCTACCAGTCTTACCCTTCCTTGATAGCTGGCTGTTGAAGGCGGGCTCGCCACACTAAGTTGTTGGCCACCTCCATACAATGACGACCCTCCGGCTCATTGATAGTACACCCCAGTGATATCAGAAGTTGAACTGAACTCCTCATTCACAGAGGTTAACATTCATTAGAGTTGTCTTGGATTCAGTGCTGTTCCGGGCCTTTTATCTGCTGCAACGAGTTCAGGATATTTGAGCTGTGATCCTGATGTTTAAATCTTGGCCCTGGATCACAGTGGGAGCAGCTCTGAGACGACTTGGCCTCTTAGCCTACCCCATCCTCCTTGTCAGTAATGCCAGGAGGCATAGACTAGGATACCAATGTTTCAGCCTCTATCCTGGATTTCGTGAGAATGAATCCGAGGCTGCTGGGCCTTATGGCCTCCTGCATTCTGTTAGTAACACATACCAGATGGCATATGCCAGCTCTGCAGTGGGACTTGAAGTTCCAGTGGGCGCAGCATCAGGCAAATCTCTCGACATGGTCCAGATCTCTGAGGGAACTGCATAGGACCTGCAGTGGTGGCTGACCAACTGCGATGGGTCAGAGGCAGAACCTTCTCCCTTCCCCAACCAGATCACACAGAAGTGACAGATGCGTCACTCCTGGGATGGGGCATCCATCTGGGAGAGGTGGAGATCAGAGGACTGTGGTTTTTGGCGGAATCCAGACTCCACATCAAATTACTAGAGCTACGAGCGATTCGTTTGGCACTGAAAGCCTTTCTTCCTTCAATCAAGGGAAAACTTGTTCAAGCGTTCACGGACAAGTTCAAGATGTGGTACCATGCAGTACCATGTGGTACTGCAACAAATGGGGCGGGGTGGGGTCGTGGACCCTTTGTCAAGAGACTCTGCGTCTCTGGACATGGCTGGAACAGCAAGGCATATCCCTGGTGGTTCAGGGCGGATGAACTCAGTCGTCGATGCCTAGCAGATGATGAATGTCGTAACTATCCGCAGGTGGTGCATGGTCTGTTTCAACAGTGGAGAGAGCCTTGGTTAGATCTGTTCACCTCAATCAATCAATCAATCACGGCATTTATAGAGCGCGCTACTCACCCGGGAGGGTCTCAAGGCGCTGGGGGAGGGGGTAAGTTACTGCTCGAACAGCCAGGTCTTGAGCTGCTTCCTGAAGGAGAGATGGTCCTGGGTTCGCCGAAGGTGAGTGGGGAGGGAGTTCCAGGTCTTGGCTGCCAGGTAGGAGAAGGATCTTCCTCCGGCGGTGGTTCTGCGGATGCGTGGTACGGTGGCGAGGGCGTGGCTGGTTGATCGTAGCTGGCGTGTGGGCGTGTAGAAGGTCATGCGGTCGTTGAGGTACTTTGGGCCCAGGTCGTGGAGGGCCTTGTGTGCGTGGGTGAGGAGTCTGAACGTTATTCTCTTGCTGACGGGGAGCCAGTGCAGGTCTTTCAGGTGTCCGGTGATGTGGCTGTGTCGGGGGATGTCCAGGATGAGTCGTGCGGAGGCGTTCTGGATGCGCTGGAGTCTTTTTTGAAGTTTGGCTGTGGTTCCGGCGTAGAGGGTGTTCCCATAGTCCAGTCGGCTGGTGACGAGTGCCTGGGTGACGGTCTTCCTGGTTTCAGTGGGGATCCATCTGAAGATCTTGCGGAGCATGCGCAGGGTGTTGAAGCATGAAGATGAGACGGCGTTGACTTGTCTGGTCATCGACAGGGAGGAGTCCAGGATGAAGCCCAGGTTGCGTGCGTGGTCCGTTGGCTTGGGCGCGGTGCCCAGGGCCGGGGGCCACCAGGAGTCGTCCCAGGCGGAGGGTGATGAGCCCAGGATGAGGACTTCCGTCTTGTCTGAGTTCAGTTTAAGGCGGCTGTTCCTCATCCAGTCGGCGACGTCTCTCATCCCGTCGTGTAGGTTGGCTCTGGCGGTGGTGGGGTCGTTGGTGAGGGAGAGGATCAGTTGGGTGTCGTCGGCGTAGGAGATGATGTTGAGGTTGTGTCGGCGTGCGATGGCTGCGAGGGGGCTCATGTAGACGTTGAAGAGGGTTGGGCTGAGTGAGGATCCCTGTGGAACGCCGCAGATGACTTCGGTGGCTTCGGATCTGAACGGGGGGAGGCGGACTCTCTGGGTTCTTCCAGCGAGGAACGAGATGATCCATTCCAGTGCTTTCTCTCGGATTCCGATGTTGCTGAGGCGCTTCACTAGGGTGCGGTGGCAGACGGTGTCGAATGCCGCGGAGAGGTCCAAGAGGATGAGGGCAGCTGTTTCCCCGTTGTCGGTTAGGGTTCTGATGTCGTCGGTGGCTGCGATAAGGGCGGTCTCGGTGCTGTGGTTGGCCCGAAACCCGGACTGCGAGGGGTCGAGGGATCCATTCGTCTCGAGGAAGGCGGCAAGCTGTCTGTTGACGGTCTTCTCGATGACTTTGGCCGGAAACGGAAGGAGCGAGATGGGACGGTAGTTCTTAAGGTCGGTGGGGTCCGCCGTTGGTTTCTTCAGGAGGGCGGTAAGCTCGGCGTGCTTCCAGCTCTCCGGGAAGGTGGCGGTGTGGAAGGAGGAGTTGATGATGTCCCGGAGATGGGGTGCGATGGTGGCGTCGGCTTTGTTGAAGACGTGGTGTGGGCAGGGGTCGGTTGGTGATCCGGAGTGGATGGAGTTCATCGTGCGGGTGGTGTCTTCGGTGCTGATCGGGGTCAAGTTGCAGAGGGTGGTGGTGGCGGGCGTTGGTTCGGCGGTAGGGTGCGTTGTTTGTGCGTCGAAGCTGTTATGTATGTCGGTGATCTTGCGGTGGAAGAACGCGGAGAGTGAGTTGCAGAGGTCTTGCGAGGGGGTGATGTCGTTGTTTCCGGTTGTTTCCTCTGCCGAGAACGCGGAATGTGAGCAGTTTTGCGCGCTGGAGTTTACAAGGCGGCACTCGCTCGGAGATGTTTTCATCTCGAGTGGAGCTCAGGCCTCCTAAACGCCTTTTCGCCCATACCATTCCTGTCCAGAGTGCTCAAGAAGATCGGGAGCGACCGGGCACAAGTCCTTCTTGTGGCTCCGGACTGGGCAAGGAGAGTCTGGTATCCCGAGCTTCTCCAATTGAACATTTATCCTCTGATCAGGCTGCCCCTTTGGGAGGATTTTCTGTCACAGCAGCAGAGTAGAGTGCTCCACCTGAACCTGTCAACTCTACGCATTCATGAGTGGAGATTGAGCGGTGGCTGATCTTCCTCCCGAAGTTTGCAATGTTATTTTGGCGGCCAGGCAGCCCTCCACCTAGACAGTGTACTCCTGCCGGTGCAACTGATTTGTAAAATATTGTACAAAAAGGTCTATTGATCCTATTTCTGCTTCCCTTCTTCAAGGTTTGCTTTTTATTTTGACTCTTGCCCAGCAGGACTCTGCACTAGGCACTCTCAAAGGTTACCTTTCGGCCCATCTGCCTTCTTGAGGCTGCCAAATCAACCCTCATTATTTAAATCACCTAATGTAAATAGATTCCTCAAAGGACTTGTACATATGTTCCCACCTTTTCCTTTCATTATGCTTCAGTGAGACCTTCATTTGATTCTTACCATCTTGATGTGTGCTCCATTCAAACCTCTCTACAACTGCCCCTCTGGCTGCTTACCATCAAAACAGCCTTTTTAGTGGCAATCACATCTATCAGGAGGTTGAGCGAACTGCGGGCTTTGTTATCCAAGCCTCCTTACCTGAAAATATTTTCTGACAAATTGGTGCTTCGCACTAGGGCCTCTTTTCTCCTGAAAGTGGTAATACCATTCTATGTGGGGCAATCTGTCACCTTGCCCACTTTATGCACTCCTCTGCACCCCTCTAAAGAAGAGGAGCGACTTCACTGTCTAGACCCAAAAAGAGCATTGTCGTTCTACCTTGACCACACTATAGAGTTCCGGGTGGACGACCAACTCTTTGTGGGGTACGTTGGTATGAAGAAAGGTTGTGCAGTGCAGAAAAGGACTATTTCGCGATGGTTCGTCCTCTGCGTTAAAATTACTTACGCTCTGGCCAAAAAGCAGACTCCAGAAGGCTTAAGGCCTCATTTTACCAGAGCTAAAGCTGCTACCAGGGCATTGCAACGTGGAGTTTCAGTCCTCGACATTTGTCAGGCAGCAATATGGGCATCCCTGCACACGTTTACCAAGCACTACTGCCTGGACAGTCCAGTCCACAGGGGCGGCCTTTTTGGCCGCTCTGTCCTGCAGGACTTCCTGGTCTAAACTTGTCCACAGTCCCTCCTCTGGGGATAGTATTGCTTGAGTATCTCTTCAGAGGTAAGGAATCTGCGGCTAGATGTGTCTATCAGATGGACAAGTTGCTTACCTTCGGTAACGCCTTATCTGATAGAGACATGATCTAGCCGCATATTCCTTACTGACCCACCCATCCTCCCCCACACTGTGGACAGATTTCTAGGATAAGGGCTGATCCCTTTCAGAGCCCTGGTTGTTCAGAAGCACACCAATGTCAGTGTACTTCATGGCTCCATGCTTCTCGTGTGGAAAGTCGTGAAAAGTAACTGACGTCAGTGTGCTGAGGTGTCTATATAGGTGACGCAGATGTCACAACGAGGCAGACGGCGTCATGCGGAGCCAACTGACGCCGCCTACCGGCTTGCAGGGGTATTGCTTGAAGAAAAATCTTCCAGATCCAGTTTGACGCATTGGAAATTCAAAGGTAAGGAATCAGCGGCTAGATCATATCTCTACCAGATAAGGCATTACCTATAAGCTGTAGTATTTGTTTTTCTAAGTCCCTTAG
Source organism: Calotriton arnoldi (assembly GCA_963921515.1). Lineage (NCBI taxonomy): Eukaryota > Metazoa > Chordata > Amphibia > Caudata > Salamandridae > Calotriton > Calotriton arnoldi. Next base: position 380,939 of record CAWUFW010008840.1, on the reverse strand, counting down.
ACTGCAGTATTGTTATGAGCCCCAGTGTGCCCCAATGTACCCCAATATAGGCTTGGGTAGCTGCACAACCTTTTACCTACATTTGTCCTACCTTGCTCTACATAACGACTCTGGCACTGACCTTTTACCTAGTTAGGTGCCGAATAAATGTCATGTGGCTTTCTTCGAAAACTAGTCTAATTTATTATGCATGATGATTCTTAGTATCACAGCAGGATTACCATCTTCTGCATAATGTATAAAAGTCACTGCTATCGTCATCCTTGAACGACAGGCCCACAGTACCTTGACACATCTTGGTAGAACCCCTGAGGGTACCTTTCGGGTATATAAGTACCACATCTTCGCTGGGCAAACCAGAGGAGAAGCTTCCATGCTGCCATGAGACGCTGAATTCCCTGCACACAGACACTCCAGCACGCAGTGGTCTGACATCACTCGCAGGGTGTCCAACTCGAGACCAAGACAGGGTCCTTCATTCTCCCATCAGGTAATGGGGTTAGCTCTTTCCTAGGGGGATTCTTGGCTTCACACCTACATAAAAGCTAGGTACACTTGGGTACGCTTAGTTAGGGTTTGCATCTTAGGAGTACTCATGATTACTGCCATGTATCTATATGCCTGCATATATTCACTGTTTTAGCACCATGGTAGAATTCTACCTTTTATTTACTCTGCTGGTGCTTATAATCGTATATATCTGTTTCTGTCTAATGGTTGTTGCAGCACATGTATTTTATACTAGAATGACGATGGTTCAATAGATGCTTATTGAAAAACGTCCCCTCCGTTTATTCTGTACATCTCTCTGCGAACGAGTGACTGAGCAAAAAGTAGTACTCTGTTTCCACAATCTCTCAGGGTCAGGGTTGTCATGTTCGATAGTTGCCAGAAACTATTGGCTCCTGGTAAGGTTATGGGGCTTATAGTGGCACTGCTAGCTAGTTGGTCTACAGACTAACATATCCTTTGGGGGTGTCTGGAATCAGTCTGGACACCAGTCCCTTAGTTTATGATATATATATATATATATATATGATTCAAAACCTCCCGCAACCGCCAAATGGCGATGAGGGAGAGACGGACCACAAGGTATCAGGCAAGATGTTTTTATTGCGACCTTCTCCTCACAAAACGATGACGCGTTTCGGGCTCAGACAGCCCTTGATCACATACGGAGAACAGTCATCCATGATTGTTTTTAAGTGTTGCTGAGTGCACACACCCCTCTTTCTCAAGTTCCGTGTCATGTGACCACAAACAAGGAAAACAGACTAGGCAATCTAACAGTTAGACATTTCAATACAATGAATTACAAAGGTTACAAATCCCGAAGGATATTAAAATCATTAACTTAATTTCACAGTATTACCATCCAAGCATATTTATATATTTCTGTGTAAATACAATGAGAATGTAGCTGTATATGACATATTTATATTTAAATCAATTGTTCTTCTCAAGCACGACATATGATGTCATAAACTACTCAGTTAATTGTGCAGGTTAGTCCTTATCCGGCAAGCTTAATGTAGCGACATACAATCTAACACCGGCTGTTGCTGAAATAGCGAAACCAATCAAATGACGGTACTAATACCTAGGTTTGCAAACCAAGTGTCGTGAAATCTTGAAAAAATACACTAAATATAAAAAATGAAACAGATATATAATATGCCATATAGATGTCACTCTTCTTTAAATACGCCCGATAATAACTATTATACATTGTAAGTAAGTTTAGCCAAGATTCCTGTGTGGTATGTATTAAAAGAAATTGTTGTTTAAAGTACAAAAGTGCATAGCAGCAAAAGACAAAAAGTGCAAAAAGAGTACTCAAGTGCAAATAGTGTGGAATATATCCTTTAAAATTCAAGAACTAATTGTATGGTGTGTGCAAGTCTCAAATACATTAATAACAGTAAAAACATCATCCTGGTCAATACTGCTAAAACTGTATAAATAACATTGCTAACAACATCACACTAAAAATTCTTACATCATAATAAGGTTAAAAAAAAACATTAAAAATTTTTTTTTAGTTAATTGCTGCAGTGGAAGAGGCACTATAGTCATTACTTCATGATTACACATACATTATTAAAAATTCAATTACAGGCAATTTGCCCAGATCCAGTTCTATCAATTCATAAAAGTTCCAAATAGTGTGCGAATACAATGAAACAGAAGCTAGTCCAGCTAACAAAAGTCAATACAATGGGGATATACATTTGTAAATTGTGCTTAGTCAACAAACGTATCATTCCCTCAGAATTTAAAGAAAATTGTGCATATCTTCAGTATTGTTCAAACCATTGGGCCACTTACTGTCGAACTCCAAAATCATTTTTGTCTCGAGCTGTCTTAGCTGCCGTTCCCTGTTACCCCCACGCCTAGATGTGGGAACAGATCCAATAACATAATATGTGAGGCAATTAACATCATTAGCATGTATTCTTTTAAAATGCCTCGCTACCGGATATGTCGGATCGCTGTGTAAAATGGCACTCAGATGTTGCAAAATTCTGACATGCACCTGCAGCTTGGTACTACCAATATAGTTGAGGCCACAGGTGCATGTCAAGACATACACTGCATAATCAGTTTTACAATTAAAACTACCAGTGATGGTTATTTCTCTACTGTTGAATGGAGTCACGTAGTGGGTTTTATATATATTTGTAGGAACTACACAACAGAATCTATTGTCCCATGTTTCTGAAGCAGCAGTACCTGCTGCCCCGTGTTTTTGAGGCAGCAGTAGTACCTGCTGCCCTTGTTTCTGGCAGCAGTACCTCCTGCCCCTTGTTTCTGGCAGCAGTATCTGCTGGCCTGTATTTCGGGCGCAGTATCTGCTGGCCTGTATTTCTGTCAGCAGTATCTGCTGGCCTGTATTTTTGTCAGCAGTATCTGCTTCCCTGTATTTCTGGCAGCAGTACCTGCTGCCCTGTGTTTCTGGCAGCAGTACCTGCTGCCCTGTGTTTCTGGCAGCAGTACCTGCTGCCCTGTGTTTCTTTTAGCAATACCTGCTGCCCTGTGTTTCTTCTGGCAGCAGTACCTGCTGCCCTGTGTTTCTGGCAGCAGTACCTGCTGCCCCGTGTTTCTGGCAGCAGTACCTGCTGCCCCGTGTTTCTGGCAGCAGTACCTGCTGCCCCATGTTTCTGGCAGCAGTACCTGCTGCCCTGTGTTTTTAGGCAGCAGCACCTGCTCTTCATTATCAAAGTTATCATCCGTTGAACCTCAAGAACAATTTGCCCTATGGGCAATTTTTGCGCATTAGGCGTAATTGCTCTAGACGAGAGGATTTTGAGCTGCATGCCGAGGTACTTGTCAACAAACTTAGGGACACCGGGTATCCAAAAAAATTGTTTAAACAATCTTTGAAAAGAGCATGGTTTACCCCCCGGGAACATCTGTTGACGAAGAAAACAAAGAGGCCAACTGATCGCATTGTTTGCGTGTCCACGTTTGGACCCCATACACACCCTGTAAAAAAGATCATACGCAGCAACTGGCATTTAATTGCGATACAAAAGGGGATGATGGACGGAACGTTTGAGCCAATCAAACACTCACCCCCAGTCAACTGATCTGGGTTTAATCCATCATCATTCTTTAGCTCACTCCACCACCCCAGTTCAGACATGGCCATATGCAAATCAGTCTGACCCTGTGCCTCATGGGAACAGTCCAGCCCATGGGGGTGAGTGTTTGATTGGCTCAAACGTTCCATCCATCATCCCCTTTTGTATCGCTTTGTTCGCCCTAAGTTGGCGGGGGTATGCCCAGACGTGGGTCCCTTGCTCACTTTGCCACTGGATTCAAGCAAGCCTGGCTGATGACGGCTGGAATGCCAGAAACCGGTCCTAGGATGCTTGTTTCCGGTCCAGGGAAGACATGGCTTGGCAGTTCGGGCTGGACTGTTCCCATGAGGCACAGGGTCAGACTGATTTGCATATGGCCATGTCTGAACTGGGGTGGTGGAGTGAGCTAAAGAATGATGATGGATTAAACCCAGATCAGTTGACTGGGGGTGAGTGTTTGATTGGCTCAAACGTTCCGTCCATCATCCCCTTTTGTATCGCTTTGTTCGCCCTAAGTTGGCGGGGGTATGCCCAGACGTGGGTCCCTTGCTCACTTTGCCACTGGATTCAAGCAAGCCTGGCTGATGATGGCTGGAATGCCAGGAACCGGTCCTAGGATGCTTGTTTCCGGTCCAGGGAAGACATGGCTTGGCAGTTCGGGCTGGACTGTTCCCATGAGGCACAGGGTCAGACTGATTTGCATATGGCCATGTCTGAACTGGGGTGGTGGAGTGAGCTAAAGAATGATGATGGATTAAACCCCGATCAGTTGACTGTGGGTGAGTGTTTGATTGGCTCAAACGTTCCGTCCATCATCCCCTTTTGTATCGCTTTGTTCGCCCTAAGTTGGCGGGGGTATGCCCAGACGTGGGTCCCTTGCTCACTTTGCCACTGGATTCAAGCAAGCCTGGCTGATGATGGCTGGAATGCCAGAAACCGGTCCTAGGATGCTTGTTTCCGGTCCAGGGAAGACATGGCTTGGCAGTTCGGGCTGGACTGTTCCCATGAGGCACAGGGTCAGACTGATTTGCATATGGCCATGTCTGAACTGGGGTGGTGGAGTGAGCTAAAGAATGATGATGGATTAAACCCAGATCAGTTGACTGGGGGTGAGTGTTTGATTGGCTCAAACGTTCCGTCCATCATCCCCTTTTGTATCGTTTTAACATTTAGGCCGGGCGTTATGTTTGATGTAACAGCCCTCATTTTACTGTTTGCAGGGAGAACTAATTAGTTTGTTCCATCGTGGCCGGCGGAGCCGTACCGACTTAATCCAGTGGGTTTCAAATAGTTCCAAGGTAATGAGTTGTATACGCTTGGGAACTGTATAGTTTGTCACATTGTGTCTACAGTTTCTGCCGTCTGAAGTACATGCTGGGCGATATAATTCACGTAACAGCTTTCCCTTACTGTCTGCAGGGTGGAATAATTAATTTGCTTCGTTGAGGTCGGCGAAGCCGTACCAACGCATTTCAGTGGCTTTTTACACTGCCTTAAGGTACAGAGTTGTTTATACACTTTGGAATTTTATATCCTGCCTCGTGTGCAATGTTATTGTATTTAGAACGAACTATTGTACACGTAAGAGCCCGCATATTCCAATTCGCTATATCTGTGATTTTAGAATCGGAAGCAACGGAGGATCTGCAGTAATTCAAATAGATCCCGCTTGCATAAGAACCCGACAGGTAGGAATATAATTCCTTTTTAGGAAGATAGTAGATTTTAGTGGCCTTGACACCAACTATAGTCTGAGTTGTTCTCAACTTTTGATTTTCTGTAGCCCTGCATACCCGGATGATTGGGAATTATTATTCTTCATAATCAGCGGATTCTTTCTACGCCGCTTGTAAGGTACATAAATACATGAATTAGTTCTTTGTCGCCTTAAACAAGGTTGGGTCAGACATCAGAATATATCATTTTTATTTGTCTTTGTAGAGTCCACGACCATGTCCGAGTCCTGAGGAGAACCCCAAAACGACTAGGGTTTCGAAACGCGTTGACTTTCGAATACGGGGTATTCCGAATGGGGTGTGTCATGAGGAATTGGTCAAATTCTGTTTCTTCCTTTTAGGCAACACCTTTTTCAATGTGTAACCCCCTTTCTCAAATCACAGGCAGGACAGCAGGCAGAGCCTTGTTACGAGATAGTGTCCGCCTAGTGTTTAATGCAAAATCTAGGAATGGTTGAGCTGTTTCATGTTTGTATATGTTTTTTTTTTTCACATAAATGTCTTGTAGTATGTTTTTCCACAAATTTGTTGTGCTTTATGTCAAAATGAGTTTTGTATGACACTGTGCAAAATGTGCTTTTTATAACACTGTGTTCTTTAAATGTGTTTTTCATTTCAAGACATGCACAAATAAGTTTACTTGTTTTGTGTATTCAAATAACCCAAATTAAGCTTAATAAAGCTAGTGAACTTTAGAATTTGTGGTATAAGGCTCCCTTTAATTTCACAGGGAATAGTCTTCCTGGACACTCTTTTTGTTTTCAATTATACAGTGGTCCTAGTCCAGGTGGTTTAGGACCCAAGCCTTGCTTGTTTACCATGTTTTGAGACAGCAGTACCTGCTGCCCCGTGTTTCTGGCAGCAGTACCTGCTGCCCCGTGTTTCTGGCAGCAGTACCTGCTGCCCTGTGTTTCTGGCAGCAGTACCTGCTGCCTCGTGTTTCTGGCAGACACACCTGCTTCCCCGTGTTTCTGAGGCAGCAGTGCCCTCTGCCCCGTGTGTCTGAGACAGCAGCAGTACCTGCTGACCTGTGTTTCTAGCAGCATTACCTGCTGCCCTGTGTTTCTGGCAGCAGTACCTGCTGCCCTGTGTTTCTGGCAGCAGTACCTGCTGCCCTGTGTTTCTGGCAGCAGTACCTGCTGCCCCGTGTTTCTGGCAGCAGTACCTGCTGCCCCGTGCCTGTGTTTCTGGCAGCAGTACCTGCTGCCCTGTGTTTCTGGCAGCAGTACCTGCTGCCCCGTGTTTCTGGCAGCAGTACCTGCTGCCCCGTGTTTCTGGCAGCAGTACCTGCTGCCCCGTGTTTCTGGCAGCAGTACCTGCTGCCCCGTGTTTCTGGCAGCAGTACCTGCTGCCCCGTGTTTCTGGCAGCAGTACCTGCTGCCCCGTATTTTTAGACAGCAGTACCTGCTGCCCTGTGTTTCTGGCAGCAGTAGCTGCTGCCCCGTGTTTCTGGCAGCAGTAGCTGCTGCCCCGTGTTTCTAGCAGCCGTACCTGCTGCCCCGTGTTTCTGGCAGCAGCACCTGCTACCCCTTGTTTCTGGCAGCAGCACCTGCTACCCCTTGTTTCTGGCAGCAGTACATGCAGCCACGTGTTTCTGGGAGGCGTACCTGCTGCCCCGTGTTTCTGAGGCAGCAGTGCCTTCTGCCCTGTGTTTCTGAAGGATGCTTGTTTCCAGTCCATGGAGGACCAGGCCTGGCAGTTCAGGCTGGACTGTTCCCATTGGGCGCAGGGTCGAGACTGATTTGCATATGGCTGGGTTCAAACTGGAATGGCATGGGGAGGAAAAAAACGATGGAGTTGGGCCCAGATCTCTGTATTGGGGTGAATGTATGATATTGTTCTGCATTCTGTCCATCAATTGTTCTTTTTGCATTTGTCACCCAGAGTGGGACGGGTATGCCCAGACGTGGGTCCCGTGCTCTCCATGCCTCTGGAGTCAAGCTATCCTGGCTGATGAGAGGTGAAACCCCGAAACCGGTCCTAGGATGCTTCTTTCTAGTCCAGGGAGGACCTGGCCTGGCAGTATGGGCTGGACTGTTCCCATTGGGCGCAGGGTCAAGACTGATATGCATATGGCTGGGTTCAAACTGGAATGGCCTGGGGAGCAAAAAAACGACGGATTTAGGCCCAGATCTCTGTACTGGGGAGAATGTATGACATTGATCTGCATTCTGTCCATCAATTGTTCTTTTTGCCATGTTTCTGAGGCAGCACTGCCTTTTGCTCCGTGTTTCTGACCCAGCATTACCTTCTGCTTTGTGTTTCTAAGGCAGCATTACCTTCTGCTCTGTGTTTCTAAGGCAGCATTACCTTCTGCTTTGTGTTTCTAAGGCAGCATTACCTTCTGCTTTGTGTTTCTAAGGCAGCATTACCTTCTGCTCTGTGTTTCTAAGGCAGCATTACCTTCTGCTCTGTGTTTCTAAGGCAGCATTACCTTCTGCTCTGTGTTTCTAAGGCAGCATTACCTTCTGCTCTGTGTTTCTAAGGCAGCATTACCTTCTGCTCTGTGTTTCTGAGGCAGCATTACCTTCTGCTCCATCTTTCCGAGGCAGCACTGTCTTCTGTCCTGTGTTTCTGAGGCAGCAGTGCCTATTGCCGTGTGTTTCTGAGGCAGCCGTTTCTCTCCTGTATTTCTGGGGTAGCAGTGCCTTCTTTCCCTTGTTTCTGTGCCAGCAGTCCCTGCTGCCCTGTGTTTCTGGCAGCACTATCTGCTGCCCCGTGTTTCTGAGGCAGCACTATATTCTGCTCCATGTTTCAGAGGCAGCAGTGCCTTCTGCTCTGTGTTTCTGAGGCAGCACTATCTTCTGCTCCGTGTTTCTGAGGCAGCACTATCTTCTGCTCCGTGTTTCTGAGGCAGCACTATCTTCTGCTCCGTGTTTCTGAGGCAGCACTATCTTCTGCTCCGTGTTTCTGAGGCAGCACTATCTTCTGCTCCGTGTTTCTGAGGCAGCACTATCTTCTGCTCCGTGTTTCTGAGGCAGCACTATCTTCTGCTCCGTGTTTCTGAGGCAGCACTATCTTCTGCTCCGTGTTTCTGAGGCAGCACTATCTTCTGCTCCGTGTTTCTGAGGCAGCACTATCTTCTGCTCCGTGTTTCTGAGGCAGCACTATCTTCTGCTCCGTGTTTCTGAGGCAGCACTATCTTCTGCTCCGTGTTTCTGAGGCAGCACTATCTTCTGCTCCGTGTTTCTGAGGCAGCACTATCTTCTGCTCCGTGTTTCTGAGGCAGCACTATCTTCTGCTCCGTGTTTCTGAGGCAGCACTATCTTCTGCTCCGTGTTTCTGAGGCAGCAGTGCCTTCTGCCTCGTGTTTCTGAGGCAGCAGTGCCTTCTGCCTCGTGTTTCTGAGGCAGCAGTGCCTTCTGCCTAGTGTTTCTGAGGCAGCAGTGCCTTCTGCCTAGTGTTTCTGAGGCAGCAGTGCCTTCTGCCTCGTGTTTCTGAGGCAGCAGTGCCTTCTGCCTCGTGTTTCTGAGGCAGCAGTGCCTTCTGCCCCGTGTTTCTGAGGGAGCAGTGCCGCCTGTCCCGTGTTTCTGAGGGAGCAGTGCCGCCTGTCCCGTGTTTCTGAGGGAGCAGAGCCTTCTGCCCTGTGTTTCTGAAGCAGCAGTGCCTTCTGCCCCCTGTTTCTTTGGCAGCAGTGCCTTCTTCCCCGTGTTTCTTTGGCAGGAGTGCCTTCTGCTCCCTATTTCTGAGGCAGCAGTTTCTGTCCTGTGTTTCTGGGGCAGCAGTGCCTTCTGTCCCGTGTTTCTGTGGCAGCAGTCCATGCTGCCCCGTGTTTCTGGCAGCAGTGCCTTCTGTTGCGTGTTTCTGAGGAAGCAGTTTCTGTCTGGTTTCTGAGGCAGTAGTACCTGCTGCCCTGTGTTTCTGAGGTACCAGTACCTGCTGCCCTGTGTTTCTGATGCAGCAATGCTGTCTGTCCTGTGTTTCTGAGGCAGTAGTGCCTTCTGCCCTGTGTTTCTGAGGCAGCCGTACCTTCTGCTCCATGTTTCTGTGGCAGTAGTAGTCATAGTCCTAGGATTTTATTAAGCGCACATATCACCCGAGGGTCTCAAAGTGCTGGCAAAAAACAGAGAAGGGATGGAAATACATCGACAGGAGAAGAAAAAGGATCAGAAGAGCCAAGTTTTTAACCCTCTCCGAAACTGATTATGATCAATAACCATACGCAGCTGCAGTGGAAGCGCGTTCCACAAAATAGGGGCCAGATGTGAAAAGGATCTACCGCCATTCCTGGCGGTATGAATCCTGAGAGGAGCGAGATGTTCGGTTCCTGACCTGAGGGTTCTGTTAGGCAGGTACCAGTTGAGTTTTTTGGCAAGATAACTTGGCCCGTTCCCGTACATGGTTTTATGTACGATACAGATGATCTTGAAACGGATTATTTTCCTGACGGGGAGCCAATGTAGAACTTTCAAACTTGGTGCCGACGGAGACCGTGACGGTAGATTTAGTACCAGTCTGGCGGCAGTGTTCTGTAGGACTTGAAGTTTGGCAAGAAGCTCTTCATTGATGGAGGCCATCATGGCGTTTCCGTAATCAAGCCGACTAATGATTAGACCCTGGACAAGCGGCTTTCTTGAGTCAACTGCCATCCATTGGAAGATTTTTCGTAACCTTTGCATTAATCCATAGCAGGTGCTAGTTACATGGTTAACATGGTCTTTCATGGACAGTTTGTTGTCGATCTTCACTCCAAGGTTACAAACCATGGGTTTAGGGGAAGGACAGGGGCCAAGATTCTGAGGCCACCAGTCACTGGACCAGATTTCATGGGCCTTCCCAAAGAAAATGATCTGTCTTACTGGCATTGAGTTGAAGGTGGTTGGTTTGCATCCAGGTGTTAATGTGGGTCATGCAGTTTATAAATCTTAGTCTAGTATCAGTTGGGTCTGGGCCAAGAGTGATCAATAGTTGTGTGTCGTCTGCATACAACACTGTTTCGAACCCATGAGATCTGATCACCCTGGCCAGGGGTGCCACGTAGAGATTAAAAAGTGTGGGACTTAGAATGGATCCCTGGGGTACTCCCTTATTAACCATCCGGCTACGAGAGACGAGAGTACCAAGTTGTACCGTCGAGGTTTGATCTGTTAAATAGCTCCTGAGCCAGTTTAGAGCAGTTCCCCTGACTCATCTCCCACAGACAATGCACTAGAGTCCTGTGGAAGATGATGTCAAAAGCAGCCGACAGATCTAGTAGGACAAGCATGACTGACTGCCCATTGTCCTGGGCAAGTCTTATATTGTCAACTACCTCTATCAGCGATGTTTCAGTGCTGTGGGCCGCCCTGAACCCTGATTGAGAAGGGTCCAACAGTTTATGGTTTTCTAGAAATGTTGTAAGTTGCTTATTAACCAAGGACACGAGTACTTTCCCAAAGTAGGAGAGAAGAGAGAAGGGGCGATAGTTGCTAGGTTCTTTAGGGTCTGCGGAAGGCTTTTTCAGGATACGTTTGACCCTGGCTGCTTTCCATTTTATAGGGACTGTTGCGCAATTTAGGGATAAATTAAAGAGGTCAGTTAGACTTTTAAGGAGTGCTGGGGCAATGTTAGACAGAATGTGGGGTGAGACTGGGTTGGCAGGGGAGCCTGATTTGACCTTGGAAAGGGCAATACTGACATCCTCTTTAGTAAGTTTAGTAAACTCCTTTTAGGGGACTTAAGGTAGGTGACTGATTGCTATCGGGCTTGTTGTAATGATATTCGGTTATCTGATAAGAAAAGAGGTTATGAATGGTGTTGATCTTCTCCTCAAAGAAAGTGGATAGTGTGTCCACCCAGTCTATTGAGGCGGGATTTTCAAACTGGCAGGAGGAGGGACTAGAGAATTCCTAGTACATGCAGCCCCGTGTTTCTGAGGCCCTGTGTTTCTGAGGCAGCAGTGCCTTCTGCCCTGTGTTTCTGAGGCAGCAGTGCCTTCTGCCCCGTGTTTCTGAGGCAGCGGTGCCTTCTGCCCTGTGTTTCTGAGGCAGCGGTGCCTTTTCCCCCGTGTTTCTTTGGCAGCAATGCCTTCTGCCCCATGTTTCTTTGGCAGCAGTGCCTTCTGCTCCCTGTTTCTGAGGCAGCAGTTTCTGTCCTGTGTTTCTGGGCCAGCAGTGCCTTCTGTCCTGTGTTTCTCTGGCTGCAGTCCATGCTGCCCTGTGTTTCTGGCAGCAGTGCCTTCTGCCCCGTGTTTCTGAGGCAGCAGTGCCTTCTGCCCCGTGTTTCTGAAGCAGCAGTGCCTTCTGCCCCATGTTTGTTTGGCAGCAGTGCCTTCTACCCCGTGTTTCTGAGGTACCAATGCCTTCTGCCCCGTGTTTCTGAGGCAGCAGTGCCTTCTGCCCCGTGTTTCTGAGGCAGCAGTGCCTTCTGCCCCGTGTTTCTGAGGTACCAATGCCTTCTGCCCCGTGTTTCTGAGGCAGCAATGCCTGCTGCCCCGTGTTTGTTTGGCAGCAGTGCCTTCTGCCTCGTGTTTCTGAGGCAGCAGAAACACGGGGCAGAAGGCACTGCTGCCTCAGAAACACGAGGCAGAAGGCACTGCTGCCAAACAAACACGGGGCAGCAGGCATTGCTGCCTCAGAAACACGGGGCAGAAGGCACTGCTGCCTCAGAAACACGGGGCAGAAGGCACAGCTGCCTCAGAAACACGGGGCAGAAGGCACTGAGGCAGCTGTGCCTTCTTCCCTGTGTTTCTGAGGCAGCGGTGCCTTCTCCCCCGTGTTTCTTTGGCAGCAATGCCTTCTGCCCCATGTTTCTTTGGCAGCAGTGCCTTCTGCTCCCTGTTTATGAGGCAGCAGTTTCTGTCCTTTGTTTCTGGGCCAGCAGTGCCTTCTGTCCTGTGTTTCTGTGGCTGCAGTCCATGCTGCCCGGTGTTTCTGGCAGCAGTGCATTCTGCCCTGTGTTTCTGAGGCGGCAATGCCTTCTGCCCCGTGTTTCTGAGGCAGCAGTGCTTTCTGCCCAGTGTTTGAGGCAGCGGTGCCTTCTGCCCTGTGTTTCTTAAGCAGCGGTGCCTTCTCCCCCGTGTTTCTTTGGTGGCAATGCCTTCTGCCCCATGTTTATTTGGCAGCAGTGCCTTCTGCTCCCTGTTTCTGAGGCAGCAGTCTGTCCTGTGTTTCTGGGCCAGCAGTGCCTTCTGTCCTGTGTTTCTGAGGCAGCAGTGCCTTCTGCCCCGTGTTTCTGAGGCAGCAGTGCCTTCTGCCCCGTGTTTCTGAGGCAGCAGTGCCTTCTGCCCCGTGTTTCTGAGGCAGCAGTGCCTTCTGCCCCGTGTTTCTGAGGCAGCAGTGCCTTCTGCCCCGTGTTTCTGAGGCAGCAGTGCCTTCTGCCCCGTGTTTCTGAGGCAGCAGTGCCTTCTGCCCCGTGTTTCTTTGGCAGCAATGCCTTCTGCCCCATGTTTCTTTGGCAGCAGTGCCTTCTGCTCCCTGTTTCTGAGGCAGCAGTTTCTGTCCTGTGTTTCTGGGCCAGCAGTGCCTTCTGTCCTGTGTTTCTGTGGCTGCAGTCCATGCTGCCCTGTGTTTCTGGCAGCAGTGCCTTCTGCCCCGTGTTTCTGAGGCAGCAGTGCCTTCTGCCCCGTGTTTCTGAAGCAGCAGTGCCTTCTGCCCCATGTTTGTTTGGCAGCAGTGCCTTCTACCCCGTGTTTCTGAGGTACCAATGCCTTCTGCCCCGTGTTTCTGAGGCAGCAATGCCTGCTGCCCCGTGTTTGTTTGGCAGCAGTGCCTTCTGCCTCGTGTTTCTGAGGCAGCAGTGCCTTCTGCCCCGTGTTTCTGAGGCAGCAGTGCCTTCTGCCCCGTGTTTCTGAGGTACCAATGCCTTCTGCCCCGTGTTTCTGAGGCAGCAATGCCTGCTGCCCCGTGTTTGTTTGGCAGCAGTGCCTTCTGCCTCGTGTTTCTGAGGCAGCAGTGCCTTCTGCCCCGTGTTTCTGAGGCAGCTGTGCCTTCTTCCCTGTGTTTCTGAGGCAGCGGTGCCTTCTCCCCCGTGTTTCTTTGGCAGCAATGCCTTCTGCCCCATGTTTCTTTGGCAGCAGTGCCTTCTGCTCCCTGTTTCTGAGGCAGCAGTTTCTGTCCTGTGTTTCTGTGGCTGCAGTCCATGCTGCCCGGTGTTTCTGGCAGCAGTGCATTCTGCCCTGTGTTTCTGAGGCGGCAATGCTTGCTGCCCCGTGTTTGTTTGGCAGCAGTGCCTTCTGCCCTGTGTTTCTGAGGCAGCAGTGCCTTCTGCCCCGTGTTTCTGAGGCAGCAGTGCTTTCTGCCCAGTGTTTGAGGCAGCGGTGCCTTCTGCCCTGTGGTTCTTAAGCATCGGTGCCTTCTCCCCCGTGTTTCTTTGGTGGCAATGCCTTCTGCCCCATGTTTATTTGGCAGCAGTGCCTTCTGCTCCCTGTTTCTGAGGCAGCAGTCTGTCCTGTGTTTCTGGGCCAGCAGTGCCTTCTGTCCTGTGTTTCTGTGGCTGCAGTCCATGCTGCCCTGTGTTTCTGAGGCAGCAGTGCCTTCTGCCCCGTGTTTCTGAGGCAGCAGTGCCTTCTGCCCCATGTTTCTGAGGCAGCAGTGCCTTCTGCCCCGTGTTTCTGAGGTAGCAGTGCCTTCTGCCCCGGGTTTCTGAGGCAGCAGTGCCTTCTGCCCCGTGTTTCTGAGGCAGCAGTGCCTTCTGCCCCGTGTTTGTTTGGCAGCAGTGTGTTGTATATTATAACCTCTCATAATATGGTCGCTATGTATTCCTATGCCTTTCTCTATGTCTCCCCTTACTCACCCTTCCAGAATACCTGCGTGTATTCTCTATTCTATGTGTGTGTGTTCTAGGAACGTCAGTTGGTGATTTGGTCAGCAGGCGTTGTGTTGCCTCTAGCTGTGCTCCTGAATAAACTCCTGATTACAACTACTCAAGCATCCGTAGTTACTTACTACAATTTGGCGACGACCTGGGATCATTGCAGCTGACCAGATCGCAGGAGGGTGCTGTTTTCCATTGTTTCCCAACCACGGCTAGCAGGCGACGCTTCACCAAAACGAATCCACGAAAATCAAAGGATCTTCGTCCAACGAGACAAGACGGACACACAGCCAGAGCGACACGGGACAGATGGTCCCAAAACGAAGGAGGAGAAGGTTTACTGACGTCATCCAGCAACCGTGAGTCTGTATGCGCGCATACCTTTGAGCGCGTCTCCGTACTCCAGCGCGTCTCCATGGTTACCACCCACCGCGCCATCAATCAACACAAGACAGTTGCCAATCGCCCCTAGTTGCTATCAGAATAGGCAACCACGCCACTATCACGTCATCTAAACCAGCGTCAGCAAGCGTAAGGGAAATTGCACGCTGCGTTTCAAGCCTCGCTTCGTTTTCTTCTCTCAGCGCATCGCGTCAGCACGCTAAGCGGCCATTTTGAGCGCAAAGTGCACAACAAGACGCGTTGCTAGGGAACCAACCATCTGTCGAGGAAAGCCGTCGGAAGTGTTTAGATTGGAGAAATCAACACTTTGCAGCGCGTCGTAGGGTGTACCTGCGGTGATACGCACACCTGTCCTGTACTTTCGGGATCCAGGTATGTTTACAGTGCTTATCGTACGATGATACGCACATCCTGACTTTAAAAAAAAAAAAGCCATCAATTTTTGTGTTTTTTTCTGTGCATGTAATAACAGTGGAGGGGTTTGCAATCAATACACATTCAGTGTCTGGTAGCTTTCCTTCAGACTTACTAACAGTGTAGGTTAGCTCACCACCAGACCTACATACCTTCGTTGGAGTTTGCGTATCTCACATCATCACAATGTCTCATCAAATAGCAGTCACCCTTCCACCACCATTCTTAAGTGAACCTGGTACTCCCTCCACTCCCTGGGAGGATTGGATTATCATCTTTGAGAACTACCTTGATGCTCTAGATGGTCAGGAATTTTCAGGGAAACGCAAAAAGCATTACTCCTCAGCACACTCGGTAAGGAAGGACAACGCATCTTCAGATTTCTTCCTCAGGCACTCCAAGCCAATGGGCAGCCCGTACCAGACGAGTACAAAGAGGCAATTTGCAGGCTAGAGGTTAGATTTTCCAAAGAGGAAAACTTGGTTATGAACCGTTACAAATTCTATACTCATCGCCAACGGAGTGATGAATCGATTGATGATTTTGTGGCTCGATTAAGAGAATTATCCGTGAAGTGTAAATTTGGGCCCATGAATGACGAACTTATTAGAGATCAGTTAATAGTTCAATGCAATAATAAAAAGATTCAGGAAAGATTATGGGCTGCGAAAAATCCCACTTTGAAAGTAGCCATCGATTTGGCCAAAGTGATTGAGGAATCGGAGAATTGCATGAAGGAAATACAAAGGAAAAACTGTTCTCAGCAAGAAGTGTCGGAAGTTTCAGACAAAAATCCGAGTGATGAATGTGATTTAGGCGATGATGAATCAGTTGCTTTGGTAAGAAGCAAAAATAGGCCAAGCAACAAAAAGTTTGCACCCAATAAATTTCCATCCAAGTTTTGTTCACGTTGCGGCAGCAATGGACACACATCTGAATCCAGGTTCTGCTTTGCATCAAACAAAGAATGCTTAAAATGTGGGAGGCTTGGACATTTTTCAAAGATGTGCAAAACTAAGAATCGGCCGAAAGTAGCGTTCATCCAAGATTCCACAGAAGGATTCAGAACAGAGAAGGAAAGGTTGCTAGTTGTTAGTGACATTGATGTAGTTGGTGATGATGATAAGAGACAAAATAGACCTAAAGCTCTTTTTAACATCGATAGTCGTGAAGTTTCCCTCATGGTTGATACAGGCTCCAGATATACTATTATTCCAGAATCCTTACTTAAATGTCATTGGGAAAACAAACCACTATATAAAAGCGATATATCTCCTACAGGATACCAAGGGGACACGATTGATATTTTAGGGTATTTTGAATCTCATATTTCCTTTAAGAATAGATCCATCAGAGGAAAAGTCTATGTCTCTGTTGATGGTCCTCCTATACTGGGTTGGGTCCATCAATACGATCTCCATATCATTATCAACCCTAGGGCACCTTCTCAAGTCATGGTGGTCGATGACTACTCTTTAGATGACATATTACAGGGTGCCAATGCCATATTCAAAGATGAGCTGGGTGAATTGAAGGGTTACTCTCATCTTATCCGATTAAAAAAGATAGCATTCCCATCCAACACAAATTAAGGAAAATTCCTCTATCAGTTAGGGATGAGGTCAAATCCTTGTTGAATGAAATGTTGCAAAATGGTGTAATTGAGCCAGTAGAGGCATCCTCATGGGTGTCTCCGGTTGTTATTACAAAGAAATCGGACGGAAAATTGAGGTTCTGTGTGGACTTAAGGTCACTGAATAAATGTGTTGTTGCAGACACTTTTCCCCTACCAAATATTGGAGAGTTGGTATCTACCTTGCAGGGAGCGAAGTTCTTCTCCAAATTAGACCTTAAGAGCGCATACCATCAGATAAGACTTCACGATGATTCTAAACATCTGACCGCATTTATAACTACGGAGGGAACATTCCAGTTCACACGGCTCCCGTTTGGTCTAATTTCAGCGGCCAGCGTTTTTCAGCGCATGGTCACGGAGATCTTCAAAGGTGTTCAAAAAGCAGTCTTCTTCCAAGATGATATTCTTGTCTTTGGAGACTCTATTGCTGACCACAATCTTGTACTCAAGGATGTCTTGCACAGAATTATGGAAGCCGGCCTTACTCTTCGAAAAGAGAAATGCTCCTTTCTTGTGCAACAGATAGAGTATCTTGGTTATGAAATATCAGCTCTAGGAGTCAAACCCAAGAAGAATCTGTTGGAAGCGATTCAGTCTGCCCCATGTCCATCTGACAAAGATCAGCTCAGATCCTTCATGGGGTTGATTGAGTACTATTCTAAATTTGTGAAAAACTTTTCAGACAAGACATTGCCGTTGAGACTTTTACTCAAAAAAGGTGTAAAATTTGGATGGGGAACGACCAGAATACATGTTTTAGCCTCATCAAAAAGAAATTTGTGAAGCCAATGTTTTAGCCCCTTTTGACACGAAGCGTACCTCCGTAGTCATGGTTGATGCAAGTGCCACTGGTTTAGGTGCTATTTTATTACAGAAGTATTCTGAAGGGGAGAGAGCAATTGCTTTTGCCTCTCGCACTCTCACTCCTTCAGAACAAAACTACTCTGTTATTGAAAAGGAGGCACTCGCTGCTGCTTGGGGTGTCCAGTATTTCCGTACTTATCTGTGGAATACCAAATTCCTCCTCAAAACTGATCACAAACCTTTAGTTTGCATACTGTCTCCCGGTGGGGCGGGCAAGGGTTCTCCCAGGCTAGCTAGGTTGGCTGCCAAACTCCAAGAATATCAATACGACATTTCACATGTCCCGGGTTGGCGCAACTTTCAAGCTGATTGTTTATCTAGAATGTCTATCAAGTGGGAAGATCTTGATGATGCATCTCTCAATGTTGAGAATGAAGAGTGGGCTGTTGCGTCAGTTCAAGATGTCCTTGCTGTCAGTGAAGGCACCTTCACACACGAGGAATGGTGTAAAGCAATGGCTAATGACCATGTTCTTAAACAGGTCATTCTTCTTATAAGGTTGGGTTCCAGACGGGAGAGTTGTGTACACATCTCGGCTCGTCCTTTCCTGAAGGTATTAGTTGAGTTATCAACTTGCGGAGATAACATTCTCATGCGAGGTGACAGATTCGTTCCACCTTCAAGCTTAAGATCAAAACTACTTGATATTGCCCATGAAGGACATTTGGGACAAACTTTGACCCAGCGCAGACTTAAAGCCAATTTTTGGTGGCCGGGCATGGATTCTCAAGTGTCTTCATGGATTGAAAAATGTTCAGCATGTAAAGAGGGTGAGAAGAGACTTAAAGTTGCTGTTGGTTCATCTATGGGTCAGCTAGTAAGTTCTAGTCGTCCGTGGCACAGCATTTGCCTAGATTTTATTGGACCAATGGAGGAACTACCTTTGTGTCAACGTTTCGCCATTGTGTCCATTGATGTCTTCTCCAAATGGCTTACAGTTAGATTTGTAAAAGACATTACCACAGACAGCACTATTACTTTTCTGAAAACACTCTTTCAAGAAGAGGGCTATCCTAATATTCTCATCACAGATAATGGTACACAACTTGTCTCCCACAATATGTGTTCTTTTTTATCTAAGTGTGGCATCACACATCATCGCACATCCTTGTATAACCCACAGGGTAATGGTTTGTGCGAAAGGGCCAACAGACTTGTCAAAGGCATTATTCAGATGGCTTGCTCCAGTGGCGTTTTGCTCATGACATGGTCCAAGATATGGTGTGGGCCTATCGCACTACTATTCATGGCTTAAATGAAAAGTCACCTTTTGAACTAATGCGAGGCAGAGTTCCCAGTACTGAAACTTACTCCGTCCTGGATTAAAGAAGGAGTTTCTAAAGGTGGTCACTCTGTATCCACTCCCATCATTTGTTCCGAAAGGACGTTCTCTTCTCATATTTCAAAAGGTGATCTTGTCAAAGTAAAACCTGGTAGAATTTCAAAAGGGTTAACCAAGTTTAAAGGTCCGTTCAGTGTCAAAGAGGTGTTTCCCCATTACGTGGTCTTGACCAATGGGGAAAAATGGAACCTCCGCAGAGTTGCGTTATATCAAAAAAAAGGTCCTGCACCTAACGATACCACTGTCCAAGACACTCATGCCTCTACAGGTAACAGTGGTTACATGTTGTCAACTATGGAGGATGATCCCTTGTTTCCTGTTCCTATTAGTAGAAGGAGTGTGGGTGGAGGTGATGCTGGTGATTCGGGAAGTACTGCCAACTACTCTCCTGGCGACTCCCTAATCTTCACATCACTCCTTTGTCTGTGAACAACAGAATCACAAGGAGTCGCAGACCTCCAGCTTATCTCAATGATTATTGCTGTTAATTGTACATACAGGATGGTTGTTTTACATCCTTATTGTATCTGTTTTTCTTTCCCCATAAAGGAGGAAGGTGTGTTGTATATTATAACCTCTCATAATATGGTCGCTATGTATTCCTATGCCTTTCTCTATGTCTCCCCTTACTCACCCTTCCAGAATACCTGCGTGTATTCTCTATTCTATGTGTGTGTGTTCTAGGAACGTCAGTTGGTGATTTGGTCAGCAGGTGTTGTGTTGCCTCTAGCTGTGCTCCTGAATAAACTCCTGATTACAACTACTCAAGCATCCGTAGTTACTTACTACACAGTGCCTTCTACCTTGTGTTTCTGAGGTAGCACTGCCTTCTACCCCGTGTTTCTGAGGCAGCAGTGCCTTCTGCCCCGTGTTTGTTTGGCAGCAGTGCCTTCTACCCCATGTTTCTGAGGTAGCACGGCCTTCTGCCCCATGTTTCTGAGGTAGCACTGCCTTCTGCCCCTTGTTTCTGAGGTAACACTGCCTTCTACCCCGTGTCTCTGAGGTAGCACTGCCTTCTGCCCCGTGTTTCTGAGGTAGCACTGCCTTCTGCCCCATGTTTCTGAGGCAGCGATGCTACCTCAGCTGCTATCGTGTTCTACCTCAGCTGCTATCGTGTTCTACAGGCTGCGGGACATGCTGCCCTTGTTCTGGAGGCTGCGGCATCCGCCTCTCTTGTGTTGCTCTTGGCTGTCTCGGTGCCTTCTCACGGAAGGTTATTAATATTTCAGCAGCTCGCAGCGCACACAATGGCGGGAGCTGGAGGCCGTGGTGTATGGTGCGCCAGTCAAGAGATACTGGCGAACTCTTCCCGGGTAAGAGACGCCTTTGTTGTCCTTTCTGGAGAGTCACTCCAGGGTGCGCGTGGCTCTTGATAAGATGCAAGGTGTTTAGCCGATCTCCATGAGGGGCGTTGAACGACTTTCCTCTGGACACCCGTTTTGTACAGTTAATAGTGGAATATACATGTGCAACGTCAGCATTAAATGCAGACAAGTATAAGCAGTTTAAGGCATATATTTTATTATTGAAATTTGTGCTTGTACTTCTGTACGTGTGTTTAAAATTCTGGCTCTTGCCATGCAAATCTGCCTAGATTGATTCTGTCACAAACTCCTTTTCACTTTTGTACTCGAGCAAATATCTCACCCAAACACGTGTGTGTGTGCTCACCTGTTCTATAGCTCATGACAGACCTAGTTATGCTGATTGAGGAAAGAATGAGAGCTGCATTGCTATCCCTCCTACAGTGAGTGTAAGCAGGCCCTCCATCATCTGAGAGTCAGACAGTAAAGAATGCACTGACCACCCGAGTACTGAGTGGTTATCTCTCATATTATGCATAACGGGACCTGTGCATTCTACAGATCGATCAGATATACCGCAGTCACAACTTATACCATGCATAGTAACGGGACCTGTGGAACCTCAGGATTCTTCAGTTAATACCACAGTCACAACGAGTACTGAATAGTTATCCCTCATATTAGGCATAACAGGACTTGTGGAGTCTACAGATTGATAAGGTAATACCGCAGTCACAAGTACTGAATGGTTATCCCTCCTATAATGCATAGTAGCAGGACCTGTGAAACCTCAGGATTGGTCAGTTAATACCACAGTCATAACCAGTACTGCATGCTTAGTAAATGGACCTGTGGAACCTCATGATTAATCCGTTGATACCGCAGTCACAACGAGTACTGCATGGTTACCCCTCATGTAATGCATGGGAACAGAACTTGTGCGATCTCTGTATTGGTCAGTTAACACGGCACTCTTTAAGTTCAAAAGATGAGTTTATTAAGCGCGTAAGGAAATACAACAATGCTTCTTACAATTAATCATCAAAAATTATACAAAGCAGAAAAACAATAATGCATATATGCTGGTCATACACTCTTAACGAGTAGTCTGTGGTTATATATTGCATAGTAACAAGACCTGTAGAATCTAGGATCGATCAGTTAATACTGCAGTCATAACGAGTACTGCATGGCTATCCATCATATAATCCCTAGAAACTGGACCTGTGGTATCTTAGGGTCAGTCAGTTATTACCTCAGTCGCCACCTGAATACTAAATGGTTATACCATAATGCATAGTAACGGGACCTGTGGTATCTCCGGGTCACTCAGTTAATACTTCCGTTGCCATGGTTATGCCTCATATAAGGCATATTAACTGGACCTGTGGTATCTCCGGGTCAGTCAGTTAATACCTTCGTCTCCAGTGCTGCATTGGGTCTACTTTCTGAAGTACCTTGAACTAGGACGTACATTATCTAGGGAAGGATTGTTAAATTTCCTCCCCATTGAACGCTGTGAGAGCTTAAAGTTTATACCACCTCTGGTGCCTTCAATCAGGGTTTTGTGAAGCGCACTACTCGCCCATGAGGGTCTCAAGGCGCTGGGGGGAGATGGATGGGGGGGGGGGGGGATTGTGCAGCTCAGTCTCTTCCAAACAGCCAGTTCTTGAGGCTCTTCCTGAATGCTTGCAGAGTGGGGGTTCGTCTGATGCTGAGGGGGAGTTCGTTCCAGGTCTTGGCCGCGGTGTAGGAGTAGGCTCGTCCTCCCGTTCTGGCTCTGCGGATGCGTGGGGTTTCGGCCAGGGTGAGGTCGGCGGAGCGGAGGCTTCTCTTGGGTGCGTAGAAGGAGACTCTTTGGTTGAGGTATTGGGGTCCGGTGTTGTGGAGGTATTTGTAGGTGTGAGTGAGCAGCTTGAAGGTCACTCTCTGTTCGACGGGGAGCCAATGGAGGTCTCTTAGGTGCTGGGTGATGTGGTCTCGTCGTGGGAGGCTGAGGACGAGTCTAGCAGCGGTGTTCTGGATGGTCTGGAGTTTGTGGAGTAGAGCTTTGTTGATCCCGGCGTAGAGGGCGTTTTCGTAGTCCAGTCTGCTGGTTATGAGTGCGTGGGTGACGGCCTTTCTGGATTCGGAGGGGGATCCATTTGAAGGTCTTGCAGAGGATGCGGAGGGTGTTGAAGCACGTGGAGGAGACGGGGTTGATTTGTTGGTCCTGGTGAGGGAGGAGTCCAGTATGATGCCGAGGTTGCGGGCGTGGTCCGTGGGTGTGTGGGGGTTGCCGAGGGCAGTGGGGCACCAGGTGTTGTTCCATGCGGAGGGGGTAGATCTGAGGATGAGGACTTCTGTTTTCTCCGAGTTGAGCTTCAGGCAGCTGCTGCTGCCTTGAAATAGATGGTACATTTTCTCGGGGGCATTGAGTAACTAACCAAAGCTCACAGAGTGCTTTGTTTGTACCCATAGTCTGTTTATGCGATAAGCAACACCATATGTCTGCCTAGTGCTCTAATAGTCAGTGCTTAATTTGTAAAATTAAAAAATAAAATAAATAAATAAAACATGAGCTGAGAGTTTCTTAGCAGCCTGGTGCTTGTACTTCTGAATACCAAGTCTGCGGAGTTTAGATTTCACCTCATGCCTTCTTCTTCCACCGTCCATCACCCTACACTGTCTGTCTCCTCTCTTACTCTTGGCAGGTTCTTTTTCAGTCAACCAACCAACGTTTATAGAGTGCGGAAAATCACAGCTGAGGTTTTTTTGGTCCCAATGGCTCCCTTTGTCATTGTTTTCCTATATTCCTCTTCCTCCCTTTTCCGACTTTCTTCCCTTTGGTCCGATTCAAAGTCTGATGATGAGAAATAAGTGTTGGGACCTATCCGCTGCATCCACCAGCACACATGCAACGCAGAGTGTCACTAGCAAAAGAGGTCAGGCTCTATCTTCAAGAATCAAAGGCATCGCAATGGTCTAGGAAACGTGTGAAATTGCGTTCATTGCCTGTTTTTCCATCTCTTCCATAGCATTTTTGCTCTCTCCATTTTTGCCTATATGCCCTTTGTTTTTTCCCTACAGATTTTTTGCATTCCCTCTTTCCCTTGTCGGCTGCTGTTACAATTATTACCCCCCTCCTGTTTCTCTTCTCTTTGATATCAGTTTTTGCCCTCCCATATTTTTCTCCTTTTGTCCTCTTTCATATCTGCTTTTGTGTTCCATGTGTTTCCATTGTCTACTCTCTCACCAATTTTTAATAAGGCTTGGCTTTCCCCACTGTTGTCTTTCTTCGGTTTTGCTGTCATTATACTCGAATGTCTAGCTTCTCGTAGCAATTTTACGCTCCTTCTCTTTCCTCTCTGAGCAGTCTTTACGTTCCCAGTTGTTTTACCTTCTCTTGCCCTCTCTTTTCGAAGGTTTTGCACTCCTTGCATCCCTGTGTCTGCCCTTTCAGCAGTTATTGTCCTCGCTTTTTCTGCCCTCTTTTTGCAGTTTTGATCTCCATGTTTCCCATCCATCTGCCATATCTCCTCTCAACTGTTTCGGGTGCCTTTTTTCAATTGCCAGCTTTATCTATTTATTGTGCTCCTTGTGTTTCCTTGTCTGCTGTTTCTTAGCAGATATCATGCTTCCTGTTTTTTTACTGCTCGTCCTCTTTGATCGCACCTATGATACTCCCTGCCTTGCCACTGTCTGCCGTTCTTATAGCAGTTACAACGCTCATTGTGCTTCCCTTGACAGCCCTCGGGTCGCCTTTCTCACTCTCCCTGTGTTTTTGTTAGCAGTTAGTGATCAGCATCTGTTTCTCCTGTCTGACCTCTTTGAGAGCAGTTTTTTGTTCCCAGACTTTCCCTTGTCTTTGCTCTCTTAGCACCTTGTGTTTAAAAAAAACTCTATTCCTGGTAGACTTTGCTGTCATCATGTTTCCTATGTTTGGCCTCCTTTAGCAGGTAATGCACTAACTGCGATTTTTTGCAAGCACCTATCTTCTCCGCACACACCCTTTTCTGTGATCTCAATCATATCCTTGTAATCTCTCGCTCTGTGCTCCTGCAGTCTCTCGCTCTGTGCTCCTGCAGTCTCTCGCTCTGTGCTCCTGCACTCTCTCGCTCTGCGCTCCTGCACTCTCTCGCTCTGCGCTCCTGCACTCTCTCGCTCTGCGCTCCTGCACTCTCTCGCTCTGCGCTCCTGCACTCTCTCGCTCTGCGCTCCTGCACTCTCTTGCTCTGCGATCCTGCAGTCTCGGAGACGTCTGCTTGGACTTGGACTCCCTTTCACTGCTACAGAGTGTGCTGGAGATGCGCTTGGAATGTTTGAACCGCATGCATTTCCACACGCACCTCACCCTCCTCTTGAGATATATGGACTGAGGAGATGAGAGCTGTTCCAACCTGGCCCAGGTGTCCGCAGATTCCGGTCTGTGAGGCACCGACTGCTCATGGTGCTTCACGGACTGCTCCAGGATTTTGAGTGCACAGGAATGCAGACAGCTGGACGGTGAGCACTGCCCCCGGTGCTACTGGAATGTGTTTGCATGTCTGGAGGAGTCAAAGCTCTTTCGCGCTGGATATCCCGTCTCGTTCAGGAAGATTCCAGTGAATCTGGCTGTGTCTTTGTGGATGGGTTTTTGGCCCTTAAATCCTATGTGGGTGAGCTGTTGTATCTCTTAGGATGTGCCCTATATGATGAATGTGAGCTTCAACTATTCTAACGATAATCAGATTTCATTCCAATAATTACACATTTTTTGAGGAGTGGACTTCATAGCCTTAGAGCCAGTTCCTACATTTCCATTCCATGCACCTTTCACATCGGAAAACCACCCACATCCATGGGAGGTGATCCCAGGCCGCCACTCAAATGGGCTCCTGTCCCCGCCCCCTTAGTACCACCAGATTGGAGGGGAGGGTCCTACCCCGAGTAGTGAGGAGAGGTTCATAAAGCACCGTGTCCCCACCACTACAGAGCAACTTTCATTCATTACTCTCCACCTCCCCCACTGAATACATGTTTGCCACTGAATGAAAATGTACAGACACGCTGTAATGCCATCCTTAACTCTAGTTCCCTCCCAACTTGAAATATTGAGTTGATGAAGCAGTTAGTTCTATCCCACCCTTTCTGTCCTGTACATGAGCCTCCTCTGTGGTGGTGACCTATTTTGTTGGAAGTAATGATACATTTACCTTTGTTACTTCGGCTTTGGTCCCTCGTAGCGAGGTGGTAGAGGCAAGATGGCTCCTAGCCGTGCCAATTGTATGAGAAAGATGCACAAGCTTAGAGATTGTTAGATCCTTCTTTTAGCTTGGGTAGAAGGAACCCTCTGAATCATTAGGTTCTCAACAGGTCCCTTCATTCCTTGTGTTGATGGGTTGGTAAGAATGAGGTGTTGTGGCTCTTAGCCTGTCTTTTTGATTCCTTGTGATGGGTTCCTCTAATGGAATCTCATGATTAAGCTGGTAGCTGCTCAGTCTTTCTTTCCCCTAATATTATTTTTCAGGGACCTCCTCTTTGTATAGAGATGTTGCGATTTGCTGTCTGCCTCTTAGATGCTACATTAGCTCTTTGGTCATCTGTTATGTGCATTACGTTGTTGTGCTTCTCAGACAAGAGTTTCTCTTTGGCGACCTTCTGTGTTTAGCAAGTAGTTGTGTACCTCCGTCTACCCCAGAGAACTGTATTCCCATTTGTGGCCCTGTTTTGTGGAATCAGCTGCTGTTTGCATGAGCCTTTCTACTGGGGCTGCATTCCGTCTTGTGTGTGCCTATCTGCTGGTCTGTTGGGCATAATCTTTAGTGGGACTTCCAGTGTAGCCTGAGTTGTTGTGGTACGTGCTGTGCTTCCCCTCATGTCTTTTGTTCATAGAGCCTTCTTTGGGAACATGTTCTCAGAAATGAGTTGTTTGGAGATTATGAATGTATCCTCTTAACAGATTGCCTTTTGGTGACCTTGTGTGTGTACCTTGTACTGGTAGGTCTCAACCTATTTCGAGGGGTAAAGTTTAATTATTGTGGTCCTCCGCTTTGAAATGAGCTATGGTTGGAGTTCACTCTATCTCCTTGGACTACATTCAGATTTGGAGTCCTGTTTATTGGAATTAGTTTTGTGATTGTCGCCCTGTTTCAGAGAAACAGATTACTATTTAGGGTCCATCTTTATGAATTTTTTTTTGATCTCAGCCGGTTTAGTTGTGTTTTTATTCTTTGAGGATCTCCTATGTGAAAAAGTGACTTGAATTCAGCCTGTGTCCCTTGGAATAGGTTGCACTTCGGGGACCAAGTGGTTTTCAGTCCAAACTTAACATCAGAGGAGTTATTCCCCTTTAAGGCCCACAAAAACTCACTGCACGCAGCAGTTTCACGGTCTTACTCCCGGGAAACCTTACTCCTTTAGAACTCCTTTGTACTTGGGGAAAGTTGTTCTCCACGAGCACCTGGGATCTCACCCTTTGGGCACACCTAGCTGTCCCAACCTTAATGCGCCCTCTGCTAAGATTTTATCTCATCGATTACTGTAATAATGTGTATTATATCTGCATTAAATATACGTTTACAGTGCCTACTTTCATTTATAAATCCTGTATAAGAGTACTATGATCATGTTTTGTTTTATTGGTGCCCTAAAGAGGCTTCCTATTTGACCACTAGAAAAAATAAACTAGGTATTATCCCAAATGGAAATGTGAATAGAACATTTAAATAAATCGCATGCATATTTTCCACGTTTTGAGGAGCTGAAATTATGACTGAATCAAAATTACATTTTGAAACACGGATAACACATGTTTGGTGCATTTAAAAAGAGCAGTTTTTCAACAAGTAAAATAAATGTTCTGTCATAAATGTTCTAATGCTTGGGTGACAAAGGCATGAGAGATGACTTTGAATTGCCGCCTTGTATGTCTCTGACACCACACCTCAGTCTCCGTTAGAAATGCTGATCACTCTTTCACACCTTGTCTTTCTGAAAGGAGGTGCATGGTAATACATGGCCCTCGCTCATGTTCAGCCAGTAAACAGTGTGAAAGATCCTTGCCCAACCCTTGGGCACTTATCATAGATTATTGGTGGTGCCCAAGCCGTGTACCCTGGCTCCTTATACTGTGCATTTATACATCATATTACCTTGGCACGCTATCACCGATCCGTTGAAACCCAAGCTGAGCTACACTTGGCTGATCTGACTTTTTGCCCTTTAGGCCTCTGTCTGCCAGAGGGGGAAAGGACCTTTTCTGCCTCCTATGCTTCCTCGAAAGCTCTAAATAGCTAAACATGAAGGCCTGAGCCCAGGGGGGCTCCCTGTTCTGCTTTTGTGTCTGTAATCCAGCCTGGGGTTGTTTAGCATGTTTCCTGCCATGCACGGCCTCTGCTTCCTAGCTCATTGTGATGGTCCCTGCAGGAGGTGTAGACAGGCCTCAGACTGTTTACTGAACTTTATGCAAACGCCTTTCAAGCATTCCGCTTTGTATTTTCTTGAATTGAGGGATATGTAGAGCTTACTTTCTTTACAGAGAAGATAGCAGAAGAGAGGTGAACTCCGCTATGATGAGACAAATAGTGGCACAGTAGGTATGGCACCGGAGTCTGATGTAGGCACCTTAGGGGCAAAAACATGTCCAAGACATCAGAGTGGTCCGAGTCAGAGCATTGCATAAGGAGGGTTTTATACTGCCTACGGCTCACAGATGGGTAGAGGCTAACCAAGACACAAAAAGGGCCACTGACTGTTCAGAGCCCAGTAGAGATCGGTGAAGACCGTGATCAGGTGCTTAGCTGGACTCAGAAGTGTCAGAAGATGATCAAGGCATAGAAAGGGTCAGTGACTGATCAGGCACTGCAATAGCTAGACACAGACTAGGTGCTCATAGAGGGTCAACCATTAATGTAGGCATATGAAGGACTGGACAGCATACACGAACGTTGAGGCGCTGACTAGGCTGGCGTGACGGGAAGCACTGGTCAATGGCTGCCAAACTTTTACTGGACTCCCAAGAGACCATTACAGTGGTTTGTAGTGCCGGGGGCCCTAAAGGCGCTTTGTAGTCTTACCTCAGTAACGTGATCGTACCCAGGCCTGTATCTTTGCAAGAGGGTGGACCATGGGGCGAGACAGTGATATATTTAAACCCAACATTTAAAAATAAATTATGTAACGTTGAGCAAAAATTATTATAAATTGTCTTATCAGTTAACACAGTGACTAATCCCAGTTAAATAGTTCATTTCAACTAGAATACTCAGAAACGTTGGCACCTTGTTAGATGGGCTATCATAAAAAGAAACAAAATAGCACAATTAACCTATTAACTACAAAGTAGTCCCTAGCAAAAGTGAACCCCGGGATCGTTTGAATGAAAGAACGACAGATTTCAGGATCACAAACCGCTACATCTACACGGGAAAAATGAGCAGCAGCTTTTTACCAGGAGTACTGATATTGTATCCTTCTAGAAAGAACAAACAAGCCCTCCCTGGCAAAGCCAATAGGTCTGGTGTTGTCTGCCAGCCTTTTGGCTTTGTCAATGCTTGTTTAGTTTTGTCATGCTTTTTGAAAAACTTTATTGTTGGAACATTTCTGGGACTTCATCAATCTTAAAAAGAAAAAAAAAACATTGGCTAAAAGAAAGACAAGTTTTTGACCTCCTAAAGTGCACATTGCCGTGGCCAACTCCAGAGCTAAAAATGAGAATCGGAAATTTGGTAAAAAGCACTGAATGATTACAAATGTGGAAAGACTTTGGCTGAAAAGATCAGAAAGTCTCTGTATCGTAGCTAGGTCTAGTCCATGACTGAGATGGATGGAGGCTACATGGCATTGCTCAAATTCAGCTCTTTAGGTTGTTTTTATATCTGGATTAACAGTGCAGATGTGTAAAGATGTATTACTACCAGTTCTTTTAGTTATGCATAGCGCCTCGAGGAGTATTACTAGCTTATTTGACCTTTCAGGAAGTGCTTCAATTGGAATGCATGAGGGACTATTTTACATGTGAAAAGTACTCTCCATTATCATGCTGTCCCGTTCAGTCATTTATTTACTACCGGCATTCTACTGAGAAAGAAAGCAATACTCTTTTGTTATTTTTTTTCTTAGCATTTGGCAAATCCATTAGAGCGGGCTTTTATGTGGTACACAGAACGTTTAAATACCTATTTTCACATGCGTTGCCACATTAAATCCGACCGTTTGGCTTTGCCATTGATTCTTCCACTTGGAATTACACAAATTCTTGAGAAAGAAACCGTGCAGGAGGCAATCATGATTCTTTTAGCTGGTGAGGAAGAAATCCAAGTGGTAGGACTCGCATGTAGGCTCTGACAAAGAAGCACAGTTCCCCATTGACAGCGCTGGCAATGCCGAGGGACAGCCCAAGTATTGCAGATACAGTTTCAGGTGTACACGAGCAAGCATCAATGGGAAACGGGTTTGGACAAGGGCTGAACATTAATCCTGCTGTTCTCGATGGAAGAAGATACGACCAGTTCTATGAATAGCCCACTACCTAAAGTGCTTCTGATTGTGTGGGCACACTGAATAAAGATAAAACTGCATCTTACCTTCTCAGTGCTTGTTTGCTTCATAAACCTGTGCTGCTCAGGGTAGGAGGGGTCACAACCCCAGGCCCTCACTCACGTTAGAAGGCATGTATGTGTGATGATAGGCAATGTAATTAGGATGATGGTCACTAACGCTTGGCCACATGTCGACCATTAAGAGGAAGGTTCTACTGACCCCGGGCTTTCAGGGTAGCTAGGCAAGCAGGCTCAGTAATGGCAGTTGGCACACAGAGGGTCACGTGCAGTTTTTTAAAGTTTTGGGGGTACATAGGAGGCCAGTCCAACCTACGCACACACAGACTCCAGTTTCACAATTTCATAGCTCTTTATCTTAGTCATCCTTATCTAAAGCTCTTTTTCCAAGAATTTCAGCGGCTGCTGCAATAGGAGAAGGTTAGTTCTGCCATCCAAGATGCTTGTAATGAGCCTTACGCCATTGTGGTTCTTTCCTGATCTGTTTTCTCCTAAAGGCATCTCAAAGGAGAGTCTTCTCACTCCATAAAATCCGGCTTCTTGTGCTATACTTTTTGTACTGATTGGTAACATTTTGGCACTTCTATGCCAGATGCCACAATCTTTCTGTGGGAAAGGTCAGCATCCCTCGAGTTTGTTTACATTGGTCTTGGTTGTTTTTGGGCTGGGGATAGTTCTCCAAATTTGAGATTGTATATGTCTTCTCCACATTGTTATTGAAGTTTGAAAGGCATGTTCACCAAGTGGTGTGGATGTCTTCCCAAGTGCTCATTATGGAATGTGAGTCGGGGAATGACCAAGGAACACGTCTTATTGGTTCTAGTGGGACCAAAAGGGTATTTTCATGCCAACTGAGAAGGTTGCTATGCTGCCTTACATGCGGTTATTATGCACTCTGATTTCATTCCTTAAAAGATCATCTCTCTTCTAGACAGTGTCCATCAAATAATCCTTATGCACTCTGGCTGCCATAAACATGATTCTGAAGATTCTACTGAGGGTACTGTATTCAAATGTACAAAAAGTTAATTTCAGAATCAGGAGTGTCGTCATGACAATTGCTGTGCAGTTGACTTAAGCAGGTGCAAATCTCTTTTGTTAAAGTAAAAAGACTAAGAATAAAATCAAAATGATTGTGAGGGTGATGCTTGAGAGGTGGTTCCCCACATTAGGGCACATTTATGTGGGAGAACATAGTTATCAATTTGGTCTGAGAAGTTCCACTTAGGGGCCATTTTCAAGATGACTCAAGGTGATTTTGCGGTATTGTTGATTCATGACGTGGTCTGAGCTGTAGCACTTCCTGTCTAGGTTAACTATTTTGCAGTCATTGCCTACTGAATTGGACAGTGTGTGATCCCTTAACTACACTTACATGGTGAAGGGTTTTGTGAAGTGTTTACAAAACGGGTTTCCTCCATTGAGGCTTTTTCTACCTTTATGGAACTTTATTTTGATTCCAGAGGCTTTATTATGTAAAGTAGTCCAGATTTTTTCTCTGCACCAGGCTGAGTGCATGTGGTGCAGATAAGGAGAGTGCATTAAATTACAGTAAAACAAACATGTGTCTGCCGTGCGGACCGCACAGCATTAAATGGAGGACCAGCAGTGAGTCTGTTAATGCAGGGGGGCAGCAAAACATTGAATAAAAGGAAGGAATCCTCCCTACAGGTGGGTCCAGTGTGTTGCTGCACCTTCCTACAGGAGAATCCTAAGTTTCCCCATGCACTTGTGTACACTAATTCCAAGGATCTCCCTCGCTGGATACCCAGGCGCTACTTCATGTGCGGCACACAATCAGTGCGACTTGTAATAAACTTTGTGCCACCGTGCTTGTAACATGACTGGAGAAATGGCGGTCGTCACTTGCATGGAGTAATACTAACATACAAATGAGGAACACCCCCTTGAGATCACGCCAGTAAAAAAATGTGTGCCAGTATGATCCACATTATACAAGAGGCCTTGCAGATGTCTGATCTGATGCCTTTTATGTAATGTTAGTGTTTTATATGCAAAACAAAAATCGAGCACAAGCCCCCTTTGCTCCGCTGGGGCACATTCTGTAAAATGTCCTTTGGGTGAAAAAGCAGTGGGTGCAAACTCCTGTTGGCACATTTGGGCACGTTCTGTAAAACAGCCCCAGGTGCATTGTTCCCTGAGGGTGCGCGCGTGCGCACCCGCGCACCCAGTGCTTACTTTGAGCCAGTGCTTTCCGGTGCTGAGCACCGGCACTTAATTGGTTTCCGGTGCTCGGCACCGGCACCTTCAACACCATATTTAGAACAGTCTACCACAAGGTGGCGCTGCCCATCTAATTTAGAGATGAGCAGACCAACGGTTATTTAGGAATACAATATACATTACAATTGCTCATACCTGCCTCCCCAGCCATTCCTTTAGCTTTGGGGACCTGGAATAATCTGAACTGTCGCATTCACACGCGAAAGAGATGGTTGCTAGTTGTTTTGGTAGCAATGACAAGGGCGATGGGTGGTGCAAGCTGCAGTGGCCTCCTGGTCAGAGCCCTGGCACTTAATATTTTACAAATTAAGCACTGCGCGCATCTATGTTTCCTGAAGCACGCTGTCTCTAGTCTAAAGCGCGCTGAGACGTCGTGTGAGAGACCATGAAAAAGCAAATTACCGTTTTTGCATCGCTCGTGTGTTAAAAGCAGCGGCGCGAAAAAAAATTAATTTGCTTGTTGGCAGAAGGTCTCAAGTTGCGCAGCAAGTGACTCTTGCAAATGCCACTTGCTGCGTTCATTTCAGGAACAGGAGCGGGGCTCCAAGGCACACATGGGCAGCATCGCCGTCTAGAAGCATTACACACAGCTCCAGTATTTTTACAGGCCATAAAATAATCTGCATTGTGTGGCATTCAAAAAAATATGCATGCAGAAATAATACACGACTTGGAGACAATGTTTTTTTTATCATCTGTTTGGGGCATGTTATTTATGAGCGGACACCAGCTGCTCCTGCAGCGAGGGCTTCTGTTGTTCCACTAAAGTTGGTGATAACAAGAGATAAAGATCAGCCTGCTCCTTCTTTGCTCATCACTGCACAGGCCCCACACGATTAGGCTGTCTCATCTCCATTGCCTTTTCAGAAGAAACATACCAGGCATTTGTTCATGTTTAAGACAGCTGCTGGAATGGAACTTCATTTAAAACAACCTTTGTTAATTTGTAGCATAACTTTTGTGCTTTTGTTCACTTATTAGTCCAGCGAAGCTCTAGTATATGTTTTAAAGTGCTTTCTGCAAATATTTGATGTCGAAAGTGTGTACTGATAAGGGGCGCAATACCAGGTTTCTGTGATTTTTGTCTATTTTTGTAGCAGCCAGGGCATTAAAATTCACATCATGGCAGTAGAAAACCATATTTGCACAGCCTGACGGAGGGGGGAGGGACCTTTCACCTACCTCTTCTTGGCGCATGCACACCTCCTTGGCCACTATTATACTTACTGACTTCCAAACCTTACTAAAGAGCAAATGTGTTAAGTGCTTACATTGTAAAACTTCTATCCAAAAGTTATCAGTTCGTTCAATTTACAAATGCAGTTTGCTTTATAGAAGTAGCAGTAACAGTAGATTTTAGTATATATGCTTTAAAAACACGCTACACTACATACTAATTTAAATGCATGTGTTTTGGAAATACACAACACACAAATTTTCATCAAGTGTTAAAATACCCAGGTCCCATATTATTTATACTGTAGTCGAAGTGATGTTCAGGATTCTACAGCATGAGGAGAGGAGATGTTTACAAAAATGCTGTCCAGGCTGTTTTGCATTTTAAAAGAGTATCATTCTTCATGCATGTGATCTGCAAGCTGCAGATCTCCACAGTGGGTATGTTTGTCGTCTGAACTACCTTACAAGTTTACTAAGGCACAAGCATGCAAGTGGTGAAAGTGTGTAATTTTTAACTGAGAATCGCCAAACGTTTTGGATCAATAGCTCCAAGCACTTTATTTTCTTGAGCACACTGCACTGTGCTCTTCTGTTGCCATAGGAACAACTGTGATTTGTGCGCTGCTGCATGGCTTCTGTCACCCCGTTACCAGTCCATTTGAAACAAAATACACTGAGGCACATGGATGCATTATGTTTTATTTCATTATGCATTTTAAGATTATTTGCACTTTCCAGATCATGTAAATATGTCGTTTTTTGTGCAACATATGACTCTTGTACAGTGCATACTATGAACTGAGTCACATTCAGGTGTCTTGGATAGATACTGTGGGTGCGTTTTAATGATGGGAACTGATTTAGAGCTCTGGAGTTGAGGCAGAATGCAGTGCCAGTTTCTCACAATGCCTGTCAGTGGGTCCTAAAGGTGTCCAGACTAAATCTAACTCCAAACGTTAGCCTCTCTACATACCACAGACGGCAATGGTGTCAAGCCAATAAAACAAGGTCTCTCTATTTGAATGAGAACTACTAGGTAGTTTCTGTGATCTACCAGATCAGGAAAAGGGATAACGAGAAGTTTTTATCAGTGGGTTCTATTCACTTCCAATTCAATAATCAACAACATAGGATAGAGAACTCACTTGGTAGTACATGGGTTGTCTCACTTCCTTGCCACATAAGAGGGGTGTCCCTATTTATTTAAAAGGACTCTCACCCACTGGGACTCCCAATGGTATGCTTCATCATTGAGTCCTCATCCAGGACTCTACGATGAAGCATGCCTCTGGGATGCTGTATATGTGGAAATGCACCTTCTTGTCGCATTTTTTAACAAAAGTTAGAAGTGGTATTTGCCACTGATGTTTGTCGCTGTGCTCACATAGTCAGTTTCCTAGCGCACATAGCAGTGGCTGCAGTGCACAGAGACCTTACACTGCCGCTCAATGAAGAAAACAATTAGAGGGAACATTGCCCAGGTGTGCAGTGAATCTTTCCTTTGAGCCTTCAGACAAGTGCTCCTCAAATTTGCTCACTTTTAAACCTTTATTTTGAGCAGTGATTGCTTCAACACTGGACTGTCGGTGAAATACGTGATTTTTCTTCTAAGCCTTTTTGTATCTTTTTTTAATCGGCATTCTGTAATAAGCTCCTTCGTTAGATGTATATCTATTTTGACACCAGTTAATCTTTGCCTCTTGAGATACTTTTTTTAGGTTCCATTTGTTGTTCAAGGATAGACATTTTGCAAACTAGATGTCTAAAAGAACTTTACCACAACTGCTTTAAGAGAATAAACGCTTTGTAGGAATTTGGGCAATCTTCATTTATTTTGTTTAGATAAGACCTGATCCTGTGCTGTGGGATCCAAGTACAGGTGGGTAGTGCATTGTTTTGTTTTCTGCTATGATTTAGTTAGGAAGTCTGTCAACTAAAGGGCGCATGGTTCAGACTACAATGTGCCAGCCGCTTTCACTACTTTTAGTAGGGCCGTTTCCTTTGCTGGAGACCTGTGAGTGAGTCCTTTATGCTTTCTATGTATGTTGATGCCTGGATTCATGTCAGATGTGGCTTGCACCCCTTCTGGCCACAGACCCTGGATCACTGTTGTGAGAGTAGATTCAAAATGGAGAAGGAGGTGAATCCTACTTGGAGCTCTAAGTTCCCTTACCCGTATCATTTTACTGTCCCTACATCCACCGTCTAGGTACCTTCTGTTGCCTACTGTAATGGTGGTATGGAGGCAGAACCAAAGCGCAGTGCTGCTTGGGACCCTTGGCATTGATTGATATGTTGTATAGTAGGACATGGGTGGATTTCTATGGTTAAAATGGTGGTGTGGGATTAGTTTAATCTTTTCTTTACTTGTATATGGATCCCATCTAGTGGGACGTTTAAAGAATAGGCAATGTACTCTTCAGAACTAATAGATCCACCTCCTACTGCCTCATTTCTTTATCTCCTCTAGGCCTTCGCCCGTCCTCTTGAAAATCCCTTGACTTACTTCCATTAATGGAAGCCAGGGATCTCGGCATAAGCAATTCCGATG
Organism: Calotriton arnoldi; assembly: GCA_963921515.1. Taxonomy (NCBI): domain Eukaryota; kingdom Metazoa; phylum Chordata; class Amphibia; order Caudata; family Salamandridae; genus Calotriton; species Calotriton arnoldi. The sequence continues at coordinate 345,432 of CAWUFW010008840.1, read as the reverse complement.
ATCTAAGCCACAAAACCATTTTAAGTTTAACAGGAAGGTTGGTGCTTTTCTAACTTCAATTAAGGCAACTCATGGTCCATATTATTTTCTGCTTGTTGAATATGCACTGTCCCACTAATCAGACAGGGGATACCATCTTCATTTTTAGCCTCTAATTTCAAATTCCTCCACATTTACAGGACGTTTAAAAAAAGTTAATTTTGAATTTTGCTTCTTTATTAATACACACTGTATTAATTTGTTAATATTGCTTAATTTTCTAAGCAGTCGCAGACCCCTGAGCAGACTTCATGGACCCCCAGGTTTCCCCGGACCACTAGTTAAGAACCGCTGCTCTTATCAAAAGTTCATACATGCTCTGTATGCATTGGTCAGAATAGATTTCAAATAGCGCTATAACGTACACTAAACATTTAGCCTAAAAACCAAAACTTTCCTCTTAAAGCCAGGCGTTTAGGAGGACAAGGTGCTGTCTTTCGTCTTCTGTTTCTGGTCTCCAGCAGTTTACTTATCTTTCTCCCCACGTCTCTCTAGCTTCCTCTTCCCCATTTTCTTTCCACGCTTATGTCATTTCAAACGAAAATCCAATCTGAAGAATGCCAACTGGAGAAGACTAATTTGGCGAAAACATGTCTTTCAAAGAAAAGTACCCAGCTAAAAAGTATTTCTATGTGATAAATTAATGTAAACAGAAAGGAGAACTGAGAAAAGTTGCCATATCCTGTTTTTATACGTAGCACAAAAGCGTCTTTAAATTCATTGGGAGTTGCACTGAAGTGGAGGAGGACAAAACATGGGAGGAGAGCAGGGACAGAAATCAGGAAAGGAAGTGCACACGGGAGACAGGGGGACCCGAGGAACCTGGGCAAGACAAAGTTTTGAGGCCCCCTTCTCGCAGTTTTACTGCCTATTTTCTGCTAATCGCATGATACCAAACAAACTTTCAGAAATTAAGTTCACACAAAAACAGTTGAAATATGTCTCTCCGGGCCCCCCAATATCCTTAAGATACCACTGGGTAATTTGAGAGACACTCGGAGGCAGAGGTAGGCAGAGCTGAGAGAGGCTGAGATATGGAAACAGACAGGGTGAGCTATACAAAGAGAAAATATATTTTCTCAAGGACCACTGGGCAGTTGCTCACTTTGCCCATACCCTAAAACGCCTCTGGAAGTTCTTTCTGGACATGATCCAAGAAGTATATTACTGGCTCAGGGCACCACCACTCTAAATTTGTATGCACATACATGAAGAATTGTGTTTAATTTTTATCTTGACAAAACGCAAAGGCCAACCAGCTATATTATCGCTGCCCAATCCTTGGTATCTGACTTGAATGAATCTAGCCAAGCCAGCTTCTCTGAAAACATTGACTCGGAGCTCCCTAAATTAGAGGTCACTGCATATTCTGGAAGCTGTTGGAGTCTCATTAATATAGCCTTATAGCCTGCTACTAAGGGTTATTGTCATTAAAGGCCTTCTACATGAGTGTAAACCAGAGCCTATAATGGGGAACAAGTGGTAGAGCATGAGGCAGAAGGGCTATGATGCTGTTAGAACATACCAGTTCCCTGTGGAATGTTCTAAATGAAACGGGAAGAAACAAAAAGACAAGCATTGGAATAGTTAAGCAGGTGATCTATCCCAACCATTTTTCGCCTTTTATTATTCCATTTTTTGTCATTAGTGCTCTCAACATTCCGATGTTCTAGTAAGTGTGACAAACTGTTGTGATGCTAGTCCTGGAGTCCCTCTCAAAAGCATTTTAACAGTTTTAGTTCTCAGATGTTTACCTTCAATAATAGAACTTTTTGTTGAGTCATCTATCTTACCCATGCCATCTGTATTTTCAGCCAGTCCCCTCTTGCTTTCCATCTCCCTCCTTTCTCCCTCTGCAATCTTATCTTCCTTATCTGCCTCTCTCCATCTCAAATCTCGCTGTCCCCAGACCGCCACCGTTTTCTGATTTCTTCATCTTCTCTGTTACTCTGACCACAATCTTACCTCTCCCATCATTCTTGTCCCGTTCTCCCCCATTGTCCATACCTCTCTCTCCACACTTCCTTGAGTCTGCTCTTTCATATCTTTCTTCTGATCCATGCCCCCTCCCCAGCCTCCTCTCTTCATTCCCTGTCACAGCCTTTTTTGCTGTCTTACCAGCCTCTCTCCCTCCTACAGAGCTTACATTTCACGTACGCCTCTTCTCTAGCTCCTTAACAATGCCATCAGCATCATTATGGGGATGGAAGAATTAGGGTTTTTGAGTGAGGGGGTGAAAACCCTTCTCAAGCAACAACCACAATCCTTGTCAGGGTGAACCACATACGTCAGTAAATTAACCTTGGCTTAACTCTCTGGTAGCTTGGCATAAAAACAGTCCAGCCTAATTTAGAGGCACTGTGTTAAGTATTCTTGCAGCACACAAACAGTAACAAAGTGAAAACACACAAGAAAAATTCCAATCCAATTTAAAAAGATTGAGTAAATTTGAATAAATAAAATGAAACCAAAATGATAAAACTCCAATCAGTAGAACTGGAGATATGCAATGTTAAAGGTTTAAGTAAAAATAGTGCCAAGAAGTATGAAGCGATAACAGTGGGTTTCTGGTTGCACTAAATCAGGACAAAGTCACAAGTTCAGACCGACTGCGATGGAGTGCAGGCCGGATACAGTAACCAGGTTAGTCCCGCTGAAAAATTACCTTTTCAAAGTCCGGTACCCAGAGTTCAAAACAGGAGGAGCTCAACTGAAATCTAAAATTCGACTAACATTAAAGAGGATCTTAAATTACAATTAATTTGAGTCCAAACATGACATTTCTACCTGCTCCTAATCAATAGTTAGCACTTAGTAAATGTAATAAGGTTATCCTACGGGAGAGATCGGCCATACAGTAGTGAAAAATGAATTTAGAGGTTTTTGACTACCAGGACATGTAAAACTTAAAAACACATGCACTACTTTTTAAACACAATGCACCTTGCTCTATGGGATGTTTAAGGCCTAGTTTAGGGGTGGCTTATATGTATTAAAAAGGAAGTTTTAGGCCTGGCAAAAGGTTTCTTTTGCCAGGATGAATTGGCAGTTTAAAACTGCACTACAGTATGCAGGCCTGAGATATCTTTTAAAAGGCTATTTTTAGTGGGTAGCACAATGAGTGCCACTGCTCCCAAGTCAAATTTAATTTACAGACCCTGGGTACCCGTGTTACCATATAGTAGGTACTTACAAGTAAATTAAATGTACCAATCGGGTGTAAGTGAACTTAAAAACCAAAACCAGGTAGGGGAAAGATGAAAAGTTGGAGCAGAGCGATGAAAGCTCAAAGGTTATAGGAAAATTATTGTTAGTAGTTTTACTGTATCTTTTCCTTTTTCAGCCACCCTCTATCTCTCATATTCTGCAATCCGGCCTCATCCCTCCATCCTGATCAGCCCAGCACACTCTCTTGCTTTAAACACTCCTGTGCCTGTCTCAGCCGCTTTCCCTTCTTATACTACCCAGAATCACCTACTAAGCCTTCATTTTTTAGACCTTCTGACACCTACTTTCATACATCCTCACATTCCTTCTTTCAAATAAACCTATCTATATCCAGTGCAGTAGGAAGCATGTATGGGCGAATGGAACTATAACATATGAAATTGTGTTATTAGTTGCAAAGGATGTGGGTCCTTCACAGGTATTGTGTCCACTAGTGTCTTATTACTGGTAACCAAGTACACCATAGTAGCACTTGACTCTCAAGGTAGTGAAGCAGATCAGTCCAAGTCCTACTCCGGAGGGGTGGTGTGGGCTAGTAATCTCCATTTGGTGGCATTCAACAACAACACTCAATAAATTATAGTCCACGCAGTGCTTTTTCTTTTAAAAAAGAAATATATATATATTATTATTATTTTTTTGCCCCCCCCCCCCTCCTTTCTCTCCCTAAATACTACTCATTAAATTACGAATATGTACATCAGGTTGATGAAAATAGGTTTGGTGATACCCTTATATTACATTTGACTACCAGTGGGTTCTGAACTGCATAATCACATTCCCCCTCCACCAGATGTAACCTCATACTACAAGGGGGTGTCATTATTTATAAGACTGGCCTATTGGCTTTGTCAAGGGGTCACCACATGAATTAAACAGTAATTGCATAAGGATTCACGATTTACAACCAATGGAATCAATAACCATATTTAAATGTATTCAAAGTTACTATAGCATTGCAATGTTCATTACTAGTCATTGTCAATAAAGCATTTTATTTCACTGATAAGCATATGTTGGTCTTTCTTTCACCTCTACAGGCCGTGATATGTAGCCATAGGACCAATCATTAGGTGTTCCTGCCCTCTCGAGCTGTTGAACAAAAGATCCAGCTCAGACTGCTTTAAAATAATGAGAAACGTTGACTGTTTGTTATGCTTTTAAGACACCCTGAAACTTAAGGCAAATTTGTCAAATTATTCCTGTGGGCTGCTGCATCAAAAGTAGCCCCCTCCTCCCCCAAACACTTAAACCGATAGTTGGTGGTGCCCCTGCCATCCAGGAGGGCACCACAAGCTAAGAAAAGCTTGCAAATAGGCCTGTGCTGGGCATTATAATACACTTCACGCTGGAGTAGGTGCATAGTATATGGGCAGGTTTCCTCCGCACTTTTGGGTTTGGCTGCAGCCTCGCACTGCAGGTTTTACTTCTCTTTTAATTGCCCCGTTCCCACTTGAGGTAACCACAGACTCCAGGGCTCATTTGGGTCTGCAGAGGGAGCCCCAAGGCCGCCCACTACGCTGCTGCTTCCCACGCGCACAGTACTCCAGCACACGGAAATCAGTATTGGGTGATCCACACCCACAGCACAGCAGCTACTTGGAAGACGGGATACGCCGGATGCACAGAGTCTGCCGCACTGCATGGAGCTAAGGGAGTGACTGACAGGGGGGCCCGAGGGAACTCGGTCACGACCTGCCAACCAGTATGTACATGCAGCCGTGTAGTGTTACCAAGATACGTGTGAGTTCGGTGTAGCCTCAATAGCGACAACAGAGTAAATCACCGCGAGGAAAGGAGAGAAATGGTTTTCCTCTGACAGTGATGGTTGTTGTGGTTGGATAAGCAATGATTGTTTGATTGGAAACTAGCAAAACGGAACTGTGAAAACACGGCATGGATTGTAAAGGAACATGCAAATAAACAATGGAAGAAAGACAAGCGAAATGGAAATTAGCTGCAGAACGCACCTTCCAAGAGGATGCAAACATAAGGGGACCGGACAGGACTGAAAATAATAAGACAGCGGCACAGCTTGTAAGAGACCTGGAACGTGCGCGACGCGCAGAGGCGAAACAGTGGTGGGAAATGACGTCTCACCAAATACTTGGAATGCAAGAGAATACCAAGGGGTTTGAGGATAATGCTCTTGCCTACCTCTGAAGACATGGATGAGGATCTAATTAATGAATGGTGTGGGAATACAGAAGAGTGCTCAGTGAGGTTAATGAAAACCCTCATTGAGCATACAAGAAGGAAAATGAAACTACAATTGGAAAAGATCGAAATGATCAATAAGGAGTTGGAAAAATATAAGGAGGAAACTGCCACAAAGGACCAAATTGATAAGATGGAGAAATCCCTACAGAAGTATGATGAGGAGATTATGGAATGAAAGGCCAGAAAATTCACCAGAGATAGACTAGACTATCAGTATGGTCGGGTCTACACTTTCGCTAAGAAATTTGACAGCCTGAGAGCAAAAGAAAGATCTACTCCTTTCACACGAACACCACAGAGTGAAAGTGATATAAGCTCAGATGCAGGATCCAGTGCTGACGAAACACCAAAGGAGAAGCAGGATTTTCACAAGGAACTTCGACTATTACGGATGACCACGAGACAAGGAGGGAGAGGCAGAACACCACAGGGTCATGCCAAAGAAGACACAGAACAAGAAGGGGCAAAAGGAAGAGGACAAGGAAGGAACCGGAATCTCAAGTGAATGCAGGAACACCAAATGAAATTCGGAAGCCCTTAGTTGTCAATATTTCATCAGTGACACTAAATGACAACCAGACACGGTTACTTAATTTAGGCTTATCGTTCTGCCCAGTATCTTGTCCTGATTTCGTGGACACTAGAATTGAAATATATAAATATGTGAGAAAGCTAAAGTTACACAAATATCATCAAATGAAGATCAAGTCACAAGCAAATGAAACAGTGGAAACCTGCAGGCTCTCCTCATTCCAGATTGCGGACATCCCAGACCTACTTAGTATTCAGGATCTGGACCAGTCAAATCAAAAGTGGACACGGAAACATTGGGGCCTACTATTGACATGCCAGCAAAGAAACTACAGGATATGGGTTCATAACGGACAGACACGTTGGCAGTGGTCTTAAACCAGGGAGCAGGTTTTGCCCACAACTTCCACCGGGGAATCGTCTTGACCTTTTTTCAGGAACTAGTGGTGAATGACATGAACAACATCCAAAGAAACTGGCAAACTGACTATAAAAAGGGTAATTTTACATCACGGGACTGGAAAGATATCAATGAACTAAAGGATAATCCTTCCCTCATCATAAAACCTTCTGATAAGGGAGGGAATATAGTCCTAATGGACCAAGGGACTTATGTGACAGAAGCACGAAGGCAGTTGAACAACTCTTTGAATTACACTCGTTTGAAAATGAACCCTCTGAATGAACAAGAAAAGGAATACCATCTAAAATTGAAGGAGTGGTTTGAAGTGGGCTTATTGGACTGGTAAGAACTGCAGTATCTTTGCACTGAGAACACAAGATTGGCCACTTTTTACCTCTTGCCAAAAATTCACAAATGCACAGTCAACCCACCCGGAAGACCAATAGTAAGCTCAATTGGATCACTATTGGAAAACAGCTCTAGATTTCTCGACCTGTTCTTACAAGAGTATGCAACTAGCCTTCCTTCCTACCTAAGAGACAGTACAGACTTAAAAAAAAAAAACTAGATAACATCCCATGGAAAAAGGAGTACATCATGGTGACTATGGACGTTGTCATTGTACACTTCAATCAAGCATGAGAAAGGGATACAGGCATGCACGAGTTTCATGAGAGATCGACCAGTTGAATGGCTAGAACATACACACATGTTGATGGACATGCTGAATTATTGTCTTACACACAACACCTTCACGTTCAATGGAAAGTTCTATCAGCAGGAACAAGGGTCGGCAATGGGCACCTCCTTCGCCCCCACCTACGTGAATCTTTTCATGGGGTGGTGGGAGAAGGAGGTGGCCTGGGCTGAGGAAAACAACATGCATATGGAAAGCGTTGCAATGTGGACCAGGTTTATCGACTATTTATTTATTGTATGGGAAGGCAGTGAACGTGATCTGGAGCTTATCCTGACTTAACTAAACAACAATAATTGTAACCTGCAGTTCACATACGGCTGGAGTCAACAACACTGTACCTTTTTGGATGTGGAGTTGGAGGTCAAGGAGAATGACTTAACAACAAGAATCCACAGGACGCTGACAGCTACCAATTCCATTCTACAAGCGAACAGTGGCCACCCATAAGCACTAAAGTGGAGTATCCCTTACAGCCAAATGTTGAGAGCGAGAAGAATCTGCTCAACGGAAGAGCTGTATGGTGAAGAGGTGTGTAGGCTGTTTAGAATGTTCAGAGAAAGAGGATATCCAATAACCGATCTTGAGGATGCCAAACGCAGGTCCAAAGAAAAAACAAGGAAGCAGTCCCTTTATCCCCGAAGGGTTCAGGAAGAGAACAACAAAACCACTAAGAGACTCTTCCTAGAATATAATATTGCCCAGCCCAGTATCAAGAAGGTCTTGACGAAACACTGGTGTGTGTTGAAGAATGATGAACATCTAACTGAAATCTTCGAAAAAAGCCCACAAATTACAAAAAAAAAGTACGATCCTTGGGAGATATTCTGACATCAAGTCATTATATAAATAGAGGAAATCAACAAGGATTGGGATCCTGGCTGTCGAGGAATCAGGAAGACTTTGTGAAGTGCAACTCGTGCAAAGCATGTAAATACGGTGTGAATAGTAGGAGCTACCGTACAATGAAGGTCGTACGGTGCCGATTAAAGAAAGAATAACGTGCAACACAGAGTTTGTCATCTATGTACTAAAATGTAGTTGCAATAAGCTGTATATCGGCAGTACCAAGAACAAACTAAAATTAAGGATCCTACAGCACATGAGTGATCAGAAATGGGGATAAGAACTACCCAGTGGCCTGCCACTTTGACCAGGTGCACGACCGATCATTATCGACATTTTCGTATTGGGGCATAAAACATGTCCGGGCCCACCCAAGAGAAGGGGACCGAGAGAAGGAACTGCGAAAACAAGAATCACGACTTATATTATTGATTGGAACTGAGACACCATGGGGCCATAACAAGGATGCGAAACTGTTTGTCCACTTATGACATTGGTAACGTTTAGATCAATGAGGATGCTGATTTACTTGTTCATCCATGACACTGACAACTTTGAGATTAATCAGGACTGTATGTTCCCCAAGCAATTGATTGTTTATAGTAAGATTCGAGGAATGACATTGAAATATTTACATAATATTGACAGAATGGTTAGCATCATGTACTGGTGAAACAACGTGAATTTTAAAATATGATTGAAGGGGTATGATGATGATAACAGCACTACACACTTTGGATTAATTGGCACTTTCCTCTATATGCTGCTTGCTTAGATAGGGTAAGAAAAACTGCCCTGCACGTAGCACTTTAATCAATTCGCACTTTTTCTTGATATGCTGCTCCCTTTTGAGGAAGGATACAATAACTGCACTTCGCACTTTAAATTAAAATTGCACTTTGCAAATATGCTGCTTCCTTTTTGGGTAGGACAAATAACCTCTTTGCATGTTGCACTTTAACAAGTTTGCACTTTGAGATTACTCTATTATTGCCACACAGTCCAGACATGGAAAGAATGAGTTGAATAAGACGAGGGACTAAGAAGGGTAATTTTTCATGATATTCGGGGAGAAGTGCAGTACATTTTGTGTATATAATAATTAAAGTTGCATTAGGGATTATCATTATCTCCTATATTACTTTTTTTTTTTTTTGTTTTTTTTTAAAGAATAACAAGAAAACAAAAGAAAACAATAAAAATTATTAAACAATATAACATATATAAATAGATAAAATATTGAAGGAAATAAGAGTAAAACTGAATTAATAATAATGAATGTAAACAAAGATTAGAAAACACATGTGTTGATTACATTGTTAAACATGATGTTCTTAATTGCAAATGGTGGGAAATATGAGCCAGCACATGAATTTGAATGTATTGCTCTAGTTGTCAGTCGAGGGTCAACAACATTGAGAAGGGACAGAGCATTTAACAGTCACAATGCAAAACCCAAAGTGACCCAGTAGAAGGCAATCCGCCGAAACACGTCGGTCCATTCTGAGAGATGGAATAGGACTGTGTATATGCCTTGAATAAAAATAAATGAATTGAATTGAATAAACAAAAATTGAAAAACTGACCGGGAGGAGTGTTGCTGGATTTGGTGTTTGTGAGGAGAACGCCCTAAGGAGACATATATGTATATGCCCCTCCCCTCTTTTTCTCTCCCTAAATAATACCCATTAAATTACGAATATGTACATCAGATTGATGAAAATAGGTTTGGTGATACCCTTATATTACATTTGACTACCAGTGGGTTCTGAACCGCATAATCACATTCCCCCTCCACCAGATGTAACATCATACTACAAGGGGGTGTCATTATTTATAAGATAGGCCTATTGGCTTTGTCAAGGGGTCACCACACGAATTAAACAGTAATTGCATAAGGATTCATGATTTACAACCAATGGGATCAATAACCATATTTAAATGTATTCAAAGTTATAGCATTGCAATGTTCATTACTAGTCATTGTCAATAAAGCATTTTATTTCAGTGATAAGCATATGTTGGTCTTTCTTTCACCTCTACAGGCGTGATATGTAGCCATAAGACCAATCATTAGGGGTTCCTGCCCTATCGAGCTGTTAAACAAAAGATCCAGCTCAGACTGCTTTAAAATAATGAGAAACGTTGCTGTTTGTTATGCTTTTAAGACAACCTGAAACTTAAGGCAAATTTGTCAAATCATTCCTGGGGTCTGCTGCATCCAATGTAGCTCCACCATGTGTCCCCCCCCCCCCCTTAGCTTGTGGTGGCCGTCCAGGGGGCCACCACAAGCTAAGAAAAGCATGTGAATAGGCCTGTGCTGGGCATTATGATACACTTCGTGCTGGAGTAGGTGCATAGTATATGGGCAGGATTCTTCCGCACTTTTGGGTTTGGCTGCGGCCTCGCACTGCAGGTTTCACTTCTCTTTTGGTTGCCCCTTTCCCACTTGAGGTAACCACAGACTCCAGGGCTCATTTGAGCCTGCAGAGGGAGCCCCAAGGCCGCCCACTACGCTTCTGCTCCCCACGCGCACAGTACTCCAGCACACGGAAATCAGCATTGGGTGATCCACACCCACAGCACAGCAGCAACTGTGTAGGTCTTTTCCCCTGCCCTCACTACTACTGCTGCAGCAGGCGGGGAGAACACGACCTCCTTAGGATCCGGGTCTGGGAATGGGATCCTGAGCCCCTGTCAACCACACGCTGTCTATGCTGCTACCGCCTGTGTTGTCCTGGGGGATGGGTTTCCCACGGCTTTCTTGCATTGGGCCTTGGGGTATGGCGTTCTCAGGGCCAAAGTCTGGCTCAGAGAGATGGGCCCCATGCATGCCCCTCTATTTCGATAATTACTAAAATAACATTTCACTAGCCCCCAGGCCCTGGTCCACCATAGAGAGGCATTCTTCAGATAGCAGCAGAGCGCAAAGCGCTCCTTTTTCTGTTTTCAATGTCAAATCTTCGAAAGGGCATTATTGTGGCTGTTTTTGTCATATTTTTCTGGTGGCAAGCTTTAGCATTCTACAAATAGGGGTGGGTCACTGTTCCTAAAGAAGATCTCAAGAAAGAAGATCATCTGAAATGTAGATAGGATAGTCAACAAGACTATTACTTGTTGCCCTCACACATCCCAAGGGATGTCATGCTTCATCATAGGGCGGTTGCTCCTCATCGGTCCGGCGCTGCAAAGCCCTGTGGGTCCCCCAAAGGGTCACTATAGCGGAGATTTTTTTATATTCTCGCCGTATGATGCATGAGGGAGTGCTCCTAGGAATGGCACTCACATTCACATTTGACTACTAAGGGACATTATAAACCACTAGTAGCACCAACCATCTGTTTTTTTTAATCTGACAGAGGAATCCACCCATTTAAATAACATAGTACCGATAACCCCTAGTCCGTTTCATACTCACTTCTCTAGGAGCACTCCCTCACATGCATAATACGGCGAGAATATCAAAAGATCTCCCCTAAAGTGACCCTTCGGGGGACCCATAGGGCATTGCAGCGCCGGCTCGACTAGGAGCAACCGCCCTATGATGAAACATGACGTCCCTTGGAATGTGTGAGCGGAACAAGTAATAGTCTTGGCTATCCTATCTACATCCTAGATCTCCTTCTTTCTTTAGGAACAGTGACCCCCCACCCCCGTATTTGGAAAATACTTAGTTTTGGAGTACGGGCACTGGACCTCTTTTTCGCTCCTACTCCCCCCTTCTCTCTATTCTCAGTTACGGCAAGCTTTAGCAACCAGGAGCATTCTCAACAGGCCTCCTGGCCTGTAAAGGGTCCACTTTGCAGGGAGCTGGGTCTTCTGGCTCCATGCGCCAGCCTACTCTGCCTGGCTCTTGGTGCTCCTTTGCTGCTGGTGGTGGCATTTTGTGCAGCACCTCTGCATCCAACCACCAATGGAACCTCTTGCCTGCACTCCTTAGGCCTCATAACCGCAGGGCTGTCTGGAAGGGCACCCAGGGAGGGCATTGGAGTCCAGGTCTTTCACCAGCTGATCCTCAGGAGGGCATAAGGGGGCCAAAGCCACTGGCCCTGGAGAGACCCACCTAGCCCTGGGGCCAGCTGGTGAAAAAAGTCCTTAGTCCATGTGGCAAGGCATCAGATGGCTTCTCTTTTCAATCCATATACAAATAATACCAGTGTGGGCCATATAGTGTTGCACTAGTATAATTTTCTCAACAGTGTCTCGATTCTTTATGATCTACTTTTCGTGACCCCACTGCTTAGAAGTCACAATTCATACAAATAATCAACAGAAAGTGAAAAGGAGCATGTTATTTTATGATGTATAACTAAATTGTAAATACAATAAGCCACATTAATCAATCCCATCCAGATCTATTCATCAGGAAGTCTTGTTCGTCTGTTTCCAAGTCCACTTTATTGAAGTTTTAATTACAAGCCCAGCCAACTTATTTCGTCCAACAGGACTTCATCAGGGTTGGATACGTTCTTCAAAAGAGTAAAAAATGTGTCCTCGTGTAGTGGAAATTAAGGGTGAAAGATATCCCCAAGATGTTCCCGTTACAAAGATTTGCAAGGTAAAGTACCTTATGGCGTAGTCTGCCTTATCTTGTTCCAAGTTTCAAATCCCGAGTAGTCGATCTGTGTTCTCTTTTCAGCTGGCCATCCTTCCACTGTTGTCACCGCCCAGGTACAAGATAGTCTTCCCTCTCTTTATCTTGTGCAAGGGTTTTTAAGTGGCAGTGGAAAGCTCTAGATGCCAAATCATCCCTCCACCCTCTGTTCTGATAATATTGCACAGCATTTAGGGACAATACAATATGGCACTGTTAAGTTTTCTCAGTAAAGTGCTCCTCTGAGGGGGTCAGCTCCACTCCTAGCTGACATCACTGTCCGGTCCCTTCCCACCAAAACTTCAAACATTGGCCCTCTTATGTTGGCTGCAGATGTCTGGGCTTTGTCGGTTCTTCAGTAGGCCAAGCTGACCCAGCCTATGTGCAATGTGACATCCGATTACCAGATGCAGATTAACCCCACAACCTTTCCCTCTTCCAGGAGCTAGGTCAATCACTGATAATTGCTCCTTTTGTGAGGAGGCCTTTTCTCCCTCTGCTGGGGAGCAGAGTAATTAATGGGGACCAACAGAAGGGACAGAGGCCTGTAATTTGATTATTAGCTGAGAGAAATATGACAGTTGTTGGCGTCATGTAAGATGTGTATGTGTGTTATTGGAAACTTCAAAATCAAACTCGACGTGCCTGTTTTAACCCAGTTTGACACCTTGCTGGACTGTGTAGACCCAAGTGGAACAAAACTGCACTTTGAGGCAGATTTCACCTATATTTATAATACAGTGAAAGCACTACAGATTTTCCGGTAATCGCTACTGACCTGTCTAAAAATGCCCATTAATACCACAGGTCAGCGCCTATGCTTGCAGAGACACTTCTGTGCCAGGCTCCCTGTGAGCAGTTATCGAGCTGCACATGATGATAGTCTCACACGTGTAGCCCACACACGTTTTTACTTGTAACCAGCCCAGTGCCCATTGCCCTAGCTGCGTCGCTGTATTCTAATTTTAAAAGGCGGACACTGGTGGTAAACACGCTCAGTCCAATTACTGTGAAATTGCTGTGAGCGAGACTCCGGTAGTGAGACCCACCCACAGTAAAGGTCCAAAAACAAGGTAGTCAAAAGTGAAAAATCCTGTTTGACTAAATGGACGCAATCCATTTGCAACAATAAGTAATTCAGAACACCCAGACCAAGGGATAAGTCTCCTATAAAAATGAAAAACATACTTGGGGTTTCTTTAAGTAAGACTGCCATTGATGACTAGGCCATGGCACATCATGGCATTTCCCCTGTAAATGTAGTGGTGATGTGCATGGATCTATTATTATTATAAGAGGCACATTTGAATTTTAGAATGAATTTTAGACTTCTGTATTTCATATATTTGATCTTAACTTTCTTTTCTTAATTTAAAATGAGTATCCTAAGTCCATCAACAGTTGTACTTATTTTACAAGGTGTTACTTTACTAGTCTGCCAAAACGTGTTTTGCAACTTAATAAATTGTAACTTGTCGCATCCTTGGGGCACAAAAACATCTCCATAACGTTAGTGTTTCCATCTAGTGATCTGGCAATTAGATCAGAGATACAAGCCAGTCAGCAATGTTCATATCTGAGTAATCCTGTTAACTTGGATACCCTGACTTGCAGATGTCTTTTGATGGGTGCCTAGATTGTTATTTTACTTCCTATTCCTGTGAGGTGACTTTTTTTATCGTTTAATAAAGTGGTAAGGGGTTTTCTCATAATTAGACCACGTTTGTACTATAGATTTTTATCGGATTGTGATAAATGACCAAGTCGGTTTTGATTTTAACTTCTCCCATTTCCACCACTGACTTTTCAGTTGCAATTGGCTAACATACTATTACCGTGAAGGTGTGTCACATTTTATCTGGACCTTAAGTTCTTAATCCCTTGGCTCCTTTGCCTGCTCTACTTCATTGCTGCATTTCCAATGCCCTCAGAAATGACCTGTCTTTAGCAAGGCCCATACCACCAAGAGAGAGCCAAGGATAGTTTAAAGGCGCATTTGGCTCGCTTCTCTTTGTAATTAGGTCAACTGAGCATGATCTTGAAGCTCCACTAAACCGCATTAAGCTTCTAGGCACTCTTCTCTGATTCTTATAGTAACATAACCATACACTGACCCAGTTCGATTTCACTTTCTATCTCTCTTTCGTCCTTCCTCTACCTCCTCCCACTTTTATATTGTTATAATTTCTTCTTTTTCTTCTATATATCTGTCACCGTGTCTTGTGTTCCCTTCCTGTCTGTCCTAGTCTTTCTCTCAACCTCCTCTCTCTGCCTCTTTACCGCCATATTTCTCGCTCTAGAGCCATTCCTTTCTCCCCATCGTTTCCTTTCTCACTGACTTTCTTAACATCTTTCTCCCTATCCTCCCTCTTTCTCCTCCTCCTCCCTCTCGTGTGTGCTTTCTCCACGTGCTCCTGTCTCCTCCAAAGTTCATTTCCCGCTCACTGCCTCTGCCGCCTTCTGTGCCCTGCTGCTCGCAGTGGCAGACTGTCCGTTTCCTCTCCGCCAGTGTCTGCTTGCTAAATATTGCATCTGCTGGTTTTATACCACCAGCCTGGGTGGGGCGGCTGCGGTGGTGTATGACCTAGCCAACATTCCTCTGCCAAGCCTGGACCTCGTCCATGGCTCTGTTTACACGAGCAGTTTGCAGCCCTGCCGCTCCCGCCCCTTCCTGCAACGGGCACACTTGATTGAGCAGGGCGGCACTGAGCCCTTCTGTACTTGGCGCAGCCCCTGGGCTGGTGACATTTCTTGCCTCTGAAATCTGTGTGTTATTTTCTTGCTGTTGCCCTGCTCTCCCGGGTGTAAGAAACGCTGTACTAACTAACAGGCCCAGCACCTTCGATGCCCACGCACAGCTAGGCTTTGCCCAAGCACTAACATGGACTGCTCTGGTTTTACTTCGCAAGCACATCCTAGCTCAGTTTCAGGTGCCTGCAGAGCCAGCGCACCAGCCTCTGCTCAAAGTGCCTACAACGTCTAGCCGTAACTAGGCTCCCCTATGTAAGCTCACGTGCCATGGCACATTTGAGCTCTGCTCCAGTTGCTTACTCTGCCTGGCACCTCCTGATACGATCAGGTGGTGACAGTGTCCAAGTACACCCAGACTTCGACTAGGGTGCCAGGGCATACGAAGGGCGTTCCTCTGGTGCGAACACTTTCCAATGTGCCTGGCGCTGTCACCCCCCAACAGCCCCCATTTGTGAAGAGTAGCTTCCCCTGAAACCTCTTACCGTTGTTTTGAACATGAATCTGTGTCATAAGTGAGGTCTTCTGTGCGCTTTGCATCGGTAACTACCGTTCATTTTCAGATCACTAACGTTGCTGCGAGTTTATCCAGGACTCCGTGGTAGTGCTGCATTCTGGTGCTGTTAGCTTCAGCGCCTGATGCTAGTGCTGCCAGCCTCCGTGCGCAGGTGTACTCGTGTGTGCTTCTGATCTGAGTCTATTGCTTTGTGTGATACTAGCCGGAGGGCTCCATTGTAGTGCCATGTGCCACAGGTGCCAGTGCTCATTGGTGGTTCATTGTACAGCCGGCCCAAGTTCCTGGTGCTAGTGCCACAGAGCGCAAAGATAGTGTTGTGTGATACTAGCCACAGGACTCGACCCTAGTGCTGATGGCTCTAGGGATCAGTGGTGGTGGTGCTGTGTGTTGTCGACTCCACAGCCTCTTGGTGTGCTGTGTACTTGTGGCTTAGGAGTTGATGGTAGTGAAATGTAAAGTAAATGCTGTTTTAGAAAAGTAAGACCTGAAATTACTTCGCCCCACTAATGCAGACTGTAGGCTCCTGCACCCTCAATTTGAGATGTATGCAATTACTCCAGATAGTTCGGAAGATGTTCGTTTTTTCTTGTGAAAGCACACTTTGTATTGTGCATGGTGAAGAGTCAATGGGAAGCCATACCATAGATTAAATGTTGCTTTTATTCGGACCGTGAAGATTTAGTTGGTCGGTAGAATGTGAAACGATTATGGTGGTACTTTAGTGCCGATAACTAATTTCATCTGAAATGACGCGGCACCCTGAAATGGGTGCACTGTCTACCAGGCAGCTAGTATATGGAGTTGAGAACTACTAAACGTGCATGTTCAGGGACTTGGATAACCACAGTCCTACGGGCAGCCTTATTCTGATATACTGTTGTGCAGTAGACCAGGTGGGATCCTTGTACATTATAATTTAGGACATCTGATTAGATGAGGTAAGAGCTTGAAGTAGTCTTTTGGCCATTCGAAAACAGTGATTTGAAGTTTCACTATGAATCACCGCTCACCTTCAGACACTTTAGACCATACAGAACGCCGCAGCCAGACTCATTCTCTGCCTTCTCCAACGAACTCTCATTGCACCCCACCTCAGGAAACCCCACTGACTCCCCGTACAGAAGAGATGCCAATTCAAGCTGCTGACCCACGCACACAAGACTCTACACAGCCAAGGACCCGCCTACATTAACCACCGCCTGAACTTCCACCAACCATCAAGAAGACTGCGCTCAGCCGCTCTTTCACTTGCCCATACTCCCCGCATCTACCGAAACAGAATTGGAGGACGCTCCTTCTCTTACATCGCAGCAAAGACCTGGAACAGCCTCCCCACGCACCTCCGGACCATGTCCACACTTCCAGAATTCCGAATTGCTCTCAAGACCTGGCTGTTTGAAAAGGCCTCCGGGTCCTGCAAGCGCCTGAATACCCTATCGGGTGATTAGCCGCGCTTTATAAATCCTGATTGATTGATTGACTATGTGTATCTGTGAAAGGAAGCAGTTTGTTAATACAATCTGGCAGTGACCACCACTGTCCGTAGTCTTCGGGACAGGGGATCAGATAACCATATTGTTTTTGCCAATGAATAATATTTTATATTTGAAACTGTCAACACAGAGCCATTTTGGGTCTCCTAGTTTTAAAGCATAGAGGAGCCTACCCAGTGTTTGGCTTTCCTTGTCTCTCTTTTTGTGTGCTTCTTATTGCTGTCCTAGTTTGTCAATCTTATGTTTGCTCCTCCAATGCAGCTTTGCCTCTTTACGATCTCTTTGATTGGCTGGCATCGCTGCTTCCCCTGCTTGCATCTCAAGCACTACTTTTTAGGTCGAGCATTCGAGACCTCTTGTATATACTTTAGTATATACTTATTATATATTTATATGTGTATGTACTTTGTGGGCTCTGGAGATCAGCCCTAGGACTTGTCTGCTTCCGCTTAGGGACTTTGTTTTCTGTTGAACTGCCTCTATTTAACTGTCTTTATAGAAAACGACCAGCAGAGGTCAGTAAAATACCAGACTTGCTTTCTGCTGAGGGACTTTCTTTTTTTATTTTTCTGGAAACTGCCTCTATTTAACTCTCTTGATAGAAAACGACCAGCAGAGGTCAGTAAAATACCAGAATCACTTTAGCCTTCTCTAGATTCCAGTCCATAGAAATTGTCTTCCACGAGCACCCGTATACAATAATATTTTTTTCAAATCTTGTATTTTTAGCGATATGACCACCGAAGGCCCTGATTTTATATTAAAAACAGCTTTGGACTATACCATTTCCCGCTGAAAGGCAATATTTCTCTCCATGTGTTCCCATACCTGGCGTGTCACGCAGTTTGGTGCTTACTTTCCCTCCATGTTAAAGAACAGTAGATTTTTCAGCACCCAGGCTAATGTGCTGCATAGCTAAATACATATAAGGTCCCAAAGGCGAGACCGATTGCATTGCAAATGCTTGTTTCTTATGTGTGAAGCAGTCCATTTGAGTGGGTGTTTTTTGAGCCGTCTCTCCCCCTGCACTCTCTTCTGCTCTTTTGCCCCACTGCTTCTACCCACTCCCTTACACTCAACCATATGCTTCTGCCCACTGCTTCATCCCACCTGTGCCCTTTGTGTTGCTTTCATCCAATGTTGTGTTGCTTTTGCTCCTCCCCGCCGTTGTTTTTGATCGTCTCCAACCCTCTCCACCCCCGTTGCTTTTGTGTGCTCTCCTGTGTTGCTTTGGCACTCGCCCCACACCCTTCCCTGTTTTCCTTCCTCTTCTCATGCCTGCCCACTTTTTTTTTTAATGCTTTTGCAGGTTTTACTTTCTTTTGAGTTACCAATCTAACTCACATTGCTGCACCAAAAAGAAAAAAATAGCGTCCTCGTCATTTTGAGGGCACATGCATGTGTGGAGTGCACGCCTACAAATTCACAATTTATGCAGGTGGCAATATCAAAGGTTTTCTTTCTTTTTTTCTTTTTTCTTTCTTTTTTTCTTTCTTTCCGCTACAAAGGCAAACCTAGCCTCTTTTCCATTGCACCTCTAAATGATCCTGCCACCAAACAGTCAGTCATGGCCAACCATTGATGTTAATTCCTGATGGACATAAAGGAGGAGCACTACAACCAGATAGAAGCTGGCTCTCCATGGTGGCACCTTAGAGTTGCCCTGGGGACTGACAAACGGACAGACACGCAAGTACACTCTTCCCCCATGCCCAACAGTACTGGTTGCTGCCTGTGACTGCCCAATTTGACTAAAGGATATGTTTCTGTATAGGTGCATGCATTCAGGTGGTGTATGGACTTGCAGTTATTGTGCGTGTACAGTCGCTCTTTGAACACAGTCCCCTTTTGTTTGTGCATTGTGTATGTGTGCTGCCTGCATGTGCAATCATAGTATGTAGTTGCTGTCTGTACGGTGTACATTTGCTATGTGTGCAGTCTGTTTGTGTGTCTGTTGGTGAATACATGCATATAGTCCTATATTTATGCTGTCTGTGTGTGGGGGGGACAGTTGCTGAGTTTGTGCAGACAGCTCGGTTACTCTGTGTGTGCATGCATTTGGGGTTGACCTGCCAACTTAAAAACAAAATACTTCACTGTATGAGGAGGGGGCGGGGCCTCATATTGACAAGTACCCAAGAGGCACTTCTGCGCCCTCACACCTACGAACTCTCCTTTCAAAAAATAAAAAAGCTTGCTGGGACCTTTGTTCACGTCCTCCGTGTTTTCACACCCCTTAATAGACATCGGCTTGTCAAGGCCTCCAAAGCCGATCTGTAAATCCACTCTGTGCATTGGTTTCCAACTCATCTTCCCTGCCACTGTGTGATATCGGCTCCTCACCTGGTGACATTGTCGAGGGAGCCAACATTGTGTGTTTGTAGGTCTGTGTCAGCATTCATTTGTTGGGTGATCTGTGTTTGTATGTAGTTAGGCGCTGTGAAACCTGGTCAGGAACCTGTGTGTGTTCTGTGATATCTAATAGCTGAAAGAGAGCATTTCTATTCCTAGTCTTCTTTTAATTGTAATAAACTTGGAAAGTATGTAACGGTGCTAGAAATAAACGATAAACGACGCAAGCTCTGCCAATCTTGTGCCTAAAGAAAGCTGTGCCTTGGTGCTTCCCAGATCTCAAGACTGGATTTCTCTGTTGGCAATCTTCGTCATATCTTTAACATAACGTGGTACCCTCTAATTTAATCAAACCCAGCCATTATTTATTTATTGCTCATTTACATTGCCTTGTTGTGCTTTATATAACTGATAAAAAGAAATGCTAATAATAATATACAGTCTAGGCAACCTGTACTATGAAGTTTAACCTTAAACTGTCCACACCAGAAAACTTTGCCTACCGAAAAGCATACAACCTAGACAAAAATCAAGTACTCCTCTGCTCGCCTCCTCTTTCGGTTCATCCTCTCAAATCAAAACACATTTCACAAACTGGTTATTTTACCAATATATCCTTCTGGAAAACAACCAGTGAAGTGGCCAATCCAAGGGAAGAGGTTTACAGAACCAGGCCCGGAGAAGATTTGGACTCTTCTGGACTGTTGAGGCACAGTGGCTCCTTGTAAGGAAATATTTAGAGAACCGAGGTACTTTCCGGGGCAATAGGTACATCTATTTAAAATCGTTAACTATTTAGTTCACTTTTCTGTCCGTTGATTGACGCGTGTAACCCGCTCTGTCAGTCGTTATATTTGGTTTGCTCTACATAAAAGTGCTGGTAAAAGAATGAATAAATCAGAGATGCAGCTCCCTTAGGTGATGGACGCCAGCCTGGGGTGCTGCGCCAGTGACTGCAGCACTTCACAACCACACTCCACACCATCCACCTTCCAGGCTTGCACAAACCACCACTTTGGATCGCCCTTTGTAACAAGCAGCCAGGAGCGAAGCACCCGTGCACTCTGCCAGCGTCCAGGCCGACCCACGCCTGCACCCTCCACCCAATCCCTGCAAGCGGAGTGGACAGCACAATGATACCTCCTTACCTGTAAACAAATCTACATGGAAACTAAGTCCTCTTCTTAGAGTTCATCCAACCTCTGCATAAAAGCAGTGCAGAAAAGGATGTTCTCTACCAATGAATGAACGCCCCTTTCTTCCAGCGCTGCTTTATGGGCACGCCTTGTCTTTGTCGGCTAGGACAGTTTTGCATCTAACTTCTGATGTGACTTTTATTGCAGACTGTTACATGGCAATAAAAACGCAATGCCAGCCTAGCTTCTCGTTTGCTCGCCCCTCTTTAAACATTTCCAAGGCCAAAAATATCCGCTCTCCGTGTTCATGACGCCTAAAATGGGGCTCTTTCGTGGCCGTCTCGTGCCTTTCTCTTAGCACTCTAGTTCAGGGGTGTATGTTCCTCCCCGTCTGCCCACGCATGGCTCCAGCTGGCACTGTGCCCCTTTCACTGTGCAGTTGCTAGGGCATGTCTGGACCTGCAGACCCCAGATGCACTGGGTGAAGTCTGGAAAGCTTTTGTGTGAGGTGCGAAGAGCGCTTTATATGTAGAGGGCCTCTCCTGCACGCTGAGGTTACATGGCAGCGGAACTGTGGGTGGTGCATAATGTACTGATAGGACAATCCACTTTCTGTGTTTTTCCGTGTTATGCATCAAGGTTTACTTCCTCTGTGGTGTAGCACTCCAGTGGCATACAGGCCTCTAGGCGTTGCGAGGAGAGTGGCCAATCGCCCTGTTTTTTGTAGGTTTATCCCACAGTCTGTTCTGTTAGCCGCACTCATCTGATGTGGGACACCAAAAATCGGTTTTTCGCTGAGCACAACTAGCTGAGCTGCCTGACTGGACATCTCAGTTGGTATGTCAAGATGTCCACCTCTCACTATTTCAGCCTTCTATGAGCAGTGCTAGAGGTACCGGTCTGTGGCTGGTAGGGAGGAGATGCGGCACCAGAAGGGGTCCTGCAACAGTGCATCCTCAGGGACACCTTCACCTTTAGAGGTACTAATGGAGAATGTGGACTCCAGCAGTTCACCCGGAATGTGTGAATAAAAACCAGGCTGGGTGCATTTCCTGAGAATATGCTCCTGGTTGTTTATTTCTTCTGTTAATCCTCTATTAAAGTATGCGTCTGTTGCCTAATCAGGGGACACAAACCCAGGGAATATGATTTGCCCAAGATTAAACAGTTTGGAAAGTTAAAGACCCAAGGTTAGAATGCAAAAACTATTATTTTACCATCCTCTTACATTTTGGTGAATAGACCATAAGTTTGGCGCTGTCTATCCACTCTTCCCGCCAGTCAAGTGGTTGTGCTTTTTTTTTTTAACCAACACATATTATTATCTTTTAGACTGATTCGAAATACCCTCTAAATTGGATAAAAATGTGAGCAGAGGAATAAATTCAGAAGGTGATTGACCAAGAGCACACACGGCTGGTGTTAAAACATGTCTCCTGGTTCCACAGTTTCCAATATGCATTGTGGATCACAATTGTGGTGGCAGTGTTTGTGATAGAAAGGCCAGTGGATTACTATCCTCGGTAAATGCCAGAGCATTGTGGGCTATGCCCAGATTTATAATGCAGTGTTTATTTCCAGCATATTTAGGTGCAGTAGTAAAGCCAGGATTTGATGGATAGTGGTGGTGCCTGCCCACCCCAGTAAATATCCCGGCTTGTTGGTAGTTTTGTGAAGGTATTTCTTATAGTTCTCACAAACTCTATTGTGCTATTTCAAGGACCCCCTCCCCCACAGTATTTTCATATAATGGGAAAAAACGTCCTGTGGCAGTAGGTGGTTACTGACCAGTATCGATGATGGCTACTGTTGATTACCATTGGCACTTAAGATGGTTTCATTCCATTTGAATGACAGTTATCCATGCTGGAAACTCACCTCTCCAAAGGCACCAATACAGAGCAGTTAATACTTTCTCCAGGGGCTGGTAAAGGGGTTGGAACTCTATGCTTAGAGTTTGGGGTGGATGTAACTTGTGTAATTTTGTGTAGCGTAATCACACAGAATTAGCTAAAAATTCCATGAGCTTACGCGAGAAAAGTAATTCGGCACTTAACGCAAACATTTATGTGAGGTTGCATTTTGCACTAAGAAAGAGAGCTAAATGCAACAAAATATGAATAGTGAGCGCAAGCAGCCTCTCATGCTCGCTCAACGTTCACTTTGGGTAATATTTTCCTTCAACTTACTCCCAGTATTTAGGGCTAGTTTGTTAGTGCAAAATGCACCCTTGCGTCCAAAATAGACGTGAGGATGTATTTTGCTGTAAGAAACTAGCGAAAAGTACAACAGAACATAAACAGCAACGTGAACACCCACTCGCTTGCTAAATGTGCTCTCACTGTCGTTCCACCTCCTCCCCCCAACTCACCCAAATTACTCAATTATGCAAGCGGGTGTAATCGCGGTATTATCAGTATTTCCGCTTCAAAGAGTAACACTGAATCACCAAAATTAATCGGATTATCCCTGCATAATTAAAATTACTCCCAAGCCTACTTAGAGTATGACACATTAATCTGACTCGATAAGCAAAATCTGGCAGAGTGATGTCTTTTAAAAGAGCCTGATTTAGAGAAGGGGTTATGTTATTAAACCTCAATAATATGCTCAGCGCCTTAGTCTCTCCCTTGCCTCCTAACAAATGTCTTTTGATGTCACCACCTACAGTCCTGAGAAGAGATAATGAAACATTGTCCACCCTAGAAGCTCAATATCCAGCATTCTTTGAAACACTATGACCGGGGTAAAGCAGACAATTAGGCATTGATAGTTGTGTCCAGCAGTGGTGAGGCTTTATCCTGCACCTTCTCAGAAATTTTTTTTTCTTTTTTGAATATCCATTTCTCTTTTTTAAAGGGGTTTTTAAACTGCAGATGGATGTTGTATGGACTTTCAAGCCTACAAACCTTGATTTTAGGCAAATGTGCTCTTATGAACCCAAAATAGCCAGAACGTCTGCACCACACTGGTATAGCCCAAAACAGTAGTGAAAATATACAGTGGACAACATACATCAACATTGGTTTCTAAACTCAGGGGTTCTTTTTCTATGTTCTCCTTCTGGGTTCCTGCAGCCTCCTCTCCTGAGTGAGATACGGCGTGTCAGTGCAAGCTGTCTCCTATGTGAGGTATGAGGTATCATTGCAAGATGTTCTGGGCTTTGTGGCACTATGGAAGAATGCAAAGAAGGCGCAGATAATGGCTCGGGTGTTCTAGAAGATGTCCTCCGCATTCCTGCGACAAATTCTTCAACAAGAACAGCTCCCATAAGGAAGCAAAGTAGCCTCGTGGTGGTAAAAGTTTGAAGTGTCATTATAGCGAAAATGACAATCTTATTGATGGTTACTTAAAGCCTTTGAGGCAGTGAACATACCTAAAATGATCACTCCCTTTCACTGCAATGCGGGTTCGCTCCCGACTTGAGACAGTTGGTTGATGGCACACTATATAAAACGAATGAATTTCCTGGGCCACCAGTTTGTGGTATCTTCTGAGAAGCTTAATTTTGATCCTTGGACCCGAAATATTAAGTAGGAAACCAGGCTGCTGCTTGGTGAGTTCCATGCTCCACCCGCCTGTCCAAAGTTGAACTTACCTGCTACTTTCCTGACTGGTTCCTTTTACTGTATTTATCCATTACAGCCCACTGCCAAAAGATTATTTTGAGACGTGCATGAAATTCTGGGCTGAGCAAAGACCCTTTTGTGAAGTCATAAGAGATTCTGATTCAGAGACAAAAGCTTCTGGTTACTGCCGAGGTGGACTGCTGACCGGCCCCTTATCAACTTAAACACTTGAATCCAAGCCGATTATTAGCCAGAAACGTCTCGCGTGTTCGGGGCTTGGAGTCCCATACATAAAAGAAATTACAATTCCCAGAATGCACATTGTAACACAGCACTCTACAGAGGTAATCTGGCTGCAGTCCAAGCGTCCCTCTCCTGAACATAGTTACACTCGCGCAAGACCCGCCGTGCACGTCACGCACCGCAGAGAGCATAGCTTAGGTAAAGCGTCCCGCGGAAGCGCAAGCTTTTGGCAGGAAGAGAGCAGATATAACTTAAGCACAGGCATTAATTAGTACTTCGTTTCTAGGTTACCAAGGCCACGTGTGGTACCGCAGCCTTTTAGCCTACAATAGGTTGCATTATGGACCCTGTGCTTTTAACGCTGCACGTTTGTCTCCAACGTGGCATCCCGGCATGCGCATGGTTGTTTGCAGCTATTGCAGCAGTTTAGAGCTCCTTCACATTGGAGAGTGGTGGTGCACAGGAAAGACATGTAGTGCAGACGGTGGCAAGATATTTGAGTTAATTTCGTACTTTTAACATTTTCTGTGACGTGAGCATTTCAGGCAAAGGCCAATTCAGTCATGTAGCCTTAACATAACTCTAAATTGAGCACCATTAAACTGGGTTATTGTTAATTACTACAGCGGAAGCCGTGTTTTATGCTTTTATATGAACGCATCGTGGTCATTAAGGTTTAAATCCCCCCTCCTCTGTTGTTCCTCTGAGCAGGTGGTCTGCCTATTAACCATGGGTGGTCCCCTGCTGCTTGTTCCCACCTCCTTGACCTAGCTAGAGAGAAGGGAGGGAGGGACTCGGGGCGTGAGAAAGGAAGATCCCGATTCAGAGTTAGATTTAGATCCCGCCAAGGTTTCTCAGCGCCTTCCAATGAGGCGGCCGGGCCGACGCATCCTCCTGCGCGTCTTGCTTCGCCTGTTGAGTGTAGGCATGCGGTTGAGGAGGAAAGGCGCGTTCTCATTACACAGGTAAGAGGAGGGGACCCCACAGTCTTCTGCGCGGCTCCGACACAGGCGTAGGTTGCGGGTGCGTCTCTGATTTCCTATCTGGTCTGTGCGAACCTGTTTTGGAGATTGAGGGTCAGGCTGGAGTTTATGGAAGCACGCTGCGGCCTCAGCAGAATGTCACATCGCTTTCTGTTCCTCCCTTGCTGCCATATATCACAGCGAGCCCCTGGAAAGGTCATGGCGTAGTAACAAAAGAGAGGGGGAGCACTGGCGTAGCTAGGGTGCCATGGGCCCCATACACGCAATGACAAGTCCCACCAACTTTTGATAAGGTAGTAAAACACTTGATTGAACAGGGGTTAATGTGGCCCTTGGATCTCTGGGCCTCGGTGCCGCTGCACCTGTTGCACCACTGGTAGCTACGCCGTAGGAAGAGGGAGGTGAAAGCTATTCTAGCCTGTGGTCCGGTTTATGGGGGGGGGGGAGGGTTCCACCGAGGTGAGCCTAGGTTTCATTTACTAGTCTGTGGTGCCTTCCCCGTCCCTCCCAAAGACCCGTACGTGCTCGTGGAAACACCTTTGACATACACATTCGATGTGGGTGACTGACTCGCGCTTTTTTTAAAATCAATTATGGCTTTTTGGGGGGGGTTTTCACGCCTAAATCCGCCTCTCCTTCAGTGCGATTGGGAAAATTACTTTTCGAAGTAAGACAGTTATCTGTCCAAAAATATTTGCATGTGTGTTCTGAATGAGGAATCGCGTGTCTGTTGTGCTAGAATACAATGATAAATCGTCCTTCACCATGAGGGAAATCCGAGGTTGCTAACACCTTTTAGGCGTGCAGGTGTCTGTAATTGCAGAGCTTAATTTCCGTGCCCCTTGCACTAGATCCCGTGCTTGAAATGAGTGTAGTGTGAACCCGATGGCCAGTCCTTTGTGAGTGCCTTTCAGGGTCTTGCTCAAGTGGTGTTTTGTAGGTTTTCACACCGTGTCGTGGGAGTTATTTACAGGTTGTTTGGCCTGTGGGCATAATCTACAGGAGTCTGTGGGGGCGGGACGGGGGACGAAATCAGGGTAGTTCTTAGGTGCGACATTGGTGCAATTTGAAAGTAAAAAGTGTATATATTTTGCCTGTTTCCTAATTGTAACCATTGTACTTTGTTGCTGTAGAGTTTCCAGTGATGAGAGGG
Source organism: Calotriton arnoldi (assembly GCA_963921515.1). Taxonomy (NCBI): domain Eukaryota; kingdom Metazoa; phylum Chordata; class Amphibia; order Caudata; family Salamandridae; genus Calotriton; species Calotriton arnoldi. The sequence continues at coordinate 318,680 of CAWUFW010008840.1, read as the reverse complement.
AGCTAATTCACTAGGGTAGAAAGAAACCCGTATGCCGGTTATATGCAGAGGTCTGCAGCAGATACATTAATCTGTGATTTGTTCACTATGATTTGAACTTGTGGCTTTCGCACCTCTGCAGCAGCTGCATTTTAACCCTGTGAGATTTCATATTGTTGTGACAATCCATGACCTATGGAAGAAACCTACGTCTCTATTTTAAGTGCATTTACCCTCCCAGCTTTCTGAAATGAATTGGGCCTGTAGCCTCCTTGCAGACTAACCAACTGAACTACCTCACAGGAATGGAAGTCAGTGACATGCGCATTACATATCATGGCTCATGGCTGAAGTACTTGTGTCCTTCAACTGCTCACGTTTTCGTAGCTACGATTTTTTTCTTTTTGTTGAAGCACTCTGAGAGTGCATGTGTTTTTCAGCAGTCTCTCGTGCTTCTCTCTGCCCCTCCTTCCCGCTGTGGTCCATGTTGCTCTCACCTGTGTGCTTCTGGCACCCACCTACGCTCATGTTTCCCTCCGGACTCATTTTGCCTTCTCTTGCCTGTGTGCTTCTGTACCCTGCCCATGTTGCTCTTGTTCATTGTCTTGCTTCTTGCCCCTGGCTCTCCTGACCGTGCTGATCTCCTTCATTTGATTGCTTTTCCCCCTTACCCCACGTTGCTGCCACCTGCCCTCCCTGACGCGCTACATGGACCTTCATTTTTTTTTTTAATGTGCCATGATGCACACTGTTCTGTGTAATTTTGTAGGTATGCACACAAGTGAGTTGTTGTGCAGGGCAGCTGACTTCGGAGCATAGGGTTCACGGTTCGATCCCTGGCTCCGGCGGCAGCTCAGCACCATGTGACTCTGGGCAATAGCTCACTTAATTTCCACTACGGCCCCCAGCGCCTTGAGACCCATAAGGGTGAGTAGCTGCGCTATATAAAAACGGACTTACATTTTACATTTAGTTTAACACATACACGTGCTTACAAAATGGCACAGCCCAGCGGTTGCATCATTGTGCTTATTTTTTATTCCTTTTTATTCCTTTTTTTCTTTCCTTTCCTACATGCTGTACAACATCTGTTTTGACTTTGACCCAGATCCAGTCTGCCCTGGATCCGAGCACCTGGGTGGTGCCCTTGGTATTTTCTTACACCCGTCCTGCAGTCCCACAGATATTGCCTTAAGTTCAAGGTAGGGCAGGATCCTTTTCAGTTTGCCATGCTTCCCTTCAACCTCACCGGTGCCCCTCTGGTGTTCATGAAAGTGGTGACGGTGGTTGCTGGCCATCTCTGGAGGTCAGGATACTAGTTTTCCCTTACCTCGTTGACTGGCTTTTGAAATCTGGGTTGTTGAAAATTGCCAGATGCCAGCGAACCTCCTGACATGGGTGGGGTTCACGATCAATGAGCTGATGTTGCAACTGACTTCTTCGCAGAGGCTTCCTCACATTGGAGCACTCCTGGATACAGGACAGTTAAAGGCCTTCTCTCCATTTCAACAAGTCCAGGACATTCTCGTTATCTCGATAGTTCAGTCCTGGATCTCAATGAGAGCACCTCTGAGGCTTCTTGGCCTTTTAGCCTCCTGCATCCTCCTTGTTGACTGCTGGGTGGCACATGCAAGCTCGGCAGTGGTATCTGAGGAAACCTATTTGATACCATTCAAATTTCTACTGAGTCTGCTCATGATTTGCAGTGGTTGCACTCGACCGGAATTGGACCAGTGGCATGTTCCTTCCCCAGCCAGAGCTGACGATGGATACAGATGCGTCACTGCTGGGCTATTGAGGTCATCAGATGGAGGTAGAGATTGGAGATCTCTAATCTCCAATGGAAGCCTGACTCCATATCAACCTGCTGGAGTTACAAGTCATTTGCTCGGCCTTGAAGGCCATACTACCATTCATCAGAGGTAGGCTAGTAAAGGTTCTCACATACACCACCACTATCATGCGGTATTGCAACAAATGGGGTTGAGAGGGGGTCCTGTACTAGGGGCTTCTTAGCCTCTGAAATTTGTTGGAGCGTCAGAGCATCTACTGATCACGAACCACCTGGGAGGGTCTTTGAATGCCAGAACGGGCAAACTCAGCAGATGGCATATGGCAGACCACCAATGGCAACTACATCACAAAGTGGTTCAGGGCATCTTCCAGCAGTGGGTAGAAGCCTGGCCAGATCTTTTCACCACCATTGTACGTGCAGTGTTAAGTTGGAGTTTCAGCGAGACCATTCATGCACTCTGTGATGTGTTCTTGCTGGAATGGAACTCTGGACTCCTGTAAACCTTCCTGCGCCTGCCTCTCCTGCACCAATTCTGAAAACGACCGGGATCAAGTCATTCTAGTCCCTTCAGATTGGGCCTTGAGTGTGTGGTACCCGTAGCGTTCGTGCATGGACACCTCTCCTCCGATAAGCCTGCCACTTCGGAAGGACCTTTTGTCTCAGCAACAACGCATGGTCCTCCACCTAAATCTACACCTCTATGCGTGGAGGTTGAACGGCAGTAGTTGACTGCATTTTATCTGCCGCCTGAAGTGGTGCATGCCATCCTTGCCGCCAAATGCCTTTCAGCAAACTCCATTTATGCCTGGCGATGAGACAGGTTTGTTGCTTGGTGTGGTAGCCACAAAATTGACCCTTTATAATCCAGGCTGTTGGATGTTCTTTTTGTTTTGTCTTTGGGTCACCAAGGTCTTGCAGTGGGAACTATTGAAAGCTATTTGTCGGCCCATTTGGTTTTTACATTTTCCGGACCCACCCTCCTTGTTTAAATCACCTGTTGTGATGAGGTTTATCAGAGGTTTGACACACGTTTCCTCCAAAACTGTTTGTGGGACCTTAATTTGGTATTCCCGTTTCTCACATGCACGCCTTTCAAAGCATAGCTCCTTGCTACATCTTTTGACTTTGACAACGATCTTGCTTGTTGTGATTACTTCAGCGCTTCGCATAATTAGTGTCACTTAGCCTTTGTATAACAGACCTTGATGTAGAGGACTATCTACCTCTAAATCCTCTGCATTAAGATCTGCTACACACGAGCCAAGAAACAGTCACCAGAAAGTTTGAGAGCCCATTCCGCCATGGCTAAAGCTGTGACCACTGCGTTGGCACTCTCTGTCCTTGACATCTGCCAGGCAGGTGTGTGGGCTTCAGAATTCTGCCTGCTCGCTTCTGCAAGACCTTGGTCTGGGTCCACTCCACAGACCCTCCTCTTGGGAAGGTACTGCTTTGTTATCTACTTTAAGGTGAGGAATCTGCGATCATCATCAGAAGAACAAGTAACTTCACTTTGGTAATGCTCTTTCTAGTGGAGCCCTCTCCCCTCCCTGGTCTGTGGAATGATTTCCTTTTAACACCTAAAAAGGTGCCTATTTAGGAATCTGGTACGTGAAGCTGGTATGACCAATTCACGTTCCATGTCTGGGGGTGCAGAAAGAGACCAGAAAGAAACTGACAGTAGCATTCCGGGCTAGTGCTTGTATGCTGCTCTGCTCCGTCACCCGCGGGGCGCTACGGGGTTAATGCAGAGCTGCACAGCACCACCTAGCAATGCACTGGAGCATTGCTGGAGAAAAGTTCTCCAGATCCAGTCTTGCTCCTGACGAGTACTCTTAAGTAAGTAATCTGCGGCTGGATAGAGTATCCACCATTAAGACCATTACCTGAAGGTAAGTAACTTATTTGTTTTGAATCCTGGGTGGTAATACCCAGGGGTTTTGCTATAGCTTAGATATGGTGACGATCTGGGTAGGCATAACAGTGCTATTCATGGGTGGACATAACAGTGTTATTCAGGGGGTCAGTGCAGTAGTTTGGAAGCTTGGATCTTTGCTTGGGAGCAGGATGAGGAATTAAGATTTTTTTGCACATTGAGCTTCATCTAAGTATGTACAGCAGAGATGCAGGTCATTTTATCTAGGACGGGCTGTTTATGTCATCTTTTCTCAAGTATAGCTGCTTGTCATCCCCACACTGGCAGTGAGCTTCTGCATAAGCATGGAATCTGTTTCCAAGTGGCTCCACATCTTGACATTTAATCTGAAAAGAATGGAGACCAGGCTTGATCCTCCATGTGTTGAATTAGCAGCTCCATGTCTGATTTTATGCTCTCCTCCGTACCACCTCAGATCTTGATTTGAGGTGCTACGAAGGAGGAGAGCATAAGATCAGACATGGAGCTCCTAATTCGACACACTGAAATCTGTTTTTATAGAAGGCGCCTGAACCAGTTACCAATAGTGCAGTTGAAGCCATGCTTTCTTGTCGGTGACGGAGGAGAATGTAATTATGTCGGAGGCTGACAAGAGATCCAGAAGTATTAGCAAGCGGGTGCTTCCCTTATCGCACTGTTGGAGAGAGGCATCACCTATATGTAAGAGGCTAGTTTCCGTACCAATGCAGAAGATGAAGCCTGGTTGAAGGCAACTTTGGTGATGATAAACGAACTTGAGTCAGATGGATAGGGTCTGCAGAGGAATGTCAACGCCTGAAGTCAGTGACTATCCTCTTGTTGCTCAGTGGTATGATGAGGACAAAGGTGCTGTATTTTTCGGTCTTGTTTTTAAAGGAAAAGGTCGGAAGCAAACTTGACCTTGGGAGATAGCTGTATCTTTAGTTTCTGAGGGTAAAGATCTTTTTGGTAAAGGGATAGGCGCATTCAGTGCGTCTTGAGTTATTGATGTTCTATCTGGGCAAAGAGGATTATTGTTTGAGATTACTGAAGAGCTCGTTTCAGGATTTATTTGCTCTATTAAGTCTTGTTGGCCCTGTATAGACCCATTTACGTGTACAGGGAACATAGAGCATTGAAAGAGATTATCATCTGGAATCATTCTGACGCAATGAGGCACTGTCAGTTTCATTGTTCCAATGACGATTACAATCCTCAATTAATTTATGCTGTATTGGAGGTAGAAATTGGTTGGTAATTAATTTCGTTATGTCCATCAATAATAGAGTGGATTTTTCCTTGTGGTTGATAAATGTGTTGTGTAATGTGTTGATCTTTGCTGATAGAGAAGTAATGGCTAGATATTTGAAGCTGAGTGGGTTTTAATCATGTTGGAAGTCTTTGATTCTCCTTGCACAGTGTTCAGTCCCTACTGGGTAACCAGGTGTTTGTTGTTGGTTGAGAGGCCTTAGCTCAACATTGCTTGACTGAGTACAAGACTGTCTCGATGGCGGCTATGCCATAGGCTGAATAGGCACATCGGGGACCCTTGTCAAGAGTTTGTCTCATGCATTTTATGATAGCCAGATCACTGACACACTGGTCTTTTGTTAAACTTAGCGAGGCTGACCATGTAGAGGCATCCATGTCTGTCTCTCACAATATTATACAGGTATGATGAACATGAAGGTCTAAATGATACTGAGGAAATTGTAAGAGCAAAGTACTGTTCATCAGGATGATTGGGTTCTTTTTTAGTAATTCTGGCTGAGGTATGTAGTGAAGCATGCATAGCTGAAGGGGTTTATTCAGGTCGGCGACCAGCGTTCATTGCCAGCTCTCTTGTTCCATTTTGCCTTTGCCCTCTTGCTTACAGAAGGGGCTGTGAGGCAGTCGTCGCTTGTTCCCTGGGTGGAAAAGAGTGTCAAGGCAGAAGCCAGTGTCACCTTTTTTTACTTGCTTTCTTGGGGGGGATTCCTCCGCTTCCTTCCCCACCCATCACTCTGTGTGCCCATTCTGTCGTGTTACAGTCCTTACCCTAACCAGCCTTGTACTGGTGCTCCGGGTCACGCGCTTGAGGATAGCTTGCTCTCGGTAGTGTCTCGCCGGTGATAGAGCACCCCTAAAACACATTCTTGGGCATATGCTTCAGGCGTGGGAATTCCCTAGGGGCAACGGATGCGGGTGTCCCCTGTAAAGTGCATAATCTGTTACAGGCAGGTTTAAGCACCAAACCCATGTTCTGCCTAATACAATCTGACAGCAGTGCTTTGTACGAGCGAACCTCCATCATTCTGCCTGAAGAGGCACCGTCGGAGCCTGTGAAACTACTAGCCGTGCAATGAAAGTGCTTTCGCCCTACCCTGTCAGCGCCGCGAAGCTGCATTGTTCGGTGAGTGTGCGTTGAATTCCCCCCCCCCCCCACCCTTCCTCCTTGAGGAGTAGTGGTCACCCATAAGAGCCGCATGAAGTGGCAATTGAAAGCTGCCAGGGACCTTGTGAACAGCCCTAGTTAGTCTCCTGTAGCCTCATAAAATCGCTGTAGTTGATATGGTCTGGTACTGCCTAATACCCCCTCCCCTCCATAGGACATATACCCTTGGTGAAATGAGGGACCCTCCCCACTCACCTGGGAGGCTCACCGACCCTCACTTTCCCCCAAGGCAAAACAATGCAAACACCGCAACTGTTTGGATTAGGGGTTGTAGTAACCCCGGCTGTATTTTATTACATAAAATCTTAAAACAATAATCATTTTTATTTACATTATGTACAATACGCAGAAAGTCCAATACATTGATAGGTACATGGTGTCAATTGGCTAACCTTAACATGTTTCTAATACAGAGCCAATCCTATCATAATCTAAGTGATGAAGATATTAACTTTCTGCGTATCCCTGTTAGAGCCTACGGCAAGGTCAATGACTGGCGTTCCCAGATCCTGATCCAGCTAGGTCCACACCTCCTTACCGGCGTGACCTTGCGTAGGGGGCCCAGCTTACCGGATGGATACCTCCCCCGGGCCCCCCCTACACCCTCAAACGTTAAACTCCATAAAAAGGGCGCAGCAATTATGCCTCCTTGCGCCCTTGAGCGCATGCGTGTGCGGGGATTGGCCAACCAGCCTACTGGAAGCGAGACTTCCCTTCCCCCCGCACCCCTCCAACCTACCGGCTGTAACTGCCCCTGGAGTTCCATGAGAGACCCTCTGTCTCCCCCCTCGGGCGTCCCCATTTTACAATGGTGATGCCCGCTAAGGACCGAAAACTATGCTGACCAATCATGACCTTACCGCCTGACCAAGGAAAAACGCATAAAATACTACAAAATTAGTTATCTTGAAATTAGCTGTTCAATTAAGAAAACTCAACTCTTTATTACAAACATTAACAGGGGTGTTGAATTTAATAATATTTCTATCTGTCCAGGGGGCAGGTTGCTTCATAAATCAACTTGTCCTGTAACAAAATCCACCTGCCCCTTTGGTGCCATGTAGTACAGCGACAAATTATGGCAGCAATCTCATTATATAAGAGCCCTGATATAGCCTCTCTGATTATGCCAGGGCTCATACCATAGTAGAGTTTGAATACTTGCAATCCCCTTATGTTGTCACGTTTCTGCAGATCTACATACTGGGGTTGAAGGTAGTGTTAAGCAATAGTTCCAGGGTTAGAATGCCCTTTTGAGTCTGTGCAAACCTACTAACTTGCATATTTTAAGGGTTTTCAACAACTCTTCTCTAATCTTTTCCCATACTGAGAAATGATGGAAATTTACTTCTGACAATGGCAGACAAAAACCTTCTTTCAGAGTTGGGGGGGAAAAAGTGGTTGCAGGGAAAGTGAACTTGCAAACACTCAGATTTGCGCATGAGCAAATCTACACATGCATATTTGCTCATGCTAAAATGCAGTTCACAAATATTTTCTAGGAGTACTATTTCTTGCCCTACTTCAGTCAATTCTTAGGAATTCACGAAAGCCGTATAGCTGCACTTAATGCAAGGACATTTACCATGGGGTCACTTTTGAGACTTTCTTTAATAATTGGGCCCCGAATTTGGTCTGGCGTTGACCGTGACCTTTTGTGTTTATTAAAATTCTGTCTCTCTCTCTGTATTGGCTGGCTTCACTGTGAGTAACAGCATTCTACTCTTTCACAAGGAGCATATCGGCACACAAAGTAGTTTTGTTCAGTGCCAGTAATTGCTGTGGCGGTGTGTGCTTTTTGAGACCAAAAAACATTTTTGCTTTTGCCAATGTTTGTTATAATGGTGAGGGCCCGGCAGCTCCCACACCAATAAGCTGACCACCAATTTAAGGCCTAATGGCTTTGCCAATGCTTGTTAATTTTTGTTTCCCATAACTTTATTGAAACTGGTTACACTAATTTTCCATTATGAATATTTTTGGGAAATACTAGCATGCATCAACACGTTACTAAATGATGCTGCAAAGAAATGGTACCTGAAATTTTACAGTAGTTTAGCAAAATGGTTTTTTTCAGCTTTCATTTTTTATGAACATTTTATTTTGAAAGTAAAGAATCATCAATCTTGCTTTTAAGCTTCTGCCATATATATATATATATATATATATATATATATATATATATATATATATATATATATATATTTAAGAAAGAAGCACCCTCGTGGCCGGCACTCTGGGCAGTAAGGATCTAGGCTCTTGACAGGCTAAAGGTGCTCCAAACAACCACCTCCTCCAGCGGGTCCGACGCGCTTCGGGAACACCTCCCTTCCTCATGGACCTGTTCAAATAATGAAGCGGCAAGCGGCTGCATGAAACCCTTCTTTTAACTTTATTGCACAGGAAGTCTGTCACAAGTGCGAAAAACAGTGTATGCTGGAACATGCAGTCCGTAAAAATGATAATCCCCCAGTGGGGTGCCCACCGCTGCGTTTTGAAGCCAAAGTTCTTAGAAGGAGTGGAAGAACACCGCATACAGCCCTCCTCAAGACAACCTCCAGGCCACCCAAACCGCTATCCTGCCAAGTGTAACAGGAGCGGTATCCGCAAGGGTATTGCAGCGGTGCCATGCCGTGGCCGGGTTAAAGCCACTATTTATTTAAGAAAGAAGCACCCTCGTGGCCGGCACGCTGGGCAGTAAGGATCTAGGCTCTTGACAGGCTAAAAGGTGCTCCAAACAACCACCTCCTCCAGCGGGTCCGACGCGTTTCGGAACACCTCCCTTCCTCATGGACCTGTTCAAATAATGAAGCGGCAAGCGGCTGCATGAAACCCTTCTTTTAACTTTATTGCACAGGAAGTCTGTCACAAGTGCGAAAAACAGTGTATGCTGGAACATGCAGTCCGTAAAAATGATAATCCCCCAGTGGGGTGCCCACCGCTGCGTTTGAAGCCAAAGTTCTTAGAAGGAGTGGAAGAACACCGCATACAGCCCTCCTCAAGACAACCTCCAGGCCACCCAAACCGCTATCCTGCCAAGTGTAACAGGAGCGGTATCCGCAAGGGTATTGCAGCGGTGCCATGCCGTGGCCGGGTTAAAGCCACTATTTATTTAAGAAAGAAGCACCCTCGTGGCCGGCACTCTGGGCAGTAAGGATCTAGGCTCTTGACAGGCTAAAAGGTGCTCCAAACAACCACCTCCTCCAGCGGGTCCGACGCGTTTCGGGAACACCTCCCTTCCTCATGGACCTGTTCAAATAATGAAGCGGCAAGCGGCTGCATGAAACCCTTCTTTTAACTTCTTTTAAATAGTGGCTTTAACCCGGCCACGGCATGGCACCGCTGCAATACCCTTGCGGATACCGCTCCTGTTACACTTGGCAGGATAGCGGTTTGGGTGGCCTGGAGGTTGTCTTGAGGAGGGCTGTATGCGGTGTTCTTCCACTCCTTCTAAGAACTTTGGCTTCAAAACGCAGCGGTGGGCACCCCACTGGGGGATTATCATTTTTACGGACTGCATGTTCCAGCATACACTGTTTTTCGCACTTGTGACAGACTTCCTGTGCAATAAAGTTAAAAGAAGGGTTTCATGCAGCCGCTTGCCGCTTCATTATTTGAACAGGTCCATGAGGAAGGGAGGTGTTCCCTAAACGCATCGGACCCGCTGGAGGAGGTGGTTGTTTGGAGCACCTTTAGCCTGTCAAGAGCCTAGATCCTTACTGCCCAGAGTGCCGGCCACGAGGGTGCTTCTTTCTTTAAATAAATAGTGGCTTTAACCCGGCCACGGCATGGCACCGCTGCAATACCCTTGCGGATACCGCTCCTGTTACACTTGGCAGGATAGCGGTTTGGGTGGCCTGGAGGTTGTCTTGAGGAGGGCTGTATGCGGTGTTCTTCCACTCCTTCTAAGAACTTTGGCTTCAAAACGCAGCGGTGGGCACCCCACTGGGGGATTATCATTTTTACGGACTGCATGTTCCAGCATACACTGTTTTTCGCACTTGTGACAGACTTCCTGTGCAATAAAGTTAAAAGAAGGGTTTCATGCAGCCGCTTGCCGCTTCATTATTTGAACAGGTCCATGAGGAAGGGAGGTGTTCCCGAAACGCGTCGGACCCGCTGGAGGAGGTGGTTGTTTGGAGCACCTTTAGCCTGTCAAGAGCCTAGATCCTTACTGCCCAGAGTGCCGGCCACGAGGGTGCTTCTTTCTTTAAATATATATATATATATATATATATATATATATATATATATATTTGTTTTCATTTTTTTTATTTTTATTAGTCAGCAATGATACAGATATTACATAGGCAGACATATAGTGGTAAGTTCTTCACAGGTACAGGATATATACGATGGTTATGACAGTAATAGATATTGTGAAGGTCTTCTTGGCATAATCAAATAGGATAACATATCAGCATGGCTCATACAGATCTTCTAGCCAAAATTTACATTGACATGCATTTAACAGTAATCATTAATGTAGAACTGTACGATATGGTGTTAGTGTAACATTCACACATAGTCATGGGAGGGTCTGAGCGCTGCCTCCAGTCAACAGGCAGAGATGATTCTCTATGTCGGTAAACATCTATTTAGGGTTCTGTATCGAAAACATCCATTACTCTTTGTACATAGATCATATTATCTCGACATGGTGGCAGTAGTGATATCAACTGGGTGCGACATCAGATATGTTTTGAGGGGGTCCCATATGTCTCTTGGACGTGATGTTGGTGGGAGCAGTTCAGCATATGTAAGAGTTTGTTCCTGCCAGAATAACATGTCTCTGATCCATTCCTTAAACTTAGGCGCTCTTCCTCGCCCCATCTACATGCTATTCTACGCTTGGCTAATAGGAGCCCTAGTGACAGAAAGCGTCAGTATCCTACTTCGATGTGTTCTGTGTACCCCAATAAGGCTAACGCTGGGGAAGCAGCAAGTGTCAGTGATGTCATCTGTTCTAAAGCCGCAAACACTTGTTGCCAGTAGTCATTAACACTATTACATGTCCAAGCAAGATGTAAGAAATCTGCCCCCATCTACACCGTATCTGTCACAACAGTCATTATCTCTCAATTTGTATTTATACATTTTAACAGGCATATAGTAGGTGTGGTGCAGATATTTAACGTGGATAATACGTAAACGGCTACTGGCCGACACTAGTTCTGTTTGAGCATAACAATAAGCCCACTGCTTATCTGTCATTTCATGACCAATAAGCTTCTGCAAATATTTGCATCAAATCGGAGAGCATTCTGGGAGCATTATGCATAGCTTCATATTGCTAAACTTTGAAAACGTGAGTACACCTTTTTATACTGAAACCACTGTCAGAAATGCAGTCGGAGCTTACAACATTTACTTACAGCGCTCACCCTAATAATAAAGGCTTTCAATTAATGAACCATAAAAACAAGTTTGAACAGCATTAACATACGGGCAAAAATATTACCTTAACTGCAGACAGTGCCCTTCCCTGATCCATAATGTGGTACTGCAAACTGACAGCCAAAGGGTTTGTGCTGCAGGGGGTTGGGCCTACTTGTCCCAAGGACAAAATACACATGAAAACTTGTTGCCCTTGACCCCAAACAATATGTCCTGGGCGTCGGGCTATAGGAATTCCACATCCCTGCATTAAGAAACAACATCAAACCATCATATTAATTTACATTGCTCCTCCTGTAAACGGAAAAACATTCTTATTAAACCATAACATCTGCCTTAGGGGATGGTGGGTGGGTGAAAAAACTTTGTTGGGGCCTCAGCCTGAGGCCCTGTCCCTTCATGTCCTGTCGGCAGGCTGGGGAGCGGTGAACAGAGACTGTTCGCTCCGCTCCCCAGCCTTTTAACTCTTTGGTGCCAGGCAAGCCGGTTCAAACCAGCTTGCCCGACGTTGTTCCAACGCGCGAACCGGAAGCACTTGAGGTGCTTCCGGTTCATGCCCGGCTAGACCAGTCAGGCGGATGTTGACAGGGGAAGGCAGGGAGCGCCGCGCACAGTAGTGAGGCGGCGCTCCCTGCCTTCCCCTGTGTGCGGGGGCCCGGCGCGCCCGCCATAATGGCAGCGTGCCCGAGTTGGGCCCGCCTTTCAATTCATGCAATTATTTTCATGTTTATCCCAGATATTTGTAGTGTGTGTGTTTGATTTATTTATTTACGTTTTTAAAAAGGCCTAGAAAGGCTGGTAGTACCTCCCTCCTTCCCCACCCCCTTCCTTAACTGTTTCGCCCTCATGAAAGGATCTCTGGTGTCGGGAAAGCTGGTAACCAAAATACACATCTGTCTCCTAAAGGTATCATCCATTTAGGAGCACTTGCAATTCATTTTATCAAGAAAAAGAGCATTTATCTGCTGGGAGGCCGCATTTTCCTTACTTTCATCCCTAATATTTTTGAGTTCTCTTAGATCCCTGAAATCTGCCATGCGTATAGATCTGTAGTTGTAGCCATTTGCTCAAGCCCACTCTGAAATCATAAACCCCGTAGAATTGTATGGCTCTGACTTCGTGTTTTTAGATGTAACTTGTGATATAAAAATATTTTTAAACCAATGTGTCATATCTATTTTGTGGCGCAATGCATGATGTCCCTGTTTAAGCAAAGGGATTTTTTTTGGAAGCAGTATTTGATAGCTGTCTTTGGAAATCAATGTGCAGTGGTCGTTTTATTGCCACCATTGTGAAACTGATGTTTTTTGGGGAACACTGTGCTATTGATATTTTGTGCGATCAGTGTACATTGAGGATGTTCTGTATGCATAGAGCGCGTTGATTGAGGCCACAATAGCTGGAATGGCTTGGGATGAATTACTCAGTCCATCTAAGTTGTTAAAACTTAAGAGCGGGCATGCTGGTGTTTCGTGCTAAGGTGGGTACTATGTGTGATTGTTTGCAGGCTTCTGATGAGTCCTTAGTGGTTTGTAGAAAATGAATGAGTGTTTTGTGTTCGTTAAAAATGTCCTTTATATGATGTGATACAGGTGGTTTGATTGAAGTTTTTCTGAAGTTCCCAGTTACTATGCTATGCAGATGTATGCTATAATCATTCAACAGACGCCAAACTAGGCCTGGTGAAGGCAGTGATGCCCCCCAAGTGCTTCTAGTTGCTCTGCAGGGCAAGGTGTGGCCACTGCTTCTATCTGCGTTCCACCATTTTAGTTGCTGACTTGTGATAATCAAGAACTAAAAGGGCGAAAAGGAAATCCAAAGTAAAGCCGTCTGCATTGAAAAGCCGCACTGGTAAATGGACCTTACCGCAGGGCAGGTAGTCACTAAATCCCAAATTAAAGGACACTCAGGAAGGCTACTCAGAAAATAAAGGTGGGTGACAGGGAAGCCATCACTACGAAATGATAATCTGGTCAGAGCAGCTCGCTTCTGGTCCGACATCATACAAGAAGGACAACTGTCTGGGCACACGATGCATAAATGCTCCGAGGATATTATGCACTGCTTAGTCGTGTCCACCCTGCAACCCTAGAGTGTGGCCACACTTTCATGCGTTGTATGACGTGTGTTTTCTTACTCCTGAGAAAGCTTTGTTGTAGCACTGCTTTAATGGTTAATTGAGATGTTAAAGTGTGTGTGAGAGAATCACAATTTGTGTATACAAACCTTACATTTGTAACCAGTTGAATTGTGTTTCAGGGAACAGTTAGGTTTCTGTTACATAGGGAAATCTAGGTGACCGCTGATTATCCTAGTTCTGTTCCATAAGATATTCCAGAGCTTGCATGTATGCACCGAGAAGGGCCCCCCCAGTGTGAGTTTCTTTTGAATGAGGAACTGTGTAAAAGGGGGACATTCTAGTTTTGAAATTCCTCCTTTGGCTGTAGAGTCTGAGTTTAGATTGTACAGAGATTGGTCCTGTCCCATGGTGAGTGAAGACAAGACCAGTGAAGCAGATTCTTCTTGCGACTGGAAGCCAGCGTAGGATCATGGTGGCAGACCGAACGTGATTCCATCTTATCAGGTTTAGAACATGTCTCATTGTAGCATTCTTGATTTGTTGTAGTTTGCTGATTATGTCTCCAGGAAGTCCAATGTAGAGTGTGTTGACATAGGAGGAAACAACAGCACTAAAGCTTGGCTTGGACACGGGGCAAAACCACTGTAAGGAAAGATGCACTGTAATCTTAGCTGAGCTAGAGTCACAACTCCAAGGTTCTTAACTAATGCGAAGGTGTTTGGTGGCAGTCCATTCTATGAGGCAATAAGATAATGAGGCCATATTTAAGCCCTGAACCACAGATGAAGACCTCCGGATTACAGGAATTGTGGTTCAGGCAGTTCTGCATCCTCCACTGTTTTGCTGCCAGAAGGCATTAGCAAATTGCTGAGTTGCCCAGGTCCAGGGTTTTTTCCACATTTAGGATAATCTTGTCGTCATCATCGTTGTAACAGATAAGATTGAAAGAATCGAAACTGTCAGGTAGTGGGGCAGATGTACATGAAGAGGGGCATCTGTTGAGCTTTGGTATTCCCTACTCAAAGAATGAATGTTGATGAGGAGGAAATGTGCCTCTCTATGCGGCAAACGTTAATCCATTTAAGGACCCAAGATACCTGTGTTATGTTTTTGAATTAGTGCGGCAACGCCATGAGAACTGACAGAGTTTTTGAGGTTGTCCTAGAGAACAACATATGCAGATTAGTTGCCTCTTCCAGGACGTAATCCTGTAATAGGAGGTTTCTAAGTGCAAGGAAGACAGAGAGCAGATAAATGGGTACTTTTTCAGCAAGTTTGCCCAGAAACTGTTGTATAATGATCTGTTGCTTCTTCAGCATAATCTTGATGTTGAACTCTCCAGCTAAAAGGGGAGAATTTATACTTTCCGACCGGTTTGGCAAGCAGGTAGTGAGCCCCGGTCTTTAAGAGGGATTTACACATCATTGTGACCTTTTTCAGAAAGGCCTCATCAGGTCCTACTTAAAATGATATGGCAGAGAGTATGTATGACAGTTTGAGATTAAGCTTGAGGTTCTGAAGTTTCCAGGATCAAGTAAATCTTCCTGTTATCAGTGAGTCAGATAGGCTAGTGTGGTGGAAGTGAACATTAAGACCAAAAGAGAGTCAGAAGTCTAGCTAGGTATTGGTGATAAACTTAGTGATGCTTTTGGCTTTTACCATCTACTGATCTGTGATCAAAAGTGCAGAGTGCATGTGTATCAGAGGCATGTGAAGCTGCTGGTGAGGTCAGTTGTGTGACCTTCAGGCGATTAGCGGGGCTGACGTGACCTGAATCATGTAACCATCTACTTCACTTCAGCACTATACTATTTCATTTGGTGCTCTTCTATTTGGCTACTGTGGTGCACTTTCTGATCATTTTAAAGAGTGTTCATATTATGTGCTACTCCAATCGGACCAAAGCAAAAGGCTGTGAAATTACAAAAATGAGATCATTCAGAACCGCAAATGCTCCTTGGCAAAACCTCATGAACCAAGTGACCTGCATTCTGGATTTCTCCCAATCATACCCAAAGTAGCTAGAGGTTGTTGCACATGCTGGCTGGGAAGAGTTCAGATTCCGAAATGGGCAGCCTTTGGGGCATCTTCAAGCCATATTTGATACAGCAGTCTGGACACACTCCTATTATGAAGCTGGCACTGCTCAGGACTTTGTACAACTGCTAATCATTCACAGGGATGCTGTAAGGTCAACCACCACGAGACCACCAGCATGCTAACTTTTACGTGTTACCCTGCAAATGCCAAGGTTGCATCTAGGTTGAGGATACCAAAGGCCCCCTTTGATTTGTTTTTTTAAGAGAGTAAACTCTCTTGGCTCCTTATGGGTTGGTGGCTGTCCGTGGGTACAGTCCCTTTTCAACACAATACAGGTGACCTCCACGGAGTCCCACCAATCCTTGCCATGTAAAATACATGTAGTTTCAATAACCAGGACCAGTTCTTGGACTATTGTGTGTTGTAAGTTTTCTATCATACAAGACTGAGGAATCAGTTTGAGAGATGCACCATGCAGTATGGTAGTCCTCTACTAGTCTCTTTTCTTGATCCGCTCTCCCCTGCTGGAGTTGCCAGACCCTTTCAGTTGTTTGTTTTTCTGATGTCTGGCTTTGTGAGTTCACAAAAATAACAGGACATTTCAAATTTGAGCAATGCATTGTTTCTGTTGTTTAAGATGTGATTCATCCAGCCAATACTTGGAAGAGTAACACCATAGTAACTCTTATCAGTGCATTCCAAGATGAGGAGCTGCAGGAATCAAGTTGGCTAAAGGTCTTTTCTGGAAGCCTGGCCAGAAGTGCCTGCCAGTCGTCCTAGGATCAGCTTGACAGTCTGAAAATGTCCTGAGAATTAGGAACAGTGAATGAACCACGGTGGAGAGCTGACCACGAGGGCAGCAAAGTACAGTTGAGCAGCTAGAGTAGTGTACCTGCCTGGCAGTCAGTTACCTCACACCAAACCTCGTTTCTTCCTCTTCCTGCACACAACTTCCTTCTATAGCAAACTTCTTCTCTGACTGTGGCATGCAGCCACTGCAGGTCTGCCCCTACCTGTGTACTTAAAGTATGTTTTTTGAGACCTACTTATGTGGGTTTCCTTTGGCCGCTGTCAGATGCGGTTTAGGTCCATCATCTGCTTCTCCAGAATCCAAATAATCTCAAACAGCAAATCTCCCATATTGAGAACAATCGAGGCTGCCTGCCCTCCTTATATCTGATTGAAAATGTGATACTGCAGCTGAGATTCTTATTTGCAATAAAAACCTGACCACTCTGGTGCAGAGCCTGGGTGCAGCCTTCCCGGCCTCCTGTAGCTGAAACGCCACATCCATGGTGCGCCGAAAGCTTTTACAAGGAAGCATGTTTTTTTGTTTTTTTGGTTTATTTTTTAATGGAGATACTGGCCACGTTTTGGTAGTAATGGTAGAAGGGCCGAACTGCGAGGTACCCACTCTCTAAAAACCTTGAGAGCACTCTCAACCAAGCTTGAAACAACTCACTCTAATCTTCAGACATTTTGATTCAGTGCCTTATATTTCAAGGAAAGGTTCTGGCAATGCTTATATTACATTTAATTTTTGTTCATCCCTTACTACATTTTAGTAATTGTATATCTTCGCAATGCAATACTGGAAATAACTCTGGCCCATTAACCCCTGTGTGGGAGCGAAGCATTGAGCTTTGCAAAGAATGGCTCTTGTTTGCAAAGCTGGCTTGTAGGTTAACATTACACCCATAGTTAGGCCTGTTCCCACATTGCTGAAATTGTAGGGACCATCTCGCCAAATCAAATGTGATAGTGCATGTTTTCCAAGCTGACCCGGAAAGTGGCTAAATATATTAAGAGTGTTAAACCTGGGTTATTGCTTGGAAATTATAATACTTTTTCTTAACATCTTTGTTAGACTTGGCACCATTGGCGTGGGTCTCCCTTCCATTTTTTTGCTGTTGCCTCTTATGTTTTGCTGGTTTTAGATGCTTTTGGGCACTGTGCCACTGCTGTTCAGTGCCACAGTGCAAGTGCTCCCTACTGTAAATCGATGTATGGATTAGTGACTCCATGATTGGATGATTGGTTTACTTGTCAGTCCCTAGTACAGTGCACTGAGTGTGCCCAGGGCTTGTAAATCCAATGCCGCTGGTGGGCTTG
Source organism: Calotriton arnoldi (assembly GCA_963921515.1). Lineage (NCBI taxonomy): Eukaryota > Metazoa > Chordata > Amphibia > Caudata > Salamandridae > Calotriton > Calotriton arnoldi. The sequence goes on along the minus strand of CAWUFW010008840.1, from coordinate 300,952 downwards.
CAGCACTGGTTGTGCCACCCACAGAAGCGGCTTGTAAAATGTGTCTCAGGCCTGCCATTGCAGAGCCTGTGTGCAGTCTGTGACTGCCATGTCGACTTGGCAAGTGCACCCACTTGCCAGTCCCTAAACCTTCCCTTATCTTCATATCAGACACCCCTAAGGTAGGCCCAAGGGCCGGGTGCATTGTAAGTATAAGGTAGGACATGCCCTGGTGTGTGTGGCATGTCCTAATAGTGAATTACAGCCATTTTCGTTTTTCACTATTGTAAGGCTACCTGTTCTCCATAGGCCAGAATGGGCAGTTTGATTATTACACCTTATAATCCTAACTGACCCAGAGAACATGGTAGAAAAACGAATTTAGTATGCCTGAACTCAGGATGATAAAATACATCTTTTAGTGAAGTTGGTTTTAACATTCTTTGTTTGAAAATACCACTTTTAGAAAGTAGGTATTTTCTTGCCTAAACCATCCAGCTGCCTCTGCTCAGGTTGTGTATTGTATGTCTGGGTTTGTGAGTGACAGGGGCTGGGGGATTCCAGGAGGCAGGGTGAGTCAGCACTAGGCTGAATGGGTCTGCCTGAAGGAGGATGGGTGGGAGGAGTTGCACCTGGGTCTGAATAGGGCTGTGCCTGCCTTCCACAATGCTGGCTCCACCTCCTGCCGGGCGTCTGATGGCTCTGCCCCTCACTCTCAAAGGAAAGAAGGAGTCAGAAAAACAAAGTGCTCCAGGACTGACCAGAACTGGTTTTGGACTAGGCAGAGGCCTCTCTGCCTTCAGAGAACAAAGGAAAACTGTGTATAAAAAGGGGACCCAGACCCCTAGGAAATTAGATCACTTCTGGGAAATCAAGAAACCTGTTGCCAAGGAGAAGAACCGGAGAAGCTGAAGGAGGAGTACTGCCCCTGTGCTGTTTTGCTGATTGGGGTTGGCCTGCAGTGGTTGCTTTCTGCCAAGGACAGGAGAAAAGACTTTGCTGTGCTTTGTCATCTTGAAGAAGAGAATCTCCAAGGGCTTGAACTAGAGCTTGCCTCCTGCCTGAAGTCTCAGGGATACAAGACTTCACCAACCAGCTCCCCCTGCATTCCCTTGCTGGGAATTGAAGGGCCTGCTGTTGTGCTGGGCCTTCTGAGAGACTGCGTGTCGCTGGGAGCTGGAAGCGCGACGCAACAACGAGAAGCGTGTCGCCGCCGCAGCCGTGGTTATCGCATCACCGAGGAAGCGAGACGCCGCTGCCGCTGTCATCATCGCATCGCCGAAGCGCGGCGCATCACCGGAGAAGCGAGACGCTGCCACAGAGGTCATCGTCGCATCGCCGGGGAAGCGCGTCGCAGGGCCTGTCGCGGCTCCAAAGATCATCGAGTCGCCGCACGGCCGTCGGGCGTGCACGTATCACACCAACGTTGTCGCATCGCAACCAAGACGCCATTTTGTCGCATCGTACCGGAGAAGAGTATCGCATCAAGGTGCCATCCTGTCGCATCGCACCGGAAAGCAGTAAGAAACCGACGCATCACCTCCCCACACAGTAAGGAAGCGAGCATCAACTCCCCTGCGCAGCAGTAAGGAACCGACGCATCCACTCCCCTGAGTGTAAGGAACCGACGCATCACCTTCCCTGCGACCCTTTTGTTTTCTTTGCGTTACGCATTCAAGGTACATTGAGAGTAAAGTGTCGCATTTACAACTTGAGAGAACTGAACTATTTTATAACCTTTTAAAGCCTATTTTTGAGTACAGTATTGTGGATTTTTGCTATTGGGTCTTGTGATAAGTCTATATAAAGATTACTTATTTTTACATAAACAACCTGTGTGGTGTCCATCTGTAGTGTTTTCACTGTATTACTGTATGTGGTCACAAATGCTTTACACACTGCCTCTGAGATAAGCCTGTCTGCTCGTGCCAAGCTACCAGGGGGTGAGCAGGGGTTATTTTAGGAGTGTTTCCCCTTATCCTGACTAGAAGCAAGGGTCCCTATTTGGACAAAGGTGCAAACCATTGCCAACTAGAGACCCCCAGTTCTAACATTGGTGGTCAGCGGTGAGGATTTGGACTTGCATTTGTGATTCATATACAGTGATTGGTGTACACTACTAGTGAGTGCAGACCAATACGCGACCACATACCTTTTGATAGGACTTTTTTTCCTTAGAACCTTTATTTTTGTTGAGAACTGCCAATTTTCACCATGAGCAAAAAAGGATCCATTGCACCTGCAGATATTGAATTTGAAGAAGATAGGGTTGATACCTACACTGTGCCAGAACTCAAAGCTGTTTGCAAAAAGTTTAAAATCTCTATGAGAGGCCTCACCAGGAAGGAGGAGTTTCACAAGGCGCTAAGGGCCTGGTTGGAAGCACGGAATGCCAGTGGGCAGTCCGAGGAGCCTGTGGAGGAGGCAGAGAATTTAGATGGGCAGCTTGAGGGGCCATTGGGCTTAACTGGGAGGAGAGCGCCTTCCAGGGAGGGCAGCAGTGTTTCTCAAAGGGCCTGTCTCCAGAGGAGCTGGAGGACAGGGACAAAAGCAGGATGCATGAAATGGAGATGGCCAAACTGAAACAGGGAAGCCATGATAGCCTTGAGCATAAGAAATTGGAGTTAGAAAGTAAGAGGTTGGCCATGGAAGAAAAGAAGATGCTTTTAGAGCATGAGAGAGTGGTGAGGGAGCTAGAGCTAAAGGCTAGAAGCCTAGAAATCACTCCCTCTGGTGGCAGCACACCTCCAGTGCCTGTAGAAAGTAGAGTGTACATCCCCAAGGAGGTTATTAAGGATTTCATGAAGGGGGAGGACATTGGGCAATGGTTTAAAGCATATGAGATCGCCATGACATCACACCGGGTCCCTGAGAAGGATTGGGGAGCGGGGTTGTGGGGCCGCTTTGCAGGTGAGGGAAGGGAAACCTTGCTAGCCTTGCCCACAGTGGATCAGATGTCCTATGCCCACCTGAAGGAAGCTTTAGTGGCAAGGTATGGGTTAACTCCAGAGCTTTATAGGCAGAAGTTTAGGAACTGCAAAAAGCTGGAGTCTAGTACCTGGGTGGAGTATGTGTCTTATTTTTGCAGAGCATTGGATGGATGGGTGAAGGGTAGCAAAGTAAATGACTTACAGGAGTTCTATGATTTAATCGCATGGGAGCACTTGTCCAGTAGTTGTTTTCCAGAGCTACGCCAGCACCTAGTTGACAGTAAGCTGACTAATCCTAGGAAGCTCGGTGAGGAGGCGGACCGCTGGGTCAGTACCCGGGTCCACAAGGGTCTTGTGGGAGACTCCGCCAAAGGTGGGCAGGGTCCCCAGCAGAAGAGTGGGGGGGACAAGGGTAAACAGAAGGAGTTCCAAAAAGGGCCCCAAAGTAAACCCCAAGGGAACCAAGGTAAGGGTTCCCAGCCTCCCACTGAGAAAAGACCATGGGTCCCAACAGATAAGTCTGTTCAGAAGGGGCCCAAAGCATGTTTTAGTTGTGGTCAGGTGGGTCACTTTGTAGGAAGTCCCAAGTGCCCCAATACCGTGACCACTGCACCCACTGGTGCACCACCCCGGCAGATGGCTAGTGTAGCCCTGGGGGAGGAGTTGGGTGCCCAAGGTGGGTGGGGTCCCGCAGAAATGTCCCTGGTCTCTTTAGGAGACAGTGAGATGGTCCCTAGGACCCAGCTGCCTGATAACACTAAAAAATACAGGCAGTGGGTGACCATCAATGGCCATAGGGTGGAGGCTCTGAGAGACACCGGGGCCAGTGTGACAGCTGTCAGTTGTCGGCTGGTGTCTGAGGAGCAGGTGGTCCCCAACGTATTCTACCCTGTAGTTGCCGCTGACAACTCAGAGAGCCACTGCAAGGTGGCCCAGGTTCCCTTTGAGTGGGGGGGTCTCAGGTATCCTTCAAGTAGCTGTGAGGCCAGCCATGCCTGTTGACTGTCTGCTAGGCAATGATTTGGAGAGCTCCCCTTGGGCGAAGGTGGAGCGGAGGTCTCATTTGGAGATGTTGGGTCTGCCAGAGTGGGCGTGTGTGACCACTCGGTCAATGGCAGCCGGTAAGGGTATTCAAGAGGACCTGGAGCCTGGAAGAAGGGCCCAGGTGCCTGCCTTAAAGAGAGGAGGCAGGGGGCGCGGGAAACCGGCCCCCGAAGTTCCCACGGTCCAGGAGGAGGCAGACCTTGAGGGGGATGCCCTGGAACCTACAGGGGAACAAGTGGCTGAACTGGGGGACCTGCCTGAGCTGACCCATTGGCAGCAGGAAGGAGGCCCCTCCAGGGAAGAATTCTGCGAGGAGCAGAAGAAGTGCCCTTCTCTTGAGGGCTTGCGGCAACAGGCTGTAAGCCAGGCAGCAGGTGATCAGTCTGGATCACACTGGATCTACTGGGAGAATGGTCTCCTGTATAGTGAGCCTAAGGTTGCTGAGCCTGGGTCAGCCCGTGTGCTGGTGGTACCCCAGCGCTTCAGAGCCTTCCTACTGGGTCTGGCTCATGATGTGCCTTTAGCAGGACATTTGGGGCAAGACAAGACCTTTCAAAGGCTTGTCACCCACTTTCATTGGCCCCAAATGCGCAAGAGTTCAGATACTCATTGCAGGACCTGTCAGACTTGCCAGGCAAGTGGTAAGAGTGGGAGGAAGCACAAGGCTCCTCTCCAACCTTTCCCTGTTGTCAGCACCCCCTTTGAGAGGGTGGGTATTGACATTGTGGGGCCTCTGGATCCCAAGACAGCCATGGGCAACAGGTTCATCCTGGTCTTGGTGGACCATGCCACCCGGTACCCGGAAGCCATCCCTCTTCGGACAGTGACGGCCCCCGTGGTGGGACGTGCACTGATGGGGATTTTCTCCCGTGTGGGGTTCCCCAAGGAGGTGGTGTCTGACCGTGGTACTAACTTCATTTCCAAGTATATGAAGTCCCTGTGGCAGGAGTGTGGTGTAACCTATAAGTTCACCACTCCTTACCACCCCCAAGGTAATGGGCTGGTTGAGAGATTCAACCGGACCCTTAAAGGCATGATTATGGGTCTGGAAGAACCCATGAGGCGTAAGTGGGACGTCCTCTTGCCATGCCTGCTCTTTGCTTACAGAGAGGTGCCCCAGAAGTCCTTAGGGTTCAGTCCCTTTGAACTGCTGTACGGCCATCCTGTAAGAGGACCTCTGAGTCTGGTCAAGGAAGGCTGGGAGAAAGCTCCCAGGAAAACTCCCCAGGATGTATTTAGTTACATGCTGGCCTTCAGGAACCAGACTCGGCGTTTCAGACAACTCGCTGAGGCGAATCTGGAAGCCAGCCAGGAAGAGATGAAACGTTGGCATGATCAGAACGCCACTCTGATCGAGTTTCAGCCTGGACAAAAGGTTTGGGTCATGGCCCCAGTGGAGCCCTGTGCGCTCCAGGATAAGTGGACCGGACCATTTGAGGTGGTGGAGCGCAAGAGTGATGTCACCTACTTGGTGGACTTGCAGTCTCCCAGGAACCCCTTGCGGGTCCTGCATGTGAACCGCCTGAAGCCCCACTTTGAGAGGTCTGAAGTGGGCATGCTCTTAGCAACAGATGCTGGGATGGAAGAGGAGACTGAACCTCTTCCTGATCTCCTGTATGCAAAAGAGCAAGATGGGTCAGTGGATGGTGTGAACCTCTCTCCCACCCTGACCCCGGAGCAGCAGAATGACTGTCGCCAACTGTTGGGACAGTTTTCTGATCTGTTCTCCCTGACTCCCAGTATCACTGAATGGTGCATCCATGATGTGGACACTGGGGACAGTCCTCCTGTAAAGCACAAAACTTACAGAGTGACTGACAGGGTGAGAGCTTGCATCAAGGAGGAGGTCTCCAAGATGTTTGCCTTAGGGGTGATTGAGTCCTCTAACAGTCCTTGGGCCAGCCCAGTGGTCTTGGTCCCAAAGGCTGCCGCGCCTGGTGCCACACCTGAACTCCGGTTCTGTGTGGACTACCGAGGACTCAATTCAGTCACCAGGACTGACGCGCACCCCATCCCCAGAGCTGATGAGCTCATTGATCGGTTAGGGGCTGCCCAGTACCTCAGCACGTTTGATCTAACGTCTGGATACTGGCAGATCGCCTTAACTGATGGGGCCAAAGAGAGGTCAGCATTCTCCACACCAGATGGGCACTACCAATTCCGGGTGATGCCCTTTGGGATGAAGAATGCCCCTGCCACCTTTCAGAGGTTGGTCAACCAGGTGTTGGCTGGGCTGGAGGATTTCAGTGCCGCCTACCTGGATGACATTGCAGTGTTCAGCGCCACTTGGGAGGAACATCTGCACCACCTCTGGGAAGTGTTGAAGGCGCTGCGGAGGGCAGGCCTCACGATCAAGGCGAGTAAGTGCCAGATCGGGCAGGGTTCTGTGGTGTACTTGGGACACCAGGTAGGGAGCGGCCAGGTGGCGCCCCTACAGCCCAAGATAGATACCATCCTGGCTTGGGAACCCCCAAAACCCAGACAGAGGTGAGGGCCTTCTTAGGACTCACCGGGTATTACAGGAGGTTTGTCAAGGGGTATGGCAACATTGTTGCACCCTTGACTGAGCTGACTTCCAGGAAGCAGCCCAGGAAAGTGAACTGGACTGAGGCCTGCCAAAAGGCTTTTGATGCCCTGAAATCTGCCATGTGCACGGCGCCCGTGCTTCAGGCGCCCAACTTCTCAAGGGAATTCATTGTGCAGACAGATGCTTCAGAGCATGGTGTTGGGGCTGTGCTTTCACAGATGAATGAGGAGGGCCTAGACCAACCTGTAGCCTTTATTAGTAGGAGGTTACTCCCACGGGAACAGAGGTGGAGTGCGATTGAACGTGAGGCATTTGCTGTGGTCTGGGCACTGAAGAAGTTGAGACCATACTTGTTTGGGACTCACTTCCGGGTTCAGACAGACCACAGGCCCCTCAGATGGTTAATGCAGATGAGGGGTGAGAATCCAAAACTGTTGAGGTGGTCCATTTCCCTACAGGGGATGGACTTTACGGTGGAACACCGCCCTGGTACAGAACACGCCAATGCTGATGGTCTGTCCAGATTTTTCCGCCTTAGTGATGAGAACTCCCAGGAGGAAGGGTAGTTCTCCCCACATTTCAGCTGGAGGGGACACGTGTTAGACTTGGCACCATTGGCGTGGGTCTCCCTTCCATTTTTTTGCTGTTGCCTCTTATGTTTTGCTGGTTTTAGATGCTTTTGGGCACTGTGCCACTGCTGTTCAGTGCCACAGTGCAAGTGCTCCCTACTGTAAATCGATGTATGGATTAGTGACTCCATGATTGGATGATTGGTTTACTTGTCAGTCCCTAGTACAGTGCACTGAGTGTGCCCAGGGCTTGTAAATCCAATGCCGCTGGTGGGCTTGCAGCACTGGTTGTGCCACCCACAGAAGCGGCTTGTAAAATGTGTCTCAGGCCTGCCATTGCAGAGCCTGTGTGCAGTCTGTGACTGCCATGTCGACTTGGCAAGTGCACCCACTTGCCAGTCCCTAAACCTTCCCTTATCTTCATATCAGACACCCCTAAGGTAGGCCCAAGGGCCGGGTGCATTGTAAGTATAAGGTAGGACATGCCCTGGTGTGTGTGGCATGTCCTAATAGTGAATTACAGCCATTTTCGTTTTTCACTATTGTAAGGCTACCTGTTCTCCATAGGCCAGAATGGGCAGTTTGATTATTACACCTTATAATCCTAACTGACCCAGAGAACATGGTAGAAAAACGAATTTAGTATGCCTGAACTCAGGATGATAAAATACATCTTTTAGTGAAGTTGGTTTTAACATTCTTTGTTTGAAAATACCACTTTTAGAAAGTAGGTATTTTCTTGCCTAAACCATCCAGCTGCCTCTGCTCAGGTTGTGTATTGTATGTCTGGGTTTGTGAGTGACAGGGGCTGGGGGATTCCAGGAGGCAGGGTGAGTCAGCACTAGGCTGAATGGGTCTGCCTGAAGGAGGATGGGTGGGAGGAGTTGCACCTGGGTCTGAATAGGGCTGTGCCTGCCTTCCACAATGCTGGCTCCACCTCCTGCCGGGCGTCTGATGGCTCTGCCCCTCACTCTCAAAGGAAAGAAGGAGTCAGAAAAACAAAGTGCTCCAGGACTGACCAGAACTGGTTTTGGACTAGGCAGAGGCCTCTCTGCCTTCAGAGAACAAAGGAAAACTGTGTATAAAAAGGGGACCCAGACCCCTAGGAAATTAGATCACTTCTGGGAAATCAAGAAACCTGTTGCCAAGGAGAAGAACCGGAGAAGCTGAAGGAGGAGTACTGCCCCTGTGCTGTTTTGCTGATTGGGGTTGGCCTGCAGTGGTTGCTTTCTGCCAAGGACAGGAGAAAAGACTTTGCTGTGCTTTGTCATCTTGAAGAAGAGAATCTCCAAGGGCTTGAACTAGAGCTTGCCTCCTGCCTGAAGTCTCAGGGATACAAGACTTCACCAACCAGCTCCCCCTGCATTCCCTTGCTGGGAATTGAAGGGCCTGCTGTTGTGCTGGGCCTTCTGAGAGACTGCGTGTCGCTGGGAGCTGGAAGCGCGACGCAACAACGAGAAGCGTGTCGCCGCCGCAGCCGTGGTTATCGCATCACCGAGGAAGCGAGACGCCGCTGCCGCTGTCATCATCGCATCGCCGAAGCGCGGCGCATCACCGGAGAAGCGAGACGCTGCCACAGAGGTCATCGTCGCATCGCCGGGGAAGCGCGTCGCAGGGCCTGTCGCGGCTCCAAAGATCATCGAGTCGCCGTCGGGCGTGCACGTATCACACCAACGTTGTCGCATCGCAACCAAGACGCCATTTTGTCGCATCGTACCGGAGAAGAGTATCGCATCGAGGTGCCATCCTGTCGCATCGCACCGGAAAGCAGTAAGAAACCGACGCATCACCTCCCCACACAGTAAGGAAGCGAGCATCAACTCCCCTGCGCAGCAGTAAGGAACCGACGCATCCACTCCCCTGAGTGTAAGGAACCGACGCATCACCTTCCCTGCGACCCTTTTGTTTTCTTTGCGTTACGCATTCAAGGTACATTGAGAGTAAAGTGTCGCATTTACAACTTGAGAGAACTGAACTATTTTATAACCTTTTAAAGCCTATTTTTGAGTACAGTATTGTGGATTTTTGCTATTGGGTCTTGTGATAAGTCTATATAAAGATTACTTATTTTTACATAAACAACCTGTGTGGTGTCCATCTGTAGTGTTTTCACTGTATTACTGTATGTGGTCACAAATGCTTTACACACTGCCTCTGAGATAAGCCTGTCTGCTCGTGCCAAGCTACCAGGGGGTGAGCAGGGGTTATTTTAGGAGTGTTTCCCCCTTATCCTGACTAGAAGCAAGGGTCCCTATTTGGACAAAGGTGCAAACCATTGCCAACTAGAGACCCCCAGTTCTAACAATCTTAATAATATCTTACATTAAAAATTGAATGATTGTAGTCTCAAGTCTTTAGCTTTTAACCGCGCAAATAATATGGTAAAGGAATTTTTAGGCAGGGTCCTGAGCAGTGACTTGTGGATTGATTCAGTTAGTGTTCTTGGTGAAACAGGCTACCCAGCTAATCTAACAACCAGATTCGCTTTTCCAAAAACGAAATATGGCTGTACATTTTGTAACACAGGTTGTGAGTAAGAATGTCCAGTGATTATGGGCATGAGAACACAGTATATGGTTCAATAAGATCTTTTTCTACCCTGATACTGCTATGCACACAACTCCTGGATGACACGAGTCACACAAAGGAACTTTAGGTGTCAGTAGGTCTAACTGGTTGCTGTAACTTTGCACAGCTCTGGGCAGTGGCGAACTGGTACCAGGGGATACTGTTGGAGCTCGCTGGGGAAATTTTCACAGTCCAAGTGAGTACTTATAGTCCCAGTGGAGCAATCTTCGGCAGAGTTTCTGGTCTACATCAGTTCGCCTTCATTTGTTCATTGGTATCTACTGTCCACTATCTGTGGTGAGTCTCTCTGGAAGGCTTCTGGTCACTCTCCACTAGTCTCCTTATGCTTGAGGTTTCATCTTGAGTTGAAGTTGCGGGTACAGAAGACCGCGGCAAGGCCTTGGTCGGGTATGGTCCTTCCTAGTCTGCATGCTGCTAGTCTCCTCCGGGGATGTCCCAGCACTCCACACAGGCACTGCCACGGAGAGCAGTTGCAGTCTTCAAAGTTTGAGCATCAGCCAGCCAGTCAGTCTAGTTGCACTTTCACAAGCTTTCTCGTGCCCTGGAGAGGTCCTATTTGTGGATTTGAGAGCCCAATGCAAGCTAGGTAGGAAATGTGTTGCTGGAGACAAAGATTGTTGAGCATGATGTTTGGGGTACCACAGGTATGTGCAGAACAGGGATTGCTCAAGCATGAAGTTCGGGGTGCCACAGGTATGACTTGACTGGATATTACCTCAGTGGATTGAGAGTAGAAAGCACCCACTCGCATGGTGTTGTCACCAAATATGGTGGCAAAGTAGTAACCTTTGTAACAAGCAGTACTACATTACAATCTCTAGTCTCTAACCTTAATTGTTTGATCTTGGGCAAATCGTATTCTTCATGTCCCAAGATCTAACAAGAGGTGTATGCTTTAAAGGAAGCTTAATGGAAGAAATAAATACCAAGGGCATATTTCCAGGACAGGCCCCGCCTTGGTTTTGATTTGCACATTCGGGGTTGTTTAACTGCAGGTGTCCACATTGTGTAAATGTACCCCCGTGAGGGCACACTGGTGCAGGGTCACCCTCTCGTCCACGGGTCCGAAGACTAACCAAAGAGAGATCGGCACTGGAGTGAAGTAAAACAAACCAAGTTTATTAAATGCTCATGAGCAGGACTGCGTCCGAACAACACCCTCAAGTGTTGTGGGAGGAAGTACCCCTAATGCAAAAACCATCGTCCTTATATACTGTTTGTTAGAATGCAATCTCATCAGAAGGAAAACTGGAGGGAACAGGTTTAGACAGGAAATAGCTATAGGCAAACGAGAACAAAGCCTGACCAGATAGTCAGGAGATGAGGAGGGGGAAGAAGGAATGTTTATGGCGGCAATAAGCTATCAATCGATAACCTCTGAGACTAGGTGGCCGGCAGCTGCAACCCCCCAGCACGTACATCAGATTGACCATGTCAGAGAGGTCAGCTAAAGTTAGAGGACACAGGCTGGGTGAAAAGACGAACAGCAGAGAGTAAAATGAACACAGCAGAAACGAAATGGACGCAACAGTCAAAATGGCTGCAGCTTATGCTAACGTAAAATTTACACTTTTCCACAGACGACCCTTTTAGCATAAGCTAAGACAGTTTTGTTCCTTCATAGGGGCATTTCATACGTCCTCAACATCTATTGCCATAAATCTATATATTTCTTGTTCCATTGCTAAATGGGCATTTACATTTTGGACATTCCCTTTAGACGGTATGCAGGCAGTACAGGCAGAAGTACAGAGGGAACAGAGCATTGGTCCACAATGAATACAAAAGCAACAAAAGAAGATAATAGCTATTAATATGAACAGGACTGATAGTACTTTTAAACCCCAAGCTGAAAGTAAGTTCCAAAACCACCGTCCAAGTCCATGTTCCTGGGTCTTGATGTATTTCGGTGGCTATTTTGTGCAGTTTGGAGATGGCCGCATAGACAGAAGGTGAATTGTCCGGTATGAAGACACAGCAGCTGGATCCGATGATGCGGCATGCTCCACCTCGATCAGCTAGGACAACATCTAGAACAAGTCTATTCTGTAAAGCAACCATGCAGATCGATGCTTGTTCTTCTGTCAAATTTCCTAAGGCTGCAGTTGTTTGATTGATCACTGCCTCCATTGTACGGGTGAGGCGACGGACCAGCTTACTGTTCTGTACTGGGCCAACGAAGAAGAAGAATCCTTTATTAAAGTCTGTATATTGTTCCCATGTGGTCTCTGTCTGGTCGACTACAGAGGCCTCAATTGCACATTTTCCCCTACTACCAGCGTGGTGATCGAACAATTGCAAATCTTGGTGGTATGTTGGGGGAGCTAGAAACACAGGTGGTAAGAGAGAGGCTATGTAACAGGTACCAGACCAGCCTGGAGGCAGGAAGTAGTATGCCTTAGCTCCACAAACAAAATAAGTATGACGTGATGCAAGGAAGCTGCTTTGGCCTCTCGTAGACATCTGCAACACTGTAGTACAGTTACTGTGGCCCACTGGCGCATCGCCTGTACTCTGTACACAAAGGGGGCCAGTAGTCAGAGCAACAGAGAACAGGTGGCCCATTTCCTTTAGCCGACCTAGAGTTTGGATACACATAGTTCGTTGCTGCACTTCCTCTACTGTAGTCTTCCATTTCCAAGGCTTGTGGATCCCCATCTTCGTTGGGATAGCAGGCTTTATTCAGTTTGGCGTTGAGGTTGCCCACATCCCATGTTTCTGAGAGGTTAAATTTGTAAGAAGCATATAGAAGTTTAAACCAAGCTTGGCATGAACCATTGTGAGAAAATGGCAATGGGGACAACGGGATTCCTTTTATGTTCTGGTGAGGAGGAATCTTGCCACAAACCCAACAGTTACTAGCATTGCTTAGCTGGTGTGTCTGATGCAACATTTGAAGAAATGAATTTTCTCAAATTTTGCCGGTATCCCTGTTCATGTTGCGGCAAATCAAAATGATGGTGTTCTTTTGTAGCAGGCGATGTAACAGTAATGTTAGGCAAGGAGGCTCCAGGCATTGCTTCCTCCACTACCCACATTACAGTAGCGACAATGGCAGCATTCAGAGTCAGACCAAGGATACAGATTGTACAGCCGTTACACATTTTCGCAGCGATCTCCTTCTTATGCGAGCTCATTTTCATCAGCAAACAAGAAAGGTAGCGCCCTAAGAGTCCTGAGCGGACGTTGGTCTCTTCACTGACATTGAGATGAGTACCACTAATAGGTGACCCCCCTTTGTAGTCAGACTTAACCACTCAGGACAATGGCTTCACCTGTCTTGTTTTGCACTGAAGCGCCTTTCTTCCTGGGTCGGAGTAGATACCTGGATGCACCGGGGATCGTGTGGTCCGGGAAGACTTCCTCAGTTGTTTCAGGTGACGCTGCTTGTCCTGTCTCTGTGACCAAGATGTCGTGGTGATCCTTCAATGCAGTAGGATCCACGATCCTACAGTGCGTGGCATGCGTCCAATTTTTCCTGTCGGTCACTCGGACTGCAGTTCTGGTGGCGAGAAGGACTTGCTCCAGACCCTTCCAGCGAGGTTCTCGACAGTTCGTCCGCTGGAAGACCTTCACCATAACGTAGTCACCCGGACGCAGGTCGTGTCCATCACCTTGCGACCGGTCCGGGAGAGCTTCTCGAACCTGCTGATGAATAGAAAGTAAGCTGTCAGTCAACTGAGACAGATAATCACTCATCAATGCGTGAGGCACATCATGTATAGGGCGAGGCTTAGGGACCCCCCCAATATTCATGGGCCTGCCAAACACGAGCTCATATGGGGTAAGCCCAGAGCGTGTATGAGGTATTGATCTGATGGAAAGCAGTGCCAAAGGCAATGCATCAGGCCATTTCAGAGAAGTGGAAGCCTGTATTTTTGCCAATTTCAATTTCAGTGTGGAGTTGTAGCGTTCCACCAGGCCTGCTGACTGTGGGTGAAAAGCAGCATGGAACTTCTGCTTGACACCTAGCCCTTTCATGACATAGTCTACAACTTGTCCAATGAAATGAGGCCCATTATGGCTCCATAAAATTCGGCAAACACCGAATCGAGGAAAGAACTCCTTTAGGAGTATTTTCGCAGTCGTGAGGGCTGTATTGTCTTTCGTAGCATATGCCTCCACCCATTTACTGAAGGCGCAAACTACTACTAAGACATATTTAAGATTGTTCCAGCGCTCAAACTGAATAGTCCATTTGTAGGACCTCAAAAGGTGCAGATGGTGTTGCAAACCCTCCTGTTGGAGTCTGCGTTCCCATTCCAGGATTATACTGGAGACAAACCAGGCAAGACTGGACTATCTTTTTAGCGGTTCCAGCAATATCAGGATGATCCCAGACTTGCATAAGCTGTTTTGCTACTGAGGATGCACCAACATGTGCTGGACCATGTGCCATATGGATCAAAGGATATAGGTATGCAGTGGGCAACTTCCATTTAGTGATATCTTTGCTCCTTTGCCCTCACCATCCAATGCTCCCTCCTTAGACCATTGATCTAATTCCTCAAAGGAGGCAGATTGTTGCATATCCAACACTTCCTGTCTAGCATCATGCCAACGTTCAGCTTGCGACTTAACCACATACATAGACGTGGTGCTTCGCTGTGTCGCGGTCTCACGAGCTGTGCGATCCGCAAAGGCATTACCTGCTCCTATTTTATCTGTCACCTTCTTGTGTGCACTACACTTCACGATAGCTATTTTCTTGGGATAAGTTAAGGCAGTAAGAAGGTTGTGCACTAATTCTCCATGCACTATCTGCGTTCCATGTGAAGTGAGGAAACCGCGTTCCTTCCACAAGCGGCCAAAATTGTGCGCTACCCCAAACACGTACTGACTGTCAGTGTAGACATTGACAAGCAAGTCTGTACTAAGCTCACACGCTCTTGTTAGAGCAATCAGCTCAGCTGCTTGGGCCGATTTCTGTGGGATGCGAGCTGTCTCAACTACTGTCTGGAGTGTCGTAATAGCAAAGGCAGCAGATGTGGTGCCATCGGGTAATTTCAAACATGACCCATCAACCCATAACTCCCCATCTGGAATAGAGCAGGGAGTGTCTTGCAGGTCAACGCGACCCTTCGTCTGTTCTTCAGTGAAAAATATGCTATCATGTGGCTCATGTGACTGAGGCTGAGTAGCTGGAAAAGGTAATAGTGTGGCAGGATTTAGTGTCCAGCATCGTTTTAGTGTGATATGGGGGGCCAAAAGTGTCAATTCATATCCTGTCAGACGGGCACTAGTCAAATGCTGCGTCTTGGTTTAGTAAGGCATCAACTGAATGGGGTACTAACACAAGCAGTTTGTGTGACAGAACTATTCCTTCGCTCTGGCGTATGGATACAGCCGTTGCTGCCACCGCTCGGAAACATCCAGGCAGCGCGCGAGCGACTTGGTCAAGGACAGCTGAAAAATATACACACGGGCATTGTTTATCGCCGTGTGTCTGTGTTAAGACCGAGAGGGCACAACCTTCCCTATCGTGAACATGGAGCGTGAAAGATTTAGTGTAGTCTGGGGTACCTAATACTGGTGCAGAACAAAGGGCTTGACGTAACTGTTGGAAGGCGCTCTGGCATTCAGTAGTCCATGGGAGGGGCATCGGGGTGTCTTTGGTCAAAAGGGCTAACAATGGTTTGACAATATGCGAAAAACAGGGGATCCACTGCCTACAAAAGGAAGTAAGGCCAATCAGTGCACGGACATCTTTTTGAGTACGGGGTACAGGAGTGTCTAGAATGGTTCGGATGCGATCTGGTGTTGGCGCACGTCCCTTCTTAGACAGGAGGTAACCTAGATAGGTAACCTGCTGTCTACAATATTGCAATTTCTTTTTAGAGACTTTGTGATTATGTGATGCAAGAAACGATAGCAGCAACAATGTACCTTCACATTGCTCAGGAGTGTCAGCAGCTAATAGAATGTCATCAACATACTGAATGAGGGCCACCCCTTTTGGTACGGGGAAGGAATCAAGTTGTCTCTTCAAAGCCTGACTGTAAATACTAGGACTCTCTGTATAGCCCTGTGGAGCTCTACAGAAACGGAAGGATCTAATTTTTTAGTGTAAATCCAAAAAGATAGCGGCTTTCAGGGTGAATAGGTATTGAAAAGAACGCGTTTTTCAAGTCAATGACCGAAAATGTGGTGCCAGTGGGAGGAACCATAGTGAGGAGGGTTGTTATGTCAGAAACTACTGGATATTGGGGCACCACAATTTTGTTGACCTCACGCAAATCAATAATGAACCTGTAAATCTTAGTATCAGTGTCCTTTTTCAAAATGGGAAGGATAGGGCTATTGCAAGTATTATAGGGAACCTCTTCCACTACACCTACTTTCATCAAGTCCTGGACAATACCTGCTAGTGCCTCCTCACCCTCTCGAGATATCTTGTATTGAGGCAAACGAGGCACCTTCTCTCACTTGAATTCGTACAGGAGGAATAACCATTTGACCCACATCAGTATCTGATCTAGCCCACAGAGTGCAAGGCAAGGATGCCAGAGCGGTGTCCTCATTGATAAGGCAAGATCTATCAATGATTGGATAGTTGTCATTGAGGATAACACGTACACTTTCCGGGGAACAGCGTATTGTAGAACGAAAATATTTTAGCATATCGATACCTACAATGTTATCTGGAGTGTTAGGAGAGAGCAAAAATGGGCATGCTGTAGTGAATTTATCTAGTCCGAATTCAAGTGGCTGTGATAGTGGGCTAGGTGTAGGTGTTCCATCGAACCCTATCGATGTTATCATTGTGCCAGACAGGGGAGCCCTAGGAACCAGTCTTTTAGACAGGGCACTACAGGTAGCCCCTGTATCAACCAGAAATTGATCGGTAGATCCCAAGATTTGCGTCAACATAGGGACCCATTTGATCTACTGGCACCTCAACCGGTCCCACACCCCGTCCTAGGCATCCCTATGCATAATCAGAATCCGTGGGTGTATCATCAGAATAGTCAGTCATTTGGTACTGATGTCGTTTGTCAAAAGCATTAGGGTAATTCGGTCCCTGTTCAATTGCCTCAAACTGGGGGCGAACACTTGCACCACCCCTGCTCCCTACGTTCCCTGGACGCCCTCTCATACTTCCCCGTCCCCGCTGATATTGCTGACCTTGCAAAACAGGGCACTCGGAACACCAGTGCCCGGTCTCTTTTCAATGGGCACACTGATTAGGAGACAAATTGGCCCGAAGGAGAGGGAACGCTCCTGGTGCATGCATTGCACGTGCGCCCCCTCCACCTCTCCTAAATGGTTGACCATACGCTTGAGCCATCATCACCTTTGTTTTCAATTCCTTAACCTTTTTATCCTCCCTTCCCTTCTAGTTCCTGTCGCTCATAATATTGTGCCACTGTCAAAAGGGAAACTGGGGAGGAAGTAGTCCAAGAACTTCACTCGCTTTAAGGCGACTAGATATTTTTGGTAACCTATTAGCAACAAATTTGTCGACAAACAAATGTTTGCCCGTGTCATCGGCCAGGGACTGGCCACTAAAATCATGAAATGTCTCCTCAAACCTTGAAAAGAAATCAGAGACTGATTCATCTTTTTTCTGTTTACAAGGCGCTAACGTAGTCCAATCTATTTTCTTAGGGGGTATGAGAGTTTTCAACTTAGTCACAATAGCTTTAGGAAAATCTAATATCTCCTGTTGGGGTTTCTGGGCAGGTAACCTATCCGCATCTATTTCTTCTAATTTTACCCAAGTGTCACCAAATGCCTCAGCGTCATTGATTTTGCGTATCGTTCTCCACATATCAGGGGGCAACATAAGTCCAAAGAACATATCTATGTCTGCTAATGTCATAGTACAAGAACTAATGGCTCCTTCCACCTCCTCATAGAAGGCGGCGGGAGTTTTCCAGGGGTCAGGCAAGGCAGCCTTAAGGGCCATAACATCTGCTCTACTCCAGGGAGTATAGACCCAATTATATATAAAATATCCCTTTGCATCATCGGAAGTCTTATCATCATTTGTTCCCGCCCCTTCGGAGGAACATACAGGGGTGCAGCTTCACGCATTGGTCTCATAGCAGACTCACTACTGCTGGGATCATTCGCATCCACCGGAATATCCGTCTTCTCTGTCTGAGATTCTGTTGTCTCAACGCCTGCTTGCTGTTTGTTAACTAATTCTTTTTCCTTTTGCATTTGTAATGTATCATCCCGTAATTTAACCGCTCGTCTAATTGTGTCAGATATGTTTTTGAAAGGGTAAGTCCCATCTCTTAACTGCCTATAATCTGTCTTCAAATCATTTGGGCCTGATTCATCAGAAATATGTTGCCAATTATATAATATCTCCCAACAGAACTTTTCTAAAAAAATATAACTGTTTTGCGTCTTCCCAAGCCTGAACTGTAGTTGTGAGGATCGTCGCTGTAGTCTTCCAACGAGATTCCTCTCTAGCACTGCCCTTCAATTTATCTTTATCTGCGCTAGACAGAGTAGAGCGAGTCTGTCGCATGGATCGCTGATCTTTGTCCTTATCATCTGATGAGGAGATTTCCTCATCAGAAGTAGCATCCTCAAGGGCACTCGGATCAGGAGATTTATACGGGGGTGGGGGTCGCTCTAATAAAAGTCATCATGAGGCTTATTAAGTAGTGGATAGACAGGACGTCTAATAGGGTACTGGCCATTTACCTGCAATCGACGTTCTCTCTCCCTTTTCTATCCCTTCCTGCATCTCCTTATCTCTTAATTCAACACATTTCTGATGCATCGTTTTCCGCTGTTCTTTCTGTGCTATAGCTTCCGCTTTCTTTGCTCTCTCTCGCACTTCCTTATCCCACATACGCAAACTATCAAACATATCCTGCCTACTCTTCCTTTTGAACAAACACTGTTCCACATACTGAACCTTCTTAAAATCAAATGACCCATTCACTGGCCACTGTAAATTGGATTCCTTCTTTGTGTATTTGTGCCACAATGAGCCATACATTATGGGACAAATACCATATTTTATATACATATCTCTATTCGGCGTCCCTTCTGGAGGAGCCGGCTGACTTTGTTCCAAAACATTTCTGGTACTGCCGCAGCAGCACCACTTACGAAGTGTACTAATAACAGGCATGTTTTTACAAATGTATGTAAAATATTACTTATCCAAACAAGTTTCAAAAGGAGAAAAATCCCCACATTACTTGCCTTCAGTCTTTGCAAAGAATGAATACCAAAACCAAACCAAACAAACAAGCGTGCCGCATCGGCGACCTTACCAAACAGAAGTCTTCCACTCCCACTTGCCGATCTCTGGTCGACCTAATGGTCACTGCAAAATTCGCCAAAGAAGCCCTAGTCAAGACCGGCCACCACCCGGAGGGTCAAGTCAAGAAAACCGGAAAGTTCACGTTGGCTGCAAAGACAAGTCTTCTCATGCAGTGCGCGTTCTCAGTGATAATTTCGATCTTCCGCCAAGACCACTCCTTCAGACGGCCGCGTCTCCGATGGGGCCCAACGTTGGGCGCCAATTGTGGAAATGTACCCCCGTGAGGGCACACTGGTGCAGGGTCACCCTTGTGTCCACGGGTCCGAAGACTATCAAAAGAGATCGGCACTGGAGTGAAGTAAAACAAACCAAGTTTATTAAATGCTCATGAGCAGGACTGCGTCCGAACAACACCCTCAAGTGTTGTGGGAGGAAGTACCCCTAATGCAAAAACCATCGTCCTTATATACTGTTTGTTAGAATGCAATCTCATCAGAAGGAAAACTGGAGGGAACAGGTTTAGACAGAAAATAGCTATAGGCAAACAAGAACAAAGCCTGACCAGATGGTCAGGAGATGAGGAGGTGGAAGAAGGAATGTTTATGGCGGCAATAAGCTATCAATCTGTAACCTCTGAGACTAGGTGGCCGGCAGCTGCAACCCCCCAGCACGTACATCAGATTGACCATGTCAGAGAGGTCAGCTAAAGTTGGAGGACACCGGCTGGGTGAAAAGACGAACAGCAGAGAGTAAAATGAACACAGCAGAAACTAAATGGACGCGACAGTCAAAATGGTTGCAGCTTATGCTAACGTAAAATTTACACTTTTCCACAACATTCGCTGTTAGTATCTGCCAAGGTGAAGGTGTCCCTGAAGCTGTTTTGTGCAGCACCCCTCTTGTGCTGTAGCTCCTCCCTCCCAGTCACAGACACTTTTTTTCCCAGCTCATAGATGTCTGAAATAGTGAGAGGTGGACACCATTCCAGACTTCTTGAAATGCCTCGTTAGGCATCTGAGCTAGCTGCTAGCAGGATAAAATGAGGAACATTTGGTATCCCACACCAGCTGAGTGGCGGTAATGAGACAAACCACCCAACTGAGGAACAGATCTGCAAAAACCATGACCGTTGGCCACTCTACTTTCACAGCCTTCCAAGTACTTGACAAATTATCCTGGAGAAGACCATGACAAACTGCAGGTGATGTCACTGTCTAACTGTACTGCTTTTGTTCACACTGTATGGACCCTTTTACTGAAGTTGCTAAATCTCTAGCAGTCTGACGTCCTTGTGTAGGAGACGCTTGTGATGGTGTCCCTGGGTCCTGCAGCATAAGAGACTCTAGTTTTTTCAGTGAGTGCTAAGACATGGCCCTCCTTTGGGAGTCGGGCCTAGGGGCACAGCTGTCTAGCACGTGTGCCCACATTCTACCTATGGGAGGCCTAGCTCGGGGAGCCTCCTCTCTGCAGTTTCTTCTTTTGCTAACCTGTGCTTCGCTGACACGGGATCTGTTTTTTTGGCTTCTTGTTAGGGTCTCTATTGACTTAAGCTTGGAAGAAAAGAAGCAGTCTTGTGAAACATAATGTATAAGGGGATGCTTGTTACAGCCATGCAAGCACCCATACAGAGAGACAGGGCAGGGTTTGGGTCAACACATTGAGGTAGTGCAGCCCTTCCCTGGACAAAATGGGTTGCTGGTGTCAGACATTCAGAACTCTTGGCCTTCGCCTGCAGCAAGAATGTAACCCATCAAGACACCCACATGATACAGCAGGCCTTCTGGGATCAGTTATGGGATTGAGCACAATATGACTGTCAAGGAAGCCCATTCCTGACTCTCTGACCGTTTTGTCAGCAACTGCCAGCAGGTCTCACTGTAAATACAGTATGTTCCTTTACCTGACCAAAGTTTATTATTGCAGCACTTCCAGACATAACTAGCTGGGGTCAATGTGAAATCGGTGCTTGGGTTTCAACCTATGTGTGAAATCTTCAGCATTACCTTAGCTTACTAGCAGGTGGCACCTTGATAACATCACTTGTCTCCCCCTCCCAGACACTGCTACAGAAGTAGCACTTAAACAGCCACAGCCAACAGGTACCCCCATAGGTTTAGTGTTTGGCTTCCCATTTGCCAGGGCCTTTAAATTTACAAGCACTTAAAATCCCAGCTAGCATCTATTGTTGTAAAAGTATTACGTCTCAGTCCAAACTGGCTTGTTAACGTCAGCTGTAGTTTCCTGCTTTCTGATAGGTTCCATGCACCACATGTTATCACATCCGACCTTTTCGCTCTCCCCACCCCAAGGGGTTTCTGCCACATGGAGGTAGAGTTGGTTCTCGTTCAGGGGATTGTTCATGGTACCTCTGTTCCACTTCGACCCACCTACTTAATAGCAGAATGAAAGCTAATTTTCATGGTGTGAAAGGAAGGCCCACTTTCTTGTCCCTGTTTTATCTGTGGAAGGGATAAGCTTGGAGCCCTTTTGCTCCACTGATGCTCTGTGAGGTGCTGAACAGGTCACCTCCCTAGCCTTCCTTCAACTTCCCCTGCATGTATCTAGGAAGGTCAAGAGGTCACCTTTACCTAGGTGAGCGCCAGGACACTGCATGGATTGTTTTCCCCCTCAGGCCTAATGGAGGCGGACTAGGGCTAATTTGCTTACGGTTGGTTACACATCATTGGTAGTGGCACAATTAATAAAATATAATGGACTAAAATGTAAACCATAGTAGTTACTAGTAGCAGAGGACTAATTTAAGCATTCAGACCATCAGTTTTTGTTTTCTAAATGGGACAGCCTAAGTGCGACGATTTTGCCCAGGCTTGGTCCCATGGCTTACTGCGTCACTGGCTCAAGCTGCCCTTCACTGATTAGGCCCAACAAGGCTAAAACTGGTCTGGGTTGCTTTTTTTCTTCCTAGCATGACCTGGGCTTTGTTGATCCCTATCTGTAATGGCTGAATGAGTTAAAAAACGATGACATTGACTGCCTCTCAGTGTATCTTCCAACAAACTTCTTCTTTGGTCTTGCTATAGACAACTATAGCTATCTACGAGACCTCAGAGAAAATGGACTCTTTCAGCCCCCTTTTGCCATTGGTTCTCATGTAGTTTTCAAGATGGCTATTGTTTGAATGGGCTTTCCTTCAAGCCCATGGCGTTTAGTTGAAGCTTCATTATCCTATTACTCTGCCTGCTAGGTGTATGTGATATAGGCCTCCCAGTAGTCCTCACTCCATGCTGCTTGCTTACTTCCCACCTATTGATTTTCCCCTGCCCACCCTCCCCTCACGTTAAACGTTTACTGCTGTTCACTTCATTGCCCCTCTCCCTGTTCTCTCACTCCCTTTTCGTTCTTGTCATTCCTGTTGCTCCCTCGTCATCCCTGCCATCCTCCTTTATACCCCTGCTACGGTCATTCTTGCTCCTGCCTCACTGCTTATCCTTACTTGCCTCCATCGTCTGTTGCTTACTCCCTGCCTTGAATATTGTAGCAAACCTCTTTAGAGCTCTTCCTTATAAAGTGTGCAGGTAGTTTTTAAATCCAAATGATCGATAATTCCTAGAAATATTAGGGTGTCTTCTTGAAAAACATATGAAATGCATTCAGAATATTGATAATAAGTATCATTATCATAGCAGCGCTGTGGTATTTATTTAGGTCATACAAAAGTAAGCAAAAATCATCATTCTTGTGAAGGTGAACATGTAAATTAATGTGTTGAAGCCAGGCGCTGTGATTTCCCATGTTCAAAAGCACAGTTGCGATTATTTGCCAGGGTCCTTGCCTGTTCTCAACAAAATGAGATTAAAGGGCATCCGCTTTGTTAGTCATTCTCTGATATGCCGAATTTGATAATACAGTGGTGAACACCTATTGGACCTTTAATAATGGCTATATGTACTGTAGCCTGCAACAACAAACATCTGAGAGTGGCACTAGGGACATCTTGTCACAGGCTAAGGTACTGCAGCCTGCTTGTGGGAAAGTGTGGATGCAGCTTCTCAAGGTCGACGCTTATAGTTTCTGTCCGAGCATTGTCATGAGCATCCTACGGAGCCATGTTCTTCGAATCCTGCTTCGCCTTCTCAGAAGTCACTCTTCTTCATTTGACTAGGTGCTTTATCAGCCCACTGCTTACTCTAGTCATTTCCCACTCCCTTTCAGCTGGTGGATTCCACACGTAAATGATCAGGGAGAGGCAGCTGGCTGTGGGCTGAGTGCAGATACTGCTAGAGTGGGAGGAGGCTTCCGCCTCTTCTCTCCTGATGTTAACTGGTGCAGGTATCCCTCAAACTTCTTCCATTCTGCCTTCTATTTTTCAATTCCCTGACGTGCCCAGTGCCCTTCAGTAGTGAATCAATCAATGAAAGTGGACTCATAATGTAATTCTTTAGAACCCAAGATTGTGATAGAGCTGCTTGACAAAAAAAGGCATGTCCCGCACATGCATATCTTGAGTGGCTAATTCCCCAGCCCCGCTTATAAGCTTGCCAGGAGGACGTAGGCCACGTTGCGGATGAGTGGTTGGAAGCCAAGATGTCTGTGAGATGCCTGGTCACCTCTGCCAAATATAGGCTAATACTGTTAAAATATGTTTATAGAACATACTATGTATGACCATACCAAACTTTTTAGCGCATGGGGAGAAGAGAACATCACTGTCCATGTAGTTGTGCGGCTGGAGCTGAATTTTTTCACATGGTGTGGGCCTGCCACTAGTGATCAGTTGATATTGGCCCAAGGTATTTAAAAGGATAAATGACACAATAGGGTTTGCTTTGTAATCTAACCTCAGGTGATTTGGGGCATTGAAGGGGATGGGAGCAGATAACCCCAAGACCTAGCTCCTGGTGGCAACTGGTTTCATGGTGGTAAAATGAGATATTGCCAGGCATTGGATGTGTGCTGATCCTCCTACATTGAAGAATGTCTCTGGGCCATGGACCTTTGTGCTGCAGTGGGAAAAAAACAGTTTTCAAAGCGCATGTCTGTCTGCGAAAATATTATAAAACGTGGGTTGTATGGTGGGACCATTGATGCTGAATTACAAATGACATATGGGCCGGGTGGAGACAAATTCACAAGGTGATGAGGAATCCTTTACTGTGGCAGCGTTCTCTTCCTTTGTTATGAAATAAAAAAATATTTAAAAAATAGTCACTTTATCAGTACTTTAAATGAGAAGATACTGCCTGGTGCCAAGTACCTGCACTCCTTTAATGTAAAAAAGGAGAGTATCTGCACTTCTCAGCACAGCTGCAGTACATTTGGTGGGAGAGTATCGGCACTTCTTAGGAGCAAACAGGTACCCTAAAGAGTGAGCAGGGCTTTAAGTGGGATGGGTCCTGCCGGTGCTCAACACCGGCAGTTTTTAAAAGCAGGTGCCGAGACGGGTCCCTATTGGGCTCTCCATTTTTTACCCTCATGGTGAAAAAAAACTTAACTCTGCAATAGTACAACCCGTCACTGTCTTTGATGTAACTTCAAAGAGCGTCGTTTTTCAGTTTTATATAGTGCAAACTTGGAACACTTTACATGAGCACCAGTTACATTACACAAGGACATATTCATTTTCTGAATCACACAGGACGTCGGGCTCGAACCTGTTTTCTCAGCTTGAAGGTCGGCTGCTCTAGCATTACGCCACAATCTTGCCTACAAGAGTGGGTAGCATTTTCAGTATTATATACAACAAAGCGATAGTTGCTTATTTATCTTATGCAACTTACAACCATTGACAAAGCCAATAGTCCTGGCTTGTTGTGGGTGTAATGTTACTTGTTGTGTTATATATCTGGATGAATGGACAGAAGCAGCCAAATACCAGTGGGGCAGCACACTATGCTAAGCACAGATTTTTAGCTTGTGTTTTAAGCCACGCCCCTAATTACAGTGGCCACGCCCCTATAAGAGACCCCCCAGTTTTTCCGTCCAACTTAAAGCCCTGAGAGTGAGTATCTGCACATTTTATATTTCCATTTAAAGCATTGGTCTTTATCTTGTTCTCATCCGACTCCACTGTACTACAGGGAAGGAAAGCCATGTAATTGGCAAAGCACTCTCCATAGAACACCCCTCCCTCTCCACCAGCTCAACATGCATCCTGCCACAAATAAAGTTGGCTTATACAAAGCAGGGGCGGCCGGCATGGCTCGGGAGGGGGTTAGAAATTTAAAAAGAATAATAGACCTTACCTCGAGGCCGGGTCCCGGGTCTTCTGTGCTCCTGCTCTCCTGAGTCTGCTTCCAGGAACAGGCAGCCAGGCTCCCTCCCCTAAGCCAATCACAACGCTGCAGTGCAGCCTTGTGATTGGTCTGAGTTCCGTGACACGGCGCACAGCCAGGAGCTGTAGGAGTGGGCATGTTCTCCATGCAGGCTGTAATCCGCTGGGGGAATGTCCCCATTGTGGTTGGACTATAGATGAGCTAAGGCCATCCGCCTGTAGCCCTTGCCCTTTCACTGGAAATAAGCAACAGTTGAAGGAATTGCCCGGGGGGTTGGAAATCAGGCCAAGCAGGGGCAAGCAGTCCCTTTTCAGGGACTCTATCTCAATGCCAGATCCATTTCGAAGCACGTTGCCGAGATCTGGGATCTGTTAGATAGCATAAAACCAGATATCCTTCTCTTTACGGAGACTTGGCTACACCATGACGCTACCCCGGTCTTGGCCATGGCATTCCCCGCAGACTACGCCGTTGTCCGCCTGGACCGTTCCGGGAAGAGAGGTGGAGGGCTAGCCATTGCTACACGTTCCCCTTATTACGTTAAGACCTTAGACTCTGTCTCTTCCACCAATTTAGAGTTACTTATTTTCAGGGTAGAACAAGCACAGACACTTCTTTGGACTGGGGCACTAGTCTACCACCCCCCAGGAAGAAACAAAAAAGAGTTCAGCACATCATTATTAGAAAGGTTGGCCCCGTATACACTGTTAACAGACAGGTTCATATTAGTAGGAGATTTTAACCATCACCTGGAGGCCTCTTCCAAGGCAGTCAGCCTACTTATTGGCAGCCATGGAATCCCTAGACCTCTGCTCAAGAATCTCTAGCCCTACTCATGTGGCGGACCATGTGCTGGACTCTGTCTTTACTAACATCATGGACCTAATAGTAGAACCTCCCTTGACTCTGGGGTGGACTGACCACTCAGCACTCAGCTTCTCCTGGCTGCCTATGAAACGGGCCGGCCAACCACCTGTGCGCAGTGAGCTGGGCAGATTGTGGGGAAAGGTGACACATGTAGCATTCAGTCAGGTTTACTTGGCCCCCTCGCTGAAACATTGCGAAGACAGTGACGCAGCCTTAGTAAAGTTTGAGGCCTCCATAATAGAAGCTCTGGATACCATTGCCCCGCTCAAGAGGGTTAAAATACAGGCCAGGGTAGGCCCGGCCCCATGCTTTTCGGACTCGCTCAAAAAAGAAAAGGCCCTCTGTAGGAGCAAAGAAAGAAAATGGAGGAGATCCAAGTCAACACTAGATGAATCACTCTATCGTATGGCCCATAGAGCCTACTTAAATAGCTGCAATGTAGCCAGAAGAACTCACCTAGGCCACCGCATTGCGGAGGCAAAAAACTCCTCTAAGGAACTCTTTAAGATTCTTAAAGAATTCACTAACCCGAAGGCTAATAACCCGCTTCCTCCACCGACCCAGGAGTTATGCGATAACTTATCCAACCACTTTATTCACAAGATAGACATAATCTATCGTGCTTTCGGGCCGGAGGAGGTAGAGTGTGAGGGTGTTTCTTCTCCAGCCACCCGTTGCTCGTTGAGCTTAGAATCTTTTCCAGCCATCACGAGCGATCAAGTGGGCCCATTATTAACGCACGTGAAATCGGGTTCCCCCTTAGACCCGATGCCCCCGAGTGTGATGTCAGCACTTGCTCCAGTCCTAGCGGACGTGCTTATTGAGGTTTGCAACATCTCGCTTGACACAGCCATTTTCCCTCGCAAGTGGAAAGAAGCTTGCATCAAACCATTGTTGAAAAAGGCCTTAGCGGATCCATCCGATCTTCTAAATTATAGGCCCATCTCTCTCCTCCCTTGTTGTTCAAAGATTATGGAGACCCTAATAAATAGCTATCTGGTTGGCTTCCTGGAACAGAATGTCCTTCTAGATCCTTCCCAGTCAGGGTTCCGAGCAGGCTATAGTACAGAGGCCGCACTGCTCGAAGTCACCGACAAGATAAGGATGTCACTGGACACAGGAATTCCTTCTATGTTAGTCCTGCTCGATTTGTCGGCTGCCTTCGACACCATCTCTCATCATATCCTGTTGGATAGGTTGCTAGGGATTAGTGTCGAGGGCAGGGCCCTTAAATGGATCCAGAGCTACTTGTCCAACAGAACGCAATGTGTCCAGCTGGAGACTCTGGTGTCCCAGACAATCCCGGTTGACAAAGGAGTCCCGCAGGGGTCTATCTTGAGCCCTACTTTGTTTATTGTATATGTGGCCCCTTTGGTCCAAGTCATCAGAAGCTCCGGGTTCGAGACCATCTTGTATGCGGACGACACACAGGTGGTAGTCCCCATAGAGGCAGATTCCACTGTGACTAAAGTTAAGTTCAAAGCCTGTATGTCCAACATTGCTATCTGGATGAGGAAGAACTTCCTCCAGCTTAATTCCACTAAGACAGAGAGATTCTGCTGTTCAGTAAGGCTGAGGAGTTATGGTCCTCTGACTGGTGGCCACCTGAACTAGGAGATCCACCTTCTCCCAAAAGTTGTGTTAAGAACCTAGGGATTAAGATTGACAACAAACTGACCATGGAGGAGCAAGTGAGGATGCTGTCGGGCACCTGCTTCGGTACCTTGCGGATGCTTGGGAAACTTTTCCCCTGGATCCCTCTTGCAGCCAGAAAGACCCTCATTCAGTCCCTCCTGGTGAGTCGACTGGATTACGGCAACTCTCTGCTGGTGGGTGCAAGGGAGGATCTCTTGTCTAAGTTGCAGGTGATACAAAACACCGCAGCCCGCCTCGCCGTAAGTAAACCGGCCCGTACTCCCTCGCTACCCCTCTTGCGTCAACTCCACTGGCTTCCCATTAGGAAACGAGCCGTGTTTAAGTTACTCTGCATGGCCTTTAAGGCCCTCCATGGGAAGGGGCCAGAGTACCTTAAGAAGAAACTTGAATGGTACACCCCCGGGCGGTTGAGATCCAGTAATTGCCATCTACTGCGCCCTCGGAGAATTAGGAAGGCCACAATGGGTGGTAGGGCCTTCTCCCATCTTGCCCCCAGCCTATGGAATAAGCTCCCGGAGGAGATTCGTGCCTGCCCCAGTCTGTCCCGATTTAGGAAACTACTCAAGACATGGTTGTTTTAGACTCTACTGCTTCGTCAGCGTCACTCTCTCTGGCGCCGAGAGATCCCCTTGGGGATGATTCGTCGCGCGTTACAAATGACTAAATAAAAAATAATAAAATAAATAATATAGCCTTCATGGAGATCAGGTAAGTGCGCACAACTGCTTTGGACGGCCCCAGAGGGCCAACCAAACGGTCATTGCGCACTTGAGTGGCCAAACCACTCCACCCCTGCCCTGCTCCGCGAGCAGAGCAGCACCACCCACCCTCCCGCACTCAAAGGGAACATAACATAAGAACTAGAAGTTATTATCATGTTATGTTTTTACTTTTCGCACTTCTTGAAAGCAATTGGGGACGCTCCTCCACCATAACGGAGGAGCCGCCACTGAACAAAGCATGCCCCCATATGCACAACTGCTCCTCATAAGCACAACTACTCCTCATCACCTGTTTACCTAGTTTGTGTTTCTGTCTAGAAAACCATCTGCAAGGGCCAAACTGTAGACATCCGCCCCCAGTTAAAAAGCTGAGTCTTTTAGCATGCTTATGATGCTTATCCTTGCATATAATACTGAAACGAACGTTATCGCGATCACATCCATGTTATTTACTTATTAGTCAGCGCAAACCAGTACTAACTAATACATGTATCAAGGTTTTACTAACCATACACTCCTAGACAACAGTACACGCTGAACCAATGAAAATCCCAGAACCGTATGAGGCACCACTATTAAGAAAGCGCTTCCGTGCTGTACTAATTAATGGTAGATGGTGCTATATAAAGCTTGATAACATAACATCAGCAGATGCGACCACTAGGTTTGGAAAGTGGTGATTTTTCAGAACCGCACAGTAACTTTTCAGCTTCCGGCTCGTAGGGCAGTGCGTCCCGTACACTAGCCGCGTGGTATTGCCCCCGCCCCTCGACCACAGAAACACCTCTGTGCTGCGCGCCCCCAGTGAAAGAGGCAATTGAGCCCCCGTGTTTGCACAGACTCCGCGGCTGCCAGAATCCCTATAAGGCCCGTTGTTTGCCTTTGCCACCTTCCTCCCCCACCTTCTTCCCGTTCCCCCTCCTCTTCCTCCTCCGACCATTGGCTGCGGGCGGGGGGGCCGGGCCAGGGCTCCTGCGGCTGGCTGCTCCGGCTGGCTGCTCCAGCACGAAGGTAGTCGAACAAGTTCTGGGAAGGGAACGGGGTGCTGGGATCCGTGCTCTGCTAAAACTCCGCGCCACCACTGATCCTTCTGGTTCCCCTCGGCTTTGCTCCCCCTGTCCCCATTCCTCCCCTCCCACAAGCCCCCTTCCTGCTCCTTCTCCCCATCATGGTCGGCGATCACAGCAGCTTTAGCGGGGACCGTCCCGGACTCTCTCCCAGCTCCAAGACCGGGTTAAGTTGCAAAATGGTCTTACAAGCCGTGGGGAAGGTCTTGAGGTAAGCCACGTAGTCTGCGGGAAGGCTTTTTTTAATGTCCGACTGAACTACCGATCTGTAAGGCAATGTTGTGTAGCGCCACAGAAAGGGCTTCAGGGCGCCAGACCGTATATAGCTCATCGAGCAGTCCGGAGGCATGGATCACTGCTGTACGGTTGAACTTGGGGTGCTCGTTGCGTTCGATTATTTTGTGATTTGGCGGCTTTCCAATGGGTACTATTTGAAGACAACACGGGGCACGTGGACACCGGAGAGGCACCTTTTTGGACTGTCTTAAGTCCATCTGTGGGGTGGATGGGTTGGCGGTAATGTGCGAACCTTCCACCGCAACATATTTTTCACCATTGAAGATTAATTCACCATAGCAGTGTGTTAGGATGTTAGTCCCTCGCTTCGGGCTTTTCTGGGACTTCAGTCTCAAACTTTAGATCGCGTCTGAGAGTTTAGTTTCTGGTTCTAGGTCTCTGCACAGACTTTGTTCACTCGGTAAGTGGTGGTCTCCTTTGGGACCTTAAATCGTGGTCTTGTGTTGGTAGTTTAGTGACTTACATCTGGTATTTGCTGGGAGACTGCCGTTTCTGTCCTCAGAGTTTAACCTCTTGTTGTATTGCTATGAAGATATTGCCTCTGTGTGTGTGGTGGGAGATGGCCCTTGGTGTGTGTCCAAACTTAAGTCCCTCACCTTGGCATGTCTTGGGAGCTTAATTCCTCCCTTTCTGTGCCTGGAGTCTCTTTCACTACACGCTGAAAGAGTAGGAAGTGCCTCAATCTGGGGATGTGCTAAGTAGATATTTTCTTGATATTGTTGATTTCAGTCTCTGCTGGGCAGTTCTTTCTGCGATTTTACCTCTGCTGACTCCAGTCCCTCGTTGCGGGTCTCTTCTGAGTCTGCTGAGAGAGTTGGTCCAAATGGTAGAACTCAGTTAATAAACATCCCTCGCCTTGTAGGGATTGCATGGTGGCCATTCAGAAACAGCCAACCCTTCCTCCGTACTATTCAGTGGCGGCTCCTCTGCTAAGGCGCAGGAGCGTCCCCTCACTGCTTTTTAGCAGTGAAATAAAGGGAAAATAATATTCGCATTATTATCGCTTTATTCTCTCCTACTGCAGCTTTGCGGGCGGGGGCAGGGTAGGAGTAGTAGCACCCTCCTAAGTGCGCAATGACTGCTTGGACGGAACAGTCTTGCGCTCTTCGCACGTTCTCCATGCAGGCTGCATTAAAGCCTGCGTGGATACATGCCCAGGCTCCCAGTCAGCATCTGAGCGCCGAAACATGGCGCTCAGACCAATCACAGTGCTGCTAAGGCAGCGTTATGATTGGCTGACTGGGAGCCTTGATGTGCCACCTATTTAGGCCAGCGAGGAAGGAGTACAGAGGAGAGACGCGGCGAGAAGGTACGTTTTTAATTTTATTTTTTAATACGCCCGCGTCCTCCGTCCCGCCCCTGCCCCCGCCCCCTACCTCCATCCATGCTGGCCGCCACAGGTTTAATTGACACACATTTCAGGTTTTTTACCTGCAGCCCTGCCCATGCCCCCTACCCCAACACCAAAGGATACGAGTACCACTTGTACGAAGGCCGGGCCTTTCACCACCTACTCCCATCCTCCCCCTATTCTGCTATTCTGAAGTTGTTTGTGTGATCTTACCATGTTGTCGTATCTGTAGTGCGTTAAACACAATAGATGGCTTTACTTAAAAAGATGAGAAACAAGAGCAGCACCTACAGTCAAAAAAAAAAAAAGCTCACCCTAATTGTATGTTAGAGCTCTGCTCTTTTGATGGTCTCTGGCTGCCTCTCTATTGGGGGAGGGGGGGTTATCTCTTTTGACTGTTGGCGGAGTTGCCTTTATTACAGGAATCTCTCCCAAGGTATGGCCACTTTGGGCTGTAAATAGATGCATATTCCTTAGAAATGCTGGGGTTGCACAGGGATGCTTTATGATATGGAAAATTAAAGTTGTGAAATCATTCAGTAGGAAATGTAGGCGCTGTTAGCAATTGATCAAGGGAAGCACTGGGGAAGAGAGGTTCGGGGGAATGCTTGATAGAGATGTAAGAGGCAAAAGTGTGAATGTGGGAATTCTCAGAGCATTGAATAGATCTCATTGAAAAATACTGGGGGCATAGAGGTGATTGTGGCAATTACTGGAGTTATAAAGAAATGTTTTAATCCGAGGAATACTGTATCAGAATTACCTCCTTAGTGGGCCGTGTTGGTCTGTTAAGGATATTAATGGAGCCCAGTGTGGCGGGATGTGCTGGGTCTATGGGGCGTTATTATGCATGTGAAAGATGGTCATAAGATCATAAGGGCCCTCGAAAAGATGCTAGTGCAACACACTAAGCATGCGAAGAGTTGATCTTGAGGCATGCAGGAGTGGTGGAGGGATGTTTGAGCTGGTGTTGTGAATTTTCTTATTTCAGCAGCAGTGGAGAGATGCTCATAGCATACCACTAGGAGCCATGGAGCGATGTTTCTGTAACAAAATGGTATTGTAAAAATTAGTTCTGTCGAGGGACCACGCTCGTGCTGTGGAGAATTGCCCTTCCTAGTAGGAGGTTTTTCTAATCGCATAAGAATTCTCAGAGGCATGCTCGAGCTTTGGTGTGAGGTGTTTTTTGGGACTCTCAGCCTGTGGACAGGTACTCACTGGATACTTGGAGATGGCAATTAAGTTCAGGAGCTATTAAAAGCGTTTCGGTGAGCGCAGTCAGCTGATAAGATCTTGGAGGTATGCTAGGGTGTTGGAAAACTGTCTGTTCCAGGGGCTGCGGGGAGTTGTTCTTCCAGGAAGCGTTTTTTGACAGACTTCGCTCCATCGGAGGGATGGCTGGGGCCTTGGGAAGGTTTGCTTCACACGCAGGCTCTGCTATATGCTCCTGCTCCCACTCGTTACCCTGGGAAGCCCTTTGTCTGCACAGAATGCTTAGCATTTTGCCAAGTATGTGGACTTAAAATAACACGGGGCCTTTGATGTGCTTCCAGTTCAGTGTGCCTCTTGTTAGAAGCCTTGTTTCATCCGGAGCACTGCGGGCCCAAGCCTCGACCCCGTCCCTGGCCTCCGGGCTCCTGCCTGCTTTTGGAATCGGGAGCTTCCTGGTTTCTGAAGCACCGTGTCACCTGCCGCCTCCTGCGCCCCCAGCCAGGTGCGCGAGCCCTGATCAGTGGGCGGGACTTCCCATCATAGCTGGGAAGGGGGGCTTTGTCAGGACAAGCACATGGCTCCCTTTCAGGTCATAATTGGGGCTCCCGGTTTTATGGTATTTATTTTTTTGTCAATTCCGTCTGCATTTATCCATATTTATTTTTTTCTAATTTAACCTGCATTTATCCATATCTATTTTAGGTTTTGTGAAAAAATAAAGCTGAAATGTGTATTTCTGCATTTATTTAACCAGTTAAGGTGCACTTGTGTCTGAATGCCTGATGGTAAAATATGCACTTGTGAGAAAATATGTACATTTTAGCATCAAGGTTGTGCAAATCCATGCTGTTTACGGCTCTTTACTGTAATACCTATATATTTTTAAATCCCTGGCAGTCATGATTGACAGGATTTAGAATCACTCAAAAACAACCCAATTTACGTTTTTATCCACATTTAACAATAAATACAGACCGGAAAACAAATGGTTTTCTGTCTGTATTTATCTGTAAAAATCAGTAAAAACGGAAGACGGCAAATATCAACACCTGGTTGGACAGGGCCAGAGATAGCATAGCACCTTTGAAGAAAGTGAAAATAAAGAGGCCCCATGATGCACAACGCTGGTTCTCAACAGAGTTAAAGGCAAAGAAACTAACCTTGAGGCAAGCGGAACGCAAGTGGCGACGCAATTACTGCCCTAATCTTAGTCATTTTTATGTCTCTTTTTAAAGATTATAAAATATCGATTCTTCAGACCAAGGCTGAGTACTTCTCGTCCAAAATACTAAACTCAGCTAATAAAGCCAAGGAAATCTTTTCGATAGTGGACGAACTTTCTAAACTAGACCGAGTGATTGCAAAACCCATTCCCTCTCAATCTCTGTGTGACTCACTCAATCACTTTTTTATTGAGAAAACTGTTACCATTAAGGCTAGTATTCCTAAACTTATTGACCCTCTGCCTTATTTATGTTGTGACACAAACACCGCTTCTTTGGATCACTTTCCCCTTGTTACTAAGGAAGCTTTCTTTGGCCTACTTAGTCAGTTCTGGTTCCCCTCTTGATAGCTGTCCTCCTCATATTCTCCAGGATGTTTTCCTACGCTGTCCGGATCCTCCTTTATCGCTCATTAACAACTCCCTTGCTCAAGGGACTGTTCCAGATCTATTTAAGATGGCTGAAGTCGTTCCTATCCTCAAAAAACCTAGCTTGGATCCGCAGGTGCCTGGCAACTACCGCCCCATCTCTCTGCTACCTTACTGAGCAAGGTCATGGAAGCCCATGTTGCCAATAGTCTCAGCTCCTTCATAGAACAGACTCACTATCTGGACCCTCACCAAGCAGGGTTTCGACCTGAACACTCCACCGAAACCGTTGTCTTAGCAGTCCTGGACGAGTTAAGAAAGGGGGCGTACCAGGGCACCACCCAGGCCCTGGTGCTCCTTGACTTGTCGGCTGCTTTTGACACGGTTGACCACCAGCTCTTGGTCGACCGTGCCGGCAGCGCAGGGCTCCAGGGTCTGCCACTGAAATGGATTGCCTCCTTTCTGAGTAATCGCTCCCAATCTGTCCGCCTTGCTGGCTTCAGGGCAGAACAAATGAATCTGACCTGTGGGGTCCCACAGGGCTCCTCCCTTTCACCTCTACTCTTTAACCTGTATATTCTACCCCTGATCTTAGCCTTGCGTAAGAGAAAGGTCGTGTACAACTATGCCGACGACCTCCAGCTGATCTTTAACATCGACTCATCAGCCTCATCTATCACAAACTTTCAATCCATAATGAACTTCATCAGGGATTGGATGAATGCTAATCAACTTAAACTAAACCCAGATAAAACAGAGTTGATTCTCACTGGTGGCTTGGTTAACCCATGGAATTCCAACTTCTGGCCACTATCTCTAGGGAGCCCTCCAGCCCCGGTCTCGTCAGTAAAAAGTTTGGGAATTATGATCAGCAATGATCTTACCAAGAAGGCCCAGGTCAGCTCAGTGGTCTCAGCATGCTTTTTCCACCTTCGCAGAATCCGAATAATCAGCAGATTCCTCTCCACCGAAGCCCTGACCCAAGTGGTTCTCGCCCTGGTTATTTCGCGTATTGATTACGCCAATTCCCTGTACGTTGGTATACCTGCGTACCAAGTCCATCGCCTGCAACGGGTCCAGAACCAGGCAGCCAGACTCATTCTTGGACAGCCAAAGCACTCCCATGTGAAACCACTGCTGAAAAGCCTCCATTGGCTTCCCATACCCCAACGCTGTCTGTTTAAGCTGGGCTGTACCATCCACAAAGCCCTGTCAGGACGTTGTCCCGCCTTTATTGCTTCAAACATTCAGCGGTATCTCCCCTCTCGTGATTTACGCTCCTCCAATAAGAACTTGCTGGTCTCCCACTCTTTTAAACGGAAGAAACATGGTGGCCTTAGATACACGTCCCTGGCCCCCTCAATTTTGGAATGCCCTCCCTCTCTATATGCGCATGGCGGACTCCTACACTCAATTTAGGAAATCACTCAAAACCTGGCTCTTCTCCCACGCTTACAATTGACACTCACTTACTGTCTGGAATTGCTACCGTTCTGCCCCTAGCGCCAAGAAACCGTTTGGTGAACGTGCGCTCTAAAAATGAATTTTAACATAACCTAACAAGACAGGGAGCTTTAGTCCTAATGCAGAAGTCCGACACAGAAGGGACCAAACTGTCGAGGAATATAAAGATGTCAGCATAGTCCCCTGTTTCGAATGACTTGGCATTACTCTCTCTACTCCAAGTCTACCATCATATCAGAGTTGAACTTGACATAGCTAACTCGACACCAGCCCTATCATCCTATCAGGGGAAAGCCTGACATTGTTCTCTCTCCCACAGCTCTACCATTCTTTCATTGGCGTCTTTGACTTGGTTTGCTAGAACCCAGCCCTACTATCCTATCATAGGTGACATGGCTTACTGTGCACATCTTGGCCATTCTCTCAGAGGTAAGCTTGTTCTCTCTCCTGCAGCTCTACCATTCTTTCATTGGTGACTGACACAGCTTTTTCGAGCCTAGCCCTACCATGCTTCCATAGGTGAACTTGGCATGTGGGTGCAGGTGAGACAGATGGCCCACTCTGAGTCCAACAAGCCGTTCAGAGGTGCGCTTGCAAGAAGGGGACGCCTCCCCTTGCGCCTGTTAGAGGAGATGAGATATAGTTTTGTGTGTAAGCTTTGGCTTTGAAACCTGGGGACACTCTCAAAACCCTATAATCGGGTCCTACCTATAATGCCTTCAGTGACGACTTTGACATGACTCCATTTACCCTGGCAGGATGTCGTCTGTGGCTTTGTCCTCCATTCTAGGCGCTTCGTTTCTGTAGCAGCATCCCTCTCTGATTCTTGAGGACTGTGAATGATTCATGTAAAACCCTTGCTACTCATGTTTAAGGTCGTCGGAACAGGACAATGCATTCTACTCTATTTTTAGGTCTCGGCCTGCACCAGCGCTTGCGCTGGTCTGGCCGAAGTTTCAGTAAGCGGGTTTTGGAAGTGCAAACACTGGCTTTCGGCTGGCGACCAGCTTGAGTTCACGATGGCGTGCACGCGCAGCTGGCATCTGGGTTTCCTATCTCTTCCTCATTTCCTCGTCATGGCTCATTAACTCTCTGGACTCTGATGTTTCAATCGCAGCAGCAGCTCACATTACCAACTGAGGGCCCTGGACTACAGTCACATGAAAAACAACAGCGATTAGCATTGAAATGCAAGCTTTTTTTGTCTAGTTAGAAATATTGCTTCGGTGGGTTGATTTCACCTTATATCGCTATTTGTTTTATATTGGGAGTCACAGCCTAATTACCAGTATTTTTGTCTCTCGCTGTTTTTTTTTTTTATATTTATTCGCGCAAAGCACAAAGCTATATTTAAGGTTACTTTTTCCGCGTCACATCTTCACTCTATTTAAACTCCACACCCCCACTCTTATTGTCTATCTCCTCTCTCTCTCTCTCCCTCTCTAATTCTCTCCCTCTCCATCTTTTTTAGCCTTTCATTCTCTCACCCCTTTATCTGTTTCTCTTTCAAACTCCTTCATTCACTCTCTCTCCCCTTCTTTCTCTCTCTATCCCGCTCCACTATTTATTCTATGTACACCCTTTCTCTCTCTCACCACCCTCTCTAATTGGGCATTATATCTTCACTCTATCTCTCACTCGGCAACACCACAGCATCACTCAGCGAAACCACAGCATCACTCAGCGCAACCACAGCATCACTCAGAGCCAGCACAGCATCACTCAACGCCATCACAGCATCACTCAACGCCATCACAGCATCACTCAACGCCATCACAGCATAACTCAACGCCGCCACAGCATCGCTCAGCGCCGCCACAGCATAGCTCAGCGCCGCCACAGCATAGCTCAGCGCCGCCACAGCATAGCTCAGCGCCGCCACTGCATCGCTCAGCGCCGCCACTGCATCGCTCAGCGCCGCCACTGCATCGCTCAGCGCCGCCACTGCATCGCTCAGCGCCGCCACTGCATCGCTCAGCGCCGCCACTGCATCGCTCAGCGCCGCCACTGCATCGCTCAGCGCCGCCACTGCATCACTCAGCAACACCTGAGTATCATTCAGCATCACCTCAGCATCGTCTCCGCAACAGTCACCACCACCACCACTACCACCTCAGCATCACTCAGCACCACCTCAGCCTGCTCTCGGAATCTGGCATCTGTTGATTCTCCCCTAGCGTCTGGCCGCTGCTAGTGTTATAATACAGGTACTAGTTCCCAACCTTCACCCTCCGATTGTTTATGCCCCCTCAAAAAAAAAGCTTTAACAAACAAGCATTGCAAGAACAAAAGAAAACTGAGGACATTTTTTATTGTAAATACTTTTTTTAATATGGTCGTTCAGTTTTACATAATGCCTTCTTGGTCATATATAAAGTAACAAAAATGCTTCTGACACTTTTTTATTATAACTTTTCAGCATGCCGCACAGCAGCCACACTTCTCTACAGCACAGCTTGAAGACATTGGCAAAGTCAATAGCTCTGGCTAAACACTTATAAGGCCCCAAAGGCGAGACCTATTGGCTATGCCAATGCTTGTTTAAATAGGGGTCAAGTCGTCACTTAACCAGCAACGGAAGATTTGTTGTGGACCATCCCAAAACATAAAGTGGGCTCTGAACTAGCCGATTGTTTGCCATTGAACGGCATTCTTGTTACTCTCATTTCTTGCTTCTTTTTTGATGGCTTTCCTTCACCTTCTTGTTTGTCCTTTCCTTGCGATACAAAAGAGGATGATGGACGGAACGTTTGAGCCAATCAAACACTCCCCCCCAGTCAACTGATCTGGGTTTAATCCATCATCATTCTTTAGCTCACTCCACCACCCCAGTTCAGGCATGGCCATATGCAAATCAGTCTGACCCTGTGCCTCATGGGAACAGTCCAGCTCGAACTGCCAAGCCATGTCTTCCCTGGACCGGAAACAAGCATCCTAGGACCGGTTTCTGGCATTCCAGCCGTCATCAGCCAGGCTTGCTTGAATCCAGTGGCAAAGTGAGCAAGGGACCCACGTCTGGGCATACCCCCGCCAACTTAGGGCGAACAAAGCGATACAAAAGAGGATGATGGACGGAACGTTTGAGCCAATCAAACACTCACCCCCAGTCAACTGATCTGGGTTTAATCCATCATCATTCTTTAGCTCACTCCACCACCCCAGTTCAGACATGGCCATATGCAAATCAGTCTGACCCTGTGCCTCATGGGAACAGTCCAGCCCGAACTGACCGGAAACAAGCATCCTAGGACCGGTTTCTGGCATTCCAGCCGTCATCAGCCAGGCTTGCTTGAATCCAGTGGCAAAGTGACCAAAACATAAAGTGGGCTCTGGACTAGCCGATTGTTTGCCATTGAACGGCATTCTTGTTACTCTCATTTCTTGCTTCTTTTTTGATGGCTTTCCTTCACCTTCTTGTTTGTCCTTTCCTTGCAGCATAACTTCTTTACCATCCTTCTGATTGGATGGCTTGCGTCCTTCATCCGCTCGCCTTCAGGGAACTACTTTTTATCTTTGTACCAATACTCCTTGAGAACACATGTTGTTGCTGTGTCCCTTTTTGTGCTGCTTCCCCACTCAAATATCTACCCCCACCGCCTAGAGCTTTGTGTTGCTCCCTACGTCCTCCACCCTCCGCTCGACCATTACTTCCCCTACACCGCCCTGTTTTTTTCCCTGCACTTTTAAATTTTTTGTATTTATATAGCACTCCAAGATTGGCCTCCACCATCTTGGAACTGTATATAATGAAAACAAAAAAATTTCGAACGTACCATGTCGTATGCCCGCACATGTGGGTGTCGAATGCATGCGTTACATCATCATGCTAAACAGCCACTGCATAATGCCACGTAAATGTGCGTGCACCATAACACACATGCATTCAAGTTTTTCTTTTTTTCTCTTTTGGATTATGCTGTACAGTATAGCATGGGCAAAAGGCACTGTCCCACGGCCAATGGCGAAGGCTTTAACAGTACTTGGTTGTGTGGTTCCCACTTACTCGATCTCCGTCGGTTTTTCTTGATACTTTGCTGACTGTTGTAAACCCCACGACCCCCTCTACTGTACACCAAACCCTTAGTAAGTCGACAAACAAGTTATGTAAGCCCCCCCCCCCCCTCCCCCGCGGGGTAGCCATAGGCTGTGAAGCGGTGAGCCAGGACTTCGCGGCCCCCTACAAACACTATTTGTTCTCTACCAGCCCTTGACACAGCTGCAGCAGAGCAAACACGTGCCTGTCCAGAAGGGGGGGTGGGGGGTGGAGGAGGGGGGGGAGGCAAAGAAATCGCAGAATCAGCCCACCCGGATTTCTTTTGTACTCTTTGTAGGCACGCGTGGCTCTCTGCTAGCCTGTGCTCCAAGCAGCTGCTCTTCTGCTGGTGCTGGCCCCCCCTGCTCC
Organism: Calotriton arnoldi; assembly: GCA_963921515.1. Classification (NCBI taxonomy): domain Eukaryota; kingdom Metazoa; phylum Chordata; class Amphibia; order Caudata; family Salamandridae; genus Calotriton; species Calotriton arnoldi. The sequence continues at coordinate 261,220 of CAWUFW010008840.1, read as the reverse complement.
AGTTTGAGTATGCCAAAGACGTGCCTGTTCACGCCGGCTGGCGGGGAAGGGGCCGGAAGCAGATGGGGAGAGGTATTGTTGAATAGCAGTGTTCTTGTGGAGCAGGTGTTAGCCCTGACGGCAGTGTCTGTGCACCTTTAACTTCCCAGCAGTCACCATTAAATCATCTCTGAGATCGACCAGCACATGAGGGGAGTACTTGGAGAAAGCAGAATGAACCGTTCGTGTTTCTTGAGACGGAGTGTAAATGTGTATTTTAATTGCGCGGTTCCTCGGGGTCAGGCGTTGCCAGTCTGCAGTTGCACTCTCTGGCTCCTGGGAGGGCCTGTCCTAAACTTAAGTCTGTAAACCAAGTCAAGCCCTTGAAGCAACAGCCGCCATCCCGGCCACCCCATGTGGAATGCCTTAAACCGTTCCTTGAACGCAGAATCCAACCACAAGACCAGAAACGTGGGAACTGAGTGTAGGACTGACTGCTTTCAACTGTACTCAGTACGGAACTTTTAGTGCCAATTTGAGACTATTGGATATCCTTCCACCTCATCCGATTAAACTCTAACTTTCCCATCCCTACCTTTTCAATCAAAAACCCTCAGCACTCTGCAGTAACCGAAAGGTAATGTACAACACCGTATAAAATTTAAAGTTGGTGCTCTCCATAAAATGGTGCTGATAGAGCAGCAGAGACCATTCGGCTTGGGGCGTGGAGTTGGTAGTTTGAAATTTCCAATCTTGAACACAGTTCTCCCTTTGGAGACCGCGGCCATTAGGCTTGGTGGGTTGGGGAGGAAGGTAAATTGACATTTCTAATCTTAAACAGTTATCCCATTGCAAACTACCTGGAATACGTTTCCTAATGGAACAAGCATTGGCAATGCCAATAGATTTTGCCTATGTGGGAGCTATTGACTGTCAATGTTTTTTTTCTTTTTTAGACATGTTGCAGAGCAGCACGAACTGTTTTGCAGCATGGCTTAAAGTCCAGGGGTAAAAAAAACAGTATGATGCAGCAAGCGTTGACCGAGTCATAAACCAAGTGCGATGGGAGCAAGCCACAGGAGAGGGTTACAGGGAAGGAGGAAGCAGCAACACAGTGGACAGCAGTGGCAGGTGAAAGCAACACGAGGGAGGCACGGGGTAGGAAGGTAGCAGTAGCAACAATAGGAGAGGGTAGAAGCTCATTTTATCTCCCCATGCCTAAAAAAATGAACGTATCCTAAAACTGCAAAAAAACAAAACCAAAGCAACATGAGGGAGACGTGGGGAGGAGGGAGGGAGCAGCAACACTAGACAGTGGGGAGAGGATGGGGGAGCAATATGAGGGAGGGGGACTGCAGACATGCACTCTTCGATAGTTCATGCTCAAAAGTTAAAAATAATAATTTTTTTAAAAAGTACCTTGAAGTATGCATGGCCAGTGGAAGGACACTGGTCGCTGACAGGCAAGCTATACTAGGTTCCTGCTTCACGGCAGGGACCGACGTTGGAAGCATCTGGAGGAAGCCGGAAGTAAACAATAGATTTTACTGTCAGCATATGTGTGCGGTCTGAGGTGAATTGGAAAAGCTAAGGAGCAGAGAGCAAGGAAGCCACCACAAAGAGTGGCACATCACTTTGTCCATTTCTACAGCCAGTCTATTGCTGTTTCCTCTAAGCTGTGCTCATGTGTAAACATGGCCATAGCACAGCTGCCTAATTTGCAAAAAATGAATAAATATTTGACTCCAAATATTTTAGTTGTGTGTTGTAATACTTTCATGAGTCCTAGCATATTTTGGAACCAGATATTTTGCATCTAGCAACACTTTTTCTGCTTAAAAATGCACACCAGTGTCTTTAGGGGAGACTGCTTTGGATGGGAGACCGAAATAGTTGGCACAAAGGCCACTCATACCCTGAACTTCTGATGCAGAGAGCACACCATAACAGGGACACAGACAAGACCCTCGCCGTGAGCTGAAGTAGAGTTCTGCCTACTGTCAGTCCTGGAGTTTTTGCATTATTGCTGTTTACTGCTACCTGTTGTTCAGGCAGGTAGGTAGCAACCTGTGGAAAAGTAGCTATAGCAGAAACCCAGCATCCACACCTCACTAATGCCTTACAAGAGTACAACACCGGTCAGTTTTATGCAGCAGGTCTGGTTGGACACAGATATCTGCTTTTTGCTTTCATATCAAAAAGCTTTTTAAATATTTGAAAGAACAATTGGGCTTGGAATATAAAACGTCAAAGTCAGCCTTCCTCCCTTTACCGCCTAATAGATTGTTGCATCTTTGTATTGTCCCTGCATCTCACTGGAACAGTCTTTTGGAGAAGAATTAGATATTACAATGGAGACAGTAGGCATGTAAGAGGGTCCTAGTCTGCTGGACATTTCATTTTATTCCCTTTAGTCCATAATTAATTCTGGTCCAATAGATCCTTGCTTCTCATGCAATAATTCCCAGAAATAATATAAATAGATCTACTTTGGCACCTGTGTGATTGGTCAATCGTGCACATACCTTGTGGAAGTTCAGGCAAAAGCTGTATCCAGTTATGGCAAAGGAACCTTTTAGGCACCACAAATTGTCACTCTAACCCTTGATGGCCCCACTTGGATGCTGATGGCCCATTCGGAATCTCTGCCAAAAGGGTAATATCTGTGTATTCCATGCCTTCTTAGGAAACCACTTGTCTCCCTAGGTGAAATCTCAGTGAAGTACCAGGACGAATACAGAAAGGGACCTTCTTAAACTCTCCCTTTTCTGATTTGAAAAGGCCATACGCGCTGGTTTTTATGTTCAGGAAACAGGAGAAAGGAAAGACCAGCATCCACACCCAGGGCTCTCCTGGTGCTCAGACTGTACTGTGTACAGCCCGTGTGCTGCAAGAGGAGAAAGTAAAGACCAGCATCTACACCCTGAACTCTCCTGGTGCTGAGACTGTACAGCCCTGTGTCTGAGAACAGGAGAAAGGAAAGGCCATCATCCGCACCCTGGGCTTTGCTGGCTCTGAGGCTGTACAGCCCTGTGTCTGAGAACAGGAGAAAGGAAAGACCAGCATCCACACCTGGGGCTTTGCTGGCGCTGAGGCTGTAAATCCTTGTGCTCTCAGTTTGCATACAGGAGAAAGGAGAGGCATCGGTCTACACCCTGACCTCTACTAGGGCTCGGAATGTACAACCCTGTTTTTGGGAGTGGTTTCATCTTCATTTTGAGGAATGAAATAATGTTTTGTTGCCATAATTTCTGGAAACTGATACTATTAAGTTCTAATACCGCTATTTGCTTCTCTCTTCATATATCGAATGTACCCTACATCTCTGCTCTAACATGTTTTATAGTTCGGTCTCATTGTATTACCTTTAACTTCACCATTATCTTATTTGTCCTATCTACTATTGTGTGAAATTGTTCTTTTCCGGAGTGCTCTCTTGCCCTTTGAGTCTTATCTGTGCTAAATTAAACTAGCAGTGAATAAACAAACTGAGAATATTAGAGGGGTGTTTGTTTGTGGCCACAAGGCAATGTTTGGAGAGCAGTGCTTCGAAACATGGGGAATCTGTTTTAGGGACACTCTCGCCATCGATGTATTTTGGCTCATAAGTGATCTGGAGATAAATAGATGAGGCTACAGGGGTCACAGACTATGTTGCCCCAGGCTGGCAAAGACCGGAAGCGATGGCGATAACGAGGAAAGCCTGACTCATCAGAAGATCTTCATTCCATGATGCAGGCACCCGAACTGATCTTTGGTTTTGACCTTACACTCTTGTCAGTGCACATTTCCTGACCCTGGGGCATTGGCTCATTCATAAACCACTTCCGCTCATCATCCCTACACAGTGATAGGACTAATAGGTGCTGCTCCCAGGATCCATGCGTATGTATCATCCTGAAGCTGCACAAGAGCGAGTCATGTGGTGACATCCTGCACCGGGCCTCGCGGCCAGCCTGTCGTGGCGTGTCTCTTTCCGCCTCCACTAGGCACAGTGCCATGCCTGGGCTTAGGACCCTTGTTTAAACATTCAGCATGTGCCAAGAGCAGGTGTGGGACAGTTTTAAGGTAATGTGGCTGCCAGGGCGAACAGCTTGATGGCACTCCTGCACTGGCCGGGCTTGCATGCAGCTGTCCATCAGCCAGCCACCCACTCGTATACCTCACCTCGCCATCCTGCCCATTTGTAAAATTGGGAGGAAATCACACCGTAACCACATTAAATCCCTCGAATGCAAAAAGCCATGATGGCCTGAAATGCAAGTACAAATGTAGGCAGCACAGAAAAATCCATTTAGAAACCAAGGACGTGGAAAAAGTGTAGCCAAGCGAAGGACCGCATCCTAGCCATAATACTGCAGCTTTGTCCAAACCCATTCATTTTCCATGATGAGTTATTTTACAACAATATCCCTTTCTGGCCACTATTGCTGGCTCCCTTCAATGTGTCCGACTCTACTGGGCATGCGTTAGCACATTAAACACAGACCTATTGCTTTGCAAATGCTTGTTTAACATGGCACCATTACCACAGTCTTACTGTGAAGTATAACTGTTTTACAATGTGAACCTTTTCTGGATTCACTTGTCGTATTCCAGGACATGCATCTGACATCACAATTGATGGACATAACACCAAATGCTTGACACAGCACAGAGAAGGGGGAAAAAGACCATTTTGCCCCCTAACTACGAGATGGCAGAATGATACACAAAGTGTGAATCCAGAAAATAAATCAAGCTGCCAAACTGCTCGTACAGGTAACTAACCTTTTGGATAGCAGGTATTATGCAAATCAGTGATACTCGTTTTATCAACCTCAAAAGGATGTAATGCTGTATTGGGCACAACAAGATTTAAACCGGAGACCGCTTTATTGGCTATTTGTTTCCACACTAGGAACATTAACCAACAGTGCTCTCTAATATTTACATCTGTTGGCCAAGTGCATCAGTCGGTAAGATATCTGGGTGTGTTAAGGCACCTCCTGCAAAGATCTAGTGTATTCAGCAAAACACTCTTTTGTTACTGGTAAAACACGTGTTGTTTTTGTTTGCTCCAGTGCACTGATTGTAAGCTGCAGGGCACATTTGACGCAGAGTGGGTTCATGCTTCCCTAATACCATGCAGGTCACATCCACTCCTGGTATTATGGCTATGTGGGTTATGCACATTCCGCAAAGACCTGCACATTTTGCACATGGCATGAATTTGAGTTTTTGCAGGGTTAACTAAAACTTTTGTTCTTCTAGGGGTAATGAGAGAACTCCATTGCGTTGGGTATCGATGAACACATTTTAAGGACCATGTTAGGTTTCTGTGCTTTATAAATGTCTTTTAGTATAATTTTCCCTCTAGACTTGGAATACATACATGTATTGAGCTTTCAGGGACCATGCTGTTTTCGTTGCTTACCTTGGAAATTGAATGCACTTTGTTCACCGTTCCCTGGAAAGCGGCTCCTTTTTCAGGGAGATTTGGCATGTGGATCACTGACCGTTTAGCTCTGACAGGGCCACCAGAATTATGCGATTCTGCAGCATTTTACTTATAACTACGGATTAGCCGCATTTGCCCCACACTCCTCCATCCTATGAATAACTTGCAGATTTCACATCAAAAAATGTTTCTAGCTGATATGGATAAAAAGTTAATGAGCAAAAAGCGCATGCGTGGTTCTGCGTAGTCACGAATTCTTTGCAAAGGTAAACGGTTCAACTTTCAGTTGTTGGTTGCTTTGTAGTAGAATTGAACAGGTTACTAATGAGGTATAACTTTTTCCATTCGGTATTAATGGTTAAAATGGCAAAATAACAAAAAAAAGCACTGCTACAGATTGTGCCACATTATGCCTCGTAATTCTGTATCATTTGGTCTTCTACTGGCACATAATTCCAGTCTTCTCTTAGCTGATTAGTGAATTGAGACAGTGTATTGTAAGGGCACGTGACGCGCATCCGCTATGCCCGGGTTCCTTTGACCTCACAACGAGGCCTTAAAAGACCCGACATAAAACTGACAATGGGAGTTAATTGAGTGTCATCTGCTGTGAAAGTTCAGGCAGGTCAACCGTATGTCGGTGGAGAAGGGGCAAGCCTGCTGAGGCGACGACAGTTGCTGGGCTCCTGCTGAGAGGGAGGGGGCGCTGCCCGAGCAGGTGGCCTGTGTGGGGCGTGATTGGTGCAAGGAGCGGTGCAGCAGCAACCTTCCCACCTGTGCATTCATTACCGGGATCTACACTTTTTAAAATGTATTTAGACATTTTTATATAGCGCGAACATTTTCTGAAGGTGCCAGAGCGGTTTACACGTAGATATGTCATTACACGGGTAGTTACAGAGTTCAAGGATTACCAAATGTTAACAAATATAGTTCCATAAACTCAAGAATTCCAAAAGGAAGCAAGTTATACAGTAGGTAACTACAGCAATGAAACAGTTGGTGCATACAGACGTGAAGCATTTGTAAGCATTTAAAACATCCTCGCAGACTCCGCATTTTTCCTTCCGCGATGTCCAGTCTGTACCTGTTCCCGAAGGCATTCCTTTTCGGTTCAGCATACAGGTGAGATCCCATCATCTTATGGACTCTTCAGACACTTCCTAACCATTCAGTGTGGTCAGATGCCCAAGACACAATTACCTGTTCGGTACTAGAACCCGAGTCCTCTTTGAAACGTTTCATCATTTCAGGGATGCCGAGGTTGGAGTTTTTCATATAATGAAGCACGCCAGCCCCGTCCCGACCCTCACACCTGCATTCATTATTCGTTGTCCATTTTGTGCTGATGCAGCTTCCGGTTGCATGACCGGCTTTACAAATAACAAATACATGAATATTCCCGCGGTAGCCCTTTCACGTTTCTCAACCTGTACATGCAGTTCAGAAATCTTGCCAGAATCTCTATAGCTGTACCTGTAACTCGTATTAAGATTCCAGAGAATCTCCCTATTCTATCTCCCCATGCCTTAAATTTTCCACAGAAGATCTCCACATTTGGATGTTTCCCAACCATCTTACCAAACTCCACAGCCTAGAACTGTTCCTCACTAATTTGGCCAGTGGTTTTTAGGTCGAGCCTGGGCAGCGCATGCGCTGCTCTGCGAAGCATGCTGTATTAGAGTATGGACTTGAAGCTCCGCCCACATGTTTCATTGGCTTGTCATTGTCCTTTGTAAATGCTGGCTTCTGATTCGTTAATGGGCTTGTTAGTCCCTCCTTAGTACTGCCCAGGGCCGGACTGGAAACCGAAACCGGCCCTGGCACACTGCTTGGCCAGCACCCCTAGGGGGGAGGAGGGGGTGCGGCCGAGCTGTTTGCAGGGCCGGTTTCGGCCGATTTTGTTACAGGGGGGCGATATTGCCGCCCCCGGTAACAAAAACAGGCCCCCAACCTGGCAGCCCACCGGGGAAACGCCCGGTGCCCGCTACGGCCAGTCCGGGCCTGGTACCGCCTTGCCTTCATGTGTAACCTCCCATGAGGACTGGCCCTTTTACACAGTATGTCTTATTTAGTCTCCAAGCCAGTGGTCTTCAAACTTTTTTGATCGGAGCCCCCCCAAAGCAAAATGTTTTGGAGTCTGGGTCCCCCTGCATAACTTTATGGCAAGGATCGGAAAATAGGAGGGGCAGGGCTGAGCGCAGAGGCAGAGTTTTTGAGATCATATCATGGTATTTTTTTTTGTAGCTTATAATCCACAATAAATGTATTGTATTGTAATTGCATTTGTATAGCGCTTACTACCCCTGACGAGGCGTCGAAGCGCTTTTTCGGCGAGTAGCACGCTACTCCAGGACCCATAGAGGATTAGTGTTGAATTAGTATAGTGAAACATGCAAGTAAATTTTAAGTGGTGGATAGTGAGAAGGATAGCGGAGGGATAGAAGGGAAAGAAAGGTTTGCATTCATATAGCGCCTGTTACCCCTGATGGGGTGTTGAAGCGCTTTTCTGGCGAGTAGCAGGCTACTCAGGAACCCATAAAGGATTAGTGTTGAAAATTAGTATAGTGAAATATGAAGTAATTTGAGTGGTGGATATGTTAGTCAGTTATTTGGATTGAGAAGGGTTAGGGAGGGGGAAAAAAGGTTTGCATTTATATAGCGCTTGTAACCCTGATGAGGTGTTGAAACGCTTTGTTGGCGAGCAGCACGCTACTCTGGAACCCATAAAGGATTAGTGGTGAATTAGTATAGTGGAATATGGAATTAGAGAAGTGAACATGCTAGTCTGTTATTTTGATTGAAAAGGATAATGGAGGGATAGAAGAGTGAAGGATTTCTTTTTTTTAGGTCATAGCAGTAGGAGGCGGCTTTTGGATGAGTAAAAAGGGTTTTTGGAGGGGAAGAGTCAGAGGGAAGAGTTTAGAAAGGTTTGTTTTGGGGGATCGGTACAGTAAAGGAGGTGTCAGAAGATGCAGGGGTAGAGTAGGAGAGAGTCAAGAAAGGGTTATTTTGGGGAACATAGTAGTGGTATGGCGTTTGGGATAAATGAGAGAGTGGGTGTAGAGGATATAATGATAGATGTATAGGGTGAGATAGGGTAGTGAATTGGAAAGAGTAGTAGAAAGAAGTTTGAGATGAGTCAGAAAGTTGGGCTAGAAGATATATTGAGGGAAGTATAGGCTGAGAAATAGGGTAGTGCATTGGAAATGCTAAATTAGAAGAAAGTGATAAATATATAGATCCATAAGTACATTGAAAGTATATAGATGCATAAAGGAGGTAAGTATATGTAGATTAAAGATATTGATAGAGGTAGCGAATGAGAAATAGGGTAGTGCATTGGATATGCTTTTTCAGGAGAAAAGTAACAGACACACAGATCCAAGTACATGGAGGTACATAGATGCCCAATGGAAGCAAGTACATGTAGACCAAAGATGATGATTTTTTTTTTTTCTTTTGGTAACCATTATTGTACATGTTTATACAAAGCAATACACGAAGATAGGCACATATCTATAGTGAAAATCAATGCTTATGTACAGAGGGACAAATACACAGGGTGGGTATTAATGAATGGGAAAATGGGCAGCATTCCTGGCCCTGGTCCCGACCAGTTTCGAACAGGCCCAAACAGGCACTCACCCATGTCCTCTCCACCCTTAGCTGAGACGCCCTAAGCCTTGGCCGTTTATTGCCCTAGTAGTCAGGTGACCCCTTCAGCCAATGGGAACCCTAGCCCTAACAATATCCAATCACAGCACTAGCCCTAAAATCTAGAACCAATAGGAGACGAGGACCTTACAGCCAATCTTAGCCCTAGTCCAAGCACCCAATCAGATTCAAAAACCCTTGATCTCTACGTCCAATAGAGGCCCTAGCCCTACCAGTAGTCTCAACCCTAGTTCAAGCAACCAATGGCACAGGAAGCCCTAATCCCCACTGCCAATAGAAAGCCTAACCCTACTCATAGTCTCACACCTAGTCCAGCAACCAATAACACCAGAAGCCCTAATCGCTACTTCCAATAGAAATACTAACCCTAGCCCTAGTCCCAACTCTACATTGATTGAATCACAGACCCAGAAACCAATCAGAATCCTCAAATACCCAACCAAGGAGGACACTAACCCTAATCCAATAGAAACACCAGATACAACCACCAATCAGTGTACACATGTACCAAACAATATCAGACTATATAAGGTCCCAGCTCCCTCAGACAAGGTTTGCTGGCCAGGGAGTTGGAAGCTGCTTCTCTATTCAGAAATCTCCTAGGAGACAGACCGGCTCAATCCACACTTTGGACTTCTGCAGGTAAGGCCCCAACAAACTTGTCCTCTAACAACACTATTTGTATAAAACTTTACTCCCTCTCCTGGCCAAAAAACAAAGTGCACAATGTGAAACATATAATAGATAAAATCATCAAACAATAACAGAAATTGACTAAAAAACTGTTCTCTCCATAATTTGGTTATTGTGAGCCCCTCACACTCCTGGGCTCCAATGCAACTGCACTAATGATAGCTGAGGCCCTAAGTAGCAGTCTACCTCCTGCCTCTTTCACAACTTGCCTACCATGGCCATCACTCCAATCTTGAATCGGGTTATCCATCCCTTTTTTGGTTTTATGTAGGGAGGACTTGGCCCAAGGGCACTGGAAAACTTTACATAAGCACCATTTATATTACACAAACACAAGTAGAGGAGTTGGCCTAACGGCTAGGGCGGTCGACATCGAATCTGGGGAACTGGGTTTGAGTCGACCTCGAATCTGGGGAACTGGGTTTGAGTCTCGGCAATGACGCTGAACATCCTGTGATTCTGGGCAAATCACTTAATCTCCCCGTGCCTAACAAAAATGATGAATGTGTCCTCATGTAGTGTAACTGGTGCTATGTAAAGCTCTCTGATACCCGATACCTTCGGGTCAAGTTCACGCTATATAAAACTCTGTTAAATAAAATAAATAAACAAGTTCATATTCATTTATTATATATATTTTTTTTATTTTAGGCATTGGACGATTAAGTGATTTGAGTTGCTGACATGAGGACCTGAACTAGGTTCCAAAATAGGCAGCTCTCGCCATTAGGCTACAACTCCTCCCTTTCAGAAAAAATAAGCTCCAGCGTGTTGCCCCCACCTTTTTGCAGCAAAGGTCCTCTCATCTCTATATGAAAGGCCCTTTTCAAAGCTTGACTGGTATGCTTTTTGCTATATTTGGGTATTAAACCGGTATGAATGAGGTGAAACCTATGCCCAGATTTTACCAAATGTAAAAATGACAAAATAAATGTATGACAAAATGTGCTATATAACATCACATAATTTTCCTTTTCTTGCCACATAATTTAGTCAACCCTGCCACATGGAGAAGTGTGGCTCAATGGTTAGAGCGGCAGACCCTGATGCAGAGATCTGGCCCGGGACCAGGGTTCAATTCCCGCCTCGGCGGGTCTTGGGCTCAATTTCCTCGGACCTGATAATTCTCGCCTCGGTGCCTATTCTAATCATGGGTCCCACTCTGCAACTCTGGGCAATAGCTTGCTTAATCTCCACAACGGCCCCACCAGTGCTGGGATGCCTGCCTTCACCTTGGGGGTGCCCAGGAGTGGACATTACACAGGGAAAAGACAGGAAGGGTTCCACAGCGGTATGCGTACAGCGCCAGGACACCCTAGGGTAACAGTGCGCTTTACAAGTACAAATTTCATTTCATTTCACATGATTTGGTCCTCCCCTGCTGCATAATTCCGGTGACCCTGGCTTTAATTGGCCTCATGACGCTGGACCCTATGCAACTGGTTAAGCAACACACAAAAGCTGCTGAGGAGCTAATATATGCGTTAACTGTTGGAGTCAGAGTGCTTTTTACCACAGGCATGGAAGTTGTAGCTCTATACATACACTAGTTACTATTTCCCACTGTGAAAACCAGGATTCAAATCGGCGACTCTGGTAAGACACAGAAATCTGCAGTTATTGTTTTAGCTAACTAAGGTTTATAACGTAAGAGAGTAATATTTTACAAAAATTAGTTTTATTTGCTTTATTTTTTCATTTAGTGTGTGCGTGTTTTTTTTTAATATGCAATTATCCGAAGGTGAAAAAATTACTTGGTTATTAGCACACTGTGTTTAGCCATGAGCCCAATTCACTGACTGTGCCCCGGGAAACATCAAGATTACAGTTGCAAACTTTTTATGCAGTTTAACCTCTGCATACAAAAGAAGACAGCCTGAGAACGGGACAGCTAAACGTTGCCGCTTCCAGGCCATCTTCATTTACAATTCCTTCCTTGCACACGCAGTTGCGCCCCCCTGGGAATGTAGTCACGGACCCCCAGGGGGGCGCGCCCCACAGTTTGAAGACATTTGCTCTAAGCACTAATTTCTTTAATGAGTCGCTCCTACTGGAGGCATGGCATGCTTTCCTGCAACATTCAGTGAGCCATGCGCACTTTCACTTTCCAAGCAGCCCGGGACAATGGCGGCCACTTCTTTAAAAATGAAGTAGGTCTCGCATTTACAAAAGTTTGAGCTATTGGCATTGTAATTGATAATACCTTTTATTTATGTGTTAATTATCAAAACAGATTAAAAAAAGTCATTGTCATTTACAATGCCAATAGTTTAAACTCTCGCAAATGCGAGACCTATTGCATTGCAAATGCTTGTTCACAATTGTACTTGTTCTGTCAAGAGAGGTGGTATATTTTGGAATGGGGCCAGAGAGCTTAGGCACTGTGCTCATTGCTAAGAAAGTCCCAGCTCTGTTTCTTTTTTAGTTGAATTCTATTGAAATGAAGAGTGCCGATTTGTTTTTGTGACGAGGATGAACACACAGCGCCAGGACACCTCCGGGTAATCGTGCGCTTTAGAAATCCCCATAACATAACACAGTTGGATTGTTTTGTAATGAGAAGAACATTGAATTATTTTGCAGTGAGTTGGAGACAGTCCTATTCTATTTTGAGGCGCGCTAAGATGGATTTCTCCCTAAGAAGCATAGAGTTGGGTCATTTTCTAACGAGAAGCACACAGTTTAATTAGGTTAGGTCTAGAAAGACAAAGTTGGATTGCTTTATGATGAGAAGCACGTTTGTATTATTTTTAAGAAACATGGAGCCAGATCACTTTGACTGGAAGCACAGAGTTGAAGTATTTTATAAGGAAAGTTGGATTTTTGTATGATGAAAAGCAGAGTTTTTTTTATCCTTGGAGGAGGATACAGCAGGCTGAACAATAAGGAATAAACTCCTCAGTTAATGAATGAATTTTGGAAGACCTAGGAGGACTAACAGCAAGCATACCTGAGGGAAGAATATAGCCCAGAAAGTAATAAGTGAACCGAAAATAATAGCCTCAAGTGATGGAAGAGAATATGGAAGCAGGCAGGAGAACTAATACAACACATGCCACAGTAAGGTACGGAGCCATGAAAGAGCTTGAAGCACATCTGATAGTTGTAGAGAGACATGGATAGGCTGGAGAAGGAATCGGAACATCAGTTAGAGGAATAGAGTCAAAGAGTCAATCGCAGCAGTAAAAAGTGCAGATGATAGTAGAGTTGTGGAACTAGTAGAGGAAAGCCAGGAATAAGAACCCCAGGTGGGCAGAAGTGAGCCAGTGAATGGACTAGAGAATTAAGAATAAAAGCATTAAATGGGATATGTGCTCCAGGAGCAAACTATGATGGATGATACAGCGGTGGCTGCTACCTGTTAGCAGCAGTGGGGTGGGGTGGGGTGGGGGAAGGAGGGAGAATAGGTTTAAAAAAATCACTTGCCTGATGGCCTGCTGTCTGGCCGCCGCCTCTCCTAAGTCCTCTTCTTGGGTTCTTGGGGAGACAGGAAGCACCAGGCTCCCTGCAGCGAATCACAATGCTGCAATGCAGCGTTGTGATTGGTCTGAGCGCCCTGACACCGTGCTCAGCCAGGGGTGGGCATGTTCTCCACGCAGGCTGTAATGCAGCCTGCATGGAGAACACAGTATGTTCGCATGACTGTTTTGGGGGGCCCGAGAGGGCCAGCCAAGCACTCATGCTCACATAGAAAGTGCAAACCATTCCTCCCCCTGCTCTGAGAGCAGCTCCGCCCCCACAAAGATGCCGCAAAAGGGAAAACTAAAATGATAACCTCGGGTTATCATTTTATTTTTCCTTTTTTTACACTGCAAAAAGCAGTGAAGAGCCACCACTGGGATGATAGCCTGGTAAACAGTGCCATGCTGTGTTCTGTGCTTCTTCGCCAGGACTGCAGACATTCTTGTAGCCTCCGTGTACGCCTAACCAGGCAAGTGACAACCTGCAATGAATGCAGGTTCTTTGTCTGCAGTGTGTGTTTGGTCTTACGCTGACACATCTACTATCACAAGCTCTGGAAGAGAGTCTGAAAGAACAGGAAGACTTGGAACTGTAAACACAGACAGGTGAGCCGGTCCAGTGCTGTCAGACATCTGCTTTATGAGGGTTTCATGCAGAAGGCTTCTGGGAGGTTAAAGTGTGCATGTGAAGTCTAGAACAGTGCATGCTAGATTCTGTACTGTCTGTCAAATCGGAGTCCCTACGTATCCACCTCTATCAATAGATTTTGTTGTGTGACATTCTACATATCTCAGTTCACAAAACCAGACGAAACAATGTGGTACGATAGCCATGGTGACCACCGTAAGAACTGCCTGGTTAGGTTAGATTATGGACAAGTGTGAAAGAGCAGCCATGCCACAGTTTAATGTAATTTTACTTTGCATCAATACTTTGTAGGTTGGCAGTGTCCGGAGTGCGCAAAGCGTATACAATAGAGACGTCTTGAGTGCCAAGGTCGGTTCTTTAACGAATGTCAAAAATAGTGCTGTGGGCAATCGCTGCAGAGCATGGCTCGCAATATTTAATTAAAGGCTTCACATAAGGAACCACCGTTCTGCTACATCCCAAAATAGTAAAAAATAACTGGTTATCTGCAGGATATGGCTCCTCCTTAGCCTTTCACACACTTCCTGTTCTGTTTACAAACGCTGCTTTTGGAAAGAGCTAAGTCTCCAAGACTGCTAAATTTCCTTTTGGTACAGTCTCGCATCTCTCTGTACTGACCCCACAGAATCATGTCAATCAAGTACCTTAGACTTTACTGCTTGCATGAGAGCTGGGGAAGAAAAGATCCAATGTCCGCTCCTGTGTTCAGGGGTGATTTTCCCCATGCTGCTAGACTGTCAAGGACTGAATCCTCTTACTATTACCATGTCCAGGAACAGTCCTACTCACTGCTACCGTGTCAAGGAATAGTCCTCCATAGTACTCTGTGTCCATAGCAACCCCTCTCACTGCTGCTATGTCCAGTAATCGGCAGTCGAAGTGCGTTAAAAAAAAGTTGGGGGAACTATGATGCTGTGCACAATGGGGGCGGGGCAAGTAAGTGTGGGGGTGGGGTCAAAAGGGTGGCTAAAAACAAAATATTCTGTAACTTTTTTCAGTCTTTCACCTTCAGGTATGTACAGGTAAAATAGCACACAACTTAAATGTAAAATAAATGCAAGTTGTTATTCAATGGGAACTGCACTATTTTAGTTTAAGAAACCTGCACTATTTTAGTTTAAGAAACCTCTATTTAGAGGTCTGTGCCTGTAACCAGAGAATTGAATTCTGGTTGGAGCAGTGGAGAATGTTTGGGGGCGTAGCACAAAAACTTTCCAAAACCCCTGAAAAATAATAAATCTGTGTCATCAGGACGTGTCAAGTGATTCCATTAATAAATCCAGTACCGAACTCCCTTTACATTGGCAGGTTGACCGGTTGTGCAAATTTACGTTTCTTTCAGATGAGCAGGCCCCCTGGCAGGAAGGATTTTTTAGCTGTCTACCCTTCCCTCGGTTTCACAGCTCAGGAGACTTCCTTACGTTTCAGCTGAAGCATTTCAGCTCTCGGAATTAACCGTACCGACGGTTATCTTTTAACAGAAAGTAGGGGAACTAAAAAAGTATGGGCACGTCGTGCCTCTCTGATCCCGCCCACTTCAACCACTGCCAATAATAACCTCTCCACTGCTCCGTTGTTCTGAAACAGTCCCTCTCACTGCTTCTATAAGCTTAAGAAACCCCTCTCTTGGGTTCTTTGTGCATGAACAGTCCCTTTGGCAGCTGCTTTGTCAGAAACTGTCTCTCACTGCTCCTGTGCCCACCTACAGTGCCTCTTGCTGCTCCAAAGCCCAGGAACCGTGTCTCACTTTCCTATGCCCACCTACAGTGCCTCTTGCTGCTCCAAAGCCCAGGAACCGTGTCTCTCACTTTCCTATGCCCACCTACAGTGCCTCTTGCTGCTCCAAAGCCCAGGAACCGTGTCTCTCACTTTCCTATGCCCACCTACAGTGCCTCTTGCTGCTCCAAAGACCATGAACTGTGTTTCTCACTGCTCCTGTGCCCACCTAAAGTGCCTCTTGCTGCTCCAAAGCCCAGGAACCGTGTTTCTCACTGCTCCTGTGCCCGCCTACAGTGCCTCTTGCTGCTCCAAAGACCATGAACCGTGTTTCTCACTGCTCCTGTGCCCACCTAAAATGTCTCTTGCTGCTCCAAAGCCCAGGAACCGTGTTTCTCGCTGCTCCTATTCCAGGAACAATCTCTCTAACTGCTCATGAAGGATAGCCCCTGGACAGCTGTTTTTACTCTTGAACAACATGGATATTAGAAATATGATGTACAAATGGCAAAAACTTGGCGTGGTGCAGGAGTTATTGTTTTCACAGGTAGATCCATTACCTGATTGGACATGCTTGTTACCCTTATGGTGATATGGACATGAAAATAATGGTCTAACATTTAACATACACAGTCATGGTACTTACTAACATGGAATTTATTACCGATGCCATGAGGAAGATCATGTACCCAATTTAGAGTGAGAGAAACGCCTGTTCGCTGTTGTACTTTATAAATAAACATTACTACTGGTTGCACTGAATTGTGCATTGGATCATTTTGAATAAGTATTGAACATTGCTGTCGCCTCATTTGCTTCCATTCCTCCTCACTGCACCATTGTTTAGAAATGGCATCCCCTGCCCCATTGCTGCTGCTCTGTGGAGATGATCCTCTCCTCCAGGGGTCATCCCCTCACTGCTTTATAGTCCCGAATCAATGGAGTGGAGGCAGAGCTGTCCGCTTGCTCAAGCTCCAACATCCAAAGGCTGGACTCTTGCAAAACGGACACCTCTAGTTGTCAGGATACCATGGTGGTGTGAGGGGCTCTTTTGGTTCCAATGTAACACATTGATAGCGCCTTATAATAGTTAATATTTAGTCAGATGGATTTATTTAAAGAGGAGTATATTGCTAACATGCAATGTGAACTATAGAATAGCAAGTATGAATATGCAATGAAAGTCAGAAGTGCCTTGCCCTTACACCTCCAGGGGTATGACCCCAAATGTAATTCACGAAGCAAAGCACAATCTATAGCAAAGTGGTGGTTACAGCTTTTCCTTACTGGGGCCATTGCTACTATGAGGCTGGTGCTGGAACCTCTCAAAAGCACTGTGGTCTGAGTATCACTACTATTTACAATAATCCGAGGCAGCCATTTGGGGTCTACAGTGTATCTTGGAATGTCAGGCGGATCTAGACCCTAGCCTTGTATTGTCTGGTAGGGATAACTTCGCCGCTCAGTGGAGTTTGCTTCTGCTGTGACGTTTGTTTGATGACTTGGACTTAAGGGTTTGACCGGCTTATTCAGCTGTGCAGAGAGATTACCTTGTGTTTGACACTGAAGGAACTGTTCTAGGCATATTTGGAGCTTGGTGTTCTGTTTGAATCATGGGCAAGCTTAATAAGCCCTAGAACTGTCAGCTGGCGATTTTTGACGCTCTTCGGGTCATAGTCGCAATAGCACTATCATGTAGCTGTAAGGGAACTTCAGAGCGATGGGTCCACCTGCCATGTTGACACGTTCTTTCTCCTGTGGCCACATACCACCCTAATGGCAATTTCTCTGGGCTCCAGGCGTATGGGACCTTGAATCCACCTAAGTGTTAAAGGTGTTCATAGATTTGGTCCGGTAATTGACTACTAGTCCTGTGCCTTGATGCGGTACGAGGTTGAAGGGTCTTTTGGGGATGAAGACCTCTTTAGACACTACAAAACTAATAAGGGAGTGTCCGTCCCCACCTCTAGACCAGCAAGGTGGACAGAGTGTGCTGTTGAATGGATGTTACTGAATAGTTATTTAAAAAGACCCTTGTTGGTGCAGATAAGTAAACTTTTGAGGCAAAGGGGTTTCCCCAGAATTCCCTCCTGCACTTTGTCATTGTTATCGAGGGCTGCTGAATTTGATCATATACTGCAGCTTTTTCTGGTCCTCATTACAGCCTCTGTGTAAAGGTATCCAGGCTGTCCTGGGGCTACTGGCTGAAGTCTCCTTCATACTGATGTGTGAGGTCTGCAAACAGGTTGTTCATGAAGTCGTTTGTGTGGCCATAGACGGGACTTTTCCAGCCGTGGGGGACCAAGAAGCAAATAAATGCAAAGTACTGAAAGACCCAGGCAGGTTCCAGGTCCAAGGGATACAATCTTTACTCTATTTTAGAGGAAGTTGGACTGGTCTTGTTCCAGTTATTACTAAACTAATTTTACATTTTGGCAACCAGTAAACCCAGAAATTAGTGCTGATTCATAGACTTTCTCCCAGTCAAAGCTGGGTAAGCGACCTGTTCTGGAACAGGGTATAAAATCCAGCTTCCAACCCAAGACCTCTTGTAAATAACTCCTTATTTTTTATCAAAACATTCGATGGTGGTCATGCTGGTCCTCCAGTGAGTAAAATTTGACTCCCCAAGTATCCACTTATCAAATAGCGTTTCATATGTACCATAAATGTGTCCTACTATGCTGACTCTAGTGAAAGAAAGTGCCTTGTTGTAGGGGCTGCATGGATTTTAAGTGTTTTTTCATCAGATAATTGTAAAAAGGTTGTACTCCTAAGTAGGGTGCCATCAGCCAGGCAGTCGCCTGTTGGTTACAGGCTGTGGGTGAAAGGAGTGCACTTTTATTCGGCCAGGCACAGACAGTACAGATCTCTGGCTGGTATCCACTTACTGCTGCCACGTAGGTCAACTCGTAGTTCAGAAACCACCATTTAAAATGAGGATTGGCAAAGCCAATGGATCTCGCCTATGCTAAAAGCAAAGAGGCAGGCGGGATACTGGATGGGAGGGGAAGAAGGATGTGGCACTATGGGCAGAGCTGCTGTCCTCTGAACTGGAGAACCAGGTTTGAGTCCTGATTTGGCTCAACATCCTGTGATTAATTGATTTGCCAAGTCTCTCCCTCTCCTTCAAAAATAAAGTATGTTAAGTTGTGGAATGCAATTGGT
Organism: Calotriton arnoldi; assembly: GCA_963921515.1. Taxonomy (NCBI): domain Eukaryota; kingdom Metazoa; phylum Chordata; class Amphibia; order Caudata; family Salamandridae; genus Calotriton; species Calotriton arnoldi. The sequence continues at coordinate 242,436 of CAWUFW010008840.1, read as the reverse complement.
GCTCCTTTTAAGTGCTAAAAAAACAAGAATGTGAAGTTGTGATATGTAACTGGCCCTTATGTAAAGCCAGTGGAGGCTCCACCGCTAAGGCGGAGGAGCGTCGCCACGCTGCTCAAAAGGAAAAAATAAAATGATAACGTATCGATATCATTTTATTTTTCCTATTGAAGTCAGTGGCTCTCAGGGCGGGGCTGGCCATATCGGGGAGAGGAGTGGTTTTCACTCCTTAAGTGCGTATGACTACTTGGCCGGCCTGAACAGTCCTGTGCACTTTGCATCTTCTCCACCAGACTTGCTTTACACAGCCTGGTGAGGAACATGCAAAGCCTACCATTCCCAGTCTGAGTGCCGATCCATGGCGCTCAGACCAATCACAACGCTGCATTGCAGCATTGTGATTGGCTATGGGGAGCCTGGGTGCTTCCTGTTGCCGGCGGAGACAGGAAGAAGAGGACAGAGGAAGGAAACGGCGGCCGGCCGGGCCCAGGTAAGTTTTTTTTTTTTTTCTTCTTTTTTTTTCTTTCTTATTATTTTCTTCATCCCGTTCCCTCGACTCCCCACTCCTGTCCGGCAGCAGCCGCTACTGTGTAAAGCGCTGATCACCTTTGTGTCGAGTTCGTGCTATAAAAAAAATGCGAAAAAAGAAGAAATAGTACCTCAATTGCAGCACGAGCAACAGACGGACACTAATAAATTATTTCATTTGTATTTGGTCCATGTGCTCACAAACAAAAAAGTGACGCCTCGCATATTCTGCCGAATTAGAAGGGCGCAAAGAAGAGTGATAAAAATGCCAAACGAATGGTATGTAATGGGTGGGCTGAAAGACCCTTTTTAGAGTTTTTTTTGTTTTGTTAGACACAAGATCGTTGCCATAGCGCCTATAGCAAGACCTAAAAAAAAACTGTTGAATATTTATGGGGGGAGCAAAAAAATTGTTGGATGCTAGTTTGCCACCAAAAACTGTTGAACATCTGTCCTTTAAGGCCGATGTTACATATAAGAAGTGGTAAAGATCCAGATATGGTAAATCAAGCAGAACCTATTAACGTGCTTCTTGTGAACCTAGTCTGTGAATGCAGCCGAGCTGAGATGCGGTAGTGTCTGCAGATGGCTAGTCCCAAAGGGCCTCACACTTTGGTATGCAGCTGAAATCTGAAAAGCCGGGAGACTTGCCCTTTAACCGTAGTTGTAGTACGTCACCCAAATATTGTGGTCAGTGCCTCTCTTTAATCTGACTGCTGTTCACTTCCCATATCTAGCAATATTAAGAGGAGTTAGAAACCGCCTGCCCTTCAAAATTAAGAGCAGTGTGGGGGGAAAAAACGAGCCACAATCAACTACACGGGTTCGTGTTGCATCCTCAAATAAATCCACTTCACAAGATAAATGGATAAGTTGGATTCTTTATTACAGCCCCCCGCATACAGGCAAACACATCCAGCACGAACGGCTTCTTCAGTATATCTCAACTCAAATACACGTCATAGCACAATACATTCTATAATTCTAGATTGTCGCTAATATTCTAATACAAAGAACAAGCTTACCTTAAAGCCATATACTACACAATCCCCCCCTCTAAAAGAAATGTAAAAAAAAAAATAAAAAAAAATAAAATTAATAGATAATTTCTTAACTACAATCAAACATTTCAAGACACTTTGGTTTCTTAACAATCCTCCCACTAGACGTCTTGATTACACTTTTATCACAAGGAGGATTAAGTACAACTGAATCAGGAACCTGTACATTTTCATCCAACACAGGATTGGAATTGGATGAGATATCTGACAAACTCATACCCTGAGGAGAAACAGTACATCCATCACTACTCGTATCAAGATCCTCTGTGTTTTGTGTGTCTTGTATAAATTCAGAAGTGTCCAACCACCAAAATTTTTTGCTCTTACACACATTCTCAGTCTCAAAATTGTGTGACACTGGTGCAAGACGACTGAAATGCCAAACTTCTCCATTTTGTAGCAAAGCAGTGTTGTTCATGACTTTGACCACTAGTTTAGGTTCACTAAACTTACTCTCACCTTTGGAGACTTTCTTAGCACTTTTAATACGAACCCATTGACCTTTACATAAATTTACTTGCCTAGAGCCATGTTTTATATCATAATAGGTTTTGTTCTTTATTTGAGAATCTTTAATGCATTCTCTCACCATAGGTATATCACACTGGATCATTCCACTCTTGTTTAACCAACCTGGATTAACCTTTGAGTGAGGGATTCTGCCTCTCATTAAGGAAAATGGACTTTTACTTGTGGTACCATGGATAGTACTTCTATATGCCCAAAGTAACTTCCTCAACTCTTCTTCCCAAGATAAGTTGCTCTTATTGGCAAGTTGGAGAACCCCTTTAATGCTACGGTTAGCCCTTTCAACAATGCCATTACCACTTGGGTGATATAACGCTGTGAATCTTTGTTGAATACCAGATGCAGCCAAATAGTTCCTCATTTCAATGGATTTGAATTGTACACCATTATCAGACAAAATAAACTTAGGAAAACCTTCCCTCAGAAAAATATCATCTAAGAATGTGATCACAGTTTTTGTATTGATAACACCAACGACACATATTTCTAACCATCTTGAAAATGTGTCAATAAGCACTAAAATGTACTTTTGTGACCCATCTTGCCAATTGACTGGCCCCATGAAATCGATAGCAACAACTTCCCAAGGAAACCTTGGACAATAGGGAGAAGCCAAAGGTGGGTTAAATGTTTTGAGTGTTTTGTCTGAAACCTCACACTTGACACATGATCTTACACACCTCTCAACCTCTAAGTCCATTCTAGGCCACCAATATAGTTCTTTTAACCGGAGTTTAGTACGTGTAATCCCTGAATGTCCTTCATGACATAAGTCAAGTATTTTACTTCTTAAGTTTTTAGGTGGTACAATTCTGTCACCTCGTAAGACAAGTGTATCACTTAAGCTAAGTTCATCACGAACCTCCCAAAATCCTCTTAATTCATCATTTACAAACTTCTTGTCAATACCATTCCAACCTTTCGTTATCAACTGTTTAAGAACAAGCAGTATTTGATCAGAATTTTCCGCTTCAAGCCACTCTTCCTTACTAAAACTACTCTGGGTTTTATCTATTGAAATGTGAGCGACTGAAAAATCATTCCAGGGATTCTTGTCAAGTTCAACTAATGGTAGAGACATGCGACTTAAAAATCGGCAGTAAAGTTTCTAACACCGGGCATGTACTGTATGTCATACATGAAATCCTGTAATCTCATAGACAGTCTAGCAATTCTAGCTGTGGCATTGGTTAAACCCTCTGTAGTTAGTAATTTAGTTAACGGTTTATGGTCACAACGTAAAACAAACTTCCTGCCCCAAAGGAATTTCCTAAAGTGCTCAAGGGCCCACACGCATGCCAAAGTCTCACGTTCCACAACCGAATAACGTTCTTCAGTAGGAGTGAGAGAGCGTGATGCAAAGGCAATGATCACTTCACTATTATTGTCATCTAGTTGGGTTAACACACTTCCTAAACCTTTGCTGCTGGCATCGGTAGTGACAATGGTTTTTGCAAAGGGGTCAAAACCTTGAAGACTAGGTGCCAGAACAATAGCTTTTTAATTTCTTCAAAAGATCTTTGGCAAGAATTACACCAATCAAATTGTGTTTTGTTTTTAAGCAAAGATCTCATCACATGAGTTTTTTCTGAAAACTTGTCGACAAATTTTGAATAAAACTCTGCAAGCCCTAAGAAGGACCGGAGATCTTCCTTGGACTTGGGAGCAGGAGCATCTCTAATAGCACTTACTAAGTTGGATTTGGGTCTTATACCTTGAGAACTGACCTCATGCCCTAGGTACGTAACCTTTCTTTCTGCAAATTTGCACTTTGAGAGTTCAGCAGTGACTCCTTTATTTTGTAAAATACTCATTACTTTTCTTAAACGTTCATCATGGATTTTCTTATTAGAACCCATTACCAGGATGTCGTCCTGGAAAAATACCACTCCTTGCATATCACCAAATAGTTCATACATGAGCCTTTGGAATACTGCTGCTGCAGAAGCTAATCCAAATGGCATGCGGAGAAACTGAAAACAACCAAAAGGGGTACAGAAAGCTGTGAAATGTTTACTCATGGGATGTAGAGAAATTTGGTGATATGCACAGGACAGATCAATGGTAGAAAACCATTTAGCACCTTTAGTAAGTGAAAGCATTTCATCAATCCTCGGAAGAGGAAATTGATCAATGATTATATTGTCATTCAAATACCTTAAATCAATACACATGCGAATTTTTCCATTAGCCCGCCTAGCGACTACGATCGGAGAAATCCAATCAGACGCCTCAATAGATTCAATAACATTCGCATCTTGTAATTTCTTAAGTTCTCCTTTAACTTCATCTCGTACTATTAGTGGAATGTGACGCACTTTGTGAATTTTGGGGACAGCATTGGGTTTAATCATTATCTTGTGTGTGAAACCATCAAGATTACCAATACCACCGCCAAAGACTTTAGGAAATTCTTCCAAGACCCATTTTTTTGTATTCTCAGCATCACACACTACTAACACTTGCTCAGGACTGTTAGGGTTCAAAATAATGTCAAGAGAACGTTGATCTTTCCATCCTAACACCGAAGGTCCATCCATGGCTACATATAACTTACATAAAGCTCTTCTACCTTTAAATTCAAATATTAGGGATCTAAAACCCAGCATCTCAATTTTCTGTCCCGTAAAACTTTCTGGATTTACATCAGTAGGTTGTAGATGCGAACCAATCGTATTAGCAAATTCCCTGTCCCAAATTGACTTAGCAATGATGGTAAACGGGGATCCAGAATCAGCTGCAACTTGTAGAGTTATACCACCAAAAGAAACCATACATAAAGGTTTGTTGCTATCACTACTTGTAATATTAACTACAATATGTCTAGTGGCGTTGGCGGAAATGTTAGAGTTCTCAGAGGAATCCTCATCTTCATTATTATCTGACAAGTCTGAATTGCTGTTTGTGATACACGTTACTCGTGACTTTTTAAAGCGTTTCTTTCTGCAGACCTTAGAAAAATGTCCAACAATTCCGCACTCCGTACACTTAGTTGATCTTGCGGGACATTTATCAAATCTAGCTGTGTGAGATGTGCTTCCACATCTGTAGCAAACAAAACCAAATTGAGAATTGTTCTCTTCTTTTTTTAAATTAGAGTTTTGATATGGTCTCCAATTGGTATTATAGTAAGGTCTTGGCTGTTTGTAAGTAGGACTTTTTTCCTTTCTATTCTCACTAATCTTGTTAACAGTGACCGCCTCATTAGAAAGAGATACTGCCTTCGCGCATCTTTCAGACAGTTCTGCCTTCTTAACCAGTGTAATAATGTCTCTGAGACTCGCTTCACCTTCAATCCATAGTTTGTCCTGGATACTTTTATTTTTAGTGCACATGACAATCTGATCTCTGATCATATCGTCATGTAAGGAACCAAATTTGCATTTAATAGCTAAATTTTTTAAAGCCGAAACGTAATCTTCAATGGATTCATTGGTATCTTGTTTACGTTTGTAGAAAGTGCGTCTAGATACTGCTGCACACACGATTGGTGAATAATGGTCGTCAAGGTCAGCTATAGCGCACTTAAAAACATCAACATCACCACTCCTTTCAATCTTCTGCATTTGATTGTATACTCTGAGACCTTCAGGTCCTAAACAATGCATTAGGATTCTTTTTTTCCTTTCAGGAGACATGACAGTTCCGTTGTCTTCAAGAGTGGCGATATAATTTATAAAATATTCTTTCCACTCTTGCCATTTCACAGTAGGTTCTCCTGGGTTGGTTAAAAATTCTTTTGGATTACTAAGGGTAATGCTAACACTTGAACATTGTGTGCCATTACCTGCTGTAGAAACTGTGCTGGATTCTCTATCCATATTGGATTGATAGTAGCTTAAATGTAAATAAGTTGTAAAGTACTAATAAATCTTACTGTAATGCAGTGCTCCAGTCAATGTGAAATGCGGAGCTCACCTGAACACGAGGAAACTTTGTAGCTTGTAACTTGTAGAGCGCTGAGAACGAAGTGCTCGTTAAATAAAGTAAAAAAAAAAAAATTTTAATAGAAAATGGCCGCTGGGGTCGCGCTGCGTGACCTCGAAGTTTACGCGCTATGTCATTAGCGTGTTGCGAGCGTAGGACGCAGATGTGCGATACTGTTGCTTAGTGTCCACGCGTCTGGTATGCGGCTCGTGGAACTCAGTTGGAGGCAATTCGAAGGTAAACAGCGCTAGCGTTGGTAACCTGCGCGTGGTAAAGCAGTTGTAAGCGCTCGCGTTAGTGACTTGCTCGAGGCAAAACAGTTTAGAGCAAGTAACGCCTTCAATACTGCAGGGAAAGGAATACAATAAACTAAACTCACGATATTTCTGAGTTGTCCGTAATTGTTCCGTTCTTGTTCCCTTTTATGTAGCGGCTCAGAACTTGGAAATTTGTAGAAATAGGATCCTCGGTTGAAGTTCGAAATTTTGCTTTTCTTTGTGTTTTCATTAGTTGGCAGGGGCTGATCATCCTCGTCGCCAAATCGATGTTGCATCCTCAAATAAATCCACTTCACAAGATAAATGGATAAGTTGGATTCTTTATTACAGCCCCCGCATACAGGCAAACACATCCAGCACGAACGGCTTCTTCAGTATATCTCAACTCAAATACACGTCATAGCACAATACATTCTATAATTCTAGATTGTCGCTAATATTCTAATACAAAGAACAAGCTTACCTTAAAGCCATATACTACAGTTCGTTTCACCGTTCGGCTGTACAAACCTCGCAGTCGCATCTCCCTCGACCAAAGCATCAGTTGGTGAGTAGTCTACTGCCCATGGGACTTCCTGTGTGTGAGCTGGGTAGAGATGATGCGATTGATAAACTACAGAGGTATCCCACCCAGCGCAGTGCGCACCTGGGCGCCGAAATATCCTGGTACAGTTCACATCTCGCCGCTCTCTAGAGTTCTCCTGTTTGGAATAAGCGCAACCTGTATTTTCCGTCCTAGGCGGGATACTATGAGCATGGTCAACAGAGACCGATTCCGTGAGTGAATTAATCGTGCTAAACAGTAAAACCCGCTCAGAACAGGCGGGAAACATTCCAGTCTAAGGGAGAATAAAGAACTCGCTCCAAAAGCCGGTCTGTCGTTTTTTCCGGCCAGGGAAGCTTTACAGGGACATGGCAAGGGATTTGCATGACATTGGCGGGAGCTGGCTGCAGGCCTGCCACTTGACCCCGTTTGCGCCTGTGCCAACTAACTCGAGGTTCTCTACTGGGCGCAGCTGGCAGCCCTGAAGGGACAGCTGCGGCGTCCCTGCGTGCAGCTCTCCACTTGCACCGATCTCGGAGCTACAACCTGTTTGTTATGGTGGGAAAGCAGCGTGGCCATTGACTGTGGAAAAACGTTGTGCCTGCGCCTCGCTTGTTGGTCCTGCAATGGGTGTCGAGGTCTCGCCAGACCACCTTCTCGCTCCCACGTGAGAATGGCGCCGACAGCGAATGCCAGCTGCCCCTTGACGCACTAATTATTTAACCCGCTCCCATGTTGCGTGACTGCCACTCCAGTCGCCACCTCCGGCCCTGCAGCTTGGATGTTTTGCGGTTTTCTTGCCTTTATGTGAGCCGTAGCCGAGCAGTGTAAGCGGTGACTGGTGCTGAGGCTGGCATTCTGAAGGGGCACCTGTGGCCAGTGCTCTCAGCCGTTCAGGGCTGTGGGCCACCTGTGGACGTGCTTCCACTTCAGTATCTCGGGCTAGCACGCACGAGACAGACGCTCACACCGGAAACTCCACTTCACGGTGTTACACCCAGACACCCCACCCCGAAGATACGCCCCGGGTCATTTGATGCGAGTCGTGGCGGTCAGCATGTGATGTCATAATTCCACTTAGAATAACATTGGAGTTAAGTGAGTTAGTATTGATCGGGGTGTACAGACAGGTACGTGGGCCCTGCCAAAAGCTCTCAGTCCTGTTATTCAGCACCGCCAATTCCAGTACTGCCGTCCACACATGGGTTCCTCTGTGCTCCTCAGTTTTGATCTGTAGCATCCCTGCTTTTGCGGTATTGGGATCTATACACTGCCCTGCCAGTGCCCCTCTGTCCTGACCTAAATCACCCATTGCTACCCTCCTACCCACGCCCAGACACAGCCAGGGCTTCGCTCCGACGTGCAGCACCTCCTGGTATTTAAGAGCTGGACTTCTCGTCGGAATCCCGCCCTGCTACACTCTGCCGTTTCAAGTACTGGAGCCCCCGCAGTCCACATTTCAACGTGTGTGTGTGTGTGTGTGTGTGTGTGTGTGTGTGTGTGTGTGTGTGTGTGTGTGTGTGTGTGTGTGTGTGTGTGTGTGTGTGTGTGTGTGTGTGTGTGTGTGTGTGTGTGTGTGTGTGTGTGTGTGTGTGTGTGTCCGCGCGTGTGTGTGTGTGTCCGCGCGTGTGTGTGTGTGTCCGCGCGTGTGTGTGTGTCCGCGCGTGTGTGTGTGTGTCCGCGCGTGTCCGCGTGTGTGTGTGTGCGTGTGTGTGTCCGCGTGTGTGTGTCCGCGTGTGTGTGTCCGCGTGTGTGTGTCCGCGTGTGTGTGTCCGCGTGTGTGTGTCCGCGTGTGTGTGTCCGCGTGTGTGTCCGCGTGTGTGTCCGCGTGTGTGTCCGCGTGTGTGTCCGCGTGTGTGTCCGCGTGTGTGTCCGCGTGTGTGTCCGCGTGTGTGTCCGCGTGTGTGTCCGCGTGTGTGTCCGCGTGTCTGTCCGCGTGTCTGTCCGCGTGTGTGTCCGCGTGTGTGTCCGCGTGTCTGTCCGCGTGTCTGTCCGCGTGTCTGTCCGCGTGTCCGTCCGCGTGTCCGCCCGTCGTCAACATGGAACGCGAGCACTCCATCCTTCAATGAGAGCTGGTCTTGGGGGTCGTGCTGTTCCTTGTAGTGATGTCTAACAATTCATTGTCACAGTCCTACTCTGATCACGCCTGTAAAGGTCATTCTTTGTTCACGCTCCAAGCAGCCATTGAAGCCAGCGGTGAGTGGTTCCATTTAGCTCTGCTCACACACTGGTCTGTGAGGTCTCACCCGTGCATTGCATGGGTTGTTAGGCCTGTAGAAATCAGACTTGCATCTTCACCCCATGCCCCAGTCAGACTTCTGGAGGCTTTCGCAGCACCTATACCCCAGACCTCTGGAGTTCCCATGTGTACCTTTACCCCATGCCCCAGATAGGCCTTTGAGTGTCTTTTGCTTTCTCGCTCTAAGTGCGCCGGGTATGCCCAGACGTGGGTCCCGGGCTCACTGTGCCACTGGATTCAAGCTATCCTGGCTGAGGTGTGAAACCCCGAAACCGGTCCTAGGATGCTTGTTTCTGGTCCAGGGAGGACCTGCCTTGGCAGTTCGGGCTGGACTGTTCCCATGAGGCACAGGGTCAAGACTGATTTTGCATATGGCCAGGTCTAAACTTGGGTGGCATGGTGAGCAAAAGAATGATGGATTTAACCCAGATCTCTTGACTGGGGGTGAATGTTTTGATTTGTTCTGCATTCCGTCCATCAATTGTGTGTCTTTTGCTTTCTCGCTCCAAGTGCGCTGGGTATGCCCAGACATGGGTCCCGGGCTCACTGTGCCACTGGATTCAAGCTATCTTGGCTGATGAGGGGTGAAACCCCGAAACCGGTCCTAGGATGCTTGTTTCCGGTCCAGGGAGGACCTGGCTTGGCAGTTCGGGCTGGACTGTTTCCATGAGGCACAGGGTCAAGACTGATTTGCATATGGCCAGGTCTAAACTGGGGTGGCATGGTTAGCAAAAGAATTATGGATTTAACCCAGATCTCTTTACTGGATGTGAATGTTTTGATTTGTTCTGCATTCCGTCCATCAATTGTGTCTTTTCCAACAGTACTCAGTGCTTGCACCTGTTCACCGTGTTCTGCTCGGGTCACTGGAGCACATCTCGCACTGACGCTTGCCTCTCTGGTCAGGCTTTCGCAGCACCTGTACCCCAGACTTCTGGAGTTCCCATGTGTACCTATACCCCATGCCCCAGATGGGCCTTGGAGGTCACACGTAAGCCAGTAGCCCATGCTCCAGCCAGTGCCCCGGGGGGGCCACATCACACACCTCTATAGCCCATGCTCCAGTGCTACCTGTGCACCTCACTCTTGTACCTGTTCCCATGCTCTAGCTACACATCTGGAGCACATGCTACACTGAAACGTGGTCCTGTCAGAGGGAGCGCCCCCTCGCCCCCAAGTAGCGGTCAGTTTTCACCACACCGCTACACCTCGCAGCAGTCGCGCCTGTGGAGCACCTGTACCCCAAGCTCTGGAGCACATCTCGCACTTACACCCGCTCCAGCCGAGGGTTCTGCCGCGGTTCTGGCTGCTCGCGTTAGTGTTGTGTTTGGACAGCTCCGGGTCTTTAGATCGTCATCCCTGACATACTTGGCATGCCTTGGCACGGCTGTCTCGCGTCCAACCAAAGATTTCCTTTTAAGGAAAAGCAGCTCTGAGAGTGGAATCCGCACAGAGTTCCCTGCGACAGGAGAGGGGTCACCCTTACCCCCAAAATTAAATAAACCGTGAGCAGATTGTAGAGGCAAAGAATAAAAATCGGTTTCCCCCCATTTTCGCAGGAAGTAGCCCTCCCGTCTCCTTACTGTTTGAAAAGCAAAATGTGATCCAGTGTGTGAGGGGCAGTGGGACAGGTGCATCTTAAAGCACACCCACTCACAGGTCTGACGTTTACAGTAGCTCCAGCGCGCACAAAGCCACGTCAGGGAGGGAAAGATGGACGCCAGGTGCTGCTGAGGTTTCAGAGTCGGTTTTCATTTTTTTTCCTTTTGTGTGTTTTTTTTTTTTTTTTTTTTTAAATACTGCGGTCGAAGTGATCATGCTCCATTATGAGAGCTGTTTTCTTGTCACACAATCCCCTCGGTTCCTGGAGTCTGAGCAGGTTATCAGCTCCTGGGAGAGCGCCTGCTGCTCACCTCCAGGGTAAAAGAAGCTTGAAAAACAAGTGTGTAAACCTGCTCGGATCTTAGAAAGTCAAACCTTGGAAAGTTCTCGAATGAACACCACTGTAAGATTTCTCACTTGAACAGGTATGTGTTCCTGAACACAATACGTTACCTTTTTGTGTGTTAGTTCCCTTAGTTGCCAGATACGGTGAGTGTTTGGAAAGGGCTACATTTCTGTAGAAAGCATGTTCAGGTGCCTGTGTATCAAACACTTAATTGCCGGGGACCTTTAGTTCTTGTGTCACCTCCAACCTGTGTATACCTATGATCCAAGGTAGCCTCACCCTGTGCACAGGTGTCACAACCTCAGGTACTGCAAACCTTCCTGTGCGTGTATAACTCTCATATCAGCCGACTCACTGGCCTGTGTACTTGTGCATCTCTAATGTCACCCTAGGGACATCTCGACTTATTCTCTGCCAATTCCACGTTGCAATCAGCCATGCATTTTACTATAAAGATAATCCCCCTTGCTGCTATTTACTGAGCAGAGCCAAGCAGACTCAGTCACAGAAAGTCCCAATTTTTACCAATACGGGTCCTGAAATCGAGCCTCCCAAGTAAAATCTGAAAAAACTGGATATATATATATATATATATATCAATATCAATGGCCTAGAACAGTGCTGGCACATACAGTTTCAGGACAGTATAAATAACACAAGTATGGGCAGGTGTGCTCAATGAAGACTAAGACATTACGTCATCCAAATAGTGTCAAGTATAGAGGGAAAACCCACCTACACAAAATGTTTAAAGAATGTCCAGATCGCAATGAAAAGGTCCGTCACTCTAACGGGTCCATTCGAGTAGAGTCTGCTTCAATCAGAAAAAGGTACATATAACCAGGTTGTTGGTTCAATTTGTTTTTATTCCATATAAGCTCAATGACCGCCGACGCGTGTTTCGTCGCACTTGTTAACTTTTTCAAGGCTTCACAAAATTGAACTCGAATAGACCCGTTAGAGTGACGGACCTTTTCATTGTGGTGGTGCTCTGGAGATTCTTTAAACATATATATATATATATATATATATATATATATATATATATATATAATATGTATTTAACTGCTATGACCTTCTTTATTGGTCTCAAGCAAACTTTAAATAAAATAAAAAAATTGCAGAAAGTTCCTTAAAATGAATACAGACCTGTGCATTCAACAACTCCAAGGCAGGGCACAACTCTGACAAAAGGAATGCAGTTGTGTATGAGACATTTGGACTTGGGCTCTCTAGCATTGGGCACAAAAAAACCTCCAAAACCCTGCAGGTTGCAACTAACCCCAGAACGCGCTAAATGTTGGCAGGCAGCACTGCATGCAACTCGTATTCTGTCTCTAGGAAAGCACCTACAACTCAAGCCAACCTCAGCGTTCATGTTTGACATAGCAGACTGGATGAAAAGACTGCCTTAAGCTCAACTGCAAAAAAGCAGAAGCTGTACTATTTATCAAGCACATCTCTCTATGGACCCCGGCCTGATGCCTTGACACCCTAGGACCCGCACCCATCCCCACCAGCACCACCAGGAATCTGGATATCCTAGTCAGCAGCCAAACCTCCATGGACTGCCAAGTCAACACTTTAGCTGCAGTGTGCTTCCATACCTTCAAGATGCTCGTAAAAATCTTCAAATGGCTCCCACTGGACACCCGTAGGACAGTTTCACCAGCAACTACCACCAGCAGACTAAACTACGGCAACACTTTGTACCTGGGCGTCTCCACCAGTCTCACCAACAGACTTCAAGTTGTTCAGAACTCTGCCGTCAGACTCCTACTCAACTGCCCTCCTCGAGCTTACATTCTCCACACCCCTTCGAGACCTCTGCTGGCTCCCCATCCAGAAATGCGGTACCTTCAAACTCCTCACCTACAAGACACATTTTCGATTTGGCCCTGCTTACCTCAACACTTTCACACCACTATCAGGCATCCAAGATCGGCCGTACGCCTCCTTGCCCATATACTCTGCATCTTGCACAGAAAAGTGGGAGGCCGTGCCTTTCCCATATCAACCCCAGCACCTGGAAGCTTTTTCCCCATCAGAGCATCTAGCTCCCTCCTTGATTTGGGTGATGCAGTGTTGAATTATTTTAAATCTTTTTATCGTGTGTATCATTGGCTTTTTTTCCTCATCTCCTATTGTGTTATCAATATATTGTGAAGGGTTACAACTGCCATCTAAAGAGATTTGAGTTTAAACAGAAACCTAAAATAAAGTTTTAAATAAAAGGTCAAAGCCCAGTTTGAAATTTGTTTAGAAGAAATACGGTTTGATTATATTGTTAGAGAAACTAGATAAAATGTGAAACACTTGTGGATATCTTGATGAGATATATAAGATCTTGCCTTATTCTGCAATCTTAATGAATTTTAATAGTATAGTGTAACCTAAAATAAAAATGGATTGGTCCCATTGGAGCAAGACCAAGACTCATTTGCATGTGGCTGGTTCCTGTCTGTGGTGGGCAAAGAAATGATGGGCTGGGATGCGACCCTGAATGCTGAAGTAATAACCAGTTGTTGAGATAAATTCAGGCATTCCCACCCATCGCGTCGTTGCTTTTTTCACTTTTTTGTTTTCTATTGTAACGTTTTGTGCAAATTTGTAGTTCAAATCTGTAATGAAGTGTTTTGTCTTATGTACATGATTTTTGGACTGGTGATGAAAGCTTTCTGTTTTCCCCAGTGTGCTGAAGACTTTAATGATGTACGGTTTTCTAGTTGGGGCTGCTGGCTAGACAAAGGTGTGGTAGATCACTCATGTTTGGAAATTACTTTTCAGTGGCAAATTTCTAATCCTACTTTCCTGGGCCTCCTTAAAGGTAATGTTTGAGGGGTCCCATGTCAAGATGATTTTGGACTCCTCTAAAGGCCAACACAAGCATGTGATCTGTATCGGATATATGGAATACCAGTTCCAGGCCGAAATAATATTTTGGGCACAGGTTGGTTGAGACTCTGATGTTACCCAAACACTCCCAGCACATGCTGGATGGTTGCAGATCAGGTGAGAGAGGGGCTATGATACGGAGTGTCTACAGAGTCTGAAAGGTTGCTTCTGTGTGCAGGGAATTGTACATGCCAACCTGTCCCTTCTCCAAGCTGCTTGTCATCCTGACCCACTTGATAGGCTCCTCCACTATGGATCCACTGGGTCACCCTGGGGCAGTCTGTAAATCAGAACTCTACCCAGAGCTGATGACTGAAGGTCTACTCATGCTGGTGAGGGCTTTGGTTTACTGATTAACATTTCAGCAGGCTGGAAAGCTGGGTGAGGGCCCAGGCATTGCTTTGTCCTGCTTGGTCACAGCTTCAGGGATATCAGCAGAACAGTGCTTTACATTTGGGTGACCATTTAAGGCCATGAGCATACTGATCTAGGAAGTTCTCGCTGCAGGTGTCTGCTGTTTATAGAGTCTATGGAATCGGGACAGGGAGCTTGATCCCAATCGGGTGGAAGTTTGTTTCACTATTTAGCAGTGGTGGCCCCTGTTATGGCTGACCAGTAGGGTAGGCAACACTCATGCACACACTCAAAGTCCCCCTTGCACATGCACACCCTAAACCATACATTCACAAGTGCACGCTCATACACCCACCATTCACAAGCACATACACACACCCATTTACAGCACACACTTCCAAATACACATAGTCATACATGCACCAAAATATTAAACAAAAGGTACTTACCGAGCTGTGGCAGTGATGGCAGGTCCAGCAGGAGGGGAAGCAAAAGGCATCTAAAGGAGCTGGACGCTTGGGTCAATAAAAACTAGATGATCCTGCCGCCTTCTCAGCTGACGTCATAGGTCAGCCAATGAGAGGGAGAACTTTCTTCACTTGTCACAGAGTGGGGTGGGGTCAATGGGAGTTGTTGGCCCCACCCCAATCTGTGACCAGGCTCACTGATTGACAGGCCGACCACGGCACTTCAGGGCTTAAAACTGAAGTGCTCAGGTAGGAGTTTATCGGGGACATGACCTTTCGTCATCAGGGGGAGGACCTCCTAGGGCTCTGCCGAACTGAGAAGGTCACGTCCTCAGGGCTGTGAAATCTTCAGGCCAGCAAAGTTTGACTCAGACCAACAGGCCGCTGTGCATTTAGCACGTGTACAGCTTCTGGCTGCTTGACCCGAACATGATTGTCTGTCGGGCTAATCGTTGCTCAGCCTGACATCTCTCTTCATGCTTTGCATAAGGGTGGGTGGTGGGTCCCCTCCACCCTTAGTGATGGGCTTCGCCTGCTATTTTGGCAGTCAGCCACGTGGAGGTCATTTTCTTGGACTTCCCTACAGGGGCCTTCTATTCTGGAATGACAGAATGGGCATTTAAGCTCTTAAACCACTCCACTCGTAAACATCTCGGTTTGGGCACACTGAATGGCTAAAGTGAATCAAAACCCAGAGCTTGTACTTCAGTGGGGAGGTATCCTGCTACACTTGGACATACCTGTACTACGGCATTCATTAACGGGAAAAAGGGCACACATGCACACTCACCCCTCCACACTCACCCCTCCCTGCTCGTGTCTTTCTCTCTTCCACGGAATTACAGAAAAGAGACTATATACCATGTGTTGCAACTGACACAAACCAAGCTGTCTTCCCATAGGCTTGATCAGAAGCGCATATCCAAATTTAAATAAAGGGACACTTTGGGTGCTTCCTCAGCATTCCACCATTGTCTATAGCTCTGCGAGAAACACTGACCTTGAGCCGTAGTGGGTGGAAGCACACCGACCAAGGAATACCCAATCGTGCTCTATATAAAAACTATGTAAAATAAAACGTAACTTCCTTGAAAAGTTAAAATTCATCTAGTTATCCCGGGTACCACTTTTTTACAGAGCCCCTCTAGGAGTGTGGGCGGCTGTTTAGCAGTTGCCACGCTGCCCTCTCCTGTTCTTTGCATCTCCCACCTGGAAGGAAGGGTCAAGAGACTGCCCAATGTTAATTAAAGCTGTCCGCTGTATTACAGAGCTCCGCAATCAGTCTACAGAGTTTGTTGGAAAAATATTGTTTCATTTGTCTACAAATCTATAAAATTTCTTCTCCGTAGGGTGAGGTAGATTTATGTTCCTCTCTCGTTCTGGATCGACGCTCCTTGCTGCTGAGCTTCCTTCTTTCTCCCGCTTACGTTTTGTAGGTCTGGTTTTCAAGGGTTTATTTGAATGGTTCATTCACCACTGCACTCGCATGTCCCAGTTTTCTTTAGTGTAGCAGGACTGTTATAAGGATCGTGTAATTTATATTTACGTTAAATGATTGTGCTATTTTATTTCTGTTTCATATAGTAATACATTTGTTTTCGACTTTTGCAACCCCGTATGATGTGAAGGTTTTACCCCCACTTCTACAGAATAGAACCACTATTGGTCCACGTTTGTGTCGGGTTCTGCCCAATTTGGTGGGGAATTTGATTTAGTGCGCACCTAAGCATTTTCCTACACACGTTGTGACTAACCACTGACCAGAAGCCTCACACACCCACTTCCTGCGGTTTTCTTCTGTGGGCCCGAGTTCTGGCTACTGGTGTTAAATCTCGAATGTTCTTTCCCCTTGGTACCTCATCCACGCGCTTTATCCAGCTTCTGCTCTCTCTGTTACTGCAGCAGCTCCTTGGCAATGACTCCCTAACGGCTTCCAAGGATGTTAATGCCAAAAAAGCCCCCCACACTGTTCCAGATGTTGGGCTCAAAATAGTGCAGCGGTTTCCCTGATGCTGAGCCCAAATATCCTGAGCTGATCTGTTCCCGCTGGGATCGTATCCAGCTTCCAAACAGCCGGAGTGCTCATTGAACCCACGGGGTTGTGTCGTAGTGTAGATGGGAATCTTTCTTCCTTCCTCACAGTAGAATGCGCTTCTGATGCCATCTCTGCAGAGACTCAGTATTTTACACTTTGGGTATGATGAACTTGGCTGTGTCACAAGTAGCCGTCCCCTAGATGCTTTACTTGCATTTGGTTCCCCAGAACCGGTTCTGCACTACCGGTCAGTAGGCTGCATCCCAACACGGAAGGTCAAGACATAGACTATTTTTGCGAAGGTTGAACTGCTCCTGCTAACAGAGGGATAGGGACAGTATATCTGAGCACTTATTCATGCACATCTACAGGCTCTGTGCTTTGATAACAGACCTGTTCCTCAAAGTTACACAGATCGAACCATTTCAGACCATGGTTGCTGCCCAGATAACACATTTTAAGGTACAAGCTCAAGCATAAGGCATTAAAGCTGATGCTTACATTGTATAGATCATACATGCTCCAACATTACACAGGGGCGATAGCTGCCATAGTTTATGCTGATTTTGAGGGCTTGGACCTTACACAAAAGACGGATCCCTAATTATGTGTACAACTCTTGCATATTTAGGCCCTAAAGCCCAGTGTCACTGCCTCAAAGGGCAACATGTTTCCTTTTCTCATGGTAGTTACCATGTGTGAAGTGTTTTTTTCCTGGTGGTCTCTGATCCAGATGCGACTTAGTGCTAGTGTGCAGTGAGACGGAGACTGTGCCTGGTCAGAGGGCACCCAGAATACTCCTCTTTTCAATCCTCCAGATGGTTAATCTCCCGAGGGGTGTGAATGGAGTAGTGGTGTGCAGTCTTATTCTGTGCCCCAGTGATGACTTAAATGTCCACTCCTTTATTTTAGTGTGCTCGCCCCAACCTTGACCCAGGATACACTGTTTCCCATGCTATTCTCACCACTGCTCCCCTCCTGGTGGTGGTCAGTGCTTTATGCGACAGTTCCTTTTCACACCCAAGAAGGGCTATTTTGATCCTTGTGCACTTACCTGGTACCCTGTACTTGAGGAAGCCACTGTTCAACTGTCTTAATTGCATCTTAAATAAATGTTTTGCTCCGGTTCCAACTGTTTGGTGTGATCAACTCTGATAAAAGCTTGCAAGCCAGTCTTTGAGCCTGAGAAGCACAGGCCCTAATTGGTGGTGCATCTCAGTTGAGTTCCTCCCTAAAAAAAACAAGCATATTGGATGCTAGGCCTAGCACACCAGCGTGTTTTTGGCTTCAGACTTGCCATTTGGGACATGGGCTTCTCCTCAAGACATGGAACTGTATGTGGTATTTCTACTTGCAGCTAGGAACAAGCTGGAATGAAGTTATAACTGCACAACATCTTGTCTTATCGGTTGCCTTCCAAAAAGCTGCCCGGAGGGACTGATCTACCCCAGCTCCAAGGGCTAATGATGAGTACAGACCCACCTGTTTACCCTCCATAGTCTTTGGACATCACCTTAGTGAAAGGCCAGCTAAACAAAAGGTCCTTAGATAACTCCAAAAATGATGATGATCTGCAAAAGTGCAAGTGAGCAGACCTGGGGCAGTGACTGCCTGGTGGTCTTACTTCCATGCACTGCTAAAATAACTTTTGTCTCTTCCCTAGGGTAGCTACCTGTTCTTGCCAAAGCCCTACTATCTAGTTAGTCAATGTTCCCTGGGAACTCCACCTGTCGACTGCACCAAGCTCTAGTCTTTAGGGCACCTTTTGGGACTTTCAGATGCTCTTGCATTCGGGCTGCTCTTAACATTACAAAAAGCCACTGAAGTCTGTAGGGACCTACCAACAAAAGGATTTTTCAACTGGTTCCCAAGATATCGGGCTTTGAAATTGACCTTATTGACCTTAACATCATCACCTGTTTAAAGTAACTCTGAGAGCCCCGATTCAAACCCATCACAGCTGTTACCTGCCCATTTCTATAAAGAGGGACTTTCAATTTTCGTGGGACCAGAAAGTCATTCACGACTAATCACAATCTATTCTTTCCTTTTAGTCTACTTCCTACCACCAACCATTAATAAAACCAGTGGGAGGCTCTCTGACACCAAGAGGCATTCTAAAAACATTTACTTTGAAACTGTGCCATAGCTCAGTCCTCCAACCACCTTCTAATACCTATAGACCTTACTTGACATTTTCTCCTTGCCGAGTGATAGAAGCCAAATCTACTGAGCTACATTTGTTATGTTATATAATCTTATAGCGCGCACAGCTACTCCGAAGAGTGTCCCGGCGTGAGCCAGAGGAGTAGAAGCGTGGTGAGTTTACACAAACAGATGAGTCTTCAGGTTTTTCTTGAAAAGGCGGAGGTCTTGAGTACTAAGGAGAGCGAAGGGAAGTGAGTTCCAGGCAGAGGCAGCTCTAACAGTGAGGAAACAACCCCCTACTCTTGAAAGCCGAAAGCTAGGTATATGGGCCAAGAGCTGGGAGGAAGACCGAAGATGCCTGGTAGGGGTGTAAAACAGGAAGCGCTTCCGTAGATAAGGGGGCCCACAGGCATGAAGAGCCCGGTGGGCCAGGGTCAGGGCTTTAAACTTCACTCGCTGGGCCACCGGCAGCCAATGGAGTGAGCGTAAATGCTGTCCAACGCTGGTTCTCATTGGAATATTAAAAACAAGCCGTGCGGCAGCATTCTGGACAACCTGCAGTTTGTTGAGAAGGTAACTCGGAAGACCAACATACAAGGCGTTCGCATAGTCGATCCGAGAAAGAATCCAGGCCCAGCTCACCGTTTCTTTGGCAGCTCTGGGAAGTAGTGGGAAGAATTTCCTCAGGGTTTTAAGTATTCCAAAGCAGTTCCCCACTAACTTCTTTATCTGGGTGGAGAAAGTAAGGTTCTCCTCAAACCAGACTCCAAGATTTTTAGCGGGGAGCCCCGTCGAGGCTGGCGAGGGAGAATCAGCTGGCCATAAGGATTCCCTGAACTGGGGGGGAAAGTCCCATAGAGAAGGATTTCTGACTTGTCCTCATTACACTTGAGTTGTGCTGAGGACAGCCATTGAAAAACAGCTGATGAACACTTTCTTGCTTGAGATGGAGAGCCCTCTGATTTACCCCAGGTAAACAAGAGCTGGGTATCATCAGCATATGCTATAATTTTGGCTCCTAAATCTTCAGCCAAATAAATCGGGGGGGGTGACGTAAAGATTAAAAAGAAGGGGACTCGGGGAGGACCCCTGAGGCATCCCTGTGGACACCTCCTGAGAAGACTAGGAGAATGGGGGAAGCCACACCTGTTGAGTACGCCCTTCTAAAAAGGATTTGAGCCAGGTCAGGGCAGCACCAGCAATCCCCATGTCCGCCAGGCGGGTAAGCAACGAGTGGGGGACCGTATCAAATGCTGCTGAGAGGTCCAGCATAACAAGAGCAGCCCTACCCCTCGAATCCAGGCACTCCCGAATAGCCTCCCAGACTTCCACCAAGGCCAACTCGGTACTATAGGAGGCTCTGAAACCGGATTGAGCTGGGTGAAGAAGACCTGCACCTTCTACATAGTCGATAAGCTGCTTATTGACCACCCTTTCACAGGCTTTCGCCATAGCAGGGAGAAGGGAAATGGGGCGGTAATTGACTGGAATCAGTGGATCCAACAACTTTTTTTTTTTTTTTTTTTTTTTAGGAGAGGCAAGATTTTTGCCTGTTTCCAAGCTGTAGTAACATGGGCCTCTTGAAGAGTCAGATTAATCAATCTGTTAATTTCAGGGTTTACAGTCTCAGCGACCGAGGCCAAAAGTCTGGCAGCACAGGGATCGATCGGAGAGCCTGATTTTAAGGCCTTAAGAACTCTGTGACTCCGGAAGATCAATGGGAGAGAAAGCCATTAAGGAGGGTGATACCGTATGTAACTCCTCCTGGGGCAAGGGCCTGATCAATGCATAATTGCCTAGTGTAAAGGATGCCTGGATGGAGCGAATTTTGTCAACAAAAAAATTCCTCACGCCAAGCATTGGAAGAGTGAATAGGAATGGTTTCTGCACGAGGGGTCATAAAGCTCCGGACGATCGAGAACATTTCTTTAGCATTATTTGTAGCTGAATCAATCCGATCCGCAAAGTAAAGGCTCTTGGCCTGGGATAAAGAAGAGTAATACAGCATCTGTGCTATCCCGAGGTTCCTCTTTGCCAGGGGGCAGTAATCCAGCCGCCACCGGCGTTCCAGTTTTTTTGCAGAGTTGTTTCTGCGTCTTAAGCTCCTGCGTGAACCATGGCTTCGAAGGGGAATCCCTAGAGAGTTTAGGAAGGGACGTAGGGCAGAGACGGCCCACCGACGTCTTAATCCAGCTGGAGAAGCTGTCCAGAGCATTATCCAACACCTCAAGGGGGGGGTGGTCTAGACTCAGCTAGAACGTGACTAAAAGACACTGGGTCAATTTTAACAAAGGCCGGGCTATGAGCAACACTGCTTGGGGGAATGTTACCGACCAGGACCCAGGAAAAATAGGATAAAAGGTGGTCAGACCAAAGCACTGGAAGAGGGTCGTCCACCTTAATAGGAAAATTGGAGCAAATAGGGTCCAGGATATGGCCACCTGAATGCGTCGGGGCCTGGACACATTGAGTAAGTTGGGCCATGCTAAGGCAATCTAAAAATTCCCTAGTTTCCCCACCTTCATTATTATCCAAATGGATATTGAGGTCACCCAGGAAAAGATACTGTGTGAACTGCACAGCCCGGGGAATAATAAAATCCACTATATTTTTGAGAAACGGCCCTGCAGGCCCAGGGTGTCTGTACACCAATGAGCCTCCCAGCGAGTCGTGGGGGGAAATGGAAATGCTGAAATCTAGGACTTCACCTTCTCCTAACTGGGAGGACTCTTCACAGCGAAAGCTCCATTTGTCCCTATAGATGACCGCAACCTCACCACCCCTCCTGATTTTGCGGTCTACTCTAGAAATCTTGAACCCAACAGGGATTGCCATCTCAATGATAGTACTAGAGGACTCATTGAGCCAGGTCTCAGTCGTGAATAATATATCAACCTGATTATCAGAGAGATCATCAAAAACCTCCTGGTGGTGTCTGTTAAGGGAACGAGTGTTAATCAAAGCTGCTTTTAGTAAGGGCCCCTTTCTGCTATCATTGAACCAAAATGCACCAAGACGGTTGTTCTATACATGGAGTGCACCTATGTATCTGTTTATAGCATTCTAAAGTGTAAACACCGTTTTAATTCTATCCTCTTACACTTTGACGAAGTTGCATTTACCTCTTAAAGTAACCTTCTAATACGGGGCCATTTAATCTGTTTAGAGAGCCCCTTCTGGCTTTTGTGTTCTGCTTTACCTGATCTACTTTACCACTGTCCTATTGAAGATATATTCACCAGTGAAATAGTAGACTTTTCTGGGCATTCATCCTTATTTATACTGATTTGTTATAGCTATTGTTACATTGCCTCTATGCACAACCCCCTTGAAAGCAGGACCGCAGTGGCACAGTTGCCACTGGAAAAGCAAGGAAACGAACGGCCATTGCATGAAAAAGTAACCATGGTTTGGGGCCCTGAGGAGGAAAACCTGAATCAAATTCAGATACTGACTCTGACCTTTTGGGCTCGTCTATTGCACATGGAGTACTCCAGGGTGGCATGGTTTACACCTGTTTTAGCAGAGGGCACAGAATGGCCAGATTCCCCTTTCAACATCCTCTATCCTTTCCAGTAGGTAAGAAGACAGGACATCTAGCTGTTACTCGTGCCGCACCGGTTTGTGAATGAAATGGGCACGGTGGACAGGGTAGACCATACATAAGGGAGTATGGACTGACCTCCATCAGCAAGAGCAGTGTCTAGATGGTGCCAATATCTGACGTTGAACAGCTGCCCAACATCAATGGCAGCCAGTGCTTCAGGAAGTTCTGCTTTCTTCTGTTTTCAAAAACAATATTGTTCCTTTCCCCATCCAAGCACAGACATTTGGCCGCTGTACTGTTTCACAACTTGTCCAGACACGGGCTGGGGCTAAGCAAGGCAGGATGTGTGAAGAGAGAACACTGCTTTCTTCACATGGCAAGTAGTGCCACACAGTGGCTACATCTCTTCCTAGAAGTCTCATGCCTTTGAAACTAATGGTGGCATTTGTTTCCAGGCAGATGCATTCTTTGACTGGGTTGACACCCATCTCCTTTTTTCCTGGATAGCTTTTAGATAGTGACTGAAGGGTGAAGTATTTCACAGAAGACCATATTGCCAATATTCTTTGGTAATACCGTTCTTGAGGAATGGTTTGTATTTCAGAGGTTGATGTAGATAACTAGCACATGGGGTAGACATCTGTTCCCACTATGTGTGCTTTGCATTTTATAAGTGGAGATACCATTGCAAACACAAGGCTGGGATCAGACAATTCGCGTTCTAAGGTATAGGAACAGTAAAACCGAAGACTGTGGCTAGACCTAGAACGTTTCCAGGCCTGAGTAGAGCAGATCAGTAGCTGTAGCGTGGCCTTCTGGTTTACAAGATGTGGAGACTGCACATCAAACCCTGCTTCCGGGTCAGACCCTCAGAGTTCCCACTTAGCAAGAGAGCACTATGGGAGATTAAGGGAATGGTTTCAGAACCTGACGTCCCAGGTTTGCTGAA
This sequence comes from Calotriton arnoldi, assembly GCA_963921515.1. NCBI lineage: Eukaryota > Metazoa > Chordata > Amphibia > Caudata > Salamandridae > Calotriton > Calotriton arnoldi. The sequence goes on along the minus strand of CAWUFW010008840.1, from coordinate 218,991 downwards.
GATACAGCAGTATTGAGCCTTTATTCGGAGACTGCAAGCTTGACTGTCCAATCTCTCCTTGACCCTGTGTCATTTAGAGAGAGGGCATTAATTACTAGTGGGAATCAGACGGTCTTATAACATATGGGAACGCCACATAAAATACTGAGTGGATTTTGGACTTATTCAGAGATTGACCTGGTTCAGCTTTTTGCTTGTCATCAATGATGCAGGCCATTTTATGTTGGAGTATTTGTTGGTCAAACTGGACTTTTACAGCCTGTGGTTCTTGCCTTTGAGCTTCAGCCTTGGTGAGCTGCCTGTATCTATAGGGTGTGGACTGGTGAAATGAATACTCCCTGCTCTGCCAGGAATCATACACACAATCCAATAATGTTTATCGAAAAATATGGGTTGCATTCATTTACAAAAAAACATTGATTTAACCTTTGCAATTCCATTACAGTCAATTTAAAATTATCCTGACCAGGGAATGTAATTTGTTATGCAACAACCAACACAAATTTAAAAAAAAAATTGTGATGGGCTTGAAAGACAAACCTCTTCTAGCAGATCAGCTTCAAATTCACTGCAGTCTGCCATCTCAGATTATCCTCCTTATGTTTTCCTGCGTGAGCATCTTAAGAAAATAGAGTTGGCTAGTTCAGTTAACTCCAAAGACTTGGTATTGGGAACGACAGACCAGCCACAAGCAGGACGTAGTTGTGCTGCTTGGATATTTCTGAATATGTTAGGAAACCCAAATTCCCCCTCATTCGTTAGTTTGTATAGCGCATTCTTTGCTGTTCTGGGGCTCTTGAGTTTCCATCTGAAGGCTGATAGTGATTTATGGATATCTTCGAGTATTAATTTATCGAATCTGGTAGGAAGGGTTAGGGCGACTTATAATAATATGGGGAGGAAATTGACTTTGATGCAGACAATTCCTTCTATAGAACCAGGATGTAACAGTCTACCCCAACAGTATAAATCCTTTTAAAAAAAAAGCATGCAGCTTAGGGGAGTATTGGCAGAATAGATATTTCTAGTATTGTTTCTGATGTTGACTCCTAAATATCTAAGGTGGCCCAGGGAGCAATTCAAGGCATGGTTGCTTAATTTGTCTTGCCTGTCAATTGTCAAGTTGACTATCTCCAAACCCAAATTAACCTGTGCCCAGTTCCCTGGTAGCTTGGCACAGAGCAGTCGGGCTTAAAGAGGCAATGTGTGAAGTATTTGTGCAACACTTCAAACTGTAAAACCGTGATAACGCCACACAAAAGATCCCACACCAAGTTAGAAGAATAGAGCAAAATTTAATAAATAAAACAAGACTTCTTAAAAAAAAAAAAAAAAAAGACACCGGTCTGCCATCAACTCATTACTCTTAATCTACCTCAAATGTTAATGAATTACGATACATTCAGGTGATTTTGTATAGTTTTTTGATATGAGTCATGGTACCTAATGACAAAGTGCAATGTCTTTATTAACTCTCATGTTGTGTTTTTAACTTTTTTACTGTGATATTTTCTTTTTTATTGTTGTCTTTTAATAAAAAAGGGATTCCCGTCCATAATGTTTGGAAAGTTTTTAAATTCTGTATTAAGTTTTGTATTATATTTTTAATAAATTGATTACATCAATGTATGAGTTGTAGGTTTTGTACCAATACATGGATTGTTGGTCTCAACAGTGATCTCTCAGGTTGTATGCTTTTCTGATTGTTGGGTGAAAAGAGGATTCTATGTGTGGTAGGATATTGTGAAGTCAGATTTCAATTACTCCCAAAGGACGTTCCTTTTTGAATAAATAAAACAAGACCATAAAAATCCAATCAGTAGAACCATAGGTATGAATTTTTAAAGAATAAACTGTAAAATAGCGCCTAAATCCATAAAGCACGGCTTTCTGGTCGCCCTAGATTGGGCAAAAGTCGAAAGTTCAGGTCTACCACGATGGAGCGCAGATCCAATACAGTCCCCAGTTAGTCCCCCTGAGGTTTTACCTTCATGAGTTTGATACCAAGAGTCCAGTTTCGTGTTGGAGAGGGTCACAGGGAGAGCATCGCTGGCGGTGGTAGGCGTGGCTGCGAAGAACAGGCTGGGCATCATGGGCGGTCTGGAGTTCCTCTGTGGTGGTCCTCCGTGGGCGATCGGTGCTTGCTGTTCGAAGAGATGGGCTCATGGCAGCTCGCACAGAATTTTGGTGCGAACGAGCCCATGAGCAACACTAAGAGTCCAGTACCTGAGAGGCACCACTTGGGAGGGTCATAAACTCACTGCAGCTGGGTCCAGGAACTGGTTGGGAAGCCTTTATATCCCTGATGTCCCTCAGATCATGAGGCCAGCAGACTAGCCCTTTGAATCACTGGGGTCCTGGGCTCAAGATGACGTTGCAGGTCCAGTTCTTGTTCTCCAGGTAAGAGGGCAGTAGGTCAGCAGAGTAGCAGTCCAGCAGAGTGGCAGTCGTTGTAGCAGCACAGCAGTCCTTCTTCCTGGCAGGATATCCTGAGGTCCAGAATTGTACTGAAGAGTTGGTGTCTGAGGTCCTTCTTTTATACACAGTTGTGCCTTTGAAGTGGGGAGAAGTTTCTAGAGGCATGCCTTTGACGTGTTAAGATGCTCTGTCTTCCTCGTCCTGGCTCCAGATTAACTACAGGGGGTATGCAGCCCAAGTGTATTTGGGGCTGTGCCCAGCTCCTCCCTCCCATCCTGCGAGTGATGGCCCATCCAGTCACACCTAAGCTCCCATTGTGTGTGGCTGTCTAGGAGGAATACACAAAGCCCAACTGTCACTCCCACCCAGTCATATGACCCAGAGACAAGCTTCAGGCAGAAAATGGCTAAGGAAAGAAAATGACAACTTCTAAAAGTAACCTTTTCAGAATTGCAATTTAAAATCTGACATCTCCATAAATTGGAATTTTAAATTGATTTCAGAGACACCGGACATGAACTGGTTAGCTTTTTCCATTTGGAAATTACAATTATAAAATGTAACCATGCAACTCCAACCGTATCCTGTGGGAGAGATCGTCCTTGCAGTAGTGAAAAATAAAATTAATTTAAGAGTTTTTCAATACCAGCACATGTAAAACTTAAGAGTACATGTCCTGCCTTTTAAATACATTTCACCCTGCCCTCTGGGTTGTCTAGGGCCTACACGAGGGGTGATTTATATGTATTAAAAAGGAAGACTTGGGCCTGCAAAGGGTTTGTTTTGCCAGGTCGAAATGGCAGTTTAAAACTGCACACACAGGCTCTCCAATGGCAGACCTGAGACATGTTTCAAGGGCCACTTAAGTGCGTGGCACAATCAGTGCTGCAGGCCCACAAGAAACATTTAATTTACAGGCCCTGGGTACATGGAGTGACACTTTACTAGAACTTACAAGTAAATTAAATATGCCAATTGGTAGAAGCCAATGCTACCATGTTTTAACCAGAGAGTACAGGCACCTTAGCACTGATTAGTAGTGCTAAAGTGCACAGAGTCCCAAGGCCAGCAAAAACGAATTCTGCAAAAAATGGAGGGTAAATTTAAAAGGTTTGGGGGTGGCCTTGCAGAGAGGGCCAGCTCTAGCAGGTATGTTACATGTAATGAAATTTATTGCATAGTTGGTGTTTAGTTCGCTACACCGGAGCCACGTTCCTGACGTTCATTGAAGGCACATCTTTGTGCTTCCTCACCTTGGCCAACCACCCACTTTCTCCCGTTCAAAAGGTTTTTTTACTTTTGTGGATAACCTGTCTGTCTGGAATGGGTGTGCAACATTAGTCTAGGGACTAAAAGATGTTGAACCTGTCCAGCCTACTCCTAAAGCCTGGATAACTCATGCGGCACAGACAGCACCTATTTTTCTCTGCACTTCACAAAACCCCAATTCAATGTTTCCACTGCACTTGCAACTAGTTAGTACCTTGTGCCCTCTCCACAGTCCGTTCCCTGAATGGATAGTGCATGCCTCCTCACAAAATGGAAGGATAGGCACTTATCGAAGCCTTCTCGAGCAATTGCAGGTGCAAAAGTGAATTCTCTGTTCTCACTGGTACAAATACTTTTCCAAGACCACTTTTCTATGAATAGTAGTGACGATTTATCAGTCGGTTTAGTTGAAAGGTGATTGTATTCATTTTTTATATAGCGCATGGCTGCCTGACCGGGCCTTCCAGCACTTGTTGCAACAACCTCACTGAGCTACCATGATGAACCAATTGACTAAATATCTGCACTTCAGAAATTTTCTGAAGCATACTTCCGACTGTTGAATTCTGAGGGAGGCTAGAAGGAAGTTCCAGAGCACGGATATAAGGTACACTAAGGAGCGGCCTCTGCTTCTCGCTATTTTGATATTGGGCACCAACAGGAGTCCCCGATTGCTATATTGCATAGACCTCCCTAGAACATACGGGGTGAGTAAGTTCTGGATGATGAGAGGACTTTTTCTGTGGATGGCCCAATGAGCGATGCATAGAGCCTTACATTGAATTCTCCTTTGGACTGGCAGCCAGTGCAGGGCTGATATGGGCTGGTCTTGCTGATTGGTGCTTGGGTATTTTGAGCAGGACTTGGAGCCTTTTGTATCACATATTTAGGCCTCCATAAATAGAGGGAGTTACCATAGTCTAGACGTGAATTTATTAGACTTCTCGTGAGCTTGTCATCTATCCAGACACCTAAACTTTTTACTGCTTTGGCTGGCTGTGGTAGCTCACCTAGTTGTTTTGGCCAGGACAATTCCTGCCACCTTGGGCTGTTGTTGCCTACCACCAGTACCTCTGTTTTGTTGGCATTAAGCTTCAGATTGCTTGCGGATATCCAGTCTGTGACCTCCATCAGACATGAATAGAGTTGGGTGGAGGTTCGGCTGACATTAGGTGTGATGGCCATGATGATCTGCGTATCATCTGGATACGACCCTAATGTGAGACCGTAAAAGTTCTGCAAGGGGGAGAATGTATAAATGTAAGTATGGGCCTCAGTGAGGGGCCCTATGGGAATCCACACTGCAAAGGGTGGATAGATGAAAAAATGGACCTTCACACACTTGGAAGCTCCTATTCTCCAGGAAGGCTACCATCCGCTTGTTGGCGTCCCCAGTAGTGCTAACTTAAATCATCCTCTGGATGAGCATGGTGTGCGATACCGTATTCAAAGATGCACCTAGGTCCAACATTATCATTAAGATCTGTGCTTTCTCCTTTTCCTTCCACTCAAATGTCTCTTCTTTCCCTCCATATGTTGTCCTCTTGCACCTCATAATGTTTCACTTTCTCCCTCAAAAATTGTTTTCTCTTCTTCAATCATCTCTGTCCTGCTCATGAGGTTTCCTTCCTTCCTTCATCACGTGACTCCCATCCCTCCTAATAATCACTTCTCTTATTTCTTGTCAGATTTGCCTTGTATCATAATCTGGTCTGGTGGCCTAGTGGACTAATTAATGTGTCCACTGCAGGGGCCTGTGTTTGACCTCACGGACACAGGTTCAAATCCCTGCAGGTCCACTCAGCCTTTTATCCTTCTGAGGTCGATAAAATGAGTACCAATGATTTGGGAAATAATAAACGTCTATTATTCAGTGCCAAGATGCCCACAGGTGAACGTGCGCTCTACAAATACACCTGTTATGCTATGCTATATTTCACAGTCTCCGCTGCTTTCTGCTGCCCCTTCTTCGGCAGTGTCTCCACTCCTCTCACAATTTTACTACTCCTGTCGCCCCCATCAGCTTTCACGTCTGTGTATTCCCTGTTATTTGCTCAGGTTCCCTGCTTTCTGCCCCCTTCGTCTCCTCCCCAGTCACTCCACCCTTTCCTCTTTTGTGTTCCATTCCTTTCCGCTTCTTGTTTTTCACTTCTTCTCTTGCCACTATTCTCCTGTCCCCAAATCCCCCCCCCCCACATACACTCCAAACTGCAATAGCGTGTGCACCTCGCTGCAATATTTTCTATTGTTGTAATTTAATGGCGCAAGCATGGCTTTTGAAGTGGAACTTCAAAAGGTTTTAGTGACTTTGTCCAGCTGAGCATGGTGCTTGTTCGGCATCTGTTATTCCCATGACCAGGCAGCCATAAGGCATACAGGTATACAGCAGTCAGTTAAACCTGTACCTTAAACTGTTGACAGACTTTACAAAAATGTGACTTCTAGAGAAATGCATCTAAATGACTGTGTGAGATCTGCATTAAATTGTAAGGCCTGTGATCTCCATATAAGATCTGCTCTCTGTTCTCTGTGCAGGAAATCCAAAGCAAAGCCGAACGGGAAGAAGCCGGTGCCAGAGGAGAAGAAGCTGTATCTGGAGCCGGAGTACACCAAGTCCAGAGCTACCGACTTCGAATTCAAGGAGCTAGTGGTTCTTCCACGAGAAATCGACCTCAACGAGTGGTTAGCAAGCAACAGTAAGTAGAAGTCTCTGGTCAGGAGGCATACACAGATACATTCTGCTGTGTAGGCCAAAAAAGCTTTGATAAATTCTCAGCCGTCTACGAGACCGATGTTGAGCATTGTGCTCTCGAGCTGGAAAATCATGGTACCTTGGTGGGCGATCAAGAGTTACCTGTGATTTATACCCTAAGGATGGTCAAGGGTATAGAATTCCCATTCCTTGAAGTGCCTGTGCTAGACAGAGACCGCTGTAAATTCTTTGCTGTTCAGTCCTCCTGTAAAGGCATCAAGGCTGCTGGTAGACTGCACACATGAACCGGTTGTATGGAAGTAATTTAAGTGTTCGTTTTGAGGTTCATTTCTAATCTGGTGTTTTTCCCACATGGAGACTGCTCCTTTTACCCTTTACATGGTTTCCCAGGTGTGCCATAAAAGATTTCATTTGACTGACATTCGGTTTATATTCTGTTTTTTATTAAAGCACAATGATTGTGTAAAGCATATGTGAGATGGTGCTTCTTTTATCATGGATGCTGTTGGATTAAGCGACTACTCCGTGGGCATGCAATGCCTTTTTCTTGTCTGTAAGGCAACGAGTAGCCTAAGACACAGTTGACTTCAGTAATGAGGGAAGGGCTCTGGAGATTTTGCTGCTAAGTAAGCTTGTTCCTCTTAGAAATTTCAGCAATACCGTAGAAGCACAAGAAGGGTCCCTGTCCTAGTGTCTTACGGCTGCAAACCAGTAATCGTGGAGTGATTTCATCTCTTCGTGATTGCACCTTCCCTTGGGTATCACATGTATTAATATTGCATTTGAGGAATGTTTGATATGATGGAGTCTCTATGGAAGAATTATGTGCAAGTTCATCCCTTCTTTTGAAGAGACCGACCAAATTTCAGAATTCTGCTGGAGACTTTTACTTAAATGTATAAATCCGAAGAACAGAACAAAAAGACTTCTGGGTTTAGATGAATGTATGTGTCTAGGGGTGAGTTGCCACCTTCATTAAAACTCTGTCTATTTACATGTGAAACAGTAGAAAAGGTTAACACTATTCTACTCCTGCACACAAGAGAAATGTGACCCATTAAAGACTGATATTGTACACATACTGGGCAGGTTATTAGGATGCATTTGTATATTGCAACGCTTCAGGTGTGCTACCATTGCTGGAGGAAATTTGCCATCTTGGCAACAGTCGACTTGATACACACAGATTTCCTTGTTCGAATGTACCACAGGCACAAGACGTGCACATGAATTGCAGTAGGTGTGAAATAACATTTCAAAATGTTACTTCAGCATGAAATCTTCACTGAGGTATGAAAGTGTCTAGCAATAGTTAATACATATCTCGGCAGGATCGTGATGCACGTTTATTGCTATACATAAGCAATCAAGTGATTAAAAGAGAAAGCATTATTATGTGTTGATTTGCAAAGAATATAAAGAAATAATGGTGGAACTCCTGAATTTCCTGGGTGAGCGTGCAAACTCTTATTTGTTGGCATACCCATTGGACTCGATTTTTTCACCTATTTCAGAGAAAGTGGCATTTGGCCGTTTTGGAGCAGAGATTATACATCCTACATACTGCTATTCCTGACTGTGAAGCTAAGGGCTAGGATCATCCAGGAGTGGTTGGAGTACTAGTTGTCGCAGTGACTGGTCATGAAGGGAAGATCTAGTAGTTGTTCCTAGGCTATGGCTTGAGGTATAAAATAGTGAGAATTTTCCAAGCACAAAAAAGGGAAGGGGCTTCAAGGATTTAAGAAATGGCCATACACACTCGTTTATCCTGAACATCACGGAGAGCACACAGTCTGGTCATGCAAGAGAAATGAAAATTGGAAATGTGCAGAGACATGCTTGCACATATAGGTCTGAGAGTTGAGGACATTGATGTTGACCCACAAAGTTTTCAAGGAAGCTGTGATGAGCCTGGTAGCCTGCATCAGAACCTGCAATATGATAATAATGAACTACATAATGAAATTAATGGGAATTGGGTCTTCCAGTGGCAGATTTTCTAAATTTAGATTGCGTATTTCCATATGTAGATCTCTCGCACTCTGACTGAGATCACAAATGCAAAGATTTATCATTCAGACACGTTCTGTGTGGGATCGCAGAGTAACTTACTTTTGATAAGCCGAGATGGGACACTCTAGTATACTTGTCCTCTAAATCTACTGCGGCTACAGCCACTCACAAATTCAAAATTATATTAAATTCTACTGCACTCAAGTACAAGGTATACATAATTGTTACGCATCATAAAGCGTTCAGTTGGCTCCTAGGTTAAATACACTAGCTGCAGCAAACACCTCATGCCATCTTAATTAGAGCAAGATGAATTTGGAAGCATTTCTTCTAACGTGCTAGAATATGGTCCTCTCCATGCTCTATAGATCCTATGAGCATACTGAGAGGCAAGAAAACCTACAACAAAGACTTTTGTCTAGAAAGTGTAATAAATTTGTCATGGTGTCTGAGAAGCTAAATATCATTCACAGATTTTTAAATTTGTTGTCTTGCAAAGAAGTTATAACTGTATCCCTCCATTATTCTTCTATTAAAGGTGGTGAGAGTAGACGGTAATGCACCAAAATTGGGTATCGTCAGCCAAAGAACCAGTCAGTGTTTCATAATAACAAAAGAGGCTTCGCAGTTACAAACATACAAAATAAATACAATTCCAGAGTTCACAAAGGACCTTTGTACCTACTTCAGTTAAAACACCCGCCTTGAGGCTACTCAAACATATGTAACAAAGTTCAATGAATTTGCGGTTCTTGAATCCTGGGAACTGTCAGTCATTGCTGAACTAATGGTAGTCCACACACAAAAAATTGCGAGGTAGAAACACTGAGTCACCCCTCCTATTCCTTGAAACTAATATGAGACCTCCGTTTTGTGCCGCTCGCTGGTGAGAGGCTGGAGGGTTTGTCCAGCCCGAGCGCCAATATTTGTTTCCGTGGGTGCTGCTTAGTGCCTGAAGCCACAGGCTTAATTGAAGTCCTCCTTCGGAGGAAGGATGATGCATCGATTTTGCTCTTTGAGGCTGTACATCTAGTCCCCATCACAAAATGGCAATTGGTACCTTGTAAACGGGTTTCCTCACGGAGGGATGGGTCATGGATGCCAAGCCACCGTATAGAACCTCAAGTCAATATCTTGTTCTCTCTCGTGTTTTGGGGAGGCAATAGAAATTGTCCCTGCAATGTTTCAGTTTTGATCAGAGTCCTTGTTATTCCCACTAAGTTTACTGAAATGGGCTTCTCTTAGGACCTTGTAAAGTCCGACAATCTGATTCCTGAGAACTCCAAATTCTGGAGTGTGGCTCGACCAAGACCTGATGCAAAAAGACCACATTGCAGCAATCAATCAATGTCTTTTGTTGGGTTAACATTGGAGGCGAGATTCCCTGTCGGATGTATCTGATTTGAGCACAAATGCTTTTATGGTTTGCTACCAAATATTTAATGGATTAAATCCACCCATACCTTTCCTCCAGGTCAACCATTCTTAACCTGTGGTACTTGGACGCATGGTGATCCGCAACGCTTTAGCAAATTAAATATTAGCTGATTAATAAAGTGTGTACACAGAAAAATGGAAACTTTAAAATGCTCTATAAATGTGCAGAAATTTGAAATTGAAGGATAAAAATTAAGTTTTCTATCCTTAGCTTGTTTCGTGGGGAGCAGCTCAAGTACAGCAAACAGTAATATGGACTATTGGTTGTCTCAATTGAAGCAAGAGTAAGCAGTGACAAAAAGAAGATTCATTCGGATTAAAGCAGACAAAGAAATATGCAGGTGTCTAGCATATCGCTTTGTCTGATTTTGAAAGTCTCCAACCTTCCCTTTAACTTTAAAATTTCGATTTTTTTTTTTTAATATTTGTTTGTGAATTAAAGAAAATGTTTAATAATATGCCTATTTGTTAGATGTATACTTTTTCGGTAGTTCTTTTTATATATTTTTGAGGATCAAATCCTAGAAATTGCTTAGGCTGGGGTTGAATCTCCTTGCTCTCACACTAGTTTTATGTTTTCGCTATTGGAGTTTTCCCCTTGAGATTATGGAGTTGCCTCTTTTTGAACTCCCTTCCTGATCACATTCAGCATGTTTCAAGCACAAATCCTTTTCTAAACTGGAGGTAACTTTTCTCTTCATAAAGTATCACCTGGAGAGAGTCTTTGTATATAAATATGCTCACACAGTCAATGTGATTACCATAGTTATGAAGCAGTCATTTGCTGGAATTCGGTTAGAGCTATTCACAAATACTGACAGCTGAACATACTTGCCCTGCAAATAAGAAACCAACACTAGGCAAGTATCACATGGGGACTACTCTTTGGGAGGATTTTGCATGTGCCCCTTAACCACACAGGCATCATCTGAAATGCCAAAATGCCCAAAATGACACAATACTTTAACATTCTCTGTACGCATGCACATCTATACTGCTGTAACTATAGCCTGGTTCTCCTTTGGGACTGGGCTGTCCTTCTCACTGGCCCACTGCTCGATGGCTCAGGGCAGGCATAAACAAAGGAAAACTGTGTAAGTAGTATGTGATGTGTAGCGTGTCTCAAAGCACCCCTTGAGACAGTGTTATTGTTTGTGTACACTTGCATGAAGTGGACACTGTCGAGGCATTCGAACCGTGAGTTAGTAACGGTTGGACTCCAAGCCAGATGGACGCGGCATGCCGTGGGTGAATACAATTGGAGAATAAATGAGTTGAAAATCACATTCTTCTTCATGGAGTTACTTACCGCATTTTTGCAACGAAAGTGCCGACCGGCACATCCACACAGCAGCGCCTTAGCTGAGATTTTGGTGGCTTCAACAGTGGGAAGTCCGGGGAGCTGTTCGACTTCCAAAGCCCTTCTTTTAACGGACATTACAAGTTTTGACGCTGATCAGTGTCCCTGATTTTGGATGCAATGTGGTGAGGTGTAACCTTTTATGCTCACGTTTCGGTGACAGCGCATGCATTCATTTGCGTGTCACTGCGCATGCGTATCCTCTTCTTCAGGCATGCGTTTATCAGCACATGACGACGATCGTCATCACTTCATACGTGGTGGCCATATTGGTTGTGGCTATACGTAAGCTGTCTTGCTAGCTTTGGCCAGCATTTGCATTTCCTTACTGTTTTTAGTGACTAAGAGCCCACTGGATTGTAACAGACTGGATACTGAGGTAACGGCGCTTGGTGCATACAGCGTTTCATTTTAATTTTGTTTTTGCAACATTATGGTTTAGTTGGTAGGTACTGTTTAGCCCTACATTTAGCTTTGGGCTGTGTATACTTTAAATCAGTGACTTCATTTATTTTCCTGTGATTTGATTATTTACTCTCTTATGGCTTCTCATCAAATTACTCAACCACCACCATTCCTAGGCAAATCAACCATGAAATGGGCACAATGGTTCAGGTTGTTTGAGAACCATTTGGTAGCTATTGATGCCAACGGATACAGTCCTGTACACAAGTTTGCATTATTATTTGGAAGTTTGGGGCAAGCAGTTCCGCAGATATTTGATAGTCTACCACCAATAGCACCCCCTCAAGGCGATGGGCAATGGAATATTAACTTCGAAGCCATAGCGAGATTGAGGAAACAATTTCCTGATGAACCTAGTATTTTGTTGGAAAGCCACAAATTTTATAAACGCAAGCAACTCTCAGAAGAAAATGTGGAAGAGTATATTTCAACTCTGAGTATTGGCTACTACATGTGAATTTGGCCCAAATCTAGATAATTATATTCAAGATCAGTTTGTTTTTAACTATGCTTCTAGGAAGATCCAAGAGAGATTGCTCAGTTGCAGAAACCCGTCCCCATCAAGTTATTGATTTGGCCGAAGTATCAAAAGATCAGCAATCTCAACTAAGATCATGCATGCAGAGTCCACCACTGGGGTCAACATAGTCTCTTCCATGCACATTGAGCAGGATAATTCATTTTATCTGGTCAACACCAAAGGGAAAACGTCTAAGTTTTCAAACAGACAGTCATCAACTTATTGCTGCAGATGTGGTCCAAAAGCCACATAAGTAATTTTGCTGGTTGCCCAGCATTGGGCAAACGTTGCATAATCTGTAAGAAAGCAGCTAACTTTCAAAATGTTTGCAGGAGCAACAAAAAGACACTAAGAGTTGGTAATGTTGATGTCGAAGTAGATGCATGTTCTGAGTCCCTCAACAATGTGATTTTAAAACTTGACTGTGGTGGCAAGGGTAAAACGGTTAAGGGACCATTATGTACAGCTGTTATTAATGGTATTCCCTTACAGGTCATGGCAGATTCTGGATCCCCTATAACTATCTTAAGAGACACCACTTTTTATGAGTTCTGGGATAAAGATTTTTCACTGTCAAAATCAGATGTGAACCCCAAAGCGTATGGGGAGAAACACATAGAAATGGTGTTATTTTTCATCTAATGTACAATGTTTAGACTGAGAAACTCCCACGAAGGTGTATGTAATTGTGAAGGGGAAGAACATAATTGGTTTGCAAGATTTGGCATGCACGGGTCTGTATCTTGTTCCTGGAGCTGAGAACCCGGTGATGGTAGGTGATTTGTCGGTGCGGCATGTGGATTGTGGGGAGGTCTCAGTCAAGGAAAGTCTGGCTAAGCATTCAGCAGTATTCAGCAACCAAGTAGGGTTGGTGAAGGGACTGGTACACCACATAATACTGGCATCTGACGCACAACCTGTGGCGCACAAAGCAAGACCTGTACCCATCAGTGTTGGGGAAGAACTAAAAAAAAAAAAATACACAATCTATGTACACAAGGAATTATTCAGCCTACAGATTCATCACAATGTGTGGTGCCCATAGTCGTAGCACAAAAAAATCAGGAGAGATTACGCGCCCTCAATAAGAACATCATCGTGGACTGCCACACACTGCCCAAAAGTCACAAGTTGTTAGCAAATCTTGGGGGAGGCCAAGTGGTTTTTCCCAAATTGATTTACAATCCGCTTACCACCAGGTATCACTGACTGAAGAGTCTCAAGAGTTAATAACATTTGTAATCCCCTTTGGTTCCTACAAGTTTCTGAGACTACTGTTCGGTCTGGCCTCAGCAGCCAGTGTGTTCCAGAAACTAATGGACATGTTATTCCTAGACATCAAAGGGGTGCAAGGATATCAACACGACGTTCTAATTTATGCAGAGACTCTGGAAGAACATAATGAGATTTTGAGAGCTGTATTAACCATCTTGAAATGAGAGGGGCATGACAATCGGAGCTGAAAAGTGTAAATTTGCAACCAATGAGTTAGAATATTTGGGTCACACAGTGTAGGCCATGGGCATAAAGCCTAAGTTTTCAGTGGTTAGAGCAATTACTGAGGCCAAAGCATCCACAGATGAAAATACCCTCCGGTCGTTCCTAGGGTTAGCAGAGTATTATGCACCTTTTGTAGCTAATTATGCCCAAACAGTTGATCCCTTACATGCTTTGCTAAGGAAAGGTCAAGTGTTCAAATGGACGGATGATTTGGAGAAAGCATTTGTTAAGGTCAAAGAGCTGATTATTACAGCTCCGGCATTACACTCATTCTGGAAGGGTTGCACTTCTATCATAATGGTTGATGCCAGTGTTTATGGGTTGGGTGCTGTTCTCAGCCAAAAAGTGAATGGACATGAAGAAACCATAGCATTTGCATCAAGAGCTTTGGAACAGTGTGCGTGTCAATATAGTATGATTGAACGCAAAGCACTCGCATGTGTGTAGGCAGTGAAGAAATTTAAAATGTACATTTGGAGAAGCAAGTTTGTACTTTTTACCGATCACAAGTCACTGCTTTACATTTTCAGTAAAGTAAGCAGTAATACCTTATCAGCCAGGCTTACTAGATTAATGCTGAAACTACAGGAGTACAAATTTTCAATTAAACATATCCCTGGGGGTACAAACTTCAGGGCAGATTGTTTGGTCAGGATGCAAGTGGATGTTGATGATGAGGATTCTCACATGGATGATGTATAATGTGTAGCTTTGGTGGATGCAGTGGCAGAATATGAATCTGTCATAACTGAAAAGGACTGGACAGAAGCTTGTGCAAATGATTTGACGCTAACAAAGGATATTGAATACACAAATTTTAAAATGGCCAGAAACTAGTTGTTTGAGTGTAGAATTGAAGATCTATTCATAAATTGCTGAGGAGTTGTCTGTTGAAAGTGGCATTGTACTCCGTGGTGACCGTTTTGTCCCACCTATGGTATTGCGCAGTATAATCATAGGTAAAGCACACCACGGTCATCAAGGCACCATGAAGACTTGTATGAAAGTGAATCAACATTTTTGGTGGCTGGCTATTGACAGCCAAGTTAAAATGATGATTGATAAATGCCCAGAATGTTAATGTCTGATAAGGACTGGAAAATGGTTCAGTCACACTTACACCCTACTCAATTACTGAATGTGGCTTTGGAAAAAGTTGGTTTAGACTTTTCTGGACCTTACTCAGTGTTCTCCAACAGTATGAGGTATTTAATTGTAGCTGTTGACTATTTTTCAAAATAGATGTACTATAAGTTTGTAGAAACTCCAGACACTAACGCAACCATTGAATTTCTGAGCAAGGTGTTCTTAATTGAAGGAGCTCCTAAAGTTTTCGTCACAGACAATGGCACACAGTTTGTGTCAGAGCGAATGTGTAAATTTATCTGAAAGAAACAGTTAGATATAAATTCCTTACCTTAGAATTACGCCCAGGGCGTCGGACTGGAAAGTTTTTCGTCAGTACCCCTGCGCGTCGGAAGGTGGCGTTGGTCGACTCCGTGTTAGTCGTTGGCGTTGTGGTCGCCGGGATGACGTCGCGGTAGCTACATAGACACCGCCCTCGCGCGCTGACGTCATTTCTTTCTTTTTCCGCGCCAGCAAGCGCAGATCCGGAGAGAGCGGTACCTCCAGTCACTTTTTGACTTGACTTTTTCTCGACTTTTGTCAACATCGTTTTTGAGTCCATCGACTCCTGGTGCACGAGGGATGCCCGGCTTCAAGGCTTGCGGTTCCTGTAGCCGACTGATGTCGGTGATGGATCGCACCGCGTGTGCCACTTCTGCCTGGAGCGCGACCACGACCCCAAGTCGTGCTCCGACTGCCGGCCCATGAATCCGAAGTGTTTGCGGGAGCGGTCCCGAAAGCTTCTCGAGGCCCGGCAGTCAGCTCAGTGTCACTCGAGGTCCCGGTCGTGTAGGAGGTTGAGGGACCGGTCGCGAAGCCACCATCATTCTTCTTCTAAGTCTTCGCACTCTGGGTCAGGTAAGTCGAAGCACAAGAAGAAGTCGCAGAAGCATCATCGCTCTTTGACTTCTCCCCATCCGTCGGCCGACGCGACGAGGGATGCGGGTGGTGCCCCTCCCGCGGCTCCGCGTGCGGAGCTTTAAGGGTCGACTCCGGGTTCCCACCTCCCCCCCTATTTCCGGGACCTGGAGCGACCCCTGCCCAGGTTCGTCAATTTTACAAAGCGATGCACGCCATCTTTGGGCAGCCCGACTCCGCCAGTGCGCCTTCGGGCCCCGCGGACTCGGCCGGGGGCCCTGGGCCTTCAACGCTGGTGGCTCCGGCCTCGGCTCCGCAGGGTCCCCTTGGATCCAGGCCTGGATCCGGATTGGCACCGGTCGACCTTGTTACACCTCCCCCGGCGCCGAATCCACTGGCACCACATCCGCAGCCGGCGTCGGCTGTGTCCCTAGCCGACGTCGACCCCGGCCTCCACTTCGAGGTAGACACGGAGCCGGACCGATGCCGGATCCGGTGCCGGATCCGGTGCCGACGGGTACTTTTGTGCCCCTGTTATACCCTGGCTCTTTGAGACCAGATTGGAAGCCACAGGAGGGTGAGGAGGACTGGGAGGGTTCTGGAGACCCTTTAACTGACCAATTGTATTATGAACCGGACTGGAGAGAGGAACTGGGGGAAGCCAGTGGTCTGGATACCTCACCAGACCTTGGCATGTTGTCTCCTCCTACCGTGACTACGGAGGAGGGAGCGTCTTACGCAGTGGTGTTGCGTAGGGCGGCCGAGGCTCTCAGCCTTGAGCTACCTACGGTGGCAGTCAGAACTAACCTCCTGATAGAGGTGCTTCAACCGGCAGCGAGCTCTTCGGAGCCCCTGCTGCCGTTTAATGAAGCCCTAACAGACATCCTTTTGGGCACCTGGTCCAGGCCCAACACAGGGGCTCCTGTAGATGGGATGATTGCCTGACGCCACCGCCCGGCCCCGGGCGACCCCACTTTCCTCTCCCAACACCCCACCCCTGAGAGCTTGGTGGTCCAAGCCTCCACCTCCAAGGGCGCATTCCCTACCGCTCCACCTGACAGGGAATCCAAAAAGCTGGACCATCTTGGGAAGATGTTTTCTTCCTCCAGCTTGGGACTGCGGTTGGTAAACACCGCATGTCTGTTGGGCCGTTACACCCACTCCGTGTGGGATACGGTTGTGCAAGTGCTGCCCTAGTGCCCGGAGGAGGCCCGGGCTATACTCTCTCGGGCAGTTGCCGAGGGGAGAGACGCAGCGAAGTTTACCATCCGCTGTGGGCTGGATACCGCCGACTCACTAGGCAGGACGATTTCCACGTCGGTAACCCTTCGACGCTATGCCTGGTTGAGGTTGACTGTTTTTTTCCGGGGATGTCCAATCCACCCTTATGGACATTATTTATTATTATTATTAAAACTTATATAGCGCAAAGAATCATCCCCAGGGGGATCTCTCGGCGCCTTGTCAGCACATTCCAGGACACTCAAGCCACTAAAACCATTAAAACATCCATGTTTTCAACCGTTTCTTAAACTGCCCCAACGTAGTGCACGCTCGCATCTCCTCCGGTAATCTATTCCAATGGAAGGGGGCGAGATGAGAAAAAGCACGCCCACCCATTTTAGCTTTACTGATCTTGCACGGGCATAGCGGTTTCTGATTGCTCGATCTGAGTTGGCGCCCCGATACATAGGGAATTACCTTCTTCCTTAGGTATACAGGTCCCAACCCTTGCATTGCCTTAAACACTAACGTCAAGAGTTTAAACACTGCTCTCTTTCTAATAGGTAGCCAATGCAATGATTGCAGTAGGGGTCGAGACTGGGTACGGCCTGGCTTGTTAAGGGCCAGCCTCGCTGCAGTGTTTTGCACTACCTGCAGCCTGGACGATATGTCCTCCCTTACGCCTACTAGTAGGGCATTGCCGTAGTGCCTGAATTAAGGTCTTTCTGGACTCAAGGGGGATCCATGGAAAAATCTTTCTTAGCATTCGCATAATCCCGAAACATGTGCCCGAGAGTGTCTTCACATGATCTTCCAGCGAAAGTTTAGTGTCAAGCAGGATTCCCAGGTTCCTTGCTTGCTTTGTAGGAGTGGGTGCTTCCCCAAGTTCCGAGGGCCACCAGTCCACCGTCCACAGTTCCTCAGCCTTCCCAAACAGGAGGATCTCCGTTTTGTTCGAGTTTAGCTGAAGGAAATTGTTGCCCATCCAAGAGGCTATGTTCAACATACAGGTGTTAAACTTGGCTCTAGTTGCCGCGGGATCCGACTCGAAAGGGATTATCACCTGCGTGTCATCCGCATACGAGATCGTCTCAAAACCGCAAGATCTAATAATGGCAGCCAGAGGAGCCACATAGATGTTGAACAAGGTGGGACTTAAGATGGACCCCTGGGGGACCCCTTTATCCAATGGCGTAGTCTGTGACACAAATGTGTCCAATTGGACACATTGTGTTCTGTTGGTCAGAAATTTTTGTAGCCAGGCTAAGGCCAAGATCTCGGAGGGCACTGCACACCAACTGCAGTGGTGGCTAAAGAACCAGGATTAGGTCGAAGGCAGATCACGCTCCCTTCCCCAACCAGAGTTCACAGTGGTGACTGATGCATCACTTCTGGGATGGGGCAGACACATGGGGGGGGGGGGGGAACATGCCCTTTGATGGCCGTCGCCTATTCGGTGACAAAGCAGACAACGAGCTACGGGCTACGGCCAGGTCCTTGGGCCTCTCCACCACCCACCCTGCGCAGTCTGCTTTTCGCCCCTTTCGTGGCTACGGAAGGGGTGCCCCGCCACATCCCGCCCAGAGCCACAGGCCAGCGCAAGCTGTTCAGCCCCTGCGTGGCCGGGGACGTGGGAACCACCGCCGTGGTTCTGGGGGCCGGCGGGCGAGTCCACCACAGCCCCCTCTGCAGCAGCCTCCAAACCCTCCTAGTCTGACCTTTCAGGGCCACCAATCGCCAGTGGGCAGCAGGATTCGCCATCACCACCCCCACTGGCGCACCATCATGTCGGACAGGTGGGTTTTGCAAATTGTCCGAAAGGGCTACTCCCTCCCCTTCTAGACTGCCACTCCAGCCTTGCCACCTCAGTACTATTGCATGTCGGAGGATCATCTTGCCCTTCTTCAACAGGAAGTTTCGGCACTCTTGGCCAAGGGGGCCATCGAGCGAGTTCCTGCCCCGGAAGTAGGTCATGGTTGCTATTCCCACTCCTTTCTGGTGCCCAAGAAGGACAAAGGCCGGCGTCCTATCTTGGATCTCAGGAACGTCAACCGCTTCCTTCGGAAGGAGAAGTTCAAAATGTTGACGCTAGCTCAGGTTCTGTCTGCCCTGGAGACTGGATGGTAGCGTTGGACTTGCAGGACGCTTATTTTCACATCCCCGTCCTGCCGGCCCACCGGCGTTACCTGCGGTTCACGGTAGGCCACGAGCACTTTCAGTTTACCGTGCTCCCCATTGGCCTTACCAGCGCCCCTCTGGTGTTCACGAAAGTGGTCGCAGCTCATCTGCGCAGATCAGGGGTTCCAGTCTTCCCCCATCTCGACGACTGGCTGTTGAAGGCGGGCTCGCCCCAGGCTGTCGTCTCCCACCTCCAGACTACAGCCGACCTCCTGCATTCGCTAGGGTTCTCCATCAACGTGCCGAAGTCGCACCTGACTCCCTCTCAGAAGCTCCTCTTCATCGGAGCGGTTCTGGACACGACGCAGTTTCGGGTCTATCCTCCCGAACAGCGAGTCCGGGATATTCGGGCTATGATTCAGATCTTTCAGCCTCTATCCCGGGTTTCGGTCAGGATGACCCTCAGTCTACTGGGCCTGATGGCCTCCTGCATCCTGCTGGTGGACCATGCCAGATGGCATATGCGGGCTCTGCAGTGGGACCTGAAGTTCCAGTGGGCACAACATCAGGGGATTGCGTCCAGATCTCGGAGGGCACTGCACACGAATTGCAGTGGTGGCTAAAGAACCAGGATTGGGTCGACAGCAGATCACTCTCCCTTCCCCAACCAGAGTTCACAGTGGTGACTGATGCATCACTTCTGGGATGGGGCAGCCACATGGGGGAGGCGGAGATCGGAGGCCTCCGGTCTCCGGCGTAGTCCGGGCTCCACATCAACCTTCTGGCGCTTCGGGCGATTCGGCTTGCACTCAAAGCATTCCTTCCCTCTGTCCGGGGAAGAGTAGTGCTGGTGTTCACGGACAACACCACCGCCATGTGGTACTGCAACAAACAAGGCAGGGTGGGGTCGTGGACCCTATGTCAGGAGCCCCTCCGCCTCTGGACATGGCTGGAACATCAGTGCATTTCCTTGGTGGTTCAACACCTGGCAGGTTCCCTGAACGCCAGGGCGGACGAACTCCGCCGTAGGTGCATGATGGATCACGAATGGTGTCTTCACTTGGAGGTGGTGCAAGGTCTCTTTCGCAAGTGGGGAGAGCCTTGGTTAGATCTATTCGCCACCGAAGAGAACGCGCAATGTCAGCAATTCTGCGCGTTGGAATTTCCAAGGCAGCACTCGCTAGGCAACGCTTTTCGTCGCGAGTAGAGTTGCGGTCTTCTATACGCCTTTCCGCCTATACCTCTTCTGCCCAGAGTGCTGAAGATCAAGCGCGACTGGGCCCAAGTCATTTTTGTGGCTCTGGATTGGGCACGACGAGTCTGGTATCCCGAGCTGCTACACGTGGCCATCGATCCTCCGATCAGACTGCCTCTTCGGGAGGATCTTCTGTCGCAGCAGCAGGGGACGGTCCTCCACCCGAACCTGTCCAGCCTCCACCTCCTTGCGTGGAGATTGAGCGGCGGCAGTTGACGTCGTTTGACCTGCCTCCTGAAGTCTGTGATGTTATCTTTGCAGCCAGGCGTCCCTCCACTAAGACGGTATACACCTGCAGATGGAACAAATTTGTGGCATGGTGCACAGCAAAGGTTGTGGATCCCCTTTCCGTCCCTCTTTCTGAGGTTCTCTTGTTCCTCCTTTCTTTGGCCCAGCAGAGCTCTGCTCTGGGCACTCTAAAGGGCTACCTCTCGGCCATATCTGCCTTCCTTAGGCTTCCTGATCAGCCTTCTCTTTTCAAGTCCCCTGTTGTAAATCGTTTCCTTAAGGGCATTACTCATCTTTTTCCTCCTGTTCCCTTCGTAATGCCCCAGTGGGACTTGAACTTGGTTCTTGCATATCTTATGTACGCTCTCTTTGAGCCGCTCCATAACTGCCCTCTCAGGCTTCTCACTTTGAAAACTGCCTTTCTGGTGCCCATCACCTCTGCTCGCAGGGTGAGTGAGCTACAAGCTCTTTCTTCCAAGCCTCCCTTTCTGGCTGTTCATCCGGACAAGGTCGTCCTCAGAACTAGACCTTCTTTTCTTCCCAAGGTGGTTACTTCTTTCCACATTGGCCAAACCATCACTTTGCCCACCTTCTTTCCGCCTCCGCATCCTTCAAAAGAGGAAGAGAGGCTCCACCGTCTGGTTCCAAAACTTGCGCTTTCCTTCTACTTGGATCGCACCAAACAATTCCGGGTGGACGACCAGCTCTTTGTGGGTTACGTGGGTGTTAAGAAAAGTTGGGCCGTGCACAAACGGACCTTCTCCAGGTGGGTCGTTCTGTGCATCAAAGCTTGCTATTCTTTGGCAAAGAAGGAGCCTCCAGTGGGACTGCGCGCCCATTCCACCAGGGCGACGGCAGCTACCACTGCTTTGGGACGGGGAGTCCCCTTTAATGACATCTGTCAGGCAGCTACTTGGGCATCGCTGCACACGTTCACCAAACACTACTGCCTGGACAGCCAAGTCCGGAGAGACGGCTTCTTTGGCTGTTCTGTTCTCCAGGACTTTCTGGTGTGACCTTAGTTCGCAGACCCACCTCCGGGGTTGGTATTGCTGGGGTATCTATTCTAAGGTAAGGAATCTATAACTAACTGTTTCTTTCAGATGAACAAGATACTTACCTTCGGTAACGATATATCTGTAAACAGTGGTGGCTGGTGACATTTGAAAGTGGTGAGGCGTAAAAGTTCTGGGTGAGTGACCTGTGGTGAGAGAGTGTAGCGAGTAAGTCCGACATCCATATGGGAGAACCCCATAGAAAATTTAGAAAAAAGAGTGAGCAAATGGTACATTTTCAAGCGCATTTGAGAAAGCAAGAAGGTTAATTTGGCAGTTGTGAAAGTGTAGTTAAATAAAATAGTTGCATGAGGTTAGGCTAATAGATTTCAGGGTACTCTGATAAGAGGGATTCTATCTGGCTGAGTAATGAAGGAGCAGAAAAGGGCCAGTAAGTGGGCTAATAAGTACCAAGTAAAGCTATTTACTTTGCCGCCAAAGTTAATATCTCAAAACACCAAAATACCCAAGCATAGGGTACAACATTTACCAGTTTGCACCCTATTTTCATTTTTAAGCACCTCGGAATGATCATGGAGGGGGGCTGCCTGCCATCTCACATATGAAGGTGCACAAACTACGAAAATGTTCCGTTTGATGTACAATTTGGTTAGAATTGAGCAACAAAGAACACCAGGGTGTGAAATTTGACACGTTATTTTCCCAGCTCAGGCGGCACACAGTTGGCATCAGGGAGACATTCCATGTAAATTGGTTGGTCCCCTGAACAAACGAGGTGAAGGGGCTCAGACACTGCTCATCTCGTGGTTATTACAGGCTATATGCTGAAAGCTTCCCCCCATTTCAGCCTAATGGTGTCTATACTCTGCTCCACGTCGGGCATGCAGCTGACTGAAGCGTTCAGGCTGCTGACTACTTTATTAGTGGCCAGTTCAACTCCTCAATTATTCACCAGCCTAGCATGTGTCTCAATGTTGACTGGCATACACAGACACGGAGCATCTCAGTGCATCAGCGCAGCCCCTGTGTCCAATGATGGTTTTAAAGCACTGTGTGTGTATGTGATTGACAAAGAGATATTAGAAGGCGAGAGAGGGCAAGTAAGGGTTGTATCCTGAACAATGCGTGCCTGTGTAAAAATTGCTTTCTGCAGGTGCATTTATGTGATTTGTACTCCTAATCACAAGCCCTTTTCTGTGATCAGCGCTGATGTGCAGATTACATTTTTTTTAACACTATCATTTTCTGACATATGCATATCTGAATGTCATTTTACACAATGATTCAATCACCAACATTAACATGCATAACTGCATGATACCATCGTGCCTAGATCTGTACAGTATACACCGCAATCATAATAAAAATACAATATACGACCACAATACCATATTTTAACAAACCATCCTTCAAAGTTGTGTTTGCTACCCCATTATTTGCCGGAAATCTTTGCACAATATTACATTACATCTTACATATTCAACCTATTCCGGACGGGACTATTCCAGCTGGTGTGTGGCAAGGGGTGATGGGCTCCAGATTTTGCAAATATGTCTTAAGGGGACCCCTTATGTCCTTTGGTCGGGACCTAGGTGGGAGCAATGTGGCGTGCAGTTCGTGTTGCAGAAGGTAAGACTGGCTAGCCATGCACTTGTTGTAGGAAGAGTTCTGCTGCCCCATCTGATAGCTATCTCGCGTTTAGCCAATGCGAGCGCAATGAACTTGCGTAGTTTCTTTGGCATATTGTAAACATACCCCAAAAGTGCAACCTCAGGTGTGGGGTCTATTTCCAACTGTGTCATCTGGGATACTATTCTGAAAATGGCAGTCCAGAATTCCCCAATCTTGGGGCAAGTCCACGTCAAGTGGGAAAAGTCAGCACGTGGGCTGCCACACTTCCGGCAATTGTGGGGCCGGGCCGGATCAATAGCGTGGAGCTTGGCTGGCGTCATATATGCCCTCCATATGTATTTAAAATGTATCGGCTTGTGCCTGCTGTTAAGGGAGATCTCTCTAATCTGCGAACAACAGAAAGCCCACTGATCATCTATGGTGGGGTGTCCTAGGTCTCGCTCCCAGGCTGCTCGAATCCCGGCATCGTGGCTCGGGACAAGCGTCATACTGGCCTTGTATAACCTCGAGATTAATTGACTCCCATCCGAGTTAGATATTAAAAGAGTTAGAGGAGCGAAAGACAACGGCTCCAGTGGGTATTCCGATATTTTGGCTCGTAGTGCCCTGCGTACCCGACTGAAAACAAACTGATCCACGAAGGTCGACCTGGCCCCCATGTCTCCCACGGCACTATCAAATACATGCCCGTTCGGGAACAGGTCGCCAAACTTGGTCATGGGGTAGGATTTCAGAACTCGCAGAACCAATTTCTCTTCTGTGATAGGGAGCCACGGATTGTTTGCAATAGGGATTTCCGAGGAGTATAAGGAGGTGCTCCCAGTCACTCGGGATAGTTTGCGCCATGCCCAACTCGAGGTGGACACTGTCTGAATGTCGGGTCACGAGGAAATCCCGGAGGAAAAATGGCATGGAGAGGAGTCGGGAGCACAAGGTCAGCTTCAGGCTTACTGTAAGGGATACGCGCATCTGGATGATACCATGAGTGAGCAAAGCTGCCCTGTGCCACTAGGTAATACATTCTAAAATCCGGAGCTCCCAACTCCCCCTCCCCCTTTCATATGGCAGAGTCCTGGTGTCCCATCGTATTCTAGGTCTTTTGCCACCCCATGCTAGTCTGATAAGAGGTGATCTGATAGTATGGAAAAATCTGTCGAAGTGGGATAGGGATATTGTGGAACATGTATAAGAACTTGGGGAGTACTATCATTTTCATTAGCGCAATTCTGCCGAACATGGATAGCGGGAGCTTTATCCAACGTTCAATCTGCGCTTCTAAATTGTGGATAGCCGAACCGTAATTCAGCCTAACAATTTGCTCAGCGTCTGTGTATCTGAATTCCCAGATACCGGACCGAGTCGTGGCACCACTCATATAGTACAATATCATCCGCATACGAGATGAGGAGAGGGCCCATGTTGAACTGGATGCCTCTATGAAGGTGTTTTTCCTGAAAATGCCTCACCAGCGGGTCTAGGGCTAGAATGAAAAGTAAAGGGGATAGCGGACATCCCTGCCTGGTGCCACGTGTGAGAGCGAATGGAATGGACAGCGTGCCGTTCAAGTGAAGTCGCGCAGTGGGAAAGGCATAGAGCAACGCCGTGAGGTCGATGAATCCCTTAGGGATGCCTAGCTTTCTCATCACGGCCCATATGAAAGGCCATTCTAAGGAGTCGAATGCCTTTTCAGAGTCGAGCAGGACCGCCGCCGGCACCTCAGGCGAAATTCTGTGAAGCACTGCGAACAATGTGCGCTGGTTTAGTGCCGTGGATCTATGGGGTACGAAACCCGACTGCACCAGAGATATGATGCGGTCTAGGAGTAACGCCAGCCTCAACGCAATCATTTTGGCCAAAATGTTATAGTCCAAATTCAAAAGCGATAATCGCCTATATGAGCCGCAGCTCATTGGGAACTTGCCAGGCTTGGGGAGCAAGACAATTACCGCCTCACGGAGCGTGGGAGGCAAGGATCCATTTTCAAGGGCTTCATTATATACCTCAAGGAGGTACGGAGCAAGTATATCCTTGTAGTGTTTGTAAAATATGCCTGTGTGCAGATTACATTTTTCATCAGTTAGTGGACATTTTAAACAGTTCCTAACTGAGAATATAATTTAAAAATAGCAAGACCTGTTTTCGGCCATATTCTCAGCAAGGAAAACAATCATAAAATGTGCACTAACGGACAAATAGCCGGGGAACAAATCACAGAAACTCCGCTGCAATTGTGGCACCAGAGGAATGCAAACCTATTTTTGCACATGCACGCTTTCTTCATGGTCTGGCCCCAGATGTGTTTATTAGTAAGCCGTAAGAAGGTAGTGCAACAAGACATAGCTGCACAAGTGAGGGGACAAAAAGGCTTGCTATGAGTGTGTATATCTGAAAGAGACACGTTAGTGACAGATTCCTTACCTTAGAATATCCCCAGGCGTCAGGCTGGATCCGGAAAGTTTTTGCGTAGCAGTGCCCTTGCGCGTCGGTAGGCGGCGTCGTGCGGCTCCGCGTCTGTCGTCGGCGTCGTGATCGCCGGGATGACGTCGCGGGCAGTACTTAGACGCCGCCCCTGCGCGCTGACGTCAGTTCTTCTTTTTCCGCGCCTGTAAGCGCAGATCCGGGAAGAGCAGTGCCCTAGTCACTTTTTGACTACCTTTTTTTTGTGAATTTTTCACTGTTTTCTTCTACGAGTCTTCACGACTCCTAAGGTGTCGTAGGGATGCCCGGCTTTAAGCCCTGCGAGGTCTGTGCCCGTATGATGTCCATCATGGACCCGCACCTCGAGTGTCTCTTTTGTCTCGGCCGAGACCACGACACGAAGTCGTGCCCTGACTGCCGGAAACTTCATCCAAAGGCTTTGCGAGAGCGGTCTCGAAAGCTGCTCGAGGTCCGGCAGTCGGCTCCGCGCCGCACCAAGCCCCGGTCACGGGAGAGGTAGAGGGGCCGGTCGCGGAGCCCCCATCGTTCGTCGGAAACCAAGGCTTCGCGCTCCTCCGGTAAGTCGAAGCACAAGAAGTCTAAGCGGCGTCATCGCTCTAAGACTTCGCCTCGCCGGTCTCGCAACTCGGCTGAGGCCCCTGTCGGCACCGTTCCCGCCCCGCGGCCCCGGACGTGCCTGTCGAGTCACCCCCGCATTACCCGTCCTTCCCGGGTTCGGGGGCAACTCCGGCCCAAGTACAGGAGTTCCTGTCGGCCATGGCCCGCCTCTTCGGGCCTCAAGGTCCCTCCGGTGCGCCTTCGGGCCCCGCGGGCCCTGATGGGGTTGCTCCGGCGTCGCCGTCGACTCCGGTCCTGGCGTCGCCTGTCCCACCAGCCTTCATCCCGGCCTCGGCTCCGGCCCCGGCCTCGATCCCGGCTCCGGTGGTGCCGCAACCACCCATCGACGCCGGTTGACCTAACCACGCCTCCGCCGACGCCGATGTCCCCGGTGCCGTTCCTGACGCCGTCCGGGGCTCCGGACGGCGTCGTTCCCCGGCTCTCTCCGGCTCCGGACATGGAGCCGGACCGGCGTCGCCCGACGCCGGTTCCGGCGCCGCTGAGACCTTGGGTCCCTAATGTCCCTCCTCCTCCATATTATGAACCTGAGGAGGACCAGGAGAGCTGGGAGGGGTCTGAGGACCCTCTCACACAACAGTGCGAGTTTGACCCGGACTGGGTTGAGGAACTTGGGGATGCCAGTGGTCTGGACACCTCCCCTGACTCTGGCATGCTGTCTCCTCCCGTGGCTACGGAGGAGGGGCTAATTTTGCAACGGTGTTGCGTAGAGCTGCTGGAGCCTTGAATCTCCAGTTGCCTACTGTGGCCGTCAGGACTAACCTCCTGACTGAAATGCTTCAGCCGGCGGCCTCCTCTTCGGAGACTGTGTTGCCGTTCAATGATGCACTCACTGACGTTCTTTTGGGTGCCTGGTCCAAGCCCACCACAGGGGCTTCTGTGGATAGGAACGTGGCCCGACGCCATCGCCCTGCTCCGGGCGACCCCCTGTTTCTCTCCCAACACCCCACCCCTGAGAGCTTGGTTGTCCAAGCCTCTGCCTCCCAAACCGCCTTCCCTACCGCCCCTCCGGATAGGGAATCCAAGCGCCTGGACCACTTTGGGAAGAAGGCTTTCTCTTCCTCCAGTGCTGGCTTGCGGTCTGTCAACACCGCTTGCCTCTTGGGCCGATATACCCACTCCCTGTGGGATTCGGTGGCGACTGTTTTGCCGCAGTGTTCTGAGGAGGTCCAGACACTGCTTACCCGCGCCATTGCGGAAGGGCGTGATGCGGCTAAATACACCATACGCTGTGGCCTTGATACCGCCGACTCGCTGGGCAGATCGCTTGCAACGACGGTGGCGCTGCGTCGCCACGCCTGGCTGAGGACCACTGGTTTTTCAGGGGATGTCCAGAATACACTCATGGACATGCCCTTTGATGTAGTCGGTCTTTTTGGTTCGAAGGCAGACCATGCGCTGGAGCGTTTCAAGGACTCGCGGGCTACTGCCAAGTCCCTGGGCCTTGCTGTTGTGCGCCCTCCGCTCACGTCTGCTTTTCGCCCCTTTCGTGGCCACGGGAGGGGCGCCCAGTCACGTCAACAGCCCGGCCAACGGGCCACGCAGCAAGCGCCTTTGCGTGGCCGAGGACGTGGATACCGCCGTGGCGGTTCGGGCAACCAGCGTGCGGGTCAGGCCACCACCTCCAACCCGTCCGCGGCCTCCAAGCCCTCCTAGTCCCTCCTTTCAGGTGCACAGCACGCCAGTAGGGGGCAGGGTCCGCCATCACCTTCACCACTGGCGTCCCATCACCTCGGACAGGTGGGTCTTGGACATTGTCCGGAGGGGCTACTCCCTCCCCTTCGAGACCACCCACCCAGCCATGCCACCTCAATTCCACCGCATGTCAGGGGATCACTTGGTGCTTCTACAGAAGGAAGTCACGGCCCTCTTGGCCAAGAGGGCCATCGAGCATGTTCCGACCCCAGAAGTAGGGCGTGGTTGCTACTCCCACTACTTTCTGGTGCCCAAAAAGGACAAGGAGGACATGCGTCCTATCTTGGACCTCCGGAACGTCAATCGCTTCCTCCGGAAGGAGAAGTTCAAGATGCTCACTCTAGCTCAGGTCTTGACTGCCCTCGACCCTGGAGACTGGCTGGTAGCGTTGGACTTGCAGGACGCTTATTTCCACATCCCCGTCCTGCCGGCCCACCGGCGTTACCTACGGTTCACGGTAGGCCTCGAGCACTTTCAGTTCACCGTGCTCCCCTTTGGCCTTACCAGTGCCCCTCGGGTGTTCACGAAAGTGATGGCGGTGGTCGCAGCTCATCTGCGCCGGGCAGGGGTTTCAGTCTTCCCCCTACCTCGACGACTGGCTGCTGAAGGCGGGCTCGTCCCAGGCAGTCGTCTCCCACCTCCAGACTACGGCCGAACTCCTGCACTCGCTGGGGTTCTCCATCAATGTGCCGAAGTCGCATCTGGTTCCTTCTCCACAGCTCCTTTTCATCGGAGCAGTTCTGGACACGACGCAGTTTCGGGCCTATCCTCCCGAACGGCGAGTCTGGGATATTCAGGCTATGATTCCGATCGTTCAGCCTTTATCCTGGGTTTCGGTACGGATGACCCTGAGGCTGCTGGGCCTCATGGCCTCCTGCATCCTGCTGGTCGATCATGCCAGATGGCATATGCGGGCTCTACAGTGGGACCTGAAGTTCCAGTGGGCGCAGCACCAGGGCAACCTGTCCGATCACGTCCAGATCTCGGTGGGGACTGCAAAACAGTTGCAGTGGTGGCTCTCGAACCGGCAATGGGTCATGGGCAGATCCCTCTCCCTTCCCCAGCCAGAGCGCACAGTTGTGACGGACTCGTCCCTTCTGGGATGTGGCGGTCACATGGGAGAGGCGGAGATCAGAGGCCTCTGGTCTCCGGCGGAGTCCCGTCTCCATATCAACCTTCTGGAGCTCCGGGCGATCCGACTTGCACTCAAGGCATTCCTTCCCTCTGTCAAAGGGAAGGTAGTGCAGGTGTTCACAGACAACACCACCGCCATGTGGTACTGCAACAAACAGGGCGGGGTGGGGTCGTGGACCCTCTGTCAGGAGGCTCTGCGCCTCTGGACTTGGCTGGAACATCAGGACGTGTTCCTGATGGTTCAACACCTGGCAGGTTCCCTGAACGCCAGGGCGGACGAACCTCAGCCGCAGGTGCATGATGGATCACGAATGGCGTCTTCACTCGGAAGTGGCGCAAGGACTCTTTCAACAATGGGGAGAGCCTTGGTTAGATCTATTCGCCACCGAAGAGAACGCGCAATGTCATCAGTTCTGCGCGTTGGAATTTCCAAGGCGGCACTCGCTCGGCGACGCTTTCGTCGCGAGTGGAGTTGCGGTCTGTTGTACGCCTTTCCGCCTACACCACTTCTACCCAGAGTGTTGAAGAAGATTCGGCACGACCGGGCCCAAGTCATTCTTGTGGCTCCGGACTGGGCTCGAAGAGTTTGGTATCCCGAGCTACTCAGTATGAGCGTAGATCCCCGATCAGTCTGCCTCTTCGGGAGGATCTTCTGTCGCAGCAGCAGGGGACGGTCCTCCACCCGAACCTGTCCAGTCTACACCTGCTTGCGTGGAGATTGAGCGGCGGCAGTTGATTCCTTTCGACTTGCCTCCCGAAGTTTGTGATGTGATTCTGGCAGCCAGGCGTCCCTCCACTAAGGTGGTATACGCCTGCAGGTGGAACAAATTTGTGGCATGGTGCACAGCAAAGGCTGTGAATCCCCTTTCTGCCCCTCTTTCTGAGGTCCTTCTGTTCCTTCTTTCTCTGGCCCAACAGGGTTCTGCCCTGGGTACCATCAAGGGTTATCTTTGTGCTATCTCGGCCTTCCTCAGGCTCCCTGATCAGCCCTCCCTTTTCAAGTCCCCTGTTGTTAACAGGTTCTTAAAAGGCATTACACCTCTTCCCTCCTGTTCCATTTGTGATGCCTCAGTGGGACTTGAACTTGGTTCTTACCTTTTTAATGTGCGCTCCCTTTGAGCCTCTCCATAACTGTCCTCTTCGTCTTCTGACTCTGAAGACAGCCTTTCTGGTGGCCATCACCTCCGCTCGGCGGGTGAGTGAGCTCCAGGCTCTATCATGCAAACCTCCCTTTCTGTCTGTCCATCCAGACAAGGTTGTTCTTAGGACGCGTCCGTCCTTCTTGCCAAAGGTGGTTACTGCCTTCCACATTGGGCAGACCATCACTTTGCCTACCTTTTTTCCGCCTCCGCATCCTTCCAGAGAGGGAGAGAGGCTCCACCGCCTGGACCCAAAACGTGCGCTCTCCTTCTATATCGACCGCACGAAACACTTCCGGGTGGATGACCAGCTCTTTGTTGGCTACGTGGGCGCCAAAAAAGGTCGGGCGGTGCACAAACGAACCATCTCCCGCTGGGTTACCTTGTGCATCAAGGCCTGCTATTCTTTGGCTAAGAAGGAGCCTCCTGTTGGGCTGCGTGCCCATTCCACCAGGGCAACGGCTGCTACCACGGCTTTAGGCCGCGGTGTTCCGCTGCAGGTTATCTGTCAGGCAGCTACGTGGGCCTCGCTGCACACGTTTACAAAGCATTACTGCCTTGACAGTCAGGTCCGGAGGGACGGCTTCTTTGGCTGTTCTGTCCTCCAGGACTTCCTTGTCTGATCTTTGTTCGCAGACCCACCACCGGGGTTGGTATTGCTGGGGTATCTATTCTAAGGTAAGGAATCTGTCACTAACGTGTCTCTTTCAGATGCACAAGTTACTAACTTGTGTAACGATATATCTGTAAGAGACAGTAGTTAGTGACAGATTCCTACCGCCCACCCATCCTCCCCGTTCTGCGAACTGATTTCTAGGGTTAAGGACATCCCTTTCAGGGCCCTAGTATTTTTCAGACACCTATGTCCGCTTCTTGCATGGCTCTGCGTTCCTGGCGCGGAAAGTCGTGTACAGAACTGACGTCAGCGCGCAGGGGCGGCGTCTAAGTACTGCCCGCGACGTCATCCCGGAGATCACGACGACGGACGCGGAGCCGCACGACGCCGCCTACCGACGCGCAAGGGTACTGCTACGCAAAAACTTTCCCGGATCCAGCCTGACGCCTGGGGATATTCTAAGGTAAGGAATCTGTCACTAACTACTGTCTCTTACAGATATATCGTTACACAAGTTAGTAACTTGTGCGTTATGTACGGTGCGTGGGAAGGGAAAGGAATGAAGGAGAAAGCGCATATGATGAGAAAGGAGATGAGACATGGAAGAAGACAAGAAGTCTGTGATACGGAAAGTGCTGATTTATGATGAGCGAAAAGGAGAGGGAGAAAAGAGATTGAGGAGTGATGGAGAGATATACCAAGAGAATGTGAGACAAAGCAAGAGGGATACAAGGAGAAATAGAAGGTACTGCTGTCATGAACGAAGGAATCAGACCAGACAGTTTGAACTTCGGCCCAGCTACAGCACACATATACCCTTAAAACAGCAGTTTTTATATGGCAAAGTAAATAGCATTACAACACAGTCACACCCACAAAGAAATGGAAACGGCAAACAGCACATTTTCGAATGTTTTTTTTTCTTTACCTTATTTTTTTTTTTTACACGGCTGCCGACTTCAGCATCTATAAGGACGACTCCTCTGAGACAGTGCTGCCTTACGAGCTTGCAGCGAGCCCGGGCCTGAGCATGGAATGTAGTTAGTCAGCCAGAGAGGTGACGAGCGAGATGGTGGTGGTCAGATTGAAGGAAGGAGGAATAAATGCCACTTCACTTACTACTCGTCTCGACTGCACGGTCCACACTTCACTTCCTTGTCGTCCTGAAGGCAAATGCGCAGGAACTGGAAGTAGATTCAGACTCCAGCGCGGCAACAGGAGTAAGGGCCAATCACTGCATGGCTTCATAACAAAGCCATTCAGTGATTGGTCACGAACTCCGTGAGCCTGAAAGGAACCCTCCCAACCCTTAGTTGCCTCCTGTGCACCAGAGAGGCCTGCTAACACGTCTCTTGAGCCAATCCCGACACTGCTGTCTTGCTGTGCACTGCACAGCATGAGAGCAGTGCCAGGATTGGCTTGAGCAGGCAAGGTTAGCGCTCATTAGGAGAACGGGAGGCTGAAGCTGCAAGTCCCCCAGCACACAAGTTGAGCAGGTGAGAAAGGCCTCAAGTGCGCATGTCTGGTTGAGACGGCGCCTTTCTACGACCAGCCCGACATGCGTGCTTGAGTGAGTCAGTGACCAGCACTTTTTGTTTACTTAACTATGTGCATGTAAGCCCCACCCCAACCACCTTCCTCAGGATTGGATGTAGAAATTTCGGACCAACGGAACTTGAATACTTTATGTAACTGTCCCTCGGCTGAATAAAGCAGACTGCCGCGGCCAGAATTCTTTTCTAGTAAGCCTTTATTTCGTTAATTGTGGGGATGGAGGGCCACAAATATGTAGGGGGGCAACGCCCTTAAAGAGGAACCGCCCCTGTCTCTAAGAAACATAGGTTAGTTATAGATTCCTTTCCGCCCCACCCATCCTCCCCGTTCTGCGAACTGACTAATAGGGTTACAGACTTCCTTTCAGGGCCCTAGTTTTGTGCACCAGTGGTCAGTGTCTTGCATGGCTCTGCGCTTCTGGCGTGGAAAGTCGTGTACAGAACTGACAGCGCGCAGGGCGGCGTCTATGTAGCTACCGCGACGTCCTCACGACGCTAACGACGAACACGGAGTAGACCGGCGCCACCTTCCGACTCGCAGGGGTACTGCTGACGAAAAACTTTCCGGATCCAGTCTGACGCCTGGGGGTAATTCTAAGGTAAGGAATCTATAACTAACCTATGTTTCTTACAGATATATCGTTACCGAAGGTAAGTAACTTGTTCGTCTGTACAAGACCTAAAACATTTGAAAGTGGCATTGTACTCACCCACTTCAAATGGTTTAGTGGAGCGTGGAAATAAAGTTATGAAGGAGGGAATACAAACTTCAGGTGTGAATGTCAAGGATTTTACGCACATAAATTGTGAAACTACAATACCTCTCCTCTCCACATTGTAACACGTGGGTCACACCTTTCTCGCTGATTAGAGGCAGGGAGGTGCACACTTCTCAGTTCCCTTCTTGGTTAAAAGAAAAGAAAGGTAATACGAAGAATGTGAGGCCTGATACAGAACGGATTGCATCAAAGGTGTCCATGAGACAAGAAGACATGAAATATAACTTTGATAGCAAATGTAGCGCTAAGTAAGATGGATGTATTTAGTGGAGACTGCGTTTTAATTAAGAAACCCATTAAAATTAAAAGGGGAGTCTACGTTTTCCATGCGTGTAGAAGTCCGCAAAAGTGCAGTATTTATCACTGGGAAATTTTGGTGGAACAAAAGGCAACTAATGAAAGACCCGAACAGACTAATATGACAAAATAAAAGTGATGTATTTTAATTGGGCGCATTGGCTGCAATCCGATTTTGAGAACAAAAATGTGTGTGGACAAAATGGTGAAGACACTGGTTGTGTTTTACCCACTGGTCACGTGTTACCCACTGTTTTGAGTCAGGCTGGCAGGGACCGTAAAAGTAATGAGGTGTTGATGGGGCCTCGCATTAGGAAAATTCCTAAGACGTTTGATGACTTCATAAGGTATTAAACTAAGATACCAACAATTGCAAATTGATATGTATTTTGGAAATATTGTTTAATGCAATTTTTCTTTAATGTATTTAACGAAGTTTGTTTTGTTTTTTAGGGGGAAGGTGATGTGAAATAGTGTATTGTCTCGAGGTACCCCTCGAGACCGTGTTACTGTTTGTAAATTACAAGTGCATGAAACGGACACTGGCAGGGCATTCGAACCGCAAGTTAATTTTGGTTGACGCCGAGCCAGATGGACGCGGCATGCAGTGGGTGAATATGCTTGGAGAATAAATGAGTTGGAAATCGCATTCCTCTTGGTGGAGTTACTAGCCACGTAGCGTTATGGGAGATTTGGCTTCAAATATCATTAAGGGTTCACCTGCTGTTTGTCTCCATTTCAAGTGCCGCTCCTGGTAGGCATAGGAATGCCTCCTTTGTCGAGTGAATATGGCAGGGAACATATTACATCTACTAGGTTCATATAGTGACCCTTTTTTTTTTTTTTTTCCTCCCCTTCAGCGACTACTTTTTTCAACCACATCAACTTACAGTACAGCACAATCTCAGAATTCTGCACGGCAGACACCTGTCAGACCATGGCCGTAGGCAGCACGTAAGTAGGGTCTGTTTGCTGCATGCATGCTTCGGTTTGTGTGAAGTTAGCCCAATGTGTGACTAAATAGGTGGTGATCAATGTAATGCTCGGAGCAGCATAAGTAGAAAAACGTACAAGGAGAGGAAAGAAACATTGAGGAGAACGGGAAACTGACTAAAGGTTACATCGAACTTGGAAAGGGTCAGGTTTATCAGTGCTTTTAATAGCCAAGGTTGGTTGCTACAAGTCTCGATTGAAGTACATTTGTGCTGTTGGATTTTACCTAAAAGTCTGAGCAGCACCTCTAAGCATAAGAAAATCCGCTTTCGATACCACATATAATCTAGACCTGTGGAAAGAAACCCACATCAGTAGTCCTGTTGAATGCAGAAGTGCCATAAGCAGACATAGTAGTCTATCCTGGACAGTGATTGGCTGCATGGGCAGATACCAGAGGCTAGTTTGATGAGCAGTTATCTGCATCTGTCCTTAATCCAAACCTGTTCCCTAGGAACATATCTGCTGCGATGCTGAATGCAGATATATGGACCAGTAACTCCACTGGACACAGATTTGTCATAGCAGTCATCAGTAGACAAGCTGTACACAGATCTGTGTCTAGGGCTGATACCAGTAGTTGTGCTTAACACACACATCCTGTGCCACAACAGGCGACTTGCTGAATACGGACATCATTGGCTGTGCTAAACTCGGACATACATAGCTCTGCTGAACACAGACTTCTCCCATAGGCAGACGTTGGCAGTCATAATCAACATACTTTGCACAGACTCTTCCCCTGTGTGGGCTCCCCACATCCATGGCTCCCAAGGGCTCAAGGGTAAAGAGAAGACGTCACAATTATTCCATGCTCTTCGTCAGATCCTGGAAAGGCAAGTGGTTAAACATCAGCTGAAAGGGCTGATGCAGGAGTTGGGATAAACACGCTATTTTTAGCCAGGTTCTGTTCCGTTCACTGTAACTAGAGATTCAGCTGAACAAAGGTTTCCATTCTGGGAGCCCGGGTATCCCTAGGGCTATCTGTGCGGCCTCCAGTCCGTGCTTATGGTCGCAAATTACAGTACTGGTATTACACGATCCTGTTGTCTTCTCTACCCCAGACCTTTGTACAGCAACCTTGCATTCTGTATAGGTTCCCGATACATAC
Organism: Calotriton arnoldi; assembly: GCA_963921515.1. Classification (NCBI taxonomy): domain Eukaryota; kingdom Metazoa; phylum Chordata; class Amphibia; order Caudata; family Salamandridae; genus Calotriton; species Calotriton arnoldi. Next base: position 183,469 of record CAWUFW010008840.1, on the reverse strand, counting down.
ATTAAAGCAAGGCCTGCATCGTACTTAAAGCTTAGGAAAAAAAAGTCTTCAGTGTGCGAAATAGAGATGGGTTGTGGAGCATTTAATGTTTAAGGCACCTCCCAATCACTTAAGTCTACCAAATGCATGGAAACCTAAGGGCTCAGGACATGAGCTCAGGCCTCACGCCACTCCTACTATCTAGAGAAAATCCTCGTCCCCCTCAAAAAAAAAAAAAAAAAGGGCGGGCTTCCACCAACATGAAAACTAGTCCACCCCAAAACAGTGTGCGTTTCTTCCAAGAGGCGTAACACTCAAAAGAAAAGATAGAAGGTGCCTGAGGCTTAGCCTCCTAGGTCATGCACTTAAGAGGCCAGCAATTGAATAGGTATTAAGTATAATCTTGCCCCAGTTTCCAAGATCTGCTGATTCATAGAGCTGCAGATTTATGCCGCTCATATAAATGTTCCCTGCAGAGATTATTCATCTACATAACCACACACTTCAGGAATTTTTAAGGGACTCAAGATTATATTGGCCTAGATTATATGTGTACTGCAGATAAGTTGCAGACACCAAGAAGTTATTGGCTTAGATTATACACCTTATAATCAAAAGAGGGGGGAATGGACCACTCGTCCTGTGTACCAGGGTCAAAATTGTTGCTAATCCGTCTAAAAAACCCCTCATACACGTACATAGGACTAGGGCGGTATATCTTGATTCTCCGCCTATCTGTAACGTGACCGCATCATCCTAGGGTTTAGTTTGTGAATATGCTGACCTCCGCCTGGAGGTTGACCAACTGGTATTACAGTAGCGTCCAGAGATAAAAAGGTGATAAGTGACGTGCTTGTGTGAAGTGAATTAAAATTCCATACTCCACCATGTAGGCAGGTGCTTTAATAAATTTGGTGGGGTGGAAAGGTAAAAACAAAGTGGTGCGTGCGTAGATCGAGTTACTGATCTACCGCACTGATTGTGGTCTTTTGGTCGACATGTTTCAGCCTTGTTGTCCAGGAGGATCTATAGGCTTTCTTCAGGACCGGTAAGTATGTAGTAGCACGTTGTGGCGACTACTTAAAGTGGTTCACTTACCACTTTCCTTGTGTGTAGTCAGGTCGGTCCTCACTCGTGTCGGCTCATTACACGGCGCCTCGGGTAATGAGCCGACACGAGTGAGGACCGAGCTGCTACCGAGCAGGTCCCGAGAGCCGACCGGCACCTCCTGGAAGCCCTAAATGGGATTACCGAGCTACAGGTACTATTGACCTGACTACACACAAGGAAAGTGGTAAGTGAACCACTTTAAGTAGTCGCCACAACGTGCTACTACATACTTACCGGTCCTGAAGAAAGCCTATAGATCCTCCTGGACAACAAGGCTGAAACATGTCGACCAAAAGACCACAATCAGTGCGGTAGATCAGTAACTCGATCTACGCACGCACCACTTTGTTTTTACCTTTCCACCCCACCAAATTTATTAAAGCACCTGCCTACATGGTGGAGTATGGAATTTTAATTCACTTCACACAAGCACGTCACTTATCACCTTTTTATCTCTGGACGCTACTGTAATACCAGTTGGTCAACCTCCAGGCGGAGGTCAGCATATTCACAAACTAAACCCTATGATGATGCTGTCACGTTACAGATAGGCGGAGAATCAAGATATACCGCCCTAGTCCTATGTACGTGTATGAGGGTTTTTTTAGATGGATTAGCAACAATTTTGACCCTGGTACACAGGAAGAGTGGTCCATTCCCCCCCCCCTCTTTTGATTATAAGTACTACGTATGGAAGCCGAATGGACCATAGCTTCTCCATCCCTCCATCTTAATTATTTTGTTAGATTATACACCACCATACAAATGGGCCTCTTGCAGGGACCTAAGGTGTGTTTCCTTAGATTTTAATTTCCTCTAAAGATTATGACAGATGGCAAAATTGTATTGGCATGTTTTGTATGTCCGCTACAGGTGATCTTGCATATATTATGGTCTGTATTGGCATAAATGGCATGACCCTCTAGGGATCTAGCTGTTGCCTACAAGTATTGGCCTAAATTGTCTGTCTACCACAAGAAAGTTGTAGCTGCCTTGGGTTGTATTGCTCCAAACTGTAACCCCCTATTTTACAGAGATAAGGGTTGTGTTGGAATATATTGTATGTACCCTACAGATATCCTGCGAAAGCCTAGTGTTGTATCAGTTTAGATTATATATTCCCTAGAGGTATATATCAGAAGCCTAAGAGTGTGTTGGCATTGGTTGTCTGTTCACCACAAGTAACTTTCAGAGATCAGGGTTGTAGTTGCATATGTTGGCCTAGTGTTTTAGCGTAGGTTTTTTGCTTCTTATAGAGATCTCACCTAAGCCTAACATTGCATTGGCATAGATTTTATGTTCTATATAGGTGATTTTGTGTAGGCCTTGCTTAGAATTGCGTTTGATTTTGTGTGCCCTAGAGAGATCCTGCAGAAGCTTAACAAATTTATTGGCATCAATTGTTGTTTTTCTGCAGGTAATATATTGCAACAGTCTTGGTTAGAATTGTAAACTATTGAACATCCCTAACAAGCGACATTGCAGAGGCAAGCGTTTCAGCCTTTGGCTTGTGGTGCTAGTCCATATTTTTTGGTGTTGACTTTTCGAAGTGACAGCTCCATCTTTTTTCCACAGACAATACTACTGGTATGACGAGCGAGGAAAAAAAATCAAGTGCACAGCCCCCCAGTACGTAGACTTCGTCATGAGCTCCGTTCAGAAGCTGGTGACGGATGAAGACATCTTTCCCACAAAATACGGTAAGCCATGCCAGTGAGGCACGTTAGACTGCTGCGAAGAAGGCTCATTTCTGTCTGGACCATGAATGCACATCTGAGACCCAGCACAAACCTGATATAATTTTATAAGCAAAGTATGTGTACTTAACACGAAGCAAGAGGAAAAAGTCAGCCATTTGGTTAAAAACAAAAATGAGCACAAGCAAATTTCACATCAATTTGCCATCAGTGCCTGCTATTTTAGATTGAATTGGTACCGCAAGAGCTCTGTCTCCTGTTTTTCTTGTGATGAACAGATTCCTCAAGCTTAGCAATATGGTGGGCAGTTCACCTTCAGGAATATTATTCTTCTCCAAAGATTGGATTCGTGGGAGATGACCAAAGCATTCCCAGCCCTAAAAGCAAGCTGCTTTAAACCTTCCTTAATTCCTGGCTGCAGGGGCTAGTTTTTTTTTTTTAGTAAAACAATAAATAAGAAACAAATTCACCAACCTGAGTGGAACATAGTTGTGCCTCTTCCAATGCCTGGGCGCATGCTTCTGTTTTCTCAGTGTAGATATGTAAATAACTAAGGCATTCACCACCCTTAGAGTTTGAAGTAGATAAAGCTCCCTCCCTTCAGAGAGTTTTGCGAGCATATATATATATATATGTATATATATATATATATATCTATTTAATTGTTTAAAGTTATAGTATTCACATAGGTGCAGCACATTTCTCTTGAACGACCTAAAAAATGAGGGCAAACATTGTCTGCTAAAATAGATTAATCCATCGAAGATTATAGTTTGAGGACTTGCAAAGGTTTTCTTTCCACCTACAAATAAAATAGCTGAACTTGTTGTCAAAGCGGAAATGCTCTTTTGAGCAAAGGTTCAAGAGACCACAAGTGCAGTTCCCCTTCAGCGCTTTACGGTTTGCATTTTGTTTATTTTGATTAACAACGAGCCCACATTTAAGGCTGTGCAGCGTATTTGCACTTTTAGTGTCACCTTATCTCAGTTAATTGTGACGTTGTTCCCACAGCACACCCTTTTCTTTTGGATAGTCCCAAATAGTTCATATCGTGATATCTGCAGAAAACCGCACATTTTCCAAATAGTCCAAAAGTTCCAGAGTCCTTTCTGGAGGCCAGCCTATTTTGATGATGAAATATTATTGGATGAAAACATTCTGGCTGTTTTACGTTATTGTGTCATGTTTACTACACTGGTTCATTCTTAATTGTGACCTTCCTCAACGCAAACTTTTTATTTTTAAGAAAAAGTAATGCCGGCTTGGAATCTAAATCCTGGAGATCTATTGTAAAGGAAATACAGATGCGTGGTGTGAATGTTTTTTAATTTTTCGTTCTTTCTCCGAGTTCTTGGCGAGTAGAGCTTTGCCCACTCTTTTAGAAACCTCATAGAAAATCCTGTGAATGTTTTTTTTTTTGTTTTTTTTTTTTACTTGGTGTTGCCAATCTCAGAGTGAATTAAACCCAATGTGCATTGTTGTGTTGCTAACATAACACAGCAATTTCAACTTTTTTTGGGAAAGCTTAACTGGGATATGTAAGCACTTTGTCTTCCTAGCGCAGATACAGACTACGTAGACTAACAATTATATGGCGTTTCATAAAGCAGATACTGTCATGGAAGCACTCTGATGTGCATCTGTTTTCTGCTTGCTCTTTGGGTGCACGGTTGAAATGGTGTTGGTTGTACTGTGACCCAGGTGAGAATAGCTGGGTGAGAGGTGTGAAGCTTGGATGTGTGATATGTGCACTGGGTATCAAACTTTACTGATCACAAGCCTGCGTGCTGAGGACTGTGTGAAAAATTGGTGCAGTTGTGCATGCAGGTAGATGCCGTTTTGAGGGTGGACTGTATCAGTCGTAGATATAGTGGTGTTGGTGAGAATCAGTGTTAGTCATAGGGTATATAGTATATGGACTCCACCCAGTAGCCAACAAAAGGCCTTGCACTACATAAGTTCGGCCTGTTAGTGATACAAAAACCCTCACCAATTGGAGATATTGTTGAAAAAAACAACCAAGGAGAGAGGGTCACCCCAGCCCTAGTAGAGTATTTTATGGGGTCCATTGAGAAATAAAGGATCAACTCCTTTGGAGATCACAGTATTTAATGCGTATGTTTGATTCCTAATCGCTTGCAATTAAATGAATCATACATTAGCCACGTTTTTATAGGACTTGTGAACTCTAGGCGGTTTTTAACTATCATTATTTTGTTGGGTACCATGTTCCACAGTTTGCATGTTTGTACAGAAAAGGAGCTTCCACTCATGAGGGTTCTTTGGAAAGGGAAAATAATAAGGTGTTGCCCTTGATTGGACTCTAGTAAGATTGTGCCAGTAGTATGGATTGCCCATTGGAGGATGGAGAGAACTTTAAAGGAGTTTCTTTTTGCAACTGGCAGCCAGGGCAGTGCCTTAAGTACAGGAGTGATATTGACACATCGGTTCAAACCAAAAACTTGCCTGACAGTGGCATTCTCTATTCATTGGATTTTGTTGAGTATGCATTTCGTGAGTAATTTCTAGAGTCTATTGGCATAGTTAAGACATAGCAACAGTCCTCTGTGGGGGACAACGAAGTAAGGAAATTAACATCTTGAAATATTCCCATAATGAAAGCATTTCTTTTCACATTGTTAACCGGACTGTGAAGCAAGAGCCCATAATTACACTGACATTTCTTTACTTTCATCAGGGGGTCTGAGGAGAGCTCCTTTCGGAGGGATTGACTTTCAAGTTATTAGGTATCATCCAGTTGCCAATTGCATGTATGGTTTGAGAGTCCAGGTGCGCCTACACCTGAAGACTCTACCAGTTTTTAAATCTGGGCAGCATCTGTGTAGTTGTAGCAGGTAAGCTTGAAAGAATTGACTGACTGAGGCGTTGGGGGGCGGTACTACGTTGAAGAGAATAGGCATATTCGCCTAGCCTGGGGAGGAAATATTTGCCTTCTGGGTGAACGGTTCTTAGCTGAAATGATGCATAGTCACAATTTGTGCTTTCTCTGTGAGGTATGACCACTCATTTTAGGGACATGCCATAAATTCTGTCTCGTAGTAGTAATTAGTGTTCTCTGTATCAAAGCATGCTGAAAGATTATCAAGGAGGAGTGCAGCAGATGTGTGTGTGATATACAAAAGATCTGCTTTACTCCTTTTGTAAAATCCATTGCTCTGTTATTTCTCCCTGCCAAGGAAGCAAAGGAGTTTAGAAACGTACCCTTTCAGAAGTATTATCGGTCACTTAAAACCATTTACTTTTTCGGAGCCAGCCACTTTTCTAGTTTCTTAGTATTTTTTGGTCCATAAAATAAACCTTTTGCGTGACCTCAAGCCGGAAGCATTGACAGAGAACTTCAAAACAGAGAGAACAGACCTACTTCTGCTCTCTCTGTTTTGAACTGCTCAGTCACATCCATACCCTCCTGTTGGAGCCAAACGGAGCAGTATCTTTAACACAGTATGACCTATAGAATTGTCTGGGGTGCCACTACTTGCGCGTAAAATGGCGGGAGAAACATATGTGCATCCATTCAGTAACAGTTGCGTAGTATTAGGGTTTAATGCCAGTTATCAAAGTCGTTCTGGTGGCCTTCTACTATCTAACTAATTCAAGGGCATCAGGATAAGTGCTCAGGCGTTAGGTAAATCTAGGATCCTGAAGGATTCCAGTAGAGCATCCTACTCCATCGCTATGGGTATTTTCCCTAACCCCCATACTCTGCGAAGTGCCCCACTTTCTGCCTTCCCCATTTGCAGAGCATAGTTTTGCCATGTTGAAATACCTGGGGGAGATGTCGATTTCCACTGTTTTGTTATTAAGCGTTTCGCAAGGAGCGCCAAGTCTGAACATTTTGCCTGCAACTTGTAATTTTTGGAGCGGGGATATAGCCCCAGTACGCAGCTTCCTGCTGTATTCCAGCTAGTCCCTCTTCTCCCCCCCCCCCCCCTCCACCACTTCTCTTAATGCGGTCATTACTTGTGCCCAGTAGGATGAAAGGGTGGGGCAGGTCCATAGCATGTGTAATAGGTCTGCATCTTGTTCGTGGCATCTGGGACATGCCGACGATATCTCCGGAAACATAGCATGTAGCCTGTATGGTGTGAGGTTGGCTCTGTGTAGCAACATATATTGTATAAGTTTAAATCGAGAATAATAGGTCTGCATCTTGTTCACAGCATTTGGGACATGCCAACGTTACCTCCGGGAACAAAGAATGTAGCCTGTATGGTGTGAGGTTGGCTCTGTGTAGCACCATATATTGTATGAGTTTAAATCGGAAATTACGTGAGACTTTCTTCGGAAATGTTAAGATGGCACTCCATTCTTGGTCCTGCAGTTCCCTCCCCAGATCGCGCCCCCACCTTTCCTTTAACTGTGTCAGGGGTACAGCTAGGTGCGATAGCAGTCCTCGGTAAAGCCAGCATGTTAACTGTCTACTATTTCCCATTAAGTATATTGAGTGTATACATTTGTGTGTTGCCGGTTCCGTGTCGTCCGGGGCCCAGTGTAATTTTATGTAGTGTATATTTGCATGAGTAAGAAATAGTGTCTGGAAGACCCTGTATGTGTACAAAGTCTGTGTGGTTCAGTAGCATACCATCCCCAAACAACGCCCCTATTTTCACTACTGCTTGTTCCCATGTGTGTAGTCCTCTTCGCATCAATGCACCCTTTGGAGTGGGGAGACCCAAAAGTGGTATATTAGGGGCAATGGGAACAACCTGGGCAGTGTATTTGAGGGCCAATTTCCAGTATGTGAGGGCAACCTTCATCAGTAATGGGAAATAGCAGGGATCCGCTCCTGGGGGCATAGCAGCGTGTGTAATGTGCCCTATGCGAGCATGCGTGGTGTGTAGGGCAATTTCATGTAGGCTATGGAGTAGATCTGTTGGTTATGTTACTTTTTAGAACTGAATCCACACTAATTTCTCTCTTCACTTAATTTTCTGTTTGGTTTGCGGTGTAACATTGAGGCTAGGTGTGTGGGCTACAATTGACATTTGATGCCCACAGTGCATAATTTAAGCCATGCTTCAAATACACCGATGGTATTGATTTTGTATAGTGGGTGTTTTTTTTAAATATTTTTTTTTAAACCTGTTAATCTGTTATTATAAACTTACAATAAAAGTTTGTAATTGTGTGTTACTTTCATTCCCTGCTGCGGAATCACCAACCTGAGACCAGATTTCTAAATGATGCATTCCTTTTTACTTTTGATATACAAATAAAACAAGTTGCAAAGCATGACTGACTGTTTACTTTGTCTCTTCTCCAGGCAAGGAATTTCCAAACTCGTTTGAGTCTCTGGTGAAGAAGATATTCCGGTATCTCTTCCACGTCCTGTCCCACATCTACTCTGCCCACTTCAAGGAGACAGTGGCGCTCGAACTTCACGGACACCTAAACACACTGTACACTCATTTTCTTTTGTTCATACGGGAGTTCAACCTGGTAGACCCTAAGGAGACTGCCATTATGGACGACCTGACGGAAGTGCTCTCCTCCAGCGTTGGCAATAGCAGCAGTGCCAGCGGCAGCACCGGCGGGACTGAAAATGGCGGCGGGGCCGCAGCACAGAACCACGTGAAGGAGAGATGAGCTTCTCCTCGTGCCACGAGCAGACAAACACTAATCGTAAAACCTTTAAGAACCATGTCACCGGCTCTGTGTCGGTCTGTGTGCTGCCCACGTACGCAGACACACACGCAATGGCCCGCGATTCAGGGAGGACGCTGCTGCCACTGCTCATACAGGATGGAAGGAAGCCCTTTTTTCGGGGTGTGGTGGGGCAGCGGACACGGGCTAAGTGGCTTTTTGGCCACATCTGCCGATGGTGCATCTGGCTTTTTTTTATTTTTATTTTGGTATCGTCTTTGCTTTTTCTCTTGTTGCTTTACTGCCAACTGGATTACGTGGAAGCTGTTTTCCCTTCCTATTCCCCTAGAGGTTTTTATTCTATTTTTTTTTTTTTTTTGCGACGGGACAGGAAGATGGCAGGTGGGCGCGAGTGGCTAGATCCCAAGCCTCTCTCTTGCATTTGCTCTGTCAGGCAGGAAGGCCGCTATTGACCCAGCCCCACTCCTCACCATTTTTGCGTGCATCCTCATCCTACTGCCAGGTTTTATTTGTATTTTAATGTATTTTGGCATAAAGAGTGGCTTTTATTTTACTTTGAAGTGACTGATCTGAAAAAAGAAAGGGTTTATTTTTCGTTGTTTTTGGTTGCGGGGGAGAACAGCTGGTATTTATCGCCCCAATTTTTTTTTCACATGGTTTTTTGTTTAGACCAGCTTCACTTCTCTTCCAACCTCACTAGTTTGCCATGAAGTGTAATGGCTTAGTACGGAGGTGGTAAGCGGCAACGGTGGATTCAGGACTGTTCTTCCATCCTTGGCACTTCAGTGCTTGAAATGGTCAACGCTGAGCATTCAATAGGCCCAAATGAGCACCCTCCCGTCAAACACAGCATGTCTCTGCTGCCTTGAGTCCTTCATGTCGGGGATACATGTGACTGAAGGTTTGTTGGGTGAAATTGTGGAGATGAATGGATATTTGGGGAGGGAGAAGGGGCTGTAGCGCTGGTTCGCCACCTGTACTAGAAGAGAGATGACTGGGTAGAACATAATACTGTTGGCTTACTTTAGTTCATCTGTCAAATAATAATTATAATAAAATCTATGAGGCCTACTCTACCCATGTGTCTTTATCCACGATGAGCCTGCTAAAGGCCTTGTCCATAGGCTATCCCTGATAAAGATATGAATAAATGTAAAGTTATAAAACTATTTGTGCTGTGGCGCAGGGGTACCACATTTCAGTCCTGGGCAAGGTTTGCTCATTTTGGCAAAAAGCCCGTCTGCATGTGTGAAGACATACCCTAGTACAGCAGTGACACTATATGTTTGCAACTACATAAAGCAAATGATGCTACAAAGAAATCGAGTACTGTTCAGCAACAGGTTTATGCTGACGAGAAAGCTGTGTCTGGCCACAGAGGGGGCTAAGGGAAATGCGCAGAGATGCACATGGATCATCGTTAAAGTACGATGCATGACTTCATGGAGAGTTGCAATGGAGGAGGGGGCTATGAAACATTGGGGGGTACTCTTCATGGGGAGTTGAGTAACTGAGCTACCAGCCGCTAGAATTGCATTAAGCAATGGGTCATCAACTCCTTTCAGAAGAGAAGGGATGATGTTTGACAGATCTTAATCAGAATTGAATTCCATGCGTTTCAAACTAGCTGATATTGCTGTGGGTTTTCTTTTCTTTCATGAATAGTACAGTGGTGCTGGAATGGGGTGCTTTAGGAAACTGGGGAGGTGATAATGCAGTTCTCTGAGGGTGGAAGTAGTTGTTTTCAGGGAGATCATCAGGCAGGCCATGGCATATAGAATGCTTTTCGATAAGGTTATTCATGTCTCAACTATGCCAGCCTCGGGCAACAGAACAAGTATGTGTGTCGGTTAAATCTGGTGCCAGCAGAAAAAAAGTTGGATTTTGCAGAGTGGGGAAGGTTCGTGCCAGGAAGTTTTTGTTTTGTGTGTAATGTGAGTTATGCTGCCAGTGCGTTATTGGCTGAGGTATCGGATGTGGTTCCATTTAGCCTGTGTACAAAAGGGTTGTAGTGTAGCTCCTATTTCCCTAATAGGCTCTGCGCATTGGAATAATATACCCTATAGGCTTGACATAGGACTGAGGTCGGTATGTCCCAATCGAGTATATTAAACTTAATTACTTGTGCCAGCTAGCTCAGAGGCCACTAGAAACTCCTTGACAAACAAGAAGGCAGTAGTTTCTGGCAGCCATGAAGACATGACAACTTTGTTTCCCTTTAGAATCAGAACGTGTCCCAGAGTCGTGGAAACAATAGATAACCGTTTCACTAAGCTCAATCGTGCATGCTTAGTTTTCCTCAAAGTTACACAGAAAGAATAGACGGGCGTTTCAATAAAAGATTTATTGAACAGTCTTGTTTCTCGTGTAAGTAATATGTTCTGTTACGATCACAAGACAGTATGCAAGATAAATAATGTACAGCGTAAGCAGTAGAAATAAATAATACTGCGTTAGCATTATCTTTTAGCGTATATTCACATACATAAATAACATGAGCTAAAAATGCGAGTACTCATACGATGCGTTTCTAAGCTAGTTCTACCCCAATGTACCTAACCTAACCTAGGTGTAGGGAGAGGTATGAAGTAGGTGGAGTATTCCTTACTATGGTATACTAAGAGTATGTTACGCCTAGTATGCCAAGAGTCCCTCTAGGTTCTAGTCAGCTCCATACCTTAAGAATGAGAGAGGTGGGAATCTCTTGCCAGACTCTAACTCCAACACCCCGCAAGGGAAGTCAGATCACTGGAAGCTGGAGACTCTGCGTGCAGGGAGGACAGCGTCTTCTCAGTGCGTCAGGCCGGGAAACGGGCTCCTCTGAAGTCGAGGTCTCCTCTGATTTACAAGGGCTGGGGAAGGTATATTTATACCTGAGAGGTACCTCAGAATGTTAGCATTGACGTGAATTGGACAGCGGAAGACGTCATGAATGAACCCTTAAGGTATAACGGTTCATGCATAATAGATGAGTCCTTGAAGAAATCAATAGTCCTGTGCTAGGGAAACTCCCGAAGCCTAAGGGTCTGTTCTTCAAGAACTCATTGTGACGTTGGGGTGGACGGATGTCGGAGACCATGCCTGTATTTGGAGTGCACGGTTTAATGCCTAAATAAGGACTGGGATTTTATGCCTATATAAGGGCAGGGCGAATTGTGCCTATATAAGGACATGATACAAGAAAACCTATATACGGACACCCTAAGAGGAATACAACACCCACTCCACTTTCGTGTGTACGATAATAATATAAATGCTAAACATTTAAAATGCTAAACATAAAATGGAGTACCGCATATTGCAAAAAATATTTCTTAAAAGCATTAAAAAGCATTTAAAAAACCTATTAGAATGCAAAAAGTACTGTACATTTTAAGCATTGCTTCTCATTTCAGGCATATATTTCAAAATAAAAATGCAATTTGAATGAAATAAGCAGTAATATTTACATGTGACAAAAATGATCGATAAGTTGTTCAAAATCAAAGTCATTTCATGTCATGGAAATTAATGAACTTTTTAGACTAACAAGATGACAAAGTGTCTGAGGAAGTACCGCGAAGTCCGTACTATAAGAATAGTTCTACTTCAAGCAGATTTGTTGTGCCATTTAATTTGAAAAAACGGAAAAAAGTTCAATTTGGGAAGAGTTCCAAGTTTTTGAAATATGAAGGCCAAATTGTTACTGCATCTCTGGAACACTGTGGGCTGAATCAGTCAGTGTATGGGTCTGGTGTAAACATGAGATCATCTATTTCTGTAGACAAAATATCGTCCACTGTAGTTGGTGACATTCGGAACACCTCGTGTAGTAGATTAATTGCACAGAGATGTGAAGCATCGCTTTCAGCATAGGATGCCGCAGCAATGTTCGCGTCCGTTGTTACCTGTGTGCCTGTAGATCCATCTCGTACCTCAGCAGCAGCCGGAAGCGTCTGTGAGATCTCAATGAATGCCGTCATCAGTATTGGTAGCCTCTGGGGACAACACAGAGCATGGGCCGTTATCGGGTCCAGCAGAGTATCGATAACCGTTGGCATAGCTGATGGAAATGTTAGACAGGTGTCCAACATGCATTCTTCACCGCATAGCAGGCATTGTAGTACAGGTAAGATGCAATCTTGCCAGATTGGTCTGAACGACAGGAACCACGTGGTATTAAGTTCCCGTAGACGATTCATGCCAAAAAGCTGTACTATTCGCTCACGGCACTTTCGTTCAAGGAGAGCTTTCTCCACTTCGCTCGGAGTGATGTCTGCGAAGAGGCTGGCCATAGCGTAATAGCAGGAAGAGAAATAGAATTCCGGCAACAAGTGCTAGAATTAATGGTATGCCACCAAACACCGAATGTGCAAAGTTCGGGATGATTCCGAGTATTGCCTGGAAAGGTGCGAACAGATGGTCTTAAAAACATGTACAATTCAGATTGTATCAGACATGTTAAAGATACGTCCTATCATTTCTACGAAATGTATAGGGCAGTTTGTACGTATTAACGTCTGTATCTCAGCCGAAGTCCTTGCGACTTGTAGATCATAGGTTTCTTTGGCCGAGGACAAAGGCACTGTTTGTTGTAAAAGCATGGCTTTCATTCTGCTTAAAGTATCAAATCTTATAAAAGAGACGTTCAGCGAAGGCCACAAAGGCGACTCCCTGACAGTGTCTATTGGGGCAAACAATACTTGCATACAGCAAGTGACCCTGGAGTTCACCGTTATTCGATATGGGGTGCCTGGCAACATGATCTTATCCATTATACTCGGGTTGGATGCCCGCGATCCATACGGTAAGATTCCTACCCTTGCACCCCCTCCGTTTTCCACATACGGCGCCATTTCAATTCATACTTTCCCCTTCCTCCTTCCAGAACTCCCGCATACCAACTGTCTCCTGAATGTTCCTGGTGGAACCCACTGCCAGCATCTCACATTGGCCCCTTGCATCGCGGTTCTCATAAATTGCCGCACATTTGGTTAGTCCTTCACCTTCTGGTCTACCCTTTACACGCTCCCTCTCCCACTTTTCCTCCCTGCCGCACAATTGGTTAGTCCTTCACCTTCTGGTCTACCCTATACACTCTCCATCTCCCACTCCCCCTCACCCATCTTTCGATCCTGATATCAATAACACTCCCTTACTCCGCTCCTCCCCTCTTTCCATCTTCCCTTCACCCCTACACCTTCACTTATCCATCTTACTGTCTAACCACCTTATTTTCTCCACCTCTCATTGTCCCTTTCAATCGATTTTCATTCTTAAAATTAACTCTTCTCTTCCCTTCCCTGATACTTTTCTGGCACCACCATACACACCCCCCTAGCTCTTTTCTTCCCCCAATACCCTCTCTTATCCATCCTATTGCCCAACCCTAATTCTTCCACCTCTCATTTTCCTTTTCCATGGTTTTAATTTATTATTAATTTTATTCCTTAACTGCTTCTTTTTCTTTCCCTTCCCCTTCCCCTCCCTCTTACTTATCCAGGCAACTTCTCAGGCACCTGTTCTATCTATTAGTCCTGATGAGATCCCGATACTCTCTGCGGGATTGAAACGTCATCGACACATACATTCTCAACTCTATACCGCTATTTATATTCTACTGTGGAGTATGAGATGTAACCTCAACTGTGACTTTTGTCTATTTATATTTACACAAACTGGAAAGTCACTTTTTAAAGTCACTTGCCTGGGTTAAGGAAATCGGCTGATTTCCCTCTGCCTTGCCACGGTTGCTCACCTTTATTTTTTCGCGTGTTATCATTCCCTTGTTTTATTGATCTTCGCATTAAATACCTATCTTTATATTAAAACAATTGTTAATTCCAATTTTTATTATAAAATTGTGAAATTGTTATTCTGCATTCCAATATGTGTGGGACCCTTGTTCTGTAAAGCACAACTCCACACTTGGTCCCCGCTGACTTCCAGGGTTTCCTTGTTCTTCTTGCTATACCTAAGCGCAATCGCTGGATTGCAAGGAATAATTTACCTTATTCCACCCTACTAAGTGTTTAGTGGGCCCCGTAACTACCTCCCCCTCCTCCTCCCGGTGTTCCTCTCTGCCACGGCCCCTCTTGCCTTGGCCGCTCTCCCTTCCTGCCCTCACCTCACCCCACCCTCCTACCTCCTCTCTTTTCCAACGCTCACCAGCCAGGCATGGCACAACATGCCCCTCTATATTCAGATGAATATATCAAAAAGATCTTAGAGGGACCTTCCCTCTTCTCTGAGACATCAGACACCACGAATCCAATCGCTAGTTCTATTTTCGACCAACTTGAAAAATCAAACATAAAATTCATCAGATTACAGTTAATGGTCCGTATGCTTACGGAATATTTAAAAACAGACACGATCCCAGCTGGGTTACAAATTCGTAATATCCCAGGGGTTTTTACTGAAATTAAGAAATACCTTACAGGTTTCAGCCACATTGGTACTACATGCTCAAGACATTGGATGGTCTTGGGCATCGATATAGCCAATGAGGAGGCAAAAAAACTTGAGATAGAAATCAAAGATATTGACAAACAAATAAAAGAGAACAGCAACATCCAAGACGCTAAAACACTTCTAGACAAGGTCGAAAAAACCCTATCTGAATTCCATAGAATTGAGCAAAACAAGAAAATCATTAAAGTAAAACGTGACGTGAAAAATTACAAAATAGAAAGAACGTACCCTTACTTAGTGGGAGATTTTTACACAAACAGATCTTACCTAGGGCCTAGAATACCACGCCCCTGGGGGCGGTTCAATAAACAACAAACCGTAGTAGGATTCTCAGAAACCTCTGCTGAATCATCAGACAGCTCAGACACTGCTGAAGGCCCAAGCACATCTAGGAATAGGGTGAATAACCCTAATTTTTTAGGTCAAGGACAAGATCAGGGCCGCCAGACCAACCGCGGGACACCCCGCCAGCCACGTTGGCACAGCGCACCCGGAGACAGACACACGCCAGAGGTACTACCAATGGTAAGACATCGAATACCTAACTCTAACTCCTTGCCTGACATCAACCCTAACATCATGACTGACTGTGACTCTATTCCCATTTTCAACCTCTCCAATTACCAACTGTCTGAGGTAGAAATTGATTTACTTAGTAAAGGTCTCTCATTTGTCCCAACCGTGAAACCTGACCTCCTCCAACTCCAGATTGAATTGTTACGTTTTTTTAGAAAACTACGTCTCCATGCCTTTTTTCTCGATAGACCTTTCACCCCATCCGCAGCCTTCACTGCATTCCGTCCACCCTCCACCTTTTCTCCCCCACAATGCAGCATACCAGCTGAGATTGTCACCTTTGAGAAACCTCGTACTCAAAGACATTATTGACCACGAAACATCTCATAGATACACCCCATACAATCTCACACTGCCTGAGAAAAACGCACTCCATGAACTCAAAAAGATTGATAATTTAATTATCAAACCAGCTGACAAGGGTGGAGGAATAGTGCTTCAGGAGATTGATAGCTACACCCAAGAAATTCTAGGACAACTCTCCAGATTAGACCACTATCGCAAGCTTCCTTCTGACCCCACCAGGGAGATTCAGAAACTCATTCTTGACATCACAAACGAAGGGTTGACCCAGGGTTTTCTTAGCAAGAATGAATTCCTTTATCTTAACACCAAATCACCCCGTACCCCAGTAATATATACCCTGCCCAAAATGCATAAAAATGCCACCACACCACCTGGCCGACCGATTGTATCTGGATGCGGTTCGATCCTCGAGCCCCTTGGCAGATACATTGACCACTTTATCAAAGACTTCATACCTGATACCCTTTGTTACATCAAAGACACCATGGCCATGATCAACCTTGTAGAAACCCTCTCCTTTGATCCCCTTGACTGCCTTCTCTGTACTCTTGACATAGAGTCTTTGTACACCAACATCCCCCAGGATGAGGGTATGGAGGTCATCGAGATGTTCCTTAATTCCAGACCCCAACCCCACCCAGTCCCTACCTCCTTTCTACTTCACCTTCTGAAAATATGCCTTACAAGGAACTTTTTCCTATTTAATGGTAATTTCTACCAACAGGTTAAGGGCACTAGTATGGGCGCAGTTTTCGCTCCAAACTTTGCCATACTATACATGGAATGGCTCGAGACGCAAAGAATATTGTCACCCCGTAACCCTTTCAGAGCTAACATTCTTGAATGGAAACGTTATATTGATGATATCTTCCTCATTTGGAAAGGGACTGATTCGGACTTGTTACACTTCAAAGATTGGTTGAACACCCATTGTAATGGCCTTAACTTTACCATAAATGTGAGTAAACAGGAGATTTCCTTCCTTGATCTCAAAATTATTGCACACGAAGGGACACTCTACACCTCCCTATACTGTAAACCGACAGAGAAAAACACACTGCTGGCCTATAATAGTCATCATCCTAGGGCTTTACGTGACTCCCTTCCATACTCCCAATTCCTGCGCTTGCGCCGCAATTGCTACCTCAAGGACGATTATTTTAGGGAAGCCAAAGTCCTTAGAAAAAAACTGATAAGCAGAGGCTACCCGCGTAAACTAGTGAAAACTGCCATGAAACGTGCGTGGTATTGCCCTTGAGACACCTTGTTTAGCCCCAAAGAAAGAAACAACAGCGACAAACTAGTCTGTGTCACTACATTCTCACCTATCTCCAACTCAGTCAGGAAGAGTATCCTCAAACATTGGCCCACACTTAATGCAGGGAGTTTGAATTTAGAACGTCCCTTATTTGCATTTAAGAAAAATAAAAGTATACAAGATCACCTTGTCAGAGCAGCCCTCCCCAGCGGTAACAACAAGACCACACTCGGGCAAATGTGGGGGCTACCACCTGTACTAGGACACTTCAAATGCGGAGGTTGCAGTGTTTGCCATCTCACGAATGACACTAAGAAGTTTGTGCATGCTAATATTGATGTCACTTTATCGAATTTTTCCAATTGTAACACTGCCAATGTTATATACGCCATCTTTTGCCCATGCAACTTAATATATGTAGGACAAACGACACAAAAAATCAGGATCCGGATCTGCCAACACAGAAGTTGGATACGTTGTGCGACACCCTACGCACCTCTTGTTGAACATTTTGCAGCATTGAATCACACGGAGGACCAAATAAGGTGGCAAGTCATCGCAGTGATCCTCCAACCACCGAGAAGTACGAACATTACAGGCATCCTCAACAAGGAGGAATTAAAATGGATTATACGTACGGACAGTCTCCACACAGGACTTAATCGCCTGGAGGACTGGTCTAACTTGTTGTAATCTTCCCTAGAACACAGTGCACTGTGGCTCTATTGTCTACACTGTATTGCCAACTGTAACTCCCTCTCCCGTATACTGTATCTCAGTCCCCTACCCTTATTCTCCACCCCCTCTACGTCTCCATGTATTGCCCCCTTGCTATTCCCCCTAACTTCAGCTTATTTTCCCTTCATTTCCTAATTTCCTCTTCTACTCTCCTGGCTCTCCTTGCATCCCCTCTCTGTTAATTTCCATATTCCCATTGGAAACCACCTCTATATGCCTTCTGCACCTTCACACCCACTGACCCTCACCGATTCATCCTCCAGTGTACTCACTCATATCGCTCTTTCACTCTTCTTGTCTGATGGTTCTCATCCTTCGCTACTATGCCTTGACTCTCACCCCTCTCCAACATGGCCGCCACTTTTACGCTGAGCCGGAATACTCGTGGCTGCCTACCACGTCATTTCCGGTGCCCTATGACCACGATGGTTCATCCCAACCTCGCTGAGTTCCATTCAGCCTGCCGGCATTGTCCGCCACTGCACGTTGTATCCCTGATCCCACGGGTGTCCACTGTGCCTCCCGCATCAGGTAAGCCTGGTCCAGCAGCGCTACGCACCCCGGCATTTCCACTCCTAAATTGCCCACACTGTCCCCTCGCTCCTATTCCGCCATTCTTCCCCGTTGTTCCTTTTTCCCCTAGCCATCGAGCCGGCGCTCGGTTCTAATTCCCGAATCCGGGGCTGTGGTGACCTTATTTCAACCAGCGGCCTGCCGTCCGGCACGCCCACCTACATTGCAGCCTCATGGCTGGGAGCTGCCACCCCTTCCAAGACCTTGATCTTATCCATTATACTCAGGTTGGATGCCCGCTATCCATACGGTAAGATTCCTACCCTTGCACCCCCTCCGTTTTCCACATACGGCGCCATTTCAATTCATACTTTCCCCTTCCTCCTTCCAGAACTCCCGCATACCAATTGTCTCCCGAATGTTCCTGGCGGAACCCACTGCCAGCATCTCACATTGGCCCCTTGCATCGCGGTTCTCATAAATTGCCGCACATTTGGTTAGTCCTTCACCTTCTGGTCTCCCCTTTACACGCTCCCTCTCCCACTTTTCCTCCCTGCCGCACAATTGGTTAGTCCTTCACCTTCTGGTCTACCCTATACACTCCATCTCCCACTCCCCCTCACCCATCTTTCGATCCTGATATCAATAACACTCCCTTACTCCGCTCCTCCCCTCTTTCCATCTTCCCTTCACCCCTACACCTTCACTTATCCATCTTACTAACCACCTTATTTTCTCCACCTCTCATTGTCCCTTTCAATCGATTTCATTCTTAAAATTAACTCTTCCCTTCCCTGATACTTTTCTGGCACCACCATACACACCCCCCTAGCTCTTTTCTTCCCCCATTACCCTCTCTTATCCATCCTATTGCCCAACCTTAATTCTTCCACCTCATTTTATTATTTTATTATTAATTTTATTCCTTAACTGCTTCTTTTTCTTTCCCTTCCCCTTCCCCTCCCTCTTACTTATCCAGGCAACTTCTCAGGCACCTGTTCTATCTATTAGTCCTGATGAGATCCCGATACACTCTGCGGGATTGAAACGTCGTCGACACATACATTCTCGACACATACATTCTCAACTCTATACCGCTATTTATATTCTACTGTGGAGTATGAGATGTAACCTCAACTGTGACTTTTGTCTATTTATATTTACACAAACTGGAAAGTCACTTTTAAAGTCACTTGCCTGGGGTAAGGAAATCGGCTGATTTCCCTCTGCCTTGCAGCGGTTGCTCACCTTTATTTTTTCGCGTGTTATCATTCCCTTGTTTTATTGATCTTCGCATTAAATACCTATCTTTATATTAAAACAATTGTTAATTCCAATTTTTATTATAAAATTGTGAAATTGTTATTCTGCATTCCAATATGTGTGGGACCCTTGTTCTGTAAAGCACAACTCCACCCTTGGTCCCCGCTGACTTCCAGGGTTTCCTTGTTCTTCTTGCTATAGGCAACATGCCGCAGCAACTCTGATCATTCAACATGAGGTAACACCCATTAGAAAGTTGTCCAAACGTTGGATTAATCACAGCAGCTGGTGTACCCTGCTGGTGGCAAGACAAATTTGCCACAGAACCATTACAAGCCCCGTGTAAAGAAATGTCCTGACATATTAGTGAACCGCTCAGTGCGTTTTTCCAGTGTGTACCGCTCAGAAACACTTCACGATCCCCACTCCAACATCTATATGTGTATGGTAAATTCCAAGATGTATTAATGTATTCCTTACCCAACCTTTCATATTTGCCTGCTTGCATTTGTTTGAGGCAATACTGAAACTGAAAAGTAGTCACAGGTAGTGTGATTTTGCCATGAATAAGCCATTCTGTAGCTGGTTTTTCTGCCACTGTGAATGGTAACTTTTCCAGTTTTTCAATGCTCAGCACTGTATACTTTGCTCCTCTTTGTGCCAGTTCGATCTGTTTATCAGTGAGATTGTATTCTGCAAACAGAGCCGTTGTGTTGATAAAACGCCAAGGCACATAGCCCGCTCGCAAAGATTGCAGCGTCCAGCTTAATAACACAATAGAACGTAATTGAGATTGGCCTTGTTGTAACATCGCCAAATCTTGTTCTAGTATGTCGATAGCAGAGGATACAATGCCGTCCAATGAATAAATTCTGGAGGACAAAGTTGTTAACCCATTGTCGACCACAGAGAGTTTTCTCTAAATTAATACGATCAAGTTCACGTATTCGTTCTGCGGCCTCCATCTGTGACACTTTCCATGCTTCATTATAGGCAGCATAAATGCCGGCATATATGAAACGTTTTTGACGCGGTTTTCTTGGTCCAAGCAAGAATTCCCTAAGGTCTGCGTCTTCTGTAAGTAAGGATAAGTGTTGTTTCACATCCTGTAGTGTAGATTTCTGCAGCCAATCGATGCATAATTTTCCTACACTGTATGTTGTTACTACCCCCGGATGCTGTCTTTGGACGTATCTTGGGTCTGGCCTATGAATAGTAAAGCCCTGAGTTTTATTCAGGAATCTGTCCTGACAGTTGTTCGTGTCTGTGGGCCAGATCAACCATTTTCTCCAATCAGGATTAGATTTGTTGAGTTGTAGTATTTTGTCAACTGTAACCGCTGCCTGTGTATTGTTATCACTTGCAGGTGTTGGTACAGAAGGTGTTTTCATCGCTTTGATCTTGGCTAGTCCAAGACAAGATGTTTGTTGGACAGTTTCATTCAAAAACATGATTTGTTCAGGGATGATGCAGGCTCTAAATAAAGCTTCTATCCCCTGCACTTGCCAATCTTTAGTACCCCAGACAGTTTTTGTGTCTATTGTGTCTTTCCAAAAGTGAAACCCTGTCTAGACAGTTGGGCAATAAATGCTGCAGAATAAATCTGTTTTGTATTTAACATAATTTTCAGTCCTGTTCTGTTTACATTTTTATAGTAAAACGTTTCTGGATCAGATGTATTGTAACCTGAAAAATATGGAAACTTATTAACAAATGTTTTTGAACTACCTTTTGGTGGTGTAGGACAATGCTCCCATTGGTTAAACATAAACACATTTCTAGGGTATGCAGATTTATGCAAATAATGATGACCATAGTGGTTATAGCAATACAGCTGTTCATAGTCTGATGAACCCTCTAAATATTCATTTTTAGAAAATGCAGCAGATTTTTCTAGAT
The DNA here is from genome assembly GCA_963921515.1 of Calotriton arnoldi. Classification (NCBI taxonomy): domain Eukaryota; kingdom Metazoa; phylum Chordata; class Amphibia; order Caudata; family Salamandridae; genus Calotriton; species Calotriton arnoldi. The sequence goes on along the minus strand of CAWUFW010008840.1, from coordinate 162,052 downwards.
TAAACATTATGTTGTTAACAGTCTCAAAGTCCCAATCATCAGAATAGGTACTGGACGAAATGAGATCACTTAGTAAAATTTTAAACAAATGTGGAATGTTCAATTGTTCCGTCGGGCCAAAAATATCAAAATCTGTTTTGTCCCACACTATACCTTCCTGTATAGGAACGGCTGTGATGTTCACTGTTGACAAGTCTCTTGCTTCACGATGGGAAGATTTATGAGGTTTCAAAAGTAAGTTCACATCTTTTCTTTCATTGTTCACATGGATGTATCTGCCATTTATAAGCACGCTCATAGTCCTAACCAAAGCTAGCCAAAGCAGGAAAACAAATATTCCAGAAATAATCCAGAGTTCAATCCATGGTGAAACCAGATAAGTTTTTTTCAGAAAGTGAAGAAAGTCTCGTACTTGCAGCTTGAATGTTAATGATGCTGGCGTCGTATCAGGTTCACTGGGATCTTCTGAGAACGTATCAAAGTTAATGAAATAGCCAGAAGCAGTTCTGTCAATTGTTGAAATTGCATCAGGATTCGTTGAAATCGCTGGAACCAGTTGATCACTTGCTACATTGGTGTAGACAGGTGTATTTGGACGAACTGTTACTTGATTTTCAAGAGGGATGAGTTCCATTGCATTGTTGCTTAGTCCTTCATCTGTTACTGCTGAAGTCTCGATGGTTATCAGTCTTTCAGTCTGAACCTCTTGGATAGTAGCGAGAGGAGTGCGTCTGCTACTAGGTCGGAGTCCACGAGGCCTACTATTTAGTATTGGCCACATACTGTGGTTTGATGAGGTCGATGGACACAAATCTTTTCTCCTTTTTTCCAGCAAGGGGCGGCAGAAGTACTGTTCTTGTTCCTTGAACTGCTAGGACAGGTACTGGTTGTCTGTAAGAAGGTCCAAATTCCTTCTTGTCCGCAATCTTTTCTCTGACTAGATCCCCAACTTTTGGAATCCAGACAGACCTTGCTGGGACAGCCGGTTGATCCCCAGTGGTGGTTGGCTGCAGGAACAAGTTGCTTTGTTTCGTTCTTAATTTGTTTAAGTCCTGTAAAACAGCCAAACGATCTTTGATATCAAAGGGTTTATTTTCCACCACTGTGCCTTCGTGTTCGAGGTCTGGTACCCACATTCTTGTCCCAAATAGGACCTCATATGGAGTGGCCCCCCCTAGAGAACTTCTTGGCAAGTTATTTAATGAGCGTTGGACCCCATAAAGATGTTTGACCCACCCATCACCCGAACCTAATACCCTAGCTGTTATAGACTGCTTTATGTCCCGGTTTTCCTTTCCACAACCGAATTTCCCTCAGGATGGAATGGAGAGGAGTACCGCAATGCAACGCCCAGACTGGCCATGGCTTCTTTGTAAGCCCGAGAGCTAAACGCAGGGCCCTGGTCAGAATGTAGTGTGCCTATTGCGTATGTGCCGATAAAGACTCGCAAATCTTTTATAACAGTTCGAGCGTCAGCCGAGCGCTGAGGCCATATCCATAGGAACCTAGAGCATGAATCCACTGCAACCATGATATATTTATAGTTACCGTCCCTTTGCAAGGGACCGCAGTGGTCCAGGTAAACAGAAGCTAATGGTTTGTCTGAAATTAACAGGGGTGTCTGCGCAGGGCGTTTCACTGTGGAGACTTTCATATGTTGGCATATATCACATTCTAAAACATAGTTCTTTGTTTGTTTTCTAATGCCAGGCCACCAATATCTGTGCTTGAGTAAAGATACTGTTGCAGAAACACCTTCATGGGCAGAAGCTATCCCTTCATGTGCTGCTAGGATTAGTCCTAATCTACGTTCCTTGTTTGGAATTACCCTATCCCCCACTCCAGGGATTCGAGCAAAAGGAACGTTGTTCGCATCAATTACATAAGAGTACTTGAGTGGAAACTTTTTTGGTAACGCTGCACCACTGCCTTTGCTTGTAGCATTGACAGCCAACATTATCTCACTGTCTATTTTTGTTTTTGAACGAGTGATCGCAGCTACGGAAGCCGTCTGAACAGCCCCTTTGCGGCTTTGTCAGCCAATGAATTCCCTGCAACGTGAACGCCATCACGTTGATGACTCAGTGTGTGGATCACGTGAGCCTTTGGTAGTTCGTTTTTAACTGAACTACTTGTTCCCAAAGCGTTTTATGCTTTATTGTGCCATCTTTCGCATCTTTGAATCCATTTTCAAGCCAGTTTTGTATATATTCATTATACGACTGAACACAGTAAAAGGAATCGCACACTATTAGTGTGGGGAATTCTCGATCTGTACTTTCAAGTGCCAGTTTGAATGCTTGTAGTTCAGCTCGCTGAGCTGTACAATCTAGAGAATGAGTTTTTGTGACCATAGGTCTGAAGATACTATCTCGCATGCGACCTTTAACGATTGCACACGCTGCACTGTAAGCTTGCTTACCACCTGTTGCGGGTTGTGCGGATCCGTCAGTGTAAATTATGAATTCGTACTGATTGAGAGGCAGAATTTCAGTGGGCAGAGGACATTCTTGTTCATATTGCAGGAATGCTTGTGTTTTTAAATCAGGATCAAAAACATATTCAACATCTGTTGCAGCAAGAGAATTAACCCACTGTATCCATCTTGGATGTAATGCTTTAGCATTTGGAATGCTTGCTTTTGTGACCGCTTCTAAAGCTGGTACTGGGGTTACGACAATAATGCGTTTCCCTTGTGCTAGGGCTCTTTCTTTTGCTACAGCGGTTTGAACTGCTGTCAGAATTTTTTCAGTTGAAGTGAAGCGCACTTCCGCTTGTGTGTACAAATGAGATTTGTATGCAATTGGTATTTTTTCACCCTCATTAAATGTTAAGTAGGTGAATCCGCATTGACCCGAAATTATTCGGATCACCAGGTTGCGTTGACTTACGCGTGTTTGTAAGTGATTTGTTGCTAACATGTTAGCCTGTAGTGAACGCAAGATTTCTGTGTTCTTGTGTCCAATTCTTGATTGAAAAATCAGGTTTGATTAATGCGTAGAGGTTTAACCCTTTCTGCGTAATTTAGAATGTACTTTCTTCCAAAATTTAGGAAACCCAGGATGGATTGTAAGTTTTTTAGCGTTTTTGGAGTTTGGAGCAGCGCACACTTTTCTAAAAAAGTTAGCTGCCAAGCTCTTGCCTTCACTTGAAAGCTCATATCCTAGAATCTGAAAGAGACACGTTAGTGACAGATTCCTTACCTTAGAATATCCCCAGGCGTCAGGCTGGATCCGGAAAGTTTTGCGTAGCCGTACCCTTGCTCGTCGGTAGGCGGCGTCGTGCGGCTCCGCGTCCGTCGTCGGCGTCGAGATCGCCAGGATGACGTCACGGCCAGTACTTAGACGCAGCCCATGCGCGCTGACGTCAGTTCTTTCTTTTTCCGCGCCAGTAAGCGCAGATCCGGAGAGAGCAGTGCCCCAGTCATTTTTTGACTGAACTTTTTGTGACTTTTTGTCACTGTTTTCTTGAGTTGTTCGACTCCAACGGTGTCAGTAGGGATGCCCGGCTTCAAGCCATGCGTCGCCTGTGGTCGGATGATGTCGATCACGGACCCGCATCGAGACTGTCTCTACTGCCTCGGGCGCGACCACGACTCCAAGTCGTGCCCTGACTGTCGGGCCTTGCATCCGAAGGCTTTGCGAGAGCGGTCTCGAAAGCTCCTCGAGGTCCGGCAGTCGGCTCCGCGCCAATCCAAGCCCCGGTCACGAGAGAGGTCGAGGGGCCGGTCGCGGAGTCCTCATCGTTCTTCGAGGTCAACGTCTTTGCACTCCTCCGGTAAGTCGAAGCACAAGAAGTCGAAGAAGCGTCATCGCTCGACGACTTGACCTCGCCGGTCGCGCGACTCGGCTGAGGGTCCCGACGGCACAGTCCCAGCGGCTCCGGGAGTGCCTGTGGAGCCGCCGCCGCATTACCCGCCCTTCCCGGGTACGGCGGCGACTCCGGACGAAATACAGGAGTCCCTGTCGGCCATGGCCCGCCTCTTCGGGCCTAAAGGTCCCCCCGGTGCGCCTTCGGGCCCTAGTGGGGTTCCTCCTGCGGCTCCGGTCCCAGCGCCGCCAGCAACACCAGCCTCAGCCCCGGCTCCGGTGCTGCCGCAACCCCCGTCGACGCCCGTTGACCTAACGACATCTCCACGGGCGTCGCCTTCACCGGTGCCGTTCACGACGCCGCCCAGGGCTCCGGGCGGCGTCGTCCCCGGGTTCTCTCCGGACTCGGCGCCGGGCCGACGTCGATTGACGCCGGTTTTGGCGCCGATGGGACCTTGGGTCCCACATGTCCCTCCTCCTTACATTGACCCTGATTTGGAGGACGAAGAGAACTGGGAGGGGTCTGAGGACCCTCTCACTGCCCAATGTGAGTATGATCAGGACTGGGCTGAGGAACTTGGGGATGCCAGTGGTCTGGACACCTCTCCTGACATTGGCATGCTGTCTCCTCCTTCCGTGGCAACGGAGGAGGGAGCAAACTTTGCTACGGTGTTGCGTAGGGCAGCTGAGGCCCTGCACCTCCAGTTACCTACAGTGGCTGTCAGGACTAACATCCTGACGGAAGTGCTTCAGCCGGCGGCTACCTCCTCTGAGCCACTGCTGCCGTTCAACGACGCACTTTCGGACGTTCTTTTGGGCACCTGGTCCAGGCCCACCACGGGCTCCTGTGGATAGGAACGTAGCCCGACGCCATCGCCCTGCTCCGGGCGACCCCCTGTTCCTTTCCCAACACCCCACCCCTGAGAGCTTGGTTGTCCAAGCCTCTGCCTCTCAAAGCGCCTTCCCTACCGCTCCCCCGGATAGGGAATCCAAAAAACTAGACCAATTTGGGAAGAAGGTTTTTCTTCCGCCAGTGCTGGCTTGAGGTCTGTCAACACCACTTGCCTCTTGGGCCGATATACCCACTCCTTGTGGGATTCGGTGGCGCAGATCCTGCCCCAGTATCCTGAGGAGGCCCAGGCACTGCTTTCCCGCGCCATTGCGGAAGGAAGAGATGCGGCAAAATATATCATCCGATGTGGCCTAGATACCGCCGACTCGCTAGGCAGGTCGCTTGCGACGACAGTGGCGCTGCGCCGTCACGCCTGGCTGAGGACCACTGGTTTCTCGGGCGATGTCCAAAACACACTTATGGACATGCCCTTTGATGGCGTCGGCCTTTTCGGCAAAAAGCAGACCACGCGCTGGAGCGCTTTAAGGACTCGCGGGCTACGGCCAAGTCCCTGGGCCTTTCTGTTGTGCGCCCTCCGTCTGCTTTTCGACCCTTTCGTGGCCACGGAAGGGGCGCCCAGTCACGTCCGCTGCCCAGCCACTGGCCCGCGCAGCAAACGTCTTCCGTGGCCGAGGACGTGGCTCCCGCCGTGGCGGGTCGGGCAACCAGCGAGCGGGGCAGGCCACCACCTCCGCCACATCCACGGCCTCCAAACCTTCCTAGTCCGTCCCTTCGAGTCCACAGCACGCCAGTGGGGGGCAGGGTTCGCCATCACCTCCTCCACTGGCGCACCATCACCTCGGACAGGTGGGTTTTGGGCATTGTCCGAAGGGGCTACTCCCTCCCCTTCGAGACAACCCCATCTGCCATGCCACCTCAGCACCACCGCATGTCGGGGGACCATTTGGTACTTCTTCAACAGGAAGTTGCGGCCCTCTTGGCCAAGGGGGGCCATCGAGAGCGTTCCGACCCCAGAAGTAGGGCATGGTTGTTATTCCCACTACTTTCTGGTGCCCAAAAAGGACAAGGAGGACATGCGTCCTATCTTGGACCTCCGGAACGTCAATCGCTTCCGCCGGAAGGAGAAGTTCAAGATGCTCACCCTAGCTCAGGTCTTGACTGCCCTCGACCCTGGAGACTGGATGGTAGCGTTGGACTTGCAGGACGCATATTTTCACATCCCTGTCCTGCCGGCCCACCGGCGTTACCTGTGGTTCACGGTAGGCCTCGAGCATTTTCAGTTCACCGTGCTCCCCTTTGGCCTTACCAGCGTCCCTCGGGTGTTCACGAAAGTGATGGCGGTGGTCGCAGCTCATCTGCGCCGGGCAGGGGTTCCGGTCTTCCCCTACCTCGACGACTGGTTGTTGAAGGCGGGTTCGTCCCAGTCAGTCGTCTCCCACCTCCAGACTACGGCAGATCTCCTGCATTTGCTGGGGTTCTCTATCAACGTGCCGAAGTCACACCTGAGTCCCTCCCAGCAGCTCCTTTTCATCGGAGCGGTTCTGGACACGACACGGTTTCGGGTCTATCCTCCCGAACGGCGAGTCCGGGATATTCAGGCTCTTGTTCCACTCTTTCAGCCTCTATCCTGGGTTTCGGTCAGAGTGACTCTGAGGCTGCTGGGCCTCATGGCCTCCTGCATCCTGCTGGTCGATCATGCCAGATGGCATATGCGGGCTCTGCAGTGGGACCTGAAGTTCCAGTGGGCGCAGCATCAGGGGAACCTGTCCGATCACGTCCAGATCTCGGCGGGCACTGCACGCAACTTGCAGTGGTGGCGCACGAACACGGATTGGGTCAATGGCAGATCCCTCTCCCTTCCCCCACCGGACTTCACAGTGGTGACGGATGCCTCCCTTCTGGGATGGGGCGGCCACATGGGAGAGGCGGAGATCAGAGGCCTCTGGTCTCCAGCGGAGTCCAGGCTCCATATCAACCTTCTGGAGCTTCAGGCGATCCGTCTTGCACTGAAGGCATTCCTTCCCTCTGTCAAGGGGAGAGTAGTGCAGGTGTTCAGAGAACACCACCGCCATGTGGTATTGCAACAAACAGGGCGGGGTGGGGTCGTGGACCCTATGTCAGGAGGCCCTGCGCCTCTGGACATGGCTGGAACATCAGGGCATGTCTCTGATGGTTCAACATCTGGCCGGTTCCCTGAACGCCAGAGCAGACGAACTCAGCCGCCGGTGCATGATGGATCACGAATGGCGTCTTCACTCGGAGGTGGCGCAAGGTCTCTTTCAGCAGTGGGGAGAGCCTTGGTTAGATCTATTCGCCACCGAAGAGAACGCGCAATGTCATCAGTTCTGCACGTTGGAATTTCAAAGGCGGCGCTCGGCGACGCTTTTCGTCGCGAGTGGAGTTGCGGTCTGTTGTACGCTTTTCCGCCTATACCACTTCTGCCCAGAGTGGTGAAGAAGATCAGGCGCGACCGGGCCCAAGTCATTCTTGTGGCTCCGGACTGGGCTTGAAGAGTTTGGTATCCCGAGCTACTCAGTATGAGCATCGATCCCCCGATCCGACTGCCTCTTCGGGACGATCTCCTGTCGCAGCAGCAGGGGACGGTCCTCCACCCGAACCTGTCCAGTCTCCACCTCCTTGCGTGGAGATTGAGCGGCGGCAGTTGATTCCTTTCGACTTGCCTCCCGAAGTTTGTGATGTGATTCTGGCAGCCAGGCGTCCCTCCACTAAGGTGGTATACGCCTGCAGGTGGAACAAGTTTGTGGCATGGTGCACAGCAAATGAATGAATGAATGAATATGAAATTTGTAAAGCGCGAACTAAGCCCAAGGCGCTATAAGCGGACCTAAGGATGCAGACAAAGACATGCTCATACCGAGGTCTGTGAGAAAAGCCAGGTCTTTATGGCCCTGCGGAAAAGAGAATGGGACACCTGACTTGAGAGTTGTTCCGGGAGGGAGTTCCACAGTCTAGCAGCAGCAGTGGAGAAAGCTCTACCTCCCCATGTAACCTTCTTGAATCTCTCTACTATAAGCAGATTCTTATCTGCAGACCGGAGCCGCCTGTTGGGAACATAACGATGGATAATGGATAATGGATAAAGGATCCCCTTTCTGCCCCTCTTTCTGAGGCTCTTCGGTTCCTCCTTTCATTGGCCCAACAGGGCTCTGCCCTGGGTACCATCAAGGGCTATCTTTGCGCTATTTCTGCCTTTCTCAGACTACCTGATCAGCCCTCGCTCTTCAAGTCCCCTGTAGTTAACAGGTTTCTTAAAGGCATCACACACACCTTTTCCCTCCTGTTCCGTTTGTGATGCCCCAGTGGGACTTGAACTTGGTGCTCACCTTTCTTATGTGCGCTCCCTTTGAGCCTCTCCATAACTGTCCTCTTCGTCTTCTTACTATGAAGACAGCCTTTCTGGTAGCCATCACCTCCGCTCGGCGGGTGAGTGAGCTCCAGGCTCTGTCTTGCAAGCCTCCCTTTCTGTCTGTGCATCCAGACAAGGTTGTCCTTAGGACGCGTCCGTCCTTCTTGCCGAAGGTGGTTACTGCCTTCCACATCGGGCAGACCATCACCTTGCCCACCTTCTTTCCGCCTCCGCATCCTTCCAGAGAGGAAGAGAGGCTCCACCGTCTGACCCAAAACATGCGCTTTCCTTTTACCTCAACCGCACACAACAGTTCCGGGTGGATGACCAGCTCTTTGTTGGCTACGTGGGCGCCAAAAAAGGTCGGGCGGTACACAAGAGGACCATCTCCCGCTGGGTAATCTTGTGTATCAAAGCCTGCTATTCTTTGGCTAAGAAGGAGCCCCCTGTTAGGCTACGTGCCCATTCTACCAGGGCGACCGCTGCTACCACGGCTTTAGGCCGAGGTGTTCCGCTGCAGGATATATGTCAGGCAGCTACGTGGGCCTCGCTGCACACGTTTACCAAGCATTACTGCCTTGACAGCCAGGTCCGGAGGGACGGCTTCTTTGGCCGCTCTGTCCTCCGTGACTTCCTTGTCTGAATCTGTTCGCAGACCCACCACCGGGGTTGGTATTGCTGGGGTATCTATTCTAAGGTAAGGAATCTGTCACTAACGTGTCTTTCAGATGCACAAGTTACTAACTTGTGTAACGATATATCTGTAAGAGACAGTAGTTGGTGACAGATTCCTTACCGCCCCACCCATCCTCCCCTTTCTGCGAACTGATTTCTAGGGTTAAGGACATCCCTTTCAGGGCCCTAGTATTTCTTCAGATACCAATGTCAGCTTCTTGCATGGCTCTGCGTTCCTGGCGAGGAAAGTCGTGTACAGAACTGACAGCGCGCATGGGCGGCGTCTTAAGTACTGGCCGCGACGTCATCCCGGCGATCTCGACGCCGACGACGGACGCGGAGCCGCACGACGCCGCCTACCGACGCGCAAGGGTACTGCTACGCAAACCTTTCCGGATCCAGCCTGACGCCTGGGGATATTCTAAGGTAAGGAATCTGTCACTAACTACTGTCTCTTACAGATATATCGTTACACAAGTTAGTAACTTGTGCAATAGGACATTGAGATGGGCAATTCGGGACTTTTTAAAGTTGAACTTGTAGCCCTCGGAGGCGAAGCCCAGTATAATGGTGCTTACCCTGTTCAAGTGTTTGTCCAGGTCATCGTCTGTCAGATGGATGTCATCGACATAGGACAATGCCTCATTGTCATAAATTTGTAATAACTCTGTTACTCTCGCTGAGAATAACCCCAGGCTGTTCTTGAACCCTTGTGGGAGTCGACAAAATTGACGCTGGGTCCCCATTATGGAGAATGCTGTTAAGTACCTGCTTTCAGGTGCTATGTTTTGACAAAAGAAACCATTTGAGATGTCCAATGGGGTTTTATATTTTTTACGCACAATGTTATTCATTAATGCTGTGCTATGTGCATTTTGCACTGCAAATGTTTTACAACAAGTGTTTAAGTGTCTGTAATCCAAAACTAGACGATAGGTGTTGTCTGGTTTGGAGACAGGAAACAAAGGATTGTTCATTGAGGAGGTGCATGTTTCAATCACCCCTTCGTATTCAAGTTGATCTAAGATCTCCCTGACCTGTTTTTTAGCTTCTTGCTTTATTGGATACTGCCTCTGTGCAGTTGGTGCATGTTTCAGATGTATTTTATGGTGAGGTGAGTCCTCATCCCATCCTACATGATTTTTATATAATGCTGGGGCCTGGGCTACTCCCCATTTCCTGGCATAAGTGTATATTTTAGATGAATTGGAATATGGTTAGAGAAGGCAGGCATAATAATGTCCTCGCCATGTGGGCACTCCCTGACAAATTGTGGTGGCCAATCTTTTTCTGCTAGAAGTATGTCATAGCCCCTTGAAAGTTTTTCCCAAAAGAGTGCTTTCACCTGTCTTGGTATGTCTCCCTCCATTCGGAGTGTTATTTCATATAACCTTTGTGGAGTACTAACCCTGGTGTCTACAGTCTCAACTGTAATGTACTCATTCAAGTCCACTATCTCCAGAAGTTCCTTCAGGTTCTGGCGAACTATTGTGACTTCTGCTGCACAGTCCAGCATTGTCTGAGCCCATTCTCCGTTCTTGAGTTGTGTTCTCAGTATTCTCGGCATGTCTGATCTTTAGACCTGCTACTTTCTTTTTGGAGAATTGAGGTTTTGTTTTATTTTTTGTAGCGTGTTTATCTTCTTTGGATTTAACGCGTTCTTCTCTATTTTCTGACCGTCCTCTTCTTTCCGAAGTCCGTGACGAGATCTGAAAGGTACGAGAGGAACGTGTATCAGTATCCTGATACCTGTCAGGTTTTCTCAAATTATCCCTATTCCTGAGGTTATACCTCCTTTCAGAGGGCTCCTTTTGAGGAGACCTACCTCGGGATTGAGAACGTTTCTCGTTTGAATTTAGTTTATTAGTTTCCCACTTCTTTTTAGAAGATATAGGAATTTGTTTAATAGAGTCCTTCTCAGGACTTTCAGATAGTTTTGGTTTCGCTGGTCTTCCACCCAAACTATCTCTGCCTTATTCTGCATATGATTGTTCAATTATTCTGGGTAGCTCAGTTTGATGTTCTGTAACATCGAATTCCCTTAATCGTTGGCGGATCGCCACTGCTGCTGCCTCCCCTTTAATATTATTGTTGAGACCTGGTCGAAATTGTTCAGTAATTTCATACCTAAATTCAGAGCAGGCTCTGCCCCGTATTCATTTTGAATTTGTTTCAGGACATCCGGTATTACCGCAATTGATGGAATACCATGTGTTTTAGTATAGATGGCAGCAAAGACTGAGCCCCAAGTGGTACAGTCTTCCAGTTGTGGTGTGATCCCCATTAGTAAACAGATGGTTAGGATTCTGTGTTTCTCATACGGGCTAGTATTTGGAAATACTGCTTCGATTTGAGTAATTTTTTGAGCTATCCAGAATGGAATTTGCTCAAGTTTTGTGGGCATTTTACCCATGACTGCGTTTAGAGTCTGTGGTGTAATTTTTAGTGTATTCCCCTGTTGAGGAGTTTGATTTGGAAGTGTCAATGGTGGTTGGACTATGAAAGTCTGCATGACATTTTGGACCAATTGTCTGTAGATTTTTATTAACTCTGTAAGTTGAGTAAGTAGTTCCTCGTCTGACATTTCCTCAATGTCAGGATGAGGTGTGTAGCCGGCTAGAATCGGCCATGTTGCTCCTGGTCTACCTGGTGGACCGAGCCTGGTAATGTTTCTGTGATGTTTTAGGGCGCCTTTAAACCAGAGCTGATGCTCCTGGTATGTTAGTGGAATTTCAATATCCTCGAAAGGAATATATTCCTCTGGTGGATCATCTTCTTTGTAGAAGTGAAACAAGTGTTACTGGATTTGATTCAGGAAATATTACCCATGAATAGAATACCTCTGTCTGAAAGGATTCGTGTGCCTCTATCACGAAAACTGCTCTACCGCCTCTTGGTGGTAGGCAGTGTTTTATGAGTTTTAGAGTGATGGCTCTTCTTAAGTTTGGATGGATGTCTATAACACCCTCCTCGGTTTCATTTAAACCTGTAAAGTTAAAAGCAGTTGCTAGGGCTGGATCAGCCGCAGCTCCACCGTTTCCGGTGGCATCGTCCCCGTGTATGGACATTTGTTTTTTGAAAAATGTAGAACAAGTTTCAAGGAAACAAAGATAAGGTGCACAATATTTTGGAACACTGTATCCTTCAACGTTGAGCAAACCAAACAGCTAATATATAGGGTGTTTCCCTATGTAGCCGTGGTGGATACTTAACCCTGCCCACTCCAGACGTCTTTTGGAGTATATGGGTAGGGGTCTCTGAGAGATAAAGCACAGCTGAGTTACTCAGTATCTAACGTTAAATTACCGCCTTACCAAACCGTTGGGCGCCATGTAGTGTAGCTCCTATTTCCCTAATAGGCTCTGCGCATTGGAATAATATACCCTATAGGCTTGACATAGGACTGAGGTCGGTATGTCCCTATCGAGTATATTAAACTTAATTACTTGTGCCAGCTGGCTCAGAGGCCACTAGAAACTCCTTGACAAACAAGAAGGGAGTAGTTTCTGGCAGCCGCAAAACATGACAACTTTGTTTCCCTTTAGAATCAGAACGTGTCCCAGAGTCGTGGAAACAATAGATAATCGTTTCACTCAGCTCAATCGTGCATGCTTAGTTTTCCTCAAAGTTACACAGAAAGAATAGACGGGCGTTTCAATAAAAGATTTATTGAACAGTCTTGTTTCTCGTGTAAGTAATATGTGCTGTTACGATCACAAGACAGTATGCAAGATAAATGTACAGCGTAAGCAGTAGAAATAAATAATACTGCGTTAGCATTATCTTTTAGCGTATATTCACATACATAAATAACATGAGCTAAAAATGCGAGTACTCATACGATGCGTTTCTAAGCTAGTTCTACCCCAATGTACCTAACCTAACCTAGGTGTAGGGAGAGGTATGAAGTAGGTGGAGTATTCCTTACTATGGTATACTAAGAGTATGTTACGCCTAGTATGCCAAGAGTCCCTCTAGGTTCTAGTCAGCTCCATACCTTAAGAATGAGAGAGGTGGGAATCTCTTGCCAGACTCTAACTCCAACACCCCGCAAGGGAAGTCAGATCACTGGAAGCTGGACTCTCTGCGTGCAGGGATGACAGCGTCTTCTCAGTGCGTCAGGCCGGGAAACGGGCTCCTCTGAAGTCGAGGTCTCCTCTGATTTACAAGGGCTAGGGAAGGTATATTTATACCTGAGAGGTACCTCAGAATGTTAGCATTGACGTGAATCGGACAGCGGAAGACGTCATGAATGAACCTTTAAGGTATAACGGTTCATGCATAATAGATGAGTCCTTGAAGAAATCAATAGTCCTGTGCTAGGGAAACTCCCGAAGCCTAAGGGTCTGTTCTTCAAGAACTCGTTGTGACGTTAGGGTGGACGGATGTCGGAGACCATGCCTGTATTTGGAGTGCACGGTTTAATGCCTAAATAAGGACTGGGATTTTATGCCTATATAAGGGCAGGGTGAATTGTGCCTATATAAGGACATGATACAGGAAAACCTATATACGGACACCCTAAGAGGAATACAACAGGGTCAGTACAGTGTTTGTTATACATGTACAAGGAAATCTTTAAATACTGGTGCAGAAATGAGGCCTATAATTATCCATAGTATTATTATTGCAGTTTGTTCTGTTGCTTATTCTATGCGGGTGCGTGGAATGCCCCACGACATGCCAGGCAGGTGCATAGAACGTAGCGGGATGATATGTTGGTGTTCCAGGGCTGTCGGAGATAGTTGAAGGATAGAGAGCCGAACAGACCGGTTTCCTGTGCATGCAGCTCATTAAAAGCTTCTACCTCATTTGGAGTCAGAAGTATTCTTTATATGGATATTCTTCTGCACACTTCAATTGGCGACGAGCTGGCCAGGAACTGATTTGGATCTTACAAAGAACCTGAGCAAATTACAGCAGATTTGAAGTGCGGGCAAAGGTACGACGCTGCCGGTGAGAAGGGAATCGTTCATGGCCGAATAGGAGCGTATGAATACGCAGCCGTGAGTAATCGGCTGGACCGAAGTGTAAAATTGAGCTCATGGTGGATGGGAAGCACGCAAGCATAGAGCAACATAACTGCTTACCTCTGCCGCATTTGTCGAGCGGGAAGCGGTAGGTAATCCATGCTCGCGCATCCCTTGTGAGAATGCCCACACGTCAGCTGCTGGTTGTGATCAGGCTGTCATCACGCAGGGGTAGCATCTACGTTCGCTACGCCAGAACGTGATCCTGCATCGCGGCCATATTTAGAAGAAAAAAAATTCTTTATTGCGCAGTGCAACGCGACTCCATGAACAAGGCTCTGACCGGAGCTCGGGATTGATCTCAGTGGGCAGTCTACGTAAACCGCAAATAACAAACAGGAAACGGGTAAAGGCTCGGTTTTTGTGTGTGAGGCTTCTCATTCAATTGATTTTCCATTATATGGACAGTGGAGGAATATTTTTACACAGTCATACTCTGGCACTGTACTCTATGGTGGCAGGATATTAACTCCGTAAAAGTATGGCTTTACAAAACTTCACCATCACTCCTCCACATGCATTCTGTGCATCAGGAGTGGAACCACTGATAAAGTGGATTGAGTGGAAGGATTATTTCACAATTTACATTTGTGCCATTGAAAATGAGATGTCCATGGAGCAGAAGAAGAGAATTCTTTTACATTCTTTGGGACCAGTCAGTCTAAAAATCTACAATCGTATGCTTAGACTGCAGTTGGTGGGGACATCAATGTATTTTCAGCAGCTTTGAAAGATTTAGACAATTACTTTGTACCTAATGTGTGCATAGGCATCATTCAATACAAATTCTTCCAACGTAAGCAGAACAAAAATGAGTCAGTGGATGAGTTTGTGGCTGAATTAAAAAAATGGCTATTGATTGCAAATTTGGCAATTTACATGATGATTTGATATGAGACCAATTAGTCATGCATGCTAGCAATGCGCAGCTATCTAGGAAAGGCTATGGATAAATGGGGATTCACCACTGGAGAAAGTGTTGGCGATTGTCTGGAAGGCTGAGATGTTGGGAAGATGCGCCACGGAGTTAAAGCAGTCGGATCCGGAAAAATTCATGGATTGCATCTACAAACTACAGCATGCCAGGAGTAAGGCACCTGTTAAAGATCAGAAGACAAAAGCTCTAGACAAATTTGTAGGTAATTACAGAAGACGCTACCGTTGTGGCAGTAGAGACCATCTGGCTTACAATAAAAGCTGTCATGCGGTGAAGCAAAAGTGCAGTAACTGTGGAATCAATGGCCACTTTGCGATGGTATGCAGGAAAAAAAAAATTGTAAAAGAGGAATCCAATAGTAATAGCAGTGAGGAGGAAAACGTATATTCAGGAGGGGAGAGAATTAAGAGCATACAGGGCACATTAGTTTTTAATGTGGATGGGGGATTGAACAAAAACAAACCTATGTGTGACATGTTAATAGGTGGGGTCCCTATTAAAATATATGCATACTCGGGGTCCCCGTTCACAATTGTGAATGAAAAAGTTGGAGAGAATGATTTTCGTGGAAAGTTTGGTCCTCAACTGTTTCCATTGGACATTAATCTGGAGAGTTTCACAGGGGGAAAAATTGACACATTGGGATTTAGACAGTTGTTTTTTTTTTCTTTTAAAGACAGGCATACACTAGAGGTAAAAGCTATATGTAGCCAAACAAGGACCGTCTGTACTGGGATGGGTAGATCAAAGAAACCTACACATTGTTCTCGATCCCAACAGTGAAGAAAAGGTGTTGGTGGTAGATGATGGGAGCAGATTAAGCCAAGTCATGGCAGAACAATTTTCAAAAGTCTTCAGTGAAAACTAGGTTTGTTAAAAGGTTTTGAGCAGGAGATCGTGCTCAAAAGCAATGTGACCCTAAAATACACAAAGCAAGGATGATGCAGATATGGTACGAGAGAAGGTGTCTAAAGAACTGGACAAATTGATTGACTTGGATATAATCGAACAGATCGAAAGTGGAGAATGGATTTCGCTAGTGGTCGTGGCATGCAAGCACAATGGAAACATTTGTTTGTGTGTGCAGTGCGCCACCTAAACAATAGCATTTTCAGTGACCAATTCCCCCTCCCCAAAATATTGGAGATGGTGACGTCTTTAAAGGGGGCTACGTATTTTTCAACCATAGACTTGTCGACGGCCTACCATCAGATTCATATCACGCCGGAATCTAGGACGCTTACTTCTTTCATCACCCTGCTCTGATGTTACCAGTTTAAACGCATGCCTTTCGGCTTAGCATCTGCCACTGCAGTCTTCCAGCAACTAATGCATAAACTATTTGGGAGGAGGGGGGAGTATTTTTCTTTCAGGATGACATCCTGGTGCATGGGGTGGATAGAAAGACACATGATGAGAGGTTGAGAAGAGTTTTGAGTGTACTACAGGATGTGGGTTTGGCAGTTGAGATTATTAAGTGTACATTCGCAGAAAGGAGTGCAACTTATTTGGGTCATGTTATCAGTAAGGAAGGTGTCAGGCCCAAACCCTCGCTAGTAAAGGATATTGTGGTGCTCTCCTCCCCAACCAGCAAGGAAGAGGTAAGATCATTCCTAGGGATGGCGGAATACTGTGCCAAGTTCATAGCCAATTTTGTGGAGAAAGTGTATAATATTTGGCAACTGCTTAGGAAGAATGTAAGGTTCGAATGGTATCTGTTGTGTGATGAGTTCAGAAGGATTAAAGTAGACTTGGAGAAGGTACCTGCATTAGGCAGCTTTGACCCCGAGTTGGATTCTTGGATTACCACAGACGCCTGTAACAAAGGTTTGGGAGCGGTGCTATCACAAAGGGATGGAAAAGGGCAGGAAAGGTTCATTCTGTTTGCTTCTAGATCCCTGTCACCAGTGGAGGAAAAGTACCCAATTATAGAAAAAGAAGCACTACCTTGCGCATGGGCCTTAGAACATTTTCAAGCGTTTGTATAGGGCAAATCGGTCACAGTCTGGTGTAATCATAAAACATTGGTAAAACTTTTGACTACGTAAGGGAGTGTGTCTGCCTCAGCAAGGATTGCTAGATTGTCTATGCACATGAAGGACTTTGTGTATGAATTGTAGTATATGCCTGGCAGAGAGAATGTAATTGCAGACTGTTTTTCAAGGATGCCTGCTCTTTATGATGAATGTGTGGATGACCAGGTAGCGCTGGTACATGACTCGGGATTTCCGGCCATAAAAAAGGGCAGTGGAAGGCTTAACATTAGAAGGACAGTGTTTTGCAAGCCATTTTGAAATGTTTATAGGAGGGTTGGCCTAGGAAGGAATTGGTGTCTGAGGAGTTAAGGCCGTTTTGGGAAGGAAGGACGGAGTTGTCAGTAGATAAGGATTTGGTTGTTAGGGGTGAACGCATTGTCGCTCCCAGTGGCTTGCGTGTTGCAATTTTGGAGATGTGCCACGAAGAACATTTTGGGATAGTCCGGACTAAAGCTGTGGTTAAGGAGATGTTCTGGTGGCCAGGTGTGGACAAAGTGGTGGAGAGATTTGTGAGGTCATGTAAAGTGTGCTCCTCAGCAGCTCAGTCTTTGTGTACATTGAGTCTTCCCCCCGCCCCCCCCCACCCCACACATGAGTTAGTGTTTAAATTCCAAAGCAACCATGGGAATGTGTGGCCATTGATTTGCTGGGTTCGGTGGGGGAACTACAGGAATATCTTATTGTATTGATGGACCTTTTCGCAAAATGGTCAGTTGTGGAATTTGCAGAAAAGGCGGATACTACATCGGTTTGGGAATTTTTAGATAGGGTGTTTGTGTCTGAGGGTATTCCAGCGGTACTGTTAAGCGAAAGTGGAGTGAAATTTACATCTGATGCAGCTTAAGGTTACTTTGAAAGGATTGGAAAAAACACCGGACCACGTCACTTTATAATCCAAGTGGGAAAGGCACTGTGGAAAGGTTTAACCGCGTAGTTATGGGTGTCATTCAGGGAGCTGTTAAGTGCAAAAAGGATTGGCAGGTGGAAGTGAAAAAGGCCATGTGGGCGTATAGGGTTACTGTTCATGATACCACTGGAGAATGTCCGTTTGTCATAATGAGAGGTAGAAGACCCAGATGCAAGTATAGTCCTGAATGGTTACGAGAGTGGAAGGTGGAACAGTGGTCCCTCAATTATGTTGGGGGGAGGGGGTGGGTGGGGAAACTGGACGAAACACATTTGAGGAATAAGTCATATTATGACAGTGTTCATGGCGTTAGACCCGTGCAGGTGAAAGTGGGTGACTGGGTGCAGGTGAAAAAACCTACTAAAGTAACTAAAGGTGAGAGTAAATTCTTTGAACCGGGGGAAGTGGTAAAGGTTTTGAGAAATGCAGTTTGACTGAGAAGCGGGAAGGTATGGAATCTTAAGAGGGTGGCTTTAAGGGCTAAGAAGAAGAATTTTGCAGAGGAGAGAGTGGGCAAGAAGAGGATAGGCGATAACACGGATTGGTTAGAGGATATTTTTTTAGAATAGCAGGGTTCAGGCTGCATATGAGTATGGATGGTGTTCTGACAGACGTGGGGACCACAAAGGAATAACCATGACATTGGGGGCCAGTTGAACCAGGACTTGAGAATTGGAGGGTCAGATGATCTTACTGGAAATTCTTTCGCAGAGGAAGGCTGCAAGAGAGGAAGGATCTCGCCAGGCTGGTTAAAAGACTATATTGTGGGGTGGATGAACAAATGATGTCTTTGTTCTGTCAAATTGTTGGAGGTACTGAAATACTGTTATCTAGTTTTTTTTCTCTTCTACTTAGGGGGGATGTGTTGTGTTGCTTGTTCTATGCGGGTGCGTGGAATGCCCCACGGCATGCCAGGCAGGTGCATAGAACGTAGCGGGGATGATATGTTGGTGTTCCAGGGCTGTCGGAGATCGTTGAAGGATAGAGAGCCGAGCAGACCTGTTTCCTGTGCAGGCAGCTCATTAAAAGCTTCTACCTCATTTGGAGTCACAAGTATTCTTTATATGGATATTTTCCGGAACATTTCACAGTTTTGCATTTTATCATTTCTACTTATGGACTAATCAGCAAAAGTTGCAAACTCAAATGGGGACCAGAATATGTAACCACTAACTACCAGTTGACGAGTAACGAGAAGGTACCCTTTCCTGCAGCAGAAGCAGTGTTCACAGCAGGATGAAGCTTGCTATGGTCTTAGCACCCTTCTTTCTGCCTTTTAGTTCTCGACCAGTGTGAACAGATTGGGTGGCTGGATTGACCAGCAGGACCATTGAACGATGGAAGAAGGAAGATTGGCAGTGAAGATACACTGTACTAAAATAATTTAGTCTTTGCACATTTGTTCTCTGAATCAAAACGCTACTTCTAACTGCAAATAAGTTCTCAACTTATATGGGTACCTCTGGCAATTGTGGCCACCGGCTACTCCTGAAGGGCAACTAAATGTGTGATTTTTCAGGGCGGACATAATTAGGTTAGAGGTTAAATCCATCCAATCCTTTGTGGGGAGCGCTAACACATTTTGGTGGAACTACAAAGATAGGGGCATTCACATGTAAACCATTTTTATTTAAAAAAAAAAAAAAAGGTAAACGTGCTAAATGTGTATCCATTGTTAAATATTTCCATGTTTCTGGGGTATGCATACTTTGTGCCAAATTTATTTTGCTGAGGGATATATCTCCGTCTGCACTTCAGCACCTAATTAAACAGCGCTGCAGTTGGAGATAGCTAAATGCTAGTGGGCACAGTGGGTAGGGCAGCATCCCCCCACCCTTCCCTCCCTCCCCGTAAAAAACAAACAAAATGCAATAACCACGGGGAAAACACCGGCGTTGAGTGTCAGTATTTGTCCAACAGTGAAATGTCCACAAATCATTTCTGGGTAAATCTCTTGCCTCCGGCAGCAGCTAAAAGGTAGGAGGCCACATATTATCAGGTTATGGGAAAATGCAGATGTGGGAATCACACGGGGCATAGGCAATCATTTTTTAACAGGCTCAGTTGTATTTACTTATGCCAAGCGTCAGTATGGAAGGCTCTCCCCTCAGTGTTCTACCTGAGATGTGGCATTCCAGAACTAGCTGTTGAGCTTGGAGCAGAGCTGTGCTTCTCGGGGATCGCTCCCGAGTACATTTATTCTTAAACTCCAGCATTAAATTCACCTACTGCATGTCTTGGCTTCAAAAGTCTCCTCATGAGACCTCTGGGTATCTACTTAAATATCAGATACATTTTTTATCAATTGTAATGGACGCTCACTTGGGTTGGAGAACCACCTTTTCACTCAGATTATTCCTTCTTCAGGCTTCTAATATAAACCAGTCTGTGTTCTAGAGGGGATTTTTGGGTATAGGATGAAAAAAACATTCCTGGTGTGAAGCCCTCGCCATCTCAGGGATGGAAAGTTGCATGCAAGTTTTGTTCTCTCTTATGGGACTCTTCATTGAAGTACTAAGCAGTAAACAACCCTGCGTCTGCATAGAACCCCGGACTAATTTTCCTAGAGAATATCTTTGAGAGGCATTTTTATTAATACCCCTCTTTTCAGGCTGCTGTCAAGCAATTTTGTATATTTTGCATTTTAAAAGTAGCCAATTACAGTGGTAAAAAACACTTGTGTGAAACCAGATGATGAAACCCCATTCCCCAATTCATTTTTAAAAGGAAAATGGAAGGGGATGAAGAAAATGGAGCCACACAGGCAATGGCTTCACTCAGCTGAAAATGGTGCACTGCACCCTTTAAGCTTGCCATTAGTTCCAGTGGCCAACACTGCCAAGCACTCTGTTGTTTTAAGTGTGTTTTGAGAGAAGAACGGAATCCTGATCCCTTAAGACATTAACGAAGATTGTCATGATGAAGAGCTGTGGTGGTTACAAGTCTGTAGGCTTTACTTTGCTTTGGTGTGGAAACTACTCCTGGGCATACTCACTTGATAGAACAGAAATCCTCCATCCCTTTTAAGAAGCAGCAGCTACCGCAAAAAATATGAAATCAAAAGTAACAGAAGCTCAATGAAACGGGTTATGCAGCTAGACTTCGCCCACATGAGTATCTGTTCTTTGTTTGAGGCTAGACAGCACTTGCCTAGTAAATATGTGCATGGACTTCTAGTTTGGTGCTTAGTGCATGGCAGTGTGGAACATTTCTTAGTAGCAACTGCTCTCCTCTAAAGTGAGCATTTGATTCTATAGGGCGAGGTTTGTTCGTTTTTTGATAACATAGGGAAACGGGATAGTACTGACCACGCAATGGATTGTTTATAAATCTCACCAAAAAAAACAATATTAGTGGGCCCATAAATTATAAGACCTTGTTTGAATTTTTCGAATCTCATTTGTCTGCTTAATATAAAGCCATGGAGTTTTCTTCAAAGTATGTCTCTGCCGGAGAAATCCTGAAACCTGAGCAAAAAAAAGTCTGCTTTATGTGAGAATCTTCAACCAACTTTGGTAAAAAGGACAGATTAGTTCTTATGACCAGGTTCTTGGGATACATGTCCTGGATTTTGCAAACTCTAAACGGAGTTATCTGCCACAAGGGAGCTACTTTCCATGAGGGAGATTTGAGTGAAGCCCTGCAAAAGTGTACAAATAGATAAACTATTAACCTTTCAAAGGTGATGTTAAGCTCCCATAGAGGTAAGGGCCTTCCCGCTAGAGTGAAACTTCTTATTTGAAAGAGCTGTTCTGGAGTAAGCCTGATAGGAGCTTTTTATTTTAGTAGTAATTGTTCTAATTGTATCTTAAGCATAATAAATTGCAGGCCAGTCTTAACCAAATAAAGTAGAGTTAGGTCAACATTGCTTACATCTCGCATGTGGGAGGGTTTTATTCCGTAAATATCAAATTCAGATCTTTTTCCATTTAAAGACGTGCAAATATCTGGTGAAGACTAGATCTTCATTAGAATGTCCATCTACTTTTGTGTCATGTTCAGTAACTTGTATTGGAGCAATTTGAGCCAGTCTGTGAAGCTTCAAAGTGTTAGACTAGTATGGAGACCATCAAGACGTTTGGAGAAGATTGGTTTGTATGGCAGCTTCTTATTTGGTCTGTCATGTGGTGGAGATCCAGCAACCACCATTGTTGCCACCTTTCTTTTGTTATCCTCATCACCCTAGGTTTAGAGTGGTTCAGCTTAAGTTATTAGGATCATAGGTGTGGGAGTGCAAAATATAAATTTCAATAACCTTTTAACAAAAAAAGGGTTGTCATTCGCCATGCGCTTACAATACCTGGAAACAACTTCTTGCTATTTGCTTTTTTCAGCATGAACTGTAATATATATTCACATCCTTTGCATATTTAGAAACCTTTCTTAATTTTCTTGAAAAGCTCTGCCTCAATGCTGTCTACGCCCAGCAAGTTTTACATTGAGCCAGTGCCAAATGGCTTGTGCTCGAAGGGAAAAGGCTTTCAGTGTAATTTCCACTTGTTTAAGTAGTACATTGTTGTGTTGTTGTCATGGTGGGATTTGTCTTCATCAGTGGTAAGGAGGAATTCATGACCACATGCTTTTAGCACCGCTAGTTTAAAATAGTACACTGTTTCTTTCATGTGCTTTGTATCAAGAGGCGTCTCGTGAGCTCACCATCGTATCAACAGCTTGGATGTCAAAATGTTTTATGTTGGTAGATCTCTGATTGGCACCACCACGGAAAGGTATTCTCATGTTCAAATGAACATACAGAAAAATGAATATACATGAAAACATAGATCCCTGAAAGGAAGAAATGTAACATGTTTAGAAATCACTTTGCTTGAAAAATTGACTTATGAATTGAGCAAGAATATCTTTACTTTTAAGGGAACACTCTTAGATTTCAATGTCCAAAACAACAAAATAAAGTGATGATTTGCATTGGTATTTGAATATATTGCAGATATTTGATCAGAAGCTCCACATCATGCAAAAACCTAAGCTGTTCTTTTTTGGAAAAATGAAATCTTTAACCGCCAATTATCCAGGTACAGTAGTTGAAGATTCATATAATTCTTAGATTACTTGTCCCAATGCCTCGCCATGGGAAGAAAGGTGGCTATGACTGGTATAAGATCGAAGAGACTATTGGCCTTATCACTTTGGTGTATTTTTAAGTCGCTGGAGGGCAGTTCTTTGATGATCCCACGGTGGTGCCTTTGAAAATAGGCATCACAATGGGAACGTCCTACACAGACCAAAATTTTCAATGTTGTGCATATCGTTCTGTGCGGGAACCTGGGGGTGCATGCAGAAAGGGGGGGCACACCATATGCCCCGCTGCATGCACCCCATGGCGCAGAGGCATCAGGGGGCCCTATAGGGCCCCCGTGGTTTCCTCACTGCGACACTGTTCATGGCCGTCTCACCGCCATGAAACTTGTGGTGATGAGGAAACTCGTAACATGATTGGCGGGGCTGCAGCGACCCCCGCTAACCATTTTGTGGCCTCAAGATCGCAGCGCCACTGACGGGCAGCTCTGATCCTGGCAGTTGTGGTGGTCCCAGGGTGGCTGACCGCCCTGGTCATAACAGGGTGGTCAGGAGACCGCCACTGCCGCTATTCAGGCTCATAATAAGGCCCTTACTTTGCACCAGTTCTTGCATGTGGCAAAACAGTTACTTGCGAGAAGTCCTCACTTTCAGACAGTGAAAATATGCAAAGAGAAGATTCATTGCTGAATCTCCCTGTTGGTGTTTAGGGATGATTGAGGGTCTACCATCCTAAATTTTTCGTGTTTGATCCATATTTCTGCAGTCTTTGTCAAAATGGGATTGAACTCCTGTTTTAAAGCTTGCTTTTGCAAATAAAATTGTGAATAAATTCCTTTGCATTTCTCGGATGAATAAAACGATTTAAGGACCTGCTTTTGAAGTAAGAAGAGGTGGACTACTTGAAGATAAATCTGGTGAAATTGAAGAGACTTTTTCAAAGAAATAACAGGACGCAGTGCCTTGAACTTCCTGGTGTAATCATTTTGCACAATATTTAGTACTCCTGAATCTTTTGTTAACTTGTGCTGGTCTTTGGTTTGATTTGAGATGTTTCCCTTTACTGGAGTGGCTGACCAAAGGAAGTGAAATATAACGGGACTGTTGGTTACCTCTTAGTCTCATTGTTTACTTTGATGGATAGCTTCCTTTTGATGGTGCATCTGTTGATCTACATCGTACCTCTTTTGGGTCATCTTGTAGTGAGAACTATGCACATCTTTGTTTTACTTCAGTCCCACATCCTTGTTTCATCCTCCCTTTACTTGCAAAGCATGTCCTCGGTGAAGAACCTGAAACAGGAGTTCATTTGAATGTGAAGTTGATCTGTTTTTGCTACACACATGACTTGAATCTGCTATTGTCGGCCATGAAGACCTCGAGGCTCATGAATGGCAGTAGCGTTTACAAATGTGTGCACTGCGACTGCTTCCTCTAGAACTACCTAATTTGAGATGACATATTTGCTGCAGACCTCATTAAAGTCCTGTGTTTTGTCTCTTGAGAGGTCAAACCTAGCTTTTTTAATATGATCTCCTAGAGAAACCAGTTGCAGCGTCAATCTAGGGTAGAAACACTACCTGCTTTCATGCCACTCAATTTTCACTCTTAGGAGCTTTCTTTTCAGAGTATGTTGATGATGGGATGGAAGCTCATCTTCTTACTATGTACACTAAGGCAGAGTATGGTTGCATGTCAGTCCTCTGGAACAGACGGTTTTCTTAAAGATACTTTTTTAGCTGGGCATGATGCAGTTGCTTTGCTAGTAGCCAGGGTGAACGGTGAGAAACATCTCCATAGCTGGCTTGATGAACCTTGGGGCTAGTGAAATATGAGCTTTTAAAGTAGCCCAGTGTAAGAGCATCTCCAATATGAATTAAGCCTTTGCCTGACCAGGAGATATAGAAATGTTCAAATCTGCTGCTCCTCTAGCCAAGCATGGTGAAAAAGGCAATGGCATCCCTTATAGACTTCTAAAGGTGATGCTGTATGGGATCTTGGTGACCAAGTCACCCAATCTACCATCAAACACTGTCTTATGCTATGTCCTGCATTGGCATGTATTAATGTCTTGGAATATGGTTCTCCTTGGGTTGCAGCCACACTTTAGTTTGAATGATCTTCTTGGCGTACAGACATAAAAGATTGGTGGCTGGGTGGAATAACGGCTCACAAACCAAGTACATTTTATTGCCAACTAGTGTGCCAACAAGTCAAGCGGGTGCTTCGGGGTAGGGGGATTGCCAGCAAGAAAACCTCAAAGTTGGACAAAGGCCAAGAATTGCATTAAGGTCCCAAGCACTTTAAGAGGCTCAAACATTCACAGTTGTATAATGTCTTCTTATACTTTATTTTCATTGGATTAAGTTCTTGTCAATCATATTTATTATAACTCTGGCCAACACGTGTTTTGATTTCATATCGACTTAAACAGGGCTATTCCTATTGCATCATACAAATCTTCAAACGTAGGAAGCCTATATCTGAATTAGCAGTCCCAAATCTCGTCTTGTAATGTACGTCACCATCAACAAGAAACAAAAGGCAGAAATAAACAAATAGTGTAGGATGTGTCGACAGATGAGCACTATGAAATTGCTCACGTCAAACACAGGTGCGTGTTCCCAGTGTTAGAAAGTACAAGTCTTAGAAGTTCCAATATGGCTTCTTAAAAGTCCGTGTCCTAGCGCTTTAGCACTTTTAATCAGAACAAGTACCCCCAGAGGGTCGGTGGTTCAGCAATCAGTCTTACCTGCTCTCACTGGAACTATGACTCAGCAGGCCTGAGCACATGTCAGCAGCCCAGCGGTGAGCAAGACTGTATGCTTCGGGCTAAGTGGCAGGCATTCTCATTGCTCCTCCAATCATGCGGTCAGTCTTTCTGAGTCTGGTTGATGGTCTCAGGTGCTCCAGGGTTCAGGTGATTGAATCGAGGTTCTTCTCCTGCGGGTCACAACCTGCTACATGCTCTGGTGTATGCTGTTCCATGGCAACAACTTATATCTTCACTATGGTCCCCTTCTGGCTTAGAGAGGTCATGAAGAACGCACTCCGGGCAACGGCCCCTTCAGGTAACAGCACTGCACAGGGGTGACCGCCCACTTGTTACAGTGCTGCACCACAGCGACTGCCCTTATTTTCACTGCGGCCACCACCTGACAGACCGGGGTCATGAACAGCGCACATAAGGCCCTGGCCCCTGTTACAGCACTGCACCCGGGCTATGGCCCTGATCTCCTCCCCACCCTCTTCAGCTACCACCTGGGATACTGGGTTTGCAAACACCACACAAAAGGCGACTGCCCCTTCAGGTCCCAACACTTCATAGGTGACAGCCCTGTTCTTGTCCCGGTGATGGTCCTTATCTTCATCTGGCGTACGGGGGTTGTGATAGCAGCCCTCTGGCATACGGCCCAATTTGTGCAACGCAGACCCTCACACTCTGCTTCAGCGATCCACTTGACGGTATCCCCACTGGGCCTCTCTTCCTACAGGTTCATTCTTCCTGCTCATAGGGTCCTTTGGTCTCAGCAGGCAGATGCTGTGGGCTCCAGTGGGAGTGGTCTTGATTCTCTAGGGTGGTGTCCCCTCACCCAGTAGGGAGACTACTATATCTTAGTCCCCAGTGCTGAGCTTCTCCACACTGATGTACAGCTCCAGTTTGGCAATTTTGGGAGGCTCAAGCTCCTCTTTTTATAAATACCCAGACACTGATGTGATTTACTGTCTGATGTTTGTGATGTGGGAATGGCCCCTTTTGAAGTGCCCACTCCACCGTCCAGTCATTTCTACAGGAAGCAGTCTGCCACAGCATGATCAACCCCAAACTTGCTAGCCCCACACAGGCTATAGGGTGACTAGAGAATCATACATGGATGTCAGCTGCACTGATCTATGCCTATTAAAAGGTTACCAAGTCCTCGTGCTATATTCTTTAATTCTCTTATCAGCCCTGTCTCCTTCCTGAGATGTGCCCAGGCTCTGATGACACCTTTTTAGATACAAATAACACTTGAAGTGCACAAGAGAGCCTAACTCAACCTTCCTTCATTGTGCGTGTCCCACACAGCTCTAAGGAATGCAGGTAATCTGCAAATATGTCTAGAATGGCTCCTTCACCTCCACATGCCACTCCAAGGCCCTGGGCTTCCAATATGAAATCCACATGCCTCCATGTACTGTACCGTACAAAGATACACATACATACATTACATCATACACACGCACTCGCATCTGAACTGTACTGCACTACACTAACATACTCTAGGCCAAGGGGAAATCTGATAGGGACTTCTAGCTGCAGATTCCTTACCTAAAGAATTATCCCCAGGTGTCAGTACCCCTGCGTGCTGGTAGGTGGTGTTGTTTGGCTCCATGTGCCGTCACCTGCACTGGAAGTGACGTGTATGGTGCCTACATAGGTGCACGCATGTTAGTTCTTTTCTTTCTGTACCAGCCAGCGGAGATCCGGAGAGCGCTACCTATAGTCCCTTTTTTACTAGCCTTTTTTCTACTTTTATCGAAGCCATTTTGAGAAGTTTTTCTCCTTGTGTGCCAGGAATGTCCTCTAGGATGGCCGGCTTCAAGCCCCGCAGCGTCTGTCTCCACTCTCTGTGATAGACCTGCACCTTGTTTGCCTCTGATGCCTCGAGAGCGACCACGAAGTTAAGACTTTTGTCGACTGTGGTGCAATGAATCCGAAGGCCTTGAGAGAGCCGTCCCTCAAGCTCCTGGCGGCTCAACCCCACAACGTTGTCGATCCCGATCGAGAGGAAGGTCCTTTGAACGGTCACGAAGCCCAAAATCTTCGTTGCACTCAAAGTCGTCGGGTCACTCGGGTAAGTCCCACCGCAAGAAGAAGAGTAAGAAGTTGAAGAGGTCTTCCACTTCACCCTTGTCCGTTGGCTGATGAGACATGGGAGCGTCGCCCGGCTCTACGGTTGAGCCAGCGCCTGTTTCGGCTCCACACTTCCCTGACTTTCTTGGAGCCGGAGCGACTCCCCACTCCGCTCCTAGAGTTTAATAAGGGTATGCGCCTCATATTTGAGCGGCCTGTTCCTGCCGGCATGCTTTCGGGCCCTGTGGGTCCAGGAGGGGCAACTACTGGTTCCACGCAGGCAACTCCGCCCCGGCGCTAGTCTAGCCCCTTGGGTCCATGGCTGGATCTGGTTGGGCACCAGGCGAACCACCTCGACTTTCCCCAGCATGCTACCGCCCACTGGTGGCGCCGCCCCCATTCTGATCCCTGACTCAGACACGGAGCCAGAGGGGCGTCGTCCGTCTCTGGGGCCTACTTCCTGGCCACAGCCTGAGCCTTATTCCTATGGGCTAGGACTCGGGGAGGATTTGGAGGGGTCGCTGGACCCTGAGTAATACCAATCTTTAGATCCCCAAATGGAGTGGTGTGAGCACTTGGCGTAGGTCAGTGGACACTTGACACATCTCCAGAGATTGGTGGCATGCTTTCTCCCCCTACCGTGGCTACGGAGGAGGGAGCGTCCTTTACAATGGTGCTGAGAAGGGTGGCTGAGGTCCTGGACCTTAGCCTGCCCTCAGTGGCAGTCAAGACAAACGTCTTGACAGAGGTGCTCCAGCCAGGAGTGTCCCCCTCAGAACCTCTTCTTCCATTTAATGAGGCCATACAGATGTCTTGCTTGGGCCTGTGAGCAGGATGATTGCCTGCCCCCACCGCCTTGCAATGTTGTTCTACCTTGACTGCACGAGTGTTTGGGGTGGATGACCAACTCTTCGTGAGGTATGTTGAAGCAAAGCATGGAAAGGCAGTGCAGAAGCAGACCATCTCTCGCTGGATCATGACCTGCATTAAAATCTGCTACGCATTGGACAAGAAGCAACGCCCTGAGGGCTTGCGTGCTCATTCCATCAGAGCCAAAGTTGTGACCACTGCATTAGCATGTGGAGTCCTGGTTCTGGACATCTGGCAGGCAGCAACGTGAGCCTTTCTGCATACGTTCACAAAGCACTACTGCCTAGACAGTCAGGGCTGTCGGTAAAGGTACTTTGCCTGTTCGGTCCTGCAGGACTTTTTGGTGTGAAATGTTTCCTTAGACCCACCCCTGGGTATGTATTGCTTGGGTGTCTATTCTAAGGTAAGGAATCTGCGGCTAGAAGTCTCTAGCAGATGAACAAGTTACTTACCTTCGGTAACGCCTTTTCTGGTGGAGAATCTGTCTAGCCGCAGATTCTTTACCGACCCACCCATACTCCCTGCTCTGCAAAAGGATTTCTATGGACATGGCTTTCCTTTTCAGGACCCTAGTTTTCCACAACAGTTGTCATTGTTCTTCGTGGCTCCGCGCTGTTGGTGTGGAAAGTCGCGAAACAAAACTGACGTCAGCGCGCTGGGTGGGCTGGTGCCTAAATAGACCCAGCGCACGTCACTTCTGGTGCGGACAACGCCGCGTGGAGCTGAACAACCTACCAGCGCACAGGGGTACTACTCAAGAAAATTTCCGGATCCAGTCTGACACCTGGGAATAATTCCAAGGTAAGAAATCTGCAGCTAGATAGTCTCTACCAGATAAGGTGTTCCCGAAGGAAAGTAACTTGTTAGGTACACAGCAACTGAACTTTACATAAGTGGGCCGGTAAGCCTCACTCCTGTGACACGGGTAAAAAAGGCCTGTTCACTTTACTGATCACTGTCACAGAAACTGTATAGTGCCACCTCCACTCTTGCTACTTAACTCTTGGTGAGGATATTAGCCCTTTACCACTAACAGGGTAACGCTTTGTGCCCCCCTCCCAGTCTAACAAGACTGCAATCTGTGAGACAAGCCTAAGTCTTGGGGCACACACAGGATTTGTGTCCGGCCATAACGAAAATTGATACCAAGTATCACTGCAGTTGGGGCCCTCAAGGCAGGGGTGCACGCAAATTACCATGCTGCTGACTTTTCCGTCCAAGCAGATGCCCCTCAAGAATAAACTACCCAGAACCAACTCCTAACCTGGAGAGCTTGGGCCATCAGATTGGCAAAACCGGTGGGAAAGGTCATCTGCATTTCCGTAGCTCAGTCTGGCTCTACTCTACAAAATCTAACCCTTGCAGAGAAGTAGACCATCTCAACAACTTGGGATTCTGTCCCTTCATAGCCACAAACCACTTTAATGGCTTTTGATCTATTTGCACTACAGACTTAGTGCCAAACAAGTAAGGGCGGAACCTACACATGGCCCACAATGTAGCAAAGCACTCTTTCTCAAGCTGCGCAATCCTTTCATCTACTTCTGTCCACATTCTAATAATAAAGGTTACCGGATGCTCTCCGTCTTTGTCATTCAGTTGACCTTACATAGTTCCAACTCCCTTGTCAAAGGCATCTGTCTGTACAATGAATGTTTGACTACTCAGGAGCTTTCAGTACAGGTGCATTGCCTTCTTGAGTTCCTCATAAAGCAACCCAGAAAGGTGATCTGTACTCAAGAGTGTCATAACACTCCTGGGTCCAGATCACCTTTCTGGGTTGCTTCTTGGAGGTCAAAGCAGTGAACGGTGCAACTATAGTTCATAGTTCATCATGAAGTTTCTGTGATACCCAGCGAGTCCTAAAAAGGGCCTCATTTCAGTCTGTGTAATAGGCACTTCCCACTTCATCAAAGACTGAATCTTGGCATCCAACAGGCAAATCTTCCCATTACCCACCTCATGCCCAAGGTAGACTAGAGTGGGACGGGTATGCCCAGATGTGGGTCCCGTGCTCTCCATGCCGCTGGAGTCAAGCTATCCTGGCTGAAGAGGGGTGAAACCCCGAAACCGGTCCTACGATGCTTGTTTCCAGTCCAGGGAGGACCTGGCCTGGCAGTTCGGGCTGGACTGTTCCCATAGGGCACAGGGTCAAGACTGATTTGCATATGGCTGGGTTCAAACTGGAATGGCATGGTGAGCAAAAAAACGATGGATTTAGGCCCAGATCTCTGTACTGGGGTGAATGTATGACATTGTTCTGCATTCTGTCCATCAATTGTTGTTTTTGCATTTGAAGGTAGACTAGAGAGCACTGCCCCCATGGCATTTGATCGCCTTGATGGGCAGTTTGGACTCTTGTATCCTAGCCAACACTGGTTCTAGATGTCTCAAGTGGTCCTTTCATGAGTTGCTAAAGACCTCAATATCTAGTAGGACACAGAATTTTTGTAGCCCTGTGAGAACATGGTTTGCTAAGCAATAAAAAGGCTGCAGGAACATTCTTCTATCCAAAAGACTTCACCTTAAGCTGATACAGCCCCTCTTGAATAGAATGTAGTTTTCTCCTTTGCATCTGGTGCAGTGTGGATTTCTGCAATCAAATGACTAACAGTCAATCAAATTGCCCCTCTGACAGACCGTAAGAAAAGTGGTAGACCTTCTGCCAGGTGGTTTAATGATAAATTGAAAACCCTGAAAATGAAGTGCAAACAGGCAGAAAGAAAATGGAGAAAGTTTTATGCAGATGAGGACAAGATCGCATGGAAAATGGCCCTATCTATGTATAAAAAGAAATTTTCTCCACCAAAGCAGAATATTTCACCGAGACCATTATGAATTCATCAAATAAATCTAAAAGTATTTTTAAAATAGTTGATGATATCATCAATCCGAGTTGTTCTCAGAACAAGACTCAGCCAACTCAAGATCTTTGTGATAGTTTAGCGATCTTTTCGAAGAAAAAATTAGCACTATCATTAATGGTCTCAAAACAAATCCGTCAGTGGGGAAGAAGATACGACCAGTGAAGCTGTAGCCTCGTCCAATGCTGCAGAAAGGGTATCTTATGTAGGAAGACCGACTGATGAAGGGACTGCCACTCTGAGTCTCCTGGATCACTTTGAGCTTCCTCTGGAGGAGGAATTTGGCAGGATTGCCTTGGGTGTCTCCTCCGGCTCCCCACTGGACCCCCTTCCACATAAAATCTGGAAGGAATTTGCGTCAGAACTTTTCCCAGACTCCAGATGATTTGTAATCAATCACTATCCAGTGGAGTTGTACGATCTGGCTGGAAACAGGCGGTGGTCACACCACTCCTGAAGAAGACCACTCTAGACCCCACCAGTCCGAGTAGTTATCGGCCCATTTCTCTCTTACCCTACCCAGTGAAGATCCTCGAATGACTGGTCAGCAAATCTCTGTCACAGTTCCTAGAACTTAATAATAAGCTGGCGGATGTACAATTTGGCTTCCGCCCGGAACATGGAACAGAGACTGCTCTAGTGACCCTGATGGACGATCTTCGTCTATTGGCAGACAGGGGACAATCAGCGATACTTATTATGCTGACCTGTCTGCCGCTTTCGACACGGTTAACCATGGCATCTTGCTGACCCGTCTGGAGGAGGTGGGAATAGTGGGCACTGCCCTGGACTGGTTTCGATCTTATCTTACCGGCAGGTGCCAGGCAGTGGCTCTTCCCCCGTTTCAATCTGCCTTTTCCAACATCCGGCATGGTGCTCCTCAAGGGTCTGCCATCAGCCCAATTTTGTTCAACATTTATTTGAGCCCACTGATCAACATAATTCGGGCTCATAATGTAAAATTGGTGAACTATGCTGATGACACCCAGATTATCTTGTCCTTGGATGGTACACAATCTAACGCCTTGGAGGACTTTCATGCCTGTATGCATGATATTGCGCAGTGGCTTCGTAATAACTCTCTACAATTTAATTCGGATAAAACGGAAATTCTTCACTGTACAGTTGGGAAGGTTCCTCTGCCTCTCCCTCACAATTTTTGGCCCTTTGCAACTTCCACTCCCTTAGTCCCGACCAAGTTGGCGCGCAATTTAGGAGTTACGTTCTGTGCCAATTTGTCACTGGAGACACAAGTGAATAAAACAGTGGTGTGCTGTTTTGGTCTGATCAGAGCACTGAGAAAGATCCTCCCGTTGCTTCCAAACTCGGCTAGAGCCCCAATAGTACAAGGCGTTATTTTAAGCAGACTTGATTATTGTAACGCCCTATTGTTGGAATCTCCAAAGTATCTGAGTCAGCGATTGCAACGCGTCCAAAATATGGCGGCCAAGCTAGTTCTGTCCAGACCACGTGACTCCTCTGCTTCATTGTGTTTAGCCGAGCTACACTGGCTCCCAGTGGTGCAAAGAATACATTTTAAGTCCCTATGTATAGTGTTTAGGGCCTTGCACGGATTTGACCCCAAGCCCTTACAGAAGAAATTGGGTTGGTACACTCCCACTCGGAGCCTCCGCTCCTCTTCTGCTTGTCTGGCGAAGGTCTCAAAGTTCAACAAGGTTAGAATGGGAGGGAGGGCTTTTAGCATTGCTGCTGCCAAGCTATGGAATGATCTACCACTTGAAATTAGACAATGTAACACTCTGTCTTTGTTTAGGAAAAGGATCAAAACGTGGCTGTTCCCCAGAAATTGATCCTTTGTTTCTGAATGCTGTCTATTTGGGTTCTACCCCCGCAGTTTTTTTTATGTTTGCTTGCAACACTTTCTACAGCGCCAGGGTACCCGTAGGGTGTTTGCTGCGCTTTATAAATGCTATATACAATACAAGGCAGTATGCCCAGTATCTGCTGGACAGATGCAAGGTGCCCAAGTGCTTTGCAGCACTTAACCAATCCAGAGGCATATCCACTCTTGGGATTGTTGGTATCGGGCTTTGGTTACCTTATGGAGGGCTTGATAGACCACACCGAACTGCTACCTTGCCAATAGCACCACAGGACTAGACCGCTGTCTACAAGATTTTTCAATGACCCCCTGGTTCAACATCTAGGCAACTTACTGTCTCCTGTGTCTGTCATGTACACATACAGGTGTTAAAGCTGAAGTGAGCGAGAAAAGGTTTGAAAAACGACCTAACACCTCTCTACATTCTCTCTGCTCCTCAGGCGTTAACTCAAGGGCTAACTGTACTCCTTCCACAGTGCCATCCTTCATGTCACTATGCCGCAGGTCAGAGAAAGAGGCTCACTACTTTCCTCAACTTCCCTTGCCTTAGCCATGAGTATTCACTGTGTAATCTCTCCGGAGGTAAGGCTTGAGCCTGTTCACATGGAACAACCTCTTGGGTTCCCTTGTGGCTACTGTGTCCACCAAGTAGTTGACATCAGAAATCTTCTGAACTACCTTGTATGGCCTACTCCATTTGTCCTATAAAGCCATTGGACAAATAGACTTCAGCACAACACCTTCTGACCTTGCTGATGCCCAGTCGGCATAGTTTTGTCATCCCATTCTTTCATCAGCACTTGGCTAGCCTGAAGGTTTTCCTTCTCCTAATCCATTTAATGTGCCATTAACTTTGTGAGGCCAGTCACATAGTCTAACATTCAGTGGAGACTCTAAGGTTCCTTCCCAACCATCTCTGATTAAAGTGAGTAGACCCCTCACTGTGTGTTCATACAGAAGTTCAAAGGGACTGAATCCTACCCCCTTCTGCGGAATCGCTCGGTAGGCAAACAGTACAGATGTCAGGAGAAAATCCCACTTCTTCCTTAGGTTCTCTGGCAGAGTTCCCAGCATGCTCTTTAGAATTTAGAATTAAACAATTCCACCAAACCATTGGTTGGTGGGTGGTATGCTGTGAAGAAGTGGTATGTCACACCAGTTTACCCCCATATCTCTCTGATATAAGATGGGCTCCCTGGTCAAAAATTTCCGTTCTTGGATATCAGACCCTAGAAAAAGAGAGCTATCGCTACCACTCGTACAGTCATGCTCCTTAGAAGTACCGCCTCAGGATACTCAGGATAACTGGTGACATGATCCACCGCTACCAAGATATACTTGTTACCTGACTGTGAGGATGGTCAAATGGACCTTCTAAGTCTATTCCCACCTGCTCAAATGGAACACGTACAACTGGTAGAGGCACTCGTGTTGCCTTTGTCCTCCCACCTGACTTAACACTCTCTTGGCAAGCTGGACAGAACCTCTGTATCTCTGCGCATCTCCCGCCAATAAAATAAATGGTTCAACCTATCCTGGGGTTTTCGGAATCCCATGTGTCTTGCCAAGGGCAGTTCATGGGCCAGTGATCACTGGAAATTCCTGTGCACTAAAGCAACCTCTCTCCTTCTGCTAGATGCTCGCTTAGGATTCACAGCTCACTGTACATTAGGCCATCCTCCCAGCCAACATAGTGTTTACCAACCACTACTTTGCTGAACTGTTCCTGGATTTCCTTTCAAAGTCCCACAAGAGTAGGGCACTCTTCCTGCACCTTGGGGAAATTATCCTGGGTAGGCTCTCCAGCAGCAAACAAACATTGCAACTATGGAAGCGACAGAGACCTCAGGACCAGGTCCGCTTCTGGAGCCTCATCTGCCTCACTTTCTTGAGCAGAACCTTTGAACTCTGTCTCGTGCATTCTCTGTCTAAGGACGGTGGTTATTCCCCATTAACATGAGGTGATCATACAAGTAAGGCCACTCTAGAAAGTACAAGTCTTAGAAGTTCCACGATGGCTTCTTAAAAGTCAGTGTTCAGGCGCTGGGGACATTCCCCCGGAGGTTCAGTGGCCTGGCAATCAGTTGTACCCGTTCTCAATGGAGCTGCGATTTAGACAGCCCTGGCGTGCATCAGCAGTGAGCAGGTTTGGGTACAGTGGACAAGATGGCCAGCATCCACGATGCTCCTCCAGTCAAGCAGTAAGTCTTTCGGAGTCTAGCAGCTGGTCTCCGGTGCTCCTGGATTCGGGTGATTGAAATAATGCTCTTTTCCCACAGGTCACAAACTGCGGCGCTGCTTGGGCAAATGCTGCTCCAGGGTGATGGCCCTTATAATCACCACAGCCCTCTCCTGGCATACAGGGGTCACTAGCAGAGCCCTCTGGGCAACTGTTCCTTTGGGTCACAGTACTGCACGGGGGCAACGGCCCTCTTTCTTGTCACAGGCCTGCACCAGGGTGATGGCCCTTATATTGACAGAAGCAATCACCTAGCATACGGGCGTCGCGAAAAGCACAGATAAAGCTACAGCCCCTTTGGGTCACAACACTGCATGGTCGACAGCCTGCTTCTCATCACAGTGCTGCACCAAGGCACTGCCCCCATATCTTCACCGTGGCCCACACCTGGCACGCTGGGGCCATGAACAGCACACGCAAGGCAGCAGTGGTACAGCATGCTTTTTTGTCAGTGTTGTACCAGGGCGACAGCCCTTAACTTCACAGAGGCCCTCACCTGGCATAAGGGGAGGGGGATCGCGAACAGCACAGATAAGGTGGTGACCCCTTTGGGTCACAATACTGCACCGGCCCACCTGTCAGAGTGTTGTGCTGGGGTGATGGCATTTACCTTAACAGTGGCCCCCCACCTGGCATACGTGGGTCCCAAACATCACATCTAAGGAGGTAGCCCCTTCGGGTCACAACACTGCACAGTTGTTGGCCCGCCTCTTGCCACAGTGCTGTACCAGGGCGATGGCCCTTATATTCACAGCAGCCACCACCTGGCATTCAGGTGTTGTGATGGCAGCACTCGGTCGGTCGGCCTGATCGTTGCCGTGGTCCTCAAACTTCACCACAGCACCCTCCTGGCATATGGTGGTCACAAACAGCAGCACTCTGGCATGCGGCCCGATCAGTGCAACAGTCCTCAATGTGGGCCCAGAATCTCTCTCGCTGCTTTAGGGATCCCCTGGACAGAATCCTTACTGGTGCTCTCATCGGGTCATCTGGTTTCACCAGGCAGGCAGATGCTGGTGATCCAGGAGAAGTGGTCTTCGTTCTCCTGGGTGATGTCCCCTCATCCATTAGGGCGGCCAGCAGACCTTAGTTCACAGTCCTGGTCACAACCAACAGAAGTTGTGCTGTGCTTCTCCATGCTGATGTACAACTCCAGTCTGACAATTTGGGAGTCTCAAGCTGCCCTTTTTTATATAAACCATTTCCGGACACAGATGTTATTTTGTGACTGATTTTTTTTTAGTGTGTGATGTGGAATATGCCCTCTTTGAAGTGCCGACCCCTCTGACCTGTTCTTTGTCCAGGAAGCAGTCTGTCACAGCAGTAGCAACTAGAGGATCACACCTGGATGTCAGCCTCACTGATATATGCCTTTCACAAGGTTACCAAGGCCCCATCCCTATTCTTTGATTCCTTTATCACCCCCATCTCTTTCCTGAGAGGTTCCCAGGCCCCACTGACCTTTTCAGAATCCAAGAACCCTTTCTAATTGTGCAGGAGAGCCTGGCTCTTCATTCCTCGAGTGTGTCTGTGCGTCCGACCGTGCCATCTAGCTCTCAGAAATGCAGGCAATCCACAAATCTGTCTGGGGAGACCTCCACATGCCTCTCCAAGGCCCTGGCCTTCCAATACCAACAGGCATTCATATACTATACAATACACAGGCGCACATACATTACAACGAGCAATCACGCTCGCACAGCACTACACACTAACATAATGTAGGCCAGCGGCGAGTTAGATACACAGCAGTGGAACTTTACATGAGTGGTCCGTTAGGCCTCACCACAGAGACCTAGGTAAAAAGGCCTGTTCGTTTTACTGATCACTCCACCACCACGCTCTTGCTACTTAACTTTGGGTAAGGGCAGTAGCACTTTACCACTCCCAGGGTAATACTTTGTGCGCCCCCTCCTGGTCTAACAAGACAGCAATCCATGAAACAGGCCTAAGTCATGGCGAACACGCCTGCTCACCCATGATGAGAAATTGGTACCAGGGATCCAGATATCACTTCAACTGAGGCCCTCAGGACAGAGGTGCACGTCCATTACTATGCAGTGGACATCTCCAGCCCAACAGTCATGGACTCTGTTTTCCCCTGTACATAGCTGTAATTTCTGATGGGTACTTCTAACTGCAGATTCCTCACCATTGAATATCCCCCAGGTGCCTGACTAGATCTGGAGATTTTTCGTAGCAATGCTTCCACATGCCACTAGGTGGCATCATGCAACTCAACGCTGACCCCCAATACTGCTCTGGAACTGATTGCCCTGAGCCGCATATAAGCACCGTTCCAGTGCACTGATGTCCGTTTCATTCAACACGAATCTGGATCTCCACCTCAGTATTGACTCAAAACGTCCCTACAGTGTGCTAAGTATGATCACCCCGCCAAAAATAACAGGATTCAAGTCATGTTGTGACTGCAGTAACCAGATGTCGGTCATGGACCCGCACGAGGTGTGCATGGGCTCAGGACATGACTCAAAGTCATGTGATAGGTGTGCCCTCATGCACTCAAAGGCAATTTGAGACCAGGATGCAAAGTTGTATAACGCACAACACAAGAAGTTTGGTAGATCCCACTTCAAGTCAAGGGGCCTGTTCTCTGATCCATTACCAAAGTTGCTCAACTTTCTGCCCAGGCCATTGTTGTCCACTGCAACAGATCAAGGGCTTTAAGCAGGCCGTGCTGCAAATGTTCAGTGTACCATGGAACCACAGGGGCTTCCAGATGGTTTACCACCGGCGGACCCCTCCCAGGTGCCATTGTCACCCTCTGCACCTTTTACTGGGCCCGTACTGATTCTCGGACAGACTTTCGCCCCATGCTGATTTCTGCCTCCCCAGCACTGATGCCATTTCGCCTAAGTCTCACTCGTGGACCACCGCTTGATGACAGCGGAACATTTTAACATTGTTGGATTTCAAGTTCAAGTCCTACCTGATTCTTCGCAAACGCTTTCATTCGTTGGGGTAATCCTGAATATTGTTAAGGTCAAGGCCTTTCTCCCACAGCAACAAGTCCAGGATGTTCAGGCTATGATTCCCGATGTTTCAGGTACGGTCCTGTATCCAGACGAAGGTGGCTCCGCATCTATAATGCCTTTCCGACAACACCC
The DNA here is from genome assembly GCA_963921515.1 of Calotriton arnoldi. NCBI lineage: Eukaryota > Metazoa > Chordata > Amphibia > Caudata > Salamandridae > Calotriton > Calotriton arnoldi. Next base: position 123,620 of record CAWUFW010008840.1, on the reverse strand, counting down.
AGGTCATGGAGGAAACTTCCCAAGATCTTGTGGTGGTGGGTGATTGATTGCTTGTTGTCCTTCGGTGTACCATACTCCTTTCCCCACCATGACTGACAGTGGTGTTGGACACATTGCTGCTGGGGGAATTGAAGATCAGAAGACTCTGGTTTCCAGTGGAGGGCCAGCTCTCATCAGTCTACTGGAGCTGCAAGCCATCCGTCTGGCCCTAAAGACCTTCTTGCCATCCATCAAGGGGAAGCTGGAAAACACCACCGCCATGTGGTACTGCAATAAAAGGAGCAGAGTTGAGTCCTAGATCCTGAGCCAAGAGTCTGTGCACCTCTGGATGTGTCCAGAGTATTTTTCTGGTTGCTGACCACCTGGCAGGGTCCCTGAATGCAAGACTAGACAAACAGGTTAACCATCGTCTGGCAGATCACGAGTGGCATCTGTATCCTTAGGTGGCGGAGGATGTGTTCCACCAGTAGGGACCCTGGCTAAAACGTGTTGCCTCTGTCGAGAACATGCAGCGTCAATGATTTTGGAGTGTCCACAAGAGCACTGTCTAGGAGATGCATTCCAGCTGGAATGGAACAAGGGAATCCCGTACACCTTTCGACCGCTACCTCTCAGGCGCAGACTTCTGAAGAAGATAAAGAGTGTAACAAAAAACAAGAGGGTACCGGTTGAAAAAAAATGTCCAGCACACAAGCCCCAAGGTATGAACTATGAACACAAGAGGTATGCTGTTCCTATAATGAGAAGGGAGATGCGGTCCAGACCAAGGGAACACATGTGGGGAATGTTCCTAAAAGGAGCAAAAGCCCTCACACACCCCGAAGGATGTCATCATTGGGCAGATCCTCGTTGGGCTTGTTCTGCAGTGACCAACGGGCCACACAGGGGGGCTCTTTGCCGGAGATCTTTTAACTGAAGAGGGTGTGTGTGGTATGTGAGGTATACATACAAAGGTGAGTAGAGTGTAAGGAGGATGTGAGTTAAAAATAACTATGAGAACCAGCTGATCCAACTTTAATTACGGGTTCCATGTTATGATTAAAAAACCTTTGATATTTGCAAGTGAAGGATATAATAATCCTATCAAGCATATATTAAGTAAGGATGTGGGTCTACATGTTTTATACCGTCTAGCGTCTGGAAGATCGTGGCATTTCTTCAGGAGCAGTTAACTCTTCTGTCTACTCACTGAGGGGCAGTTCATATCTGTATGTAAAAATAAGTAACAATACCCTCACCAAGTTACACCAACTGTAATGGTGTCCCTCGGGGTAAGGACCTAGGAGAAAATGGGAAAAAAGTAAAGGGAGATCAAATATTACAATCAAGGTATAATAAAGGAAAAGCTTAAAACCATTGTCTTTTTTTGTTGGTGGTGAGAGCACCAGACAGTGAGCCAACACACCATCATTTTTTTCTAACTGTGTACATGTCTCTAGGTGCACAGTTGGATAGGTAAATATGCATCCATCTTGTGCCTTGGACAAACAAGTAACTCAATAATAGTACTCAAACACAATGCCCCATAGAGGGTGTACAGTACAGTGATAGGCTGACGACACATAGTTGCCCAAAAAGTGTGGCTAGCATCTCCCCGTGTGGTGCCCGCCCTTCCCACCCCCTCCCACCCCCGGGGTTGAGGCTCCTGACCGCGGCGGGATCTAATTACCAAAAGGGGCCATCAGTATATTGGTATGCTGTGCCCAGGGCAAAACTAAAAGTAGAAGCTGACCCCCTTAGTTGCTCTTGAATGGGAAAACCAACGGGTGTGACAAGACGCCTGAATGTTATGGATCACTGGTCCATATGTCCCCAATCCCGTGGGGTAGTGGAAGAGGTCAGAAAGAAGTAACTTACCCGAAACTGGCAGGGGAAAGGAGCCAAACACTCCGGTGTGCGGGGACGCTCAATGGCTTTGCTTCAGACCTCTAAAAGATCATTGGGAAACGTGCAGTAAAATCGCTGCGAGACAGGTAAGTAAAACAGTAAAAAAGAAAATGAAGCGGGTACTTACAGTCGTCGTTGTGCGCGAATAGCGACCGAGCAATCCAGAGCGGAAAAGAAGCTGCTGCGAGCCGGAGAATAAACCAGCCCGATCCCGAAGGTTTCCGGGTCAAGGGGCGCCACCAGAAGCATGCTAGGACATAGTCCCAGGCCCCGGAGAGCACGGGTGCCATCTTGGAAAGGGGTAGAGACTGAAGGAAGCCAGGGCATCTCAGGAACACGCCAGGGCAGCAACTCATGAGAAGTGGCACCTGAGAGGGGACCTGGCCAAACTTAGGAGGCCTGGCAATAGAGGTTGGGGACGGGCATTAATGTAGTGGTGGCCCCGGGCAGTACTCGGCCATATATGCAGGCGGGGCCACCCCTGGATTGGAAAATGAGAAATGGCACACAAGGAGGTGCTCAGGATATCAAAGCAAGCCCGTATAGGCTGGCTAGACCACCGCAGGTAAATCGGTGAGGGCCTGAGTTCATGGCACTCAAGGAGGTGCACGGGCCAATCAAGGTATGTCTAGCACAGTGTGTTCTAGGTAACACTGCAGGACCATACCGACTGAGGGTCATCTGGCAGAGACACGGAGGTAGGGCCAACCACTGGAATCAATGATGGCCGTCCCTGAAGAAAATGTGTCGGGGCCTGCAGGCCCAAAGAGAGCGCTACAAGGAGGAGGAGGACAAAACTGTGGTGTCAGATGGGGGAGGTGCGAGTCACTAGATGAGGATGGTTATAGTTTTACCTCACGCCAAGGGATATCATCATTGAGACCTGTCAAGTTAGTGGAAAGGTGAAAAACCCAGCTGCATTCCTTGTAGAACAGATTATCTTAGTCTATATGTACATGAGCCTCTAGGATAGTCCAGTTTAGGTCGTCAGGGGAATGGCCCTTCTCCTTGTAATGGGAGCTCATCTTAGTAGTGTCCTTCCTGCATCTGACATTACTGTGATGCTCAGTTATCCTTGTCTTGACTGGCCTAGTAGTCATGCCTATATAATATTTTTGGAACAGGCAAGCGATCATATATATACAATTCTTTGTATTGCAGTTTGTGTGGGAAGTTTCAGACCATATACTGGTGGGGCTCAACTGAATTTCTTTGGAAGGTTTTGTCATGTGACACACTACATGACCCACATGGAAAATGCCCGTTGACTGTTAAAGAAGATAAAGAATGATCAGGCCTAAGTCATTCAGGTTGATCTTGATTTTGCCAGGACAGTGTGATACCCAGAGCTCCGCAGTTTAAGCACCTGTCCACCTATCATGCTACAACTCAGGGAGCATCTTCTGTCCCAGCTGCAGGACAGAGTCCTAAACCAGAATCTGTGCAACGTACCCCTCCATGAATGGTGACTTAGTGGTGGCAGTTAACTGCTTTCGATCTGCTGCCTGAGGAGGTAGATGTCTCTCTTCGGCCAGACGCTTTTCCATGAAATCAGTCTACACTAGGCACTGGAACAAGTTTGTAAACTAGTGTACTACCTTGGAAACTGACCCCTTACAGGTGAAGCTGTTAGAAGTCTTGTTTGTTTTGTCTTTAGCAGAGCAAAGTTTTGCAGTGGGCACTGTAAACTGGTATTTGTTGGCCCTTTCAGCCTTTCTATGTTTGCTGGTCCAGCGGTCATTTTTTTAAATCACCTGTTGATGCAGTTTATTAAAGGTTTGACACATGTTCCCTCCCAAGCCATTTGTGATGCCGCAGTGAGAACTTCGAACCTATGCATAGCTGCTTTCCTGACCTTGTATTCCTTATTACAGTTATGTCAGCTTGTTGCAAGAGTGAACTGCAGGCACTGCCAGTCCAGCCACCCTATACCACGTTTTTCCTCAGACAATTTGGTGCTGAGGACTCGGGTGGCCCTCTTACCAAAACACGTGACTCCCTTCTGTGTTGGGCAATCCATCACTCTACCAGCCTTCTTTACTTCCCCTCACCTTTCAAAAGCAGAGGAGAGGCTTCATTTGTTGGACTCCAAAGGGTCTTTAAGCTTTTGCATAGATCATACCAAAACCCACTGAGAGCACTATCAACTTTTTCTGGGGTTTTTTGGAATAAAGGAAAACAAGGCTGTGCAGAAGAGGACCTTGTTGAGGTAGGTAGGCGTCTGCATTAAGATCTGCTTCACACTGGCCAAGAAGCAGCCCCTGGAGGTCTGAAAGCCAATTCTACAAAGTCTTTGACATCTGCCAGGCAGTGATGTGGCCATGGGTACTTGAGCTCATGAAGCACTACTGTCTTGACAGCCAGGTCCTGCTGGAAGGACATTTCACCTGCTTGGTTCTTTAAGTTGAGTTGTTCTGACCTCCACCTTAGGGAAGTACTGCTTTGGTATATATTCTAAGGTGAGGAATCTGGGTTTGGCAGTATCTATCAGATGGACAAGTTACTTACCTTCTGTAGGTCTCTTTTCAGTGGATACTCTAACCAACCACAGATTCCTCACTGCCCTCCTGCCTCCCTGCTCTCTACGTGGCTGCTTTTTAATGTCTAAAAAGGACCCAAATTAGTGTTCAGCATGCTGTTATCGACAATTGTTCATGCTCCGCATCTGAGGACATTGAAAGAGTAAAGACAAGAAACTGACATCATTGTGCAAGGGTGGTACGTATATGTGCCTCCGCTCTGTCACTTCTAGTGCTTTATGGAGTCATTGCAGAGCCACAGAGTGCCAGGTTGAGCCGCGCAGGAGCATTACTACGAACTATCTCCGGATCCAGTGTGGTGTCTGGGGTATATTCTGCATTTAGATGGAGTAACAATCAAAAAGAACTAAGCACAGATAAGTAGCTTGTTCTTCTCAAACAAAAGCATCTTCATAACCCTATCATAACTAAGGATATTGCACCAATTCAAATCTTCTAGAGTTGTGTTTAAGGTTAAACGGTCTTGCAATTTAATACTTGCATGTCCTCATCACAGTAACAATGATGCTATTTGGACAAAAAGTTATGTACAGCTTCATGTTCATACAAGTGTATTGTTCTGCATGGGATTGCCTCAGGTTGCATAAATAATGTGTTCAGAAATCTTTGAAAACGTGTTAGTCTGCTTCTTTATAGAAAAAACAATTGAACGTTCTGATGGATACTTCTGACCCGGGGGTGGAGGCTCCGGACAGCGGCGGGATCTAATTACCAAAAGGGGCCATCAGTATATTGGTATGCTGTGCCCAGGACAAAACTAAAAGTTGAAGCTGACACCCGTAATTGCTTTTGAATGGGAAAACCAACGGGTGTGACATGACGCCTGAATGTTATGGATCACTGGTCCATATGTCCCTAATCCCATGGGGGTAGTGGAAGAGGTCAGAAAGAAGTAACTTACCCGTAAAGACAAGAAACTGACATCATTACCCCAGGTGTCGGACTGAATCCAGAAACTTTAAAGCAGTACTCCTGCATGCCGGTAGGTGGTGTTCCGCTCCAGAAGTGATGAGCGAGGCTGCATATATGCCACTCAAGTGTACCTTTCTTTCAGTGCCTTCAGACAAGGATTCAAAGCTTCGCCTGGGTCTTTCAAACCCATTTGTCATAAAAAAAAGTTACTAGTGTGCAAGGAAAATGTCACCCCCTAAGACAACAGGGTTCAAGCTGAGTAGGTATTTTCCCAAACAATTGTCTGTGATGGTCCCTCACGAAGAGTCTTTTTCGACCCACAGATTCTGGGGTCAAAGTACGACTCCAGGATCTGTGATGACTGTATCTGAATGCCACATGAGAACAAGGTTCACATCACCAAACATAAGAAGACTCCATGCTGCGGCTGATTGAAATCCAAAGGAAGGTCCTGTTCCTGCTCCCAAAGGAGTTCCCACGGCAGATCATCGTCCCAGTCAAAGTGTTCGGGTAAGTCCAAGAAAAGCATAAGAAGTCAAAGTGGGAATTGGCCCCTTCCCGCCCCTCTCGGCCTTCAGAGAGGGCACAAGGGCATCAGTGTGTCTTGCAGTCTCACTCTCCATCGGAGCCAAATCAGCGTCTAGTCTCAATGCACCTCGAGTTCCTGGGTCTGTGTGCAACGTCGCAGCAAGTAGAGGCCTTCAGAAAGGCCATGCTGGGCATTTTCTTTTGCACTTTACCAGTTCCCGTCTGGAATTACTTTGGGCCCCAACGATCAATAGAAGCCTCCAGCCAGACTTCTACTGGCAGGTCCGCCCTCAGTGCCTCTTGAACCCACATTTGTGTTACCAGCAGCTCCACTGCCGAATTTGGTTGCAGCACTACCTCCTGCACCAGTTCTCTTTGTATTGCCGCCTATGTTGGGACAGGATTTGCAGCCCATTGTGCTATTCAACTCGGAGTAGAATCCACAATGACCTCGACAGAGGCCAATGCCTGGCTCTGACTGGCACGCCGCTAACAGGCAATCCTTCAGATTCTCTCACTTTGCCCTTACGACGCAGTAGGGCCCAAACTGTGTATAATCTTTTCTGCACTGACTCAGACAATGACATAGGATGAAGGGGATGGTTATATCCCACAATAAGATGAGGGAAACTGGTAAGAACTCCAAGATACCAGTAGTCTGGCTACTGCTCCAGATTCTGGCTTTGTGCATCACCTCTCCAACCCCACCCCGTCCTGCTACTCAGGAAAGCACCTCCTTCACAGTTGTTATTCAAATGGCGGCAGAAGTCTTAAACCTACAGCTCCCTACTATGGAGGTGAAGGCTAATGTTTTGACTGAGGTATTTCAGCCTTGTCAGGCCCCAGCAGAACCTCTATTGTCATTTAATGAGACCAGAGTCAGATTGGCCTACACAGCAATCAGGCAGTGCCCAAAGGGCTTGTCTGACAGGTCAGTGTGTGAGCTGGTTGTTTGGTGGTTTGTGGGTCTGTTTTATGGTCTTGTGGGCCATTTGTCCTCTGGTATTACCACAAACATTGCCTGCAGCAAGCACAAATGCATGCAGCCAACTATATCTGCCAAAATGTGTATACATCTTGTCTTTACAAGATCAAAACTGCCCTGATTTGCAAATGTAGGCCACTTTTTTAGCTATGTGATTCGAAATGGAGGCCTCTTTTATTTTGGTACCTTGGTCTATCTTCTATCCCAGTCCGATCCTGAATGAGGCCCTCACAGGATACCCTTTTGGGCACTTGGGAGAAACCATATTCCGGTCCACCTGTTAATAGGCAGGTTACTCGTCGCCATCATCCTTTATTGGGTGACACAGCGTTTCTTACACAGCATACAATGCCAGAGAGTTTGGTAGTACAAGCATCCAGCAACAACGTCAGTCCCAGCACCTTCCCTACCATCCTGCCTGATCGAGTCAAATAGAACATCAACATTTGGCAAGTGGAATTTCTCCCCTACAAGCATTGCTTTGAGGTCAGTGAATGCAAGCTTGTCTTCTAGGCTGCTATTCCCATGCCCTTTGGGACACGGCAGCACAAGTTTTACTGGCTGTTCCGGACAACCTTCGAGCGTCCCTTAGTCAACCTATTCAGGATGGTCGCAATGCAGCGAAATTTGTAATTTGTTCTGGCTTAGATATGACTGACTGAATGGGTCGAGGAATGGGTACTAGTGTGTCACTCGATGCCACACCTGGATAAGCTTTACTGGCTTCACCGGGGATGTCCATGCATCCCTGATGGACATGCCGTTTGGCAGCTCTCAGCTGTTTGACGACACAGCAGAATCGGCCTTATAATGGTAAAGAAAGCAGGGCCACAGCACATTACTTGGGTCATTATGCCCCCATCACACAATTCCACCAACAATTTCACCCTGCTTGTGGCTATGGTCAGGATTTTCAGTTTGGCCAATGCCACCCCCTTCCCCGCCCCCGGTAGCCCAGGAGGACTTTTAGCCCATATGTGTGCTCTACGCCATTGTTCTCAAAGCCAACACCCAGAACAACAGGGAGAACATGCAGCTCAGTCCCCCCGGCCCTCTGGTATTGGCAGCTGTAAAACTGCTTTAGTGTGCCCTTGCTGGCAAACAGCCATCACATGGGAGTCCGGATCCGATATTTCCTCCACAGGTGGCAGGACATTACTTCAGAGAAGTGGGTCCAACAAATTGTACGTTAGGGCTATGCCCTTCCATCTCTTACCCCCCTGCTGCACCTTCCACCACCATCACGGATGGAGGATCACCTGTCTGTCGTGCAACAGGAAGTGCAGGCCCTATTGACCAAAGGGTAACATAGAGAGGGCTCTGGCCTTGGAAGGCTTTTGTTCCTAGTTTAGATCTTCGCCCTCTCAATGCCTTCGTGTGGAAGGACAAATTCAAAATGCTCATGCTAGCCCAGGTTCTGTCTGCCTTAGACCCAGGAGACTGGATGATGATGTTGGACCTGCAGGATGTTTATTTCCATATCCCCATCCTACATGGCCCCAAGCGCTACCTGAGGTTCACAGTGGGACAGGAGCATTTTCCATTCGCAGTGCTCCCTTCTGGTCTCACTAGTGCCACTTAGGTGCTCACGAAAGTGATGGCGGTGATCGCAGCACACCTTCGGAGGTCAGGTGTATCAGTCTTCTACTACTTTGACAACTGGCTGCTGAAGGTGGGCGCAGCCCAGGCCGTTGGCAAGCACCTCCAGATGATGGAAAAGCTCTTAACATCTTTTAGGTTCACTGTCAACGTGCCAAAGACCCTCCTGTTCTTTGGAGCTAATCTGGATACAGTACGGTTTCGTGTCTTTCCTCGAGCTGAGAGTCACTGACATTCGGGCTATGATTCAGAAGTTTCAGCCTGTGTCCTGGATATCAGTATGAAAAATTCTGAGGCTGCTGGGATTGTTGTCCTCGTGCCTCTTGCTGGGTACACACTCTAGATGGCACATGAGGGTTGTGCAGTCAGACCTCAAGTCCCAAGTAGCACAGCATATGGGGAATATGTTGGATTCCATCTTGAGTCCAGAGGAGACTTCAAAAGATCTGCACACAGTGGCAGCTACTAGACTGCAATTGAGTCAGTGGCAACCCCCTTCCCCTTCCAGATTTGACAGTGGGTACAGATACATACCTTATGGGTTGGGGTGACCATATGGGAAAGGTGAAGTTCAGAGGCTTGACTCCACATACATTTGTTGAAGTTGATGGTGATCCATTTGACATTGAAGGCCTTCTTGCCTACCATGCATATTCTCACAGACAACACTGCCATGTGGTACTGCAACAAGCAGGGCGGGGAGGGATTATGGGTCTCCGAAAATAGCTGGACCTCAATGGAATTTTTCTGGTGGTGAACCACCTTGTGAGATCTTTAAACGTCAGGGGGGAGGAGCTCGGCCACTCACGCTTAGCGTATCACGAATGGCAGTTGCACCGGGAGGTAGTGCAGGGTGTCGTCCAGCAGTGGGAAGAACCCTGGCTTGATCTTTTCGCCACCTCCGAGAACTCGTACTTTCAGCACCTTTGCATGCTGAAGTTTCCAAGATGGCTCTTTGTCTAGAGTGGAGTTCTGGTTCCTGTATGCCTTCCCACCGCTGCCTTTTCTGCCCAGGTTCTGAAGAATTTCGGTAACCATTGGGTCAAAGGCATCTTAGTTGGACTGGATTGGGCCAGGAGAATGTTGTACCCACAACTCTTTGGCAAGAGCATCTGTCCTCCAATTAAGCTGCCATTTTCAGAGGTTTCTCTGTCGCAACAGCAGGGTAGGGTAGGGCAGGGTGCTGCACTTGGGCCTGCACAATTTGCATCTCCATGCTTTGATATTGAGCTGCGGAAGTTGATCTCATTCGACCTTCCCTCCGATATCATTGATATCTTATTGACAGTGAGGCGTCCCTCCACAAATGGGTACGCCAGCTGTTGGGACCTTATGTGGCTGGTGCGTAATGCATCAAATGTATACATTATAAGCCAAGCTGTCTGAAGTTTTGTTGTTTGTTTTGTCACTGGCACTGCAAGGACTTATTTGGGGAATTGTTAAAGGCTATTTGTTGGCTCTTTCACAGCTTTTTTGCGGTTGCTAGATCAGCTGTCTTATTTTAAATCCTGTTGTGATGGGATTTTTGAAAGTTTTGCACCATTTATTTCCACCAAAACCCTTTGTGAAGCACAATGGGACTTGAACCTTAGTTTTCCCTTTTCCAATGTACACCTGTTTTGAGTTGCTGCACAGTTGTCCATTAAGATTTCTGACGTTTAACTCTGTCTTCCTCACCACCTTCACATTGGCAAGGCATGCGAGCAAGCTGCAGCTCTTTCTGTCAACTCGCCATCTACCACGTTCTTTCTAGTTAAGTTGGAGTGTCGTGTAGTTCCTACTAATCCGTAAAATCTGCGCATTTGTTTGGACAACATAAACTAGGGGCTTGGTGCCAAGACTGATTCCGGACACCCCCGCAGAATATGTTGGCCTATAGACCAGCTATCTCACAGTGCCACTGTAAGCCCCCCTAACCTACATGGGAACGAATGGTATCTGGCAACCACTGAACATGACAACCTTGACCCCTCAAGGATCGTTGAAACAATACAGATCCTTTCGCTCAGTCACTCGTGCTCACTTTTCTCAGAGAAGTCTACAGAGACTAGACAGTGGGACATTTTCAATAAGTTTTATTGAACCAACGTTATTCTTGTATAAAATACGTGTGCTGCAATGATTAATAGACAGAAGCAGATAAACGTGATTATAAGCACCAAAAGCATAAATAGTAGATATAGTTCTACCATGGTGCTAAAACAGTGTATATATGCAGGCATATAAAACAAGGAAGTAATCAAGCATACCCCTACGATGCGAACCCTACTCTAAGTGTACCTAGAGTGTGTGTAGGTGTAAAGCCAAGAATCCCCCCAAGGGATGATCCAACCACATTACCTGATGGGAGATAATGAAGGATCCTGTCTTGGTCACGAACTGGACACTCCTCACGAGATGTCAGACTGCTGCGTGGTGTCAGCGGAATTGCCTCCTCTGCTAATCTATCGGGATGCTCTTCTTTTATAATAGAAAGCAGCCTTGCGATATGCGTATAGATTAGTGATGTTATGGATATGTAGATAGCCCTGTCACCCCGTGGATGAAGATGCAGATGACATTTGTTCATGGTGTGAAAAGAGACCTTGTACATGATGTTCAGGGCATTGTGATAATGTTGTGCAAAGCTAGATGTGTAAACAAGTTTAGTTTCAGGGAAACTAATCCAACAATTTCGTGCACGCAAATATGTGCAAAAGGTCCCGGCTGAAATGTTACTGTGGTGACAATGTAAGAAATAAGCTTCTTCGCTGCATGGGCCTTACCCGGGAATATAACAGGAGGACCCACACTTCCTTTCTGCCAAAAGTAGTCTCTCCATTTCATGTCAAGCAGTCTATCACTCTTCTGGAATTCTTTGCTTTGCTCATCCCTCAGAAGAAGAGACTCCATCATTAAGGAGCTCTGAGTGGTTGCCTAACCCTTTATCGGTTGTGCCAGTGTGAAGAACGGATGGGCAGTTCAAAAACAGACCTTATCAAGATGGATTGCTTTTTGTATCAATATGTGCTAGGCCTTGTCTGAGAAGGAGCCTCCTGAGGGCCTTAGGGCTCAGTACACCAGAGACAAAGCTGTCATTATGGGTTTAGCTAGGGGTGTTCCCGTGCTGGACTTCTTGCAAGATGTTATATGGCTGTCCAGCCACACCTTCACCAGGCACTATGGTATTGACTGTTAGGTCTGCAGGGAATGTCATCTTGCCTGTTTTTTCCTACAAGTCTTCGTGGTGTAAAGTCCACTCCTCAAACACACTGCTTCTTGGGCAGAGTTATCTTGAGTATTTATTCAAAATGTGAGGAATTTGCAGTTAAAAGTATCTATCAGAAGGTTACTTTATCGAACTGTAGATTCCTCATTGATTCACCCTCCTCCAAGTTCTGTGCAGTGCACTTCTGATAGGTCACAGGTTTCCATTTTTAGATTTCACACACTGATTGATAATGTGTCTGTGGCTCCACATCTGAGGCCGTAGAAGCTAGTTTGATGATACTGATGCAGGGCTAGCACCTACATGTTCAATAAACCCCCGGCAACTCAAAACTTTAAAATTAGTATCCTATCTAGATAAGGGGCACAAAACACTATATATCTAGTGTGAGTACAAAAAAATGTTTTTATTACTAATCTACATAATTAAAATATTTTAAAACCAAATAATTCCATCCAATATCATTGTTATATTGTTATACAAAGACCACTAATACAATGCATATTCATCTCAACATTCGTATCCTCATTCATATCACTCAACACATATGGCAGTGTACACAAAAGCTATACAATGGCAAGGCAAAATATCTAATACAATAATCCTTAATTTTGAATTATCGCAAAAACAGTCATCATGATAATTCATTTATGAGTACAACATATTTATCCAATATCTATAATGTGCTTGTAAGTCAACTGGTGTTCTTTATAGATGCCTTATAGTCAGTCTTCTTGTGGCTTTTATCTAGGCGTGTTTCGGCACAAGAACGCCTTCATCAGGAAAGACACCTTCAATCAAGAATAATGGGTACCTGTAAATGCAGAATGCATTAACCAGACACTGGACAGCTAAATACACAAGGTTGTATCGCTACAAATACCTTAAGGTAGTACTCAAACGCATAGTGTACGTGATGGGCTGGCCCTGAGGCTAATGATAAAACGATAATCCAATAACTAATGGTGGTCGGTCCTGAAGGTTCCCAAAAAGTTTGAAGGCTGGAATCACTTCAGAAGTTCACCAAAATGGTGAATGTAGCGCCCCTGCTTAGTCCCAGGGTAAGGGCTTCAGTCGAGCAGGTGCGTACACTTAAGCTATTTTCCCTGCCCTGGGAACTCCCGTACATACCAGAGGGGTCCCCTTTTGTTACACGGGTTAGCGCCTACATACAGCTCTGCATTGTTCGTTCCATAGGTGGGGCAAGGCTGCTGCGGAGTCCGAGGTTGCCACCTGTCAGCGTGCAGAAATTGTTGCTGGAAAAAAATTCCAGTTCAAATCCTGCATCTATAGGAATTCAAAAGGTGGAGGAATCTGTGGTTAGAGACAGTATCTACGGTAAACAGCATAAGTCATTTTGTCTAGCACGAACTGACAACAGCACAACACTGATCAAAGCCACATAATTGGCAAACATATTTCCAAACTGAGCAACCACCCCCAGCCTAGCAATGGCCAATCGTGCACATAAGATGAAACTAATGAAAATGAACTACGACACACATAACAGGCTACATAGATCCATGACATGCTCTACCCAAGCACTATCCAATATTATCCGTCTATAAATTCTCCTGTTCCCAAACTGGATTCCATCCAGTATGAATCCCTATTTAACAACATGAAACATAACCAAATACCATCTTTATCTAAACGTTTTGGCTCCATTCAGCGAGAATCGCAGAACCGCAAAGAGTGCACACATTCCCAAAGTGCCATGGGCCCATACATATTGTAGAAGCATGCAATGCAAATGTACTTACCCTTAAAATGTTGCGAGTGCCGCACCCTTAGTGCAAGGGCAGCTTTGTTGTCAGTAATTGTAAGGCACTATTATTCTGATAGCAGATAAGGACAGTGGCGGCTGGTGACATTTGTAAGTGGTGAGGCGGAAAATGACATTCATAGAGCAGCGTAGCGAGCGTAGCGAGCGAGCCCGAACAACCAAAGGGGGTTCGGGGGGTTCTCCCCAAGAAAATTTAGAAAAAGAGTGTACAAATGGTGAATTTTCAAGCAAATTTGAGAAAGCAGTAAGGTTAATAAAGCAATTGTGAAAGTGCAGTTATTATATTAATAAAGAGAAGTCATATAACATAGGTAGGTGCTTATTCAGTATAACCACAGAGCTTCATAACAGACTTCGAGATACAATGCATTTCTGAGTACCTCACAGATGTTTTTTATTTAACAAACAACTAAACAGGTTGCAAACTAGCAGCATTCAATATATTGTTCACTTTTTGTAGATAAAATCAGCACGTCTGTCTTTAAGAGCAGCAAACTTTTCAATAACTTGAACGGTAAAGTCTGGGATTCTTTTAACTAGGTCGCTCTCTATAGAGAGCATTGCTAAAGCATTCAGTATTTCCTCAAGCATGGTGTTCCTCAGGAATGTCTTAATCCTCTTTAAGGTGGAAAAACATCGTTCAGACTCTGCTGTTGTCATAGGAGTGGTAATGACAATTTTTTAGTAAAGCCACTGTCTCTGTAAGTGACTTTTCCATATTAAGTTTATAAATTAAAGCCAGCAAAGAAATGGCACCTTTGGCCTTCCGGTATACACTCATTCCGTACAGTCAACTCAGTTTTCAGGTCCTCTTTGTTGAGCATAGGATAAGCTTCCACAGCCTCATTCAGAGCTTGCTCAGGAAAGGATTGATCATATGTTGCAAATTGTTCACTTTGCAATAATGCGGCACTTACCAAATGTTTTGTGAAAGAAAAACGTTCTTGTTCATGTACAATTACAATGTCACATATCTCCTTTGCAATTCGGACCAGACTGCTGATGTTTTTCCTGCTGTTTGAAAAAGTAGAACCCTCTGGCAGTCTGCTGTCTAAATTGTCAACCCCATCTCTCACTTTGCTGATGTTGGTGACAAACATACTGGTATCTCTTTGCACAGAGGCAGTATCTATGGCTCGTGCTTGTAACTGGTTGTATAATATCTCGACATAAAACATTATGTCATGAAATAAAAACAGAAAGAACTGAAACTCTCTGTCTTGTAGTGTTCTAGCAAAGCCACGGGCTTCATTCTGACTTCTGTAATCAAAGCCTTCATTGGCTTCAATGGCGTCAAAACATTTCTCAAGGTCCTCCCTATGTTTATATATTAGGTTGACTATACGTATGTTAAAGTTCCAACGAGTTGACAATCCCCTTGGAAGCCTTTTGTCCACAATCTCCTGAAGTGCTTCCGTTCTTTTGGGGGAACGTGAGAAGAATGCTGCCATGCCTCCTACATCCTGAAAGAAAATTTGTGTCTCTGAGATCCTTGATAATGCCTGTTGCATAATAAGATTAAGTTGGTGGGCGTAACAGTGCACATAATGAGCATTAGGGTACACATCTCTAATTTTTTTCTGTACTCCACCAAGGCTTCCACTCATTACAGACGCACCATCATAGCTTCGTGCAATAAGTTTTTTTTTTGAGGCAGCTCTGGAAAAATGAGGTTAAGTTGACGCAGTATAGCTGAAGTAATGGTTTCTGCACTAGAGTCTCTTAAATGTGTGAAACCATAGAACCTCTCCACAACTTGACTGTCATTGTCAAGGTACCGAAAGACTAATACGGACTGTGTTTTTGTGGCCACATCAGTGGTGTCATCAGCCTGAATAGCCACAAAGTCTGTGTTTTGCAACTCTTGCACAATATGGCTTCTCAATATTTCTAGCATACACTCAAGGAGTTCATTTTGTATTGTTTTAGAGGTGCCCTTAAAGACTGTAGCACTTGCTAAATGTGCTTCCATGTCATGGTCTATGCTTGCTATTAAATCCACAAGGCCTCTGAATATTCCAGGTTTTGAGGAACTTTCCGATTCATCATGGCCTCGCAATGCCAGTTCGAAAGCACCACAGAAACAAATACAATCAACAATTTTTGCTAGTATGTGTCTATTCCTATCAACTGCTTCATTGTGTTTCTGTATTGTTTTCCGGTATGCGTCGTTTATGTGGTGTTCAATCGGTGTGTCTCCCAACATTCCCAGTCTCGTCAGGCATTCCATATGGCTTCTTGTGTGTGCATGCTTCTTGATTTTGTCAGACAAATGCTTCAAGTCTATTATTCCTTGTTTTGTCCAAGGCAATTCACCACCAAACAGCATGCAGGGGAAGCAGAACAGAGAATTTTTGACACACACCCTGTAAGCCAATCAGCTTTTGTGTACCAGGTGTTTGAGAATGTACGTGTGTAAGTCTTTCCTCTTTCCTGGGTAGTTTGTTGTAGTTTCAGGTCCGGCCGATCAGGTCCTAATTGCTTTATCTGTAGTTTCTCTTCACGTGTCCGTCCAAAGAATGACCTTGCAAGTAGCTGTTCTACTGTATTCATGCCGATGCTGGCCTTACCAATATTAAAGAAACCTGTCAATAATCAAAGTGCAACGTATAAGGTTTGGTGCAATTAGATCAAATTTCAGTATAAATACATATATCTTGTGAATTATCGCAATAGATCTCCAACAGCTCTCCTTCGCACATGACTGCTAAAAATACATCCTTACTGCCTGCTGCCTCTGTGTGCCATACTGGTTGCTGAAGGCACTGAAACAGCTTGAAGTGATAGATAGTGTTTAATACAAAAAGAGCCGCTCCCAGTATGGTGACCTGAGTGCTACAGTGTTATTTTGTGAGTGCAGGCATCTCACAAAAAGTACAAGACTGGTCTCACACACCACCTGGTGTCATGCTTCATCATTGGCCAGTCCTCGCCCTCTAAAAACTTGGTTTGATAGAGGGCGGGCATACACCTGATGACAGGGATGCACTTCTAAAGCTAAGTGGGGGCCCTTTAGAAAAAAAGTGTGAGGTTTAAAAAGCCATTACAGATGTCAAACTTTTTAATGTAACTGGCATCTGTATGGTGGCTAAAAAGAATGATCGGTGTGTTGTGGATTCTATTGTCCCCCCACCGTGATGTAAGTGGTCTACATGTTTCTGCCTATTGGCCCAGAAGGGTCCGTGGCATTCATCAGGGCCTATGTTACTCAATCGTGCTCCACCCTTACAGTGCTATGTTGGCAGGGTTCCACTGAGTGGGGTGATCACTATCACACTCCACCGTTGTACGGCTAATTAATTCAAGCCCTATCAAATGGGACCTACTAGCCCCATAGGAGGACCCCTTTGGTCAAGCGTGTTTGAGGAAATCTCCTGCCTCTGCACCTACGTCCGTGTTCCTCACCTCCTCCAGTGAGGCAGACGTTGGTGCAGAGGCAGGAGATTTCCCTCAAACACGCTTGCTCAAGGGGTCCTCCTATGGGGCTAGTAGGTCCCATTTGATAGGGCTTGAATTAATTAGCCGCACTCACAAAATAACACTGTAGCACTCAGGTCACCATACTGGGAGCGGCTCTTTTTGTGTTAAACATTATTCATTGGAGGCTGCCTGCTCCTAGTGCCCCGTGCCTCTAGTTCCCTTCCCTGGGTCTTATCTGGGGTCTTTGTGGTTAAACAAGGGATAGATAGTGCCTTTAACAACCGTTATTGCCCAAAGCACAGGGCTAAGGCTATTAGTAAATTCCATCCACTGAGGGTACAATGTTCAAAATGTGCCCCCACCCCAACCACCATGCAGAGTGACCACATACATAGCCCTAACTCCAGTGTAAAAAAATATAGCATCAGTTTCCTTACCATTAACACCGGTGTTTGCTGGGTTGTAGCTGGGGTGACAGAGCAGCAAAGTAGGTTGGGGCCTCTTGTTCTTCGCCCAAAAATGGGCCAAAAATTAGGTAATGCTGTTGCCAGGCTTTACCAGGTGCTGCAAATTAAAATATAACAAATTATTTTTGAAACATTAGGATAATAAAGCAAAGACTGGGGTACAAAAACATAACGCTCTAATTTTTACCTTGCTGTTTGCATACAGCTCTTAGATGACAGTTAATAGCTCACTGTTCTATGTTAGCATTTTAACTTACAAACTGCAAGTAACAAAAGGATCTCTCTGACAAAAGCAATGACTCATTGACACTTTGGGGCCATGTGCATTAGTGGGTCAACGCCACAGACCACTGGAGAAGATGTACAAACGTAACCATTGTGGTGCCGGAAGTGGCAAGCAGAATACATAGATTTCCCTCAGGTAATCAGTATGATATGTCAAGTATTGCAGGGTCCAGGGAGGAGACGGAATGATGAGTGGAAACAGAGAGGACTGACAAGGTGATGGATAGCACTGTTGAGCAGAAGGGTCACGGTACAGTGGAGAATAATGAAGGAGGAGAAATGGGTCAGCTCCTAGTGAAAATCAATTCGAATATTGCCAACTTGAAGAAAGTCAAAAGCAAACACAGAACAGCACTGCTCCAAATAACTGTTCGAAACTAAAAGTAAAATGAAACAAACACCTTTGGGAAAATACAAAGTAACGTTATTGTCTATGGGGACCATATCGTTTAAATTGACACAGCAGGTGACATGGGTGCGTGCTTGTTGTACACTGCTATAACAGAAGAGCATTGCAAGAACGTTATTGTGTTGCATTTAATGAGTTATTGAATTGCTCATGTTAACGTTGCTCTGCGCTCTCTAAAGTGCACAATCAAAGCGCCGGCCATTAATATACTCTTTTCCTGGAAAAGAGTATATTAATGGCCGGCGCTTGATTGTGCACTTGAGAGCGCCAGCAATGTTAACAAAATGCTCATGTTAACGTTGCTCGGCGCCCTCTAAAGTGCACAATCACAGCGCCGGCCACTCATTTCAACAAGCCTTGTTGTTGGCATAACGTTGCTCGGCTCTCTAATGTGCACTATGAAAGCGCCGGCCATTAATATACTCTTTTCCAGTGTCTCGTCTACTACATGGAACATGTAAACATCTGACTTTCCATGTGGTGGGAGCTTTTATTCAGCCTGTTTTTACTTCCAAATTTTGTTTTTTAAATTGCCTAAATTTTAAGTGCTTTTATATTTTATATAAGTTTGGCTTGCTTTGGGCCTCCAAATAGCATGAGTGCCTTTATTTTAAGATGATTTTAAGCAATTTTACTAAGCACAATTTTTAGCATTTTCTTTTGCTAATGTGTGAGTGCCTTGCTTTTAGTAGCTTTGCACCAACATATGTATGAGGAGTGGGTGTCATGTGCCCAAGTTGAACCCGGTAGGAATTAGTATCATTCTTACATATACACAAATCCTTTTTCTAAATGTTGCCTGCTCTTTTCCACATTAATGTTTGACACACATTTTGCATTCGTGACGCTTGGATTGGTTTTACAGAAACGCCGAACTTGCTGACACAGAACACTTTGTGAGAATCCTATCACACTGCCTAGGCCCTAGTGTTGGGTGCGTCCCCCTGGGCACATATTTTATACAAGAATCACTCTGGTTCAATAAATATTGAAAACGCCTCTCTGTTTATTCTTTGTATAGTTCTCTGAGCGGAAGAGAGTACGAGTGACTAAGCGAAAGTTTGAAGTCTGTCACCACGGTTCCTGAGGTAATAGAGGTGTCATGTTCAGTGGTTGCCAGAACTGTTCGCTCCCTGTCTAGGTTAGGGGGGCTAACAGTGGCACTCCGAGCTAGCTGGTCCAAGGGACAACATATGCTACGGGGTGCATGGAATCATTCTGGCACCATCCTAAGTTTGTGTCATCCACAAACGCGCAGTTCCTACTGATTGGTGGAAACAACACAACACCACTAATTGACAATTGTGAATTACGTTTGAGACACCAAAAATCATTATCATGCTAGTCACCACGAAACCTTCGGGACTCAACACAGATGAAGATTATGCTACAGCCTCCAAAATTAATGTATATCCACTTAGTTGTTATTGCATATAGTCGAAATGATACTTTTCTATGTTTTAGGAATATTAAACATTACTTAGACTCTCTCTACTACCATAATATTGGTATTTAAAAGATACTAATTTAAGTGGCTCATACCATTCTTTAAAAATAAAATTTCTCTGATATTTGTAGCAAATAACAACTGCATATTTCTCAAATGTATTTGTTCAAGTATTTATATTGTGGTTAAATAATTTAGAGAAACTGAACTGATAAATGAACAAAGACACATTTATTACTCAACAGGAGAGCAAAACTGACATGAGAAAAACACTTTTTACTGCCTCAGAGTGTGTATTACATTTCACACATGGAAACAACTCTCCCAATAGTCATAAGCACTCGTCAATGTGATCTTAACTTACTGCACAAATCTATCCTCATGTATCCTTATTTTGGCTAAATATAGGTTTAAAATAAATACAAATGAAAATATACCATGGCGTCAACCATATATGCTGATGCCCAGAGTGTAATATTCTATTGATTACCATTATTGAAGGAGAGGGAGTGCGTCATAAGCCCGACCCACACTCAACAACGGTAATAAATAGCATATTACATTCTTTTACTTCTGCATATATACTAAATACTGCTCACTTAAGATACTTCTGTATCAAGTTTTCTTGTGACTGTTTAAGTGATTCAATAGAAATACAAGACAACAATGACAAAGCCCACGGATGTGGGTGAAACGTTGGCTGTGTGGGGTTGCCCACACCATTTTTGCACTTTTTCACTCAGCACTTTGAGATGATTAAATAAATGAAATTCTGTACATTCATTCCTACTGTCCCATGTTTGGTTACTTGGGGCAAAAAGTATGGCAGGGATTTAAAAAGGCTATTGGCGTGTGCCTGCTTTCTTTCGACAGCACAGAAGAGTGCCAGCAAACCAAACAACAGGTGCTGAACTTGCCCTCTGCCAAACAGATAAGCTTACTCACGGCTCACCGTGAAGGCACTTGGAAACCATGGCAACAGAGCCTGGCTTAAGAGTTCCCATCAGAGGAGCCCACACACAATCTCAGATTGTGCGTGGGCTCCTCTGTTAGGACTTGTTCACTTTGTCGATGGTTCGAGCCATGCTGTAGAACTACCTAGATGCTGTGCAGCATGGGTTTTTTCTAAACAAAAATAAAAGCCTATAATGCAATTGACCACACAGTTTGTAGGCACATGCACCAGCCTACAAAATAACGTAAACTCTTATTTTCTTTTTGTTTGCAATACCGAGTAGAAACAGTACATATAAGGGGGAAAAAAGTAGTGGAAGGGAGGAGGGGGGACGAGGCAACACTGGGGTAGGGTTGACAGAATCACGGAGGACTGAGTAAGCAACAGGAGCGTGGTGTGGAAGCAACAAGGGGCACAGGTGGGGGGGAGCAACACAAGGGAGTGTGTGGGGCGATGAAGGTGTGGGAGGAAGGAATACAGAGGCTCATGGTGGGTGGAAGGAACATGGAGGGTCGAGTGGAGGGAGGGTCGAGCGGAGGAGCAAAAGGACATCAGACAGGGCAACAAGGAGCTGCGGAAAAAAGCACATGCGTGGAAAAGCAACAAGGAAGATAAGTAAGTGACTGCATCGAGTGGGGGGGGGGGCAGAGCCGGCTTTAGGGAAGTGACCAGTGCGACTGCACTGGGCGCTGACCTGTAGAGGGGGCACTGACCTCAGGGAGGGGATCTGTGTTTAGCAATAACTTATATTTGGAGAGAAGAAGAGCCCTGTCAATCTCCGGTGTCCACGGAAGAGCCCACCGGGGCGCACGGGAGGGAGAAAAGAGTATATTAATGCCCGGCGCTTTGATTGTGCACTTTAGAGAGCGCCGAGCAACGTTAACAAAATGCTCATGTTAACGTTGCTCGGCGCCTCTAAAGTGCACAATCCTAGCGCCAGCCACTCTTTCAACAAGCCTTGTTGTTGGCATAACGTTAGTAGTATAAGCGGGTCTAATGTGCACTATGAAAGCGCCGGCCATTAATATACTCTTTTCCAGGAAAAGAGTATATTAATGGCCGGCGCTTTGATTGTGCACTTTAGAGAGCGCCGAGCAACGTTAACAAAATGCTCATGTTAACGTTGCTCGGCGCCCTCTAAAGTGCACAATCACAGCGCCGGCCACTCTTTTCAACAAGCCTTGTTGTTGGCATAACGTTGCTCGGCTCTCTAATGTGCACTATGAAAGCGCCGGCCATTAATATACTCTTTTCCAGGAAAAGAGTATATTAATGGCAGCGCTTGTTGTGCACTTTAGAGAGCACCGAGCAACGTTTAACATGAGCATTTCCTTCCACCCGTGCCACCAAGCTGATTGCTGTAAGTAATTTAAAATGTACTATTACTTACAACAATCAGCTTGGTGGCGCGGGTGAAAGGTACATTGTATATTTCTCGTCATCAAGCATCAGCTCACTTTGGAAGTACTTACTTTATTATGTGGTGAAGTCTCGTCCAGCAGTGAGTCTCTTCTTTACCGGAGCCACCCACCCACGACGAGCAGTAGTAGCAGGCAGCCTCGGCCCTCGCACCAGAACACGAGGTGTGTGTCGTGTCGTCGTGTCGCAGTCCGAGTGTCCGACTACGGACTACAGTTAACGCTTACGCTTCCCAAATCCCGTGCCTCGCTGTGACTAAGCCAATCCAGACGCTGCCCCAGCAGCGCCAGGATTGGCTTGGGCAGGGTACACACCCGCCCATTAGGAGACCGGGGGCTGCGCCATGAAGCTACCCCCGCTCTTCTAATCTGCAGGCTAATGCGCATGTGCGCCGCGGGCGGGTCAGAAAAATGACCAGCCCAGAACTGAGCATGCGCACTAAGTGCGCTACACCCGACGTCACCACCCCCCCCCCGTCCTGATGATTGCTCGGGCGTCGCCCGGTGATCGTCAGTGACCGCCCGGCACGGACTTCAAGTAATACACCTGTACGTCTGCCAGACGTACAGGAGTATTACTTTGCATTAGTGGGGCAACGCCCCAGCGCCCCAATGGACGCACCGCCGCTGGATAAGGATGGTTTTGGCACAGCGCTAATTTGGCACAATTCAGCTACATCCACCAGGATGGATCTTCTTGAACTGAGGCTGAAATCACACATTCAGTAACATTGGAGTGACAGTGAAGCAGATTCCGCTTCACAGTAACGATTGAGAGGAATAAGTTTGCAAACCATGAAGGTTTTATTACAATTAGTAAAGTTCCAATCAAATCGCATTAGTTAATCATGAGTTAAATAATCACCTGATTCCGGCATATACGAAGTTACTTCAGTGAATTCAATAGACAATTTCATGAACAAATTTTTAACGCCTGAGTATACGTTTCGTTCCCATAAGGAAACCCCTTAGGACTAAGATAAAATTGTGGGCAGGTCAGGGGATTCAAAAGCAGCAGGTGTTAGCAAATATAGCATTGGAAGATGAACGAAATGAAGGTTCCTATTAAAATAAGTTGCAAGGTGCTTGCTCATGAGAGCATCTCTAGGAGCAGGATAATGTAGAGCATGTAGTCTCAAGAGAAGAGAGAAGCGTCAGCCTGCTAAGGTGGACAGGGACAAGTGATCTAGCTAGCAAGCTTCACAGAGTTAAAACATAAAGGTACATCCAAGTCATACATCTCACAGGTTGCCATCGAACAAGATCAATCAAAACTCAGTGTTCCTTCCGCATTCGGGATCAGCCTCCTTCTCACGGATAATACAGTGCCAGCTTCTTCCATCGTTGAGACCTTCACAATACCTGACAAAGGGACATTCATTCACCTCCTCTCCTCCCAACCTGCAGGTGCAGGGACTCATCATCCAAACGAATTAATGGCTACGCTATGACCTTCAAAATGGAAGCTGACAAAGAATAACATTTCTAATTTAGAACACGATGACTCTTGTGCCTGAAAACAAAATAATGGTTATGCACAAGCA
Organism: Calotriton arnoldi; assembly: GCA_963921515.1. Lineage (NCBI taxonomy): Eukaryota > Metazoa > Chordata > Amphibia > Caudata > Salamandridae > Calotriton > Calotriton arnoldi. The sequence continues at coordinate 100,230 of CAWUFW010008840.1, read as the reverse complement.
GAAATACAGCATTTATTTCAAAATGGAGTGAGGCACCTATGCCCACTAATTTCAACTTTAAAATGTACATCCTGGGGGGCGTGGCATGGCCGCGAATGGAGTGAGACGCAGATCGCTGGGTCTCCGCTCCGTGACGGCCTGTTTAAGCTACTTAGCCGGCCACCGGACATGACAAAAGCTACCGAGTGCCTGTTGGAACACCGACGGACGCCTCCTACCTGCGTGGGGGCCGCTCCGGAGGTCCCGGCTTGTCACCATCCATCGAGGGGAGGAATTGCTGCGAGCCTGCTGACACCATCTTGGGCCTGAGGCGGTGGAGGAGGACCTGCCCCTTCGCCCTGCACTCGGCCCCATCGGTCGCGGACCCTGCCTGACTGTGTTCGCGGGGTTGCTAACCCTCCAACCTTACTCCGGAAGGTCGCTCCCCGGATCAGGGGACCTACTCGACTGCGGCTGAGCCGAGCGGAGGCCCTGGCCGACCCCCTGAAGTTGCGCCTCTCCGCGTCCGGGATGCTGCGACGGAGGGGCCTGGCCCGCTGAGATACGGCTGTCTGGTGTGGCCGTGGCGGTGAGCCCCCTGCCCTTGGGGGAGCCCTCGACATTGTCTGGACCCCACTTGCTCCCCGCTAGATCTGACCGTTGCGGGGGAGACTCGCGGTCCATATGATCATCCTGCTTAGGGAGGTCCCCGCGGAAGGCCTAACGAGACCTGCATTGCCTGGGATTGACGCCGAAAGCAGAGGCCCGAGGGGGGCTTGAGGCCTCCCCCCACCAGCGTATTGAGACCGGGGTGGCTGCTGGATCCCAGGGGGTGCCGGGGGGGGGGAGGCGTGGTGCCTCTGCGTGGCCCCTGACTACGCCGGAGATCTGCTCCCTCTGCGGGGGATGAGGATTCGAGCCCCTGGGCACAAGGTAATGCGCATGTGGTGGGGGCTGAGTGGTGGGGGCCTCCCGACTCTCCTGGCAACCCCCGGGGGCTCCTCTACTGGCCCTGCCTGCTGCCTGGACTGCTGCCCTTATTGCGATCCCTTTGGCACAGGGACAATTAGACTGGTTCTGGGCCTGTACTCGTCTTGTCGGACATACTGGCATGGGGGAGACAGATAACGCCAACAGCAGATCTTGCGGCCAGTGGACAGCCGCGACGGGGGCTAGCGTGGTGGGCTAGTCCACCCCCTCCCCTCCCCAGGCATAATTGGAAATTCAAGCCCTGCGATCCCACTCTGTGAGATAAGCCTGTAGCTGTCCCCCCACTGACCTTATTACAGGGCACCTGGAGTTATAGCCGCAACCTGCCCATTCGCCTGGGTCCCTGGACCTCGGTTGGACCCTTGGGGTGGGATCATATTGAATAGCTGGGATAGAGTCCTGTGAGGTATGCTAGATCCCCTGGAATAACCTGTGTAAGATACCTACCTGGATTCCTCCTGTTCTGCTGGACCTCGGGCTGACCTGGACACGACGCCTGGGTCTCCCTCTCTCTATGGACTATACAGGGGGGACATCTTAACCTACTCTTGGCCTCTGGGGACGCTCTTAGCATCCCCCCCACTGCCTATAGCCCCCTTATAGGGTAAAAGTGAACGAACTTGTGCGCAATTGAATCAGGGATATACCCCGCAACACACCTCTGCCTTGGACGTTACACCCACCCCGGAGTTGTCTGAGGGTTGCAAAAAACACACGCTAGCCATGCCCAGATCCAAAGCAAACAAAGACCTAGACTCCAATCTGTCTAGAGACAACCCTGTGACCTCTCTAAGGATGAAAACCAACCCCCAGCCGCAACCTACATCTGACCCCCTGGGACCTGAGACAAATGGGTGCTCATCTGGGATCCCAATTACACAGGCCTTCATGAATTCCTTCCTCCAGGAAATCAAGGCAGAAATTGGATTGCTTAAACAAGACTTTAAGACTGGCCTACAGGACATTCGGCGAGACGTCACAGAGATTGGAGGACGGGTGGATGACCTCGAGCGTACAATGTACGCAAGGACGGAAGATCACGAAAGTCTCTGGTGCAGGATGACGGAATTGGAGGATCAGCATATCAGCCTACAACTCAAACAGGAGGACCTCGAAAATCAAAGTTGGTGTAACAATCTACACATTAGGGGAGTTCCTCGTGGAGCGGAAGGTGGCGACATCATGACCTTCACAGCAGATCTCTTGCAGACGATCCGAGAAAATGACGACGCATCGCCGCCTGCCCTCGACAGGGCTCATAGAGTCCCCGGCCCCAGAGGACGCCCTGATTTCATCCCAGACATACTCATGCAGGTCCATTTCTTTGTTGAAAAGGAAAACATCCTAATGAAAATACAGGGAGCTCCAGCCTTATCCTACAATGGATACTCAATCCAAATCTTTCAAGATTTAGCTCCTGTTACCCTCCGCAGACGCAAAGTCTTTAAATCAGCCACGGATAAGCTCTGAGAACTTAAAATCAAGTACCGAGGCCATACCTTTGCGTTGATTTTCTCCTGGGAGGGCAAATGCCGAGTCCTTTCGATCGCTAAGAGAAGCAAAGCAGCTCCTTCACCTCCCGCTGGAACCTGGGGAAGGGGGACCCCCCTCCCCACGCAATTGTGCTGGAGTGCCCCCTGCATGGAGTGGTCTACTATTCTGCCGCCCAGACACAGGAAACATCCCAAAGACCAGGAATCGTCCCAGGCCAAACAAGACATCATTAACCACATCCGGACCCTGAATGACTCTCCCCCGCAGTCTCGCTCTCCTGTGCAAACTGAATGATTTAAAAAGGATTCTCCATACTCCTAAGTTCTAAATGTCCAATCGGATGTCCTATGTCTGGTTCTGTCCAGGGGGGGTCTAAAGATAAGCGATATGACCAGATACTGTGTCACACTGGCTTGATATACTCTCGCTACTAAGGAACCAGAGGTAAAGATACTTGTGAAATGTGACTCTCGTCCTTGCCGTTAAACTGCCTCAACATCTGCCTGGAGATACCTACACCCTGACATTAAGGATTATTCATTCTTCTCCCATGTTCACCGCTCATATTCCCGAATTGACTATTGTTTTCGTTCCCTCCCTCTGATTCATCTTTTAACAGCTGCTAAGATCTCTGATATTTCAATTTCTGACCATGGCCATGTGTCAATTTCTCTTCAGCCTCCTAACCTACAGCGTAGTACCCATCCTCAATGGAGACTCCCTCCTCATGTCCTCTGCGACCCAGTCGATGCGGCAGACATCTGTAAAGAGATTGAGGCCTTCTTCTCTATAAACAATACTTCTGAAACTTCAGAATTCATTAGATGGAATGCCTTCAAGGCTACTATTCGGGGAGTCATCTCCTCTATTGCCTTAGCCCGATCCCAAGAGGCTGGCCTCCTTGAATCGACTCTCTCCGCCGACATTAAGGCATCAGAACGTAAAGATCACCAACAACCCTCAATACAAAACAAAAACCACCTTGCTGAATTGCTAGGCCAGTTGCGCCTACACCGCACCAATAAAGCAGAACGCTCCCTGTTAGCTCTTAAACAAAAAATTCTACCCGGGAGGGGACAAGGTGGGTGAGTACCTTGCACGACGCCTGCGGGCCCAAACTACACGAACTCATATCTCTAGGCTTAAGCGGAATGATGGCTCCTGGGCCACATCGAAAATCGACAAGGGCCTAACTCTCTCAAATTTTTACAAAGACCTCTATGCAGATGAAGCCCATGCCCCAGAGAACATCACCTCCTTTCTTGACTCCTGCCCCTGAGATTCTATTAGTTCCCACCATGCGAGCCTTCTAGATGAGCCAATCTTGTTGGAAGAGTTGGCAAAAGCACTAAAACAGCTTCCAATAGGGAAAACCCCTGAACCGGATGGTCTCCCTGTGGTCTTCTATCGCACCCTCTACCCTCAGCTTCAAAACCACCTTCTCCACCTCTTTAATAATTTTACTGACATTACAGGCCTCACCCCCACTATGTCAGAAGCTGAAGTGGTGCTAGTCCCGAAGCCAGGAAAGGACCCCTCTTTGTGCACGTCCTATAGTCCCATCGCCCTCCTAAATACTGACGCAAAGATCAATACAAAGATCCTGGCGAACCGTCTAGAGCCTCATCTACCTGGTATTATCGACCCGGACCAAGTCTGGTTCATCCATCATCGTCGGGGCGCAGACAATATCCGTCGTATAGCCCATCTCATTGAGAAAGTCCAGCATAGAGACATACCTGCTTGTCTGGTGTCATTAGATGCCGAGAAGGCGTTTGACCGAGTGGATTGGTACTTCCTCCGGGAGTTCCTGCACCGAATAGGTTTGAGCCCGAAAATGATCTCCAGATTGATGGCCCCTTACACGCGACCGACCACACGCATTCGTATCAATGGCAGCCTCACCCCTCCCATTCCTATACATAGGGGCACTAGACAAGGGTGCCCGCTGTCTCCGCTCTTATTCGCCCTGGTGGTGGAGCCTTTAGCGATTGCAGTGCGTCAATCATCCACCATCTTGGGTATTCCGTTTGGGGGTTATGAACATAAGATCTCATTATTTGCGGACGACCTTCTTCTTTCTCTCACCACCCCATTCTCATCTTTACCAGCCCTAGCTTCACTCCTGCACTCTTTCTAAGAAGCCTCTGGCTTTAAAATCAACTTAGCCAAATCCCATGCCCTAAATCCTACTCTCCCACCCTCAGAGATCCAAGAATTACAGAACCTGATTCCGCTGAGATGGTCTGAAAGCTCGATACGATATTTAGGATTGGACTTGACTCCCTCTTTATCTTCCTGGACCCAGGCCAACTGGCCGAATTACAGACGTGCCATATGGGAGGAAATCCACCGGTGGAAAAACCTCCCCCTTTCCTGGCTGGGGCGAATTAACACAGTGAAGATGTCTCTCCTCCCAAAGGTGTTATATTTATTTCAAACCCTTCCTACCCCAATCTCACAAGTAGATATTCAATCTCTCCAACGAGATTTAACCACTTTCATATGGGGGAAGGGTCGCTCGCGCTTCTCCAACAAAGTCTTTATGCTGCCTCGCGACCGGGGGGGTTGGCATGTCCTAACCTTCTGGAATACTATTGGTCTTGTCACCTTCGCTATATTTCGGAATGGGTGGTCGTTGAAAGTGAAAAACACTGGTTCCAGATGGACCGTGCAGTCACATGTAGGCCCTTGTGGGACTTAGCCTTGCTTTCCCGAGCTGCCCGCCCCCGTAGCGCCACCCCCACCAAGACGGTCCTGGACATATGGGACAAGCTTGCGGTACCTAGGGGCCTGACCTCATTCCCATCCCCCAATACCCCTATAGCACGTAATCCTATTTTTCCACCTGCACTCCTGTCTCACGCCTTTACGCCCTGGACAGAGGGAGATTGTCGCATAATACAGAACTTGTTTCAGGGGGATACAGTGATCACATTTGAACAGTGCAAAAAATCATTTCACGTTACAGACAAAGCAAGGATGCAAAATTATCAGCTTCAGCACTGGATGCTTTCCCCTGCATATGCGCAGGGAGCGACTAGTCGCTTACTCCCTTTGAGACTCTAGTTCGCGCTTTTGAGGGCTCGAGGGGATTGACCTCTCGCACATACAAAGTGATACAACATTCACAGAAACTTGAACCCCACACATATCGAAAACAGTTGAATACAGATACTGACAGGGAGATCCCCCCAGAAAGCTAGGACCGGCTCTGGCGAGATATACCTAAAATCTATCAAAGCATTTCCCAACGTGAATCGGCCTATAAACTCATGACAAGGTGGTATTTTACTCCCGCTCGTATCCAGAAGATGGTACCGGGCTTCCCCCAACATGCTGGAGATGTCCTGGAGAAGTGGGTGACTTCATACACATCAGGTGGTCCTCTCCCAGCCTGACGGTCTTTTGGAAGGAGATCCTCAGCCATATTAAGGATACGGTGGGATTTCCTATACCCAGTTCTCCACTAGTGACCCTGCTGGGCATCAGACCCTCACAATTAGCAGCCATGACACACACTGATTGGCGCCTAATTGCACAAATGTTAGGGACAGCACGTCAGTCCATAGCTTTATACTGGAAAAAACCTGCGCCTCCACCTATCCCGACATGGTTTCTTCACCTGTGGCATGTCCTGGCCCTGGAGTTATTCACCGCCTGCCTCAAACATACAGATACCAAATTCAACCACACCTGGCAGCCACTAATTCAACACTTATCCCAGACTGAGAATTCCCACTATACTCCCCCGCGTCTTCGAGCTTTGCAGCTGTTTGAAGACTCCCATTCACCTCATTCACAAAGAACACACCAACATTCTCCTCCATCACAAGATTCTGATGGGGTCTCCTCCCCCCCCACCCCACCCCCTAGAGAGTTACATTGATTCCCTCCGCTGACACCCTGAGCGCATCCCCTGTTTCCGGACCCTTCTTCCCGGGTGTTCTTTTATTTTTATTTTCTACTTTCTTCCCTCCCCCCCTGTTATTTAATTGAGTTGAACATATAATATTCTCAACTCCCCTTAGCGACATCTCACAATTCCCAACGCATATTCAACCTGTTGCACTGGCATGCAGGAAGGGGGTGGAAAGGAAAGAGAGATTTTCTGTACAATAGCACATGGTTCGGCCATGCTTATTCAAGACCCTCATACACCTGACCCCTCACCTTACATGACCCCCCCCCCAGTACTGATGTTTAATAGATTCTCATTGTTATGCTTAATTTTATCCCATATTGTCTTTAGTTGTAAAATATAATATTAGAAGGTTTTATATCAGCGTTTCAAGATAATTGCGATGTATGTTGACACATCTTTATTTCATCCCCATCCTTCTTTGGGGGGTCTTTCCTCTTTTTTCTTCTTCCTGTTGCTTTGGTGTATAGAACACTCCTCGCAAGAACTTGCCAGTGTATTATGTTATTTGTGATATACATCGCCTTATTATTCTTATTTTCTTATATATTCAATAAACAGATTTGAAATAAAAAAATGCACATCCTTACTGGAGTAAAAAAATAAAATAAAAGGTCCCGTAAATCATTCGTTTTTCTAAACATAAGTGTAATGTGTGTACACATATATGAAATGATTAAACGTGTTAACATATGATATTATTATACAAAAATAAACGAAGGTGACTATGCGCCACCAATACCATCACTGGAACGTGTCACCATACGATGGGAGGGTTTTGGAATCTCAAGTTTTATTATTGTGTGGTTTTTTGAAGCGTGTTTGTAATGATAAACATTTGCATGTGGGGAAGTTTAGAATTGCTGGAATTGGTTTACGAGTGTGTTTTTCTCTAGGCGCTCCCATGCGTGGAAGCGCGCTCCTGCTGGGAAATGTCTCCTTTTTCCAACAGAAATGTTCTTAGAGCGGGAATGCCTTCCAAGCGAGGGGACATGTTGGAGCCGCGGCGATATGGGCCGTTCCAAGACCCGTGACTCGAGTGCTCCGGACGTGATAGGCGTGTCCCTGTTCTCTTCCCGTACCTCTGGAGGCTGACAGACATCAGTTGTGCTGCTGGTAATGTGGGACAGTAATCACTAATATTTATACTGCAGTGTAATAAAACAGGAACTTGCAGTGCCGTTAGCGACCCACGCTACATTCCAAAGTGTAAGAGCGTCATCACCAGTTCCCGTGCCCGCGGGGCCATGACGCAGGGAGCAACGGAAGTGGGTCGTACAGTCTGGTCTCTGCCTGTATGTTTCGTTGTCTAATCCAGTCTTTTTTCTCACCATGGTTACTCTCACTCTCCTTTGTGCCTTATATTTCTCTGCGTCTTCCTTTTACCTCTGTTATCCAATCCCTTCCTCTGTTTTCCTCATTGTGTCCCATTATTTCCTCGATTTCACACTTTTAGCGTCTCTTGCTCCTATTTAACTGTTCAATATATCCCAAATGTAACTCTTCAGCAACCCCCAACACGCGCGCCCGCCCCCCCCCCTTCCGCTCCCCGCACACACACATATATAATCTTAGCCCGTCCTTTTACCGCCTTGTATTGCCCCCCTCCTTTATGGCCCTACCTCTCATAACTTCTCGTCTTTCGCTCTATTCTTTTGCTTCTTTTACTAATCCCTGTCTCACTTCTCTCTGTTGTCCGGTCGCTGTAGAGAAGCTTCATTCTCCTTTTTCAATCTAACTCCTCCTGTGCTTTGTACTGCCTCCCAACCCCGGCTGCTCTTTTCTCTTGCCTTTTCATCTCCCTCTTTTTACTGCCCATCCCTAGAAAAGGTGCCGACGAACCCCTGGGAGCCAGTCCTCTGGTCTGTAAAATTATTGCCTGGGGAAAAAGCGAAAGTGAGTCCTAGACAGGAAGTGACACTCTGAACTGCACGCAGATAGCACCCATTCTCTAGTCTATCACATGACTTCCCATCCGGCCACACAGCACGCTAACATGTCAGTGAGTAAGTCATGCTGGAAAGTCCTAAAAAAGAAGTGGGGAGGCCGGGGGCATAACCAAGTTAGGCAGCATGCAAGTGACCTCTTGGCATTTGACATCGTACGTGGAATTACAGGAAGTGGCATCACAACCGATGACCTTACAGGAAGTGAGGAGATCTTAAGACCTTGCACATATGTTTAGCAGGCTATTATGAGTGGATTTGAGAGCATTAAAATACTTAACAAATGAGGGTTGTGCTAAAAAAGTGACGCAACCCAGAAGCAACTTATACATTTAGGGCCTCATTTATGGGATTTTGGTGTAGGGCAGTGCAGCAAGGCACCTTGCTGCGCTACCCTATGCCAAAGTGAAAGGGCAAGAATTCACCATATTTAAGAAATAAGGTGCATGCCTGTACTCTCACCTACGTTGGTGCCGTTTTGACAGCCTAGCGCCAACATAGGCCCTCTTGCACCATGGTGCAAGGGTCCCTCCGTTGCAGGCAGAATTGTTTTTGTGCAGGAAGGGGCACCTTCCTTCACAAAAGCAATTCTATCAGGCGTTTTCTTCTTTCTGTGTGTGCTACAAAATGCAGCACCCATGGAAAGAGGAAAAAACTAGGAGAAATTAACATATTCCTCCTTGTTACGGCTCATCTCGGGAGGCGTACGGATTTGACGCTTCCCCAGGTTTACATCACTATGGAAATATGGGACAGCGTCGAATTCCATGGATGTTGCGTGGGAAAACCCACTGTAACACCCATGGAACGCCTCTTGGGCGCAGAGTAAGGAGACACAGTGATTAGATCTGCGTCGCCTTACTCATGATTTATGAGGCCATGCATGCTGACTTTGCGTGGCCTCATAAATCTTTATGAGAGCCCTGCATCACGCATGTACCACTTTACGTGGTGCAAAAGTGACGCAGGGCTCTTATAAATTAGCCCCATATTTTTTAAAACTCTGCCACAAAGGAATTGGCAACAAGGAGAAACGTGGCAGTAAATCTGTTCTGCTTAATTGGTTGCAAAGTCTGTATTTTAAAATATCTTACAGCATTAAGGCACTTGCTGCAGAGATCTTTGTTTGCCCAGTAAATCTCAAAGAATCATAATAATTGTAAGGTCTCTGGAGGTTAACATATTTACTGGAGAGATCTGTGTTTTGTCTAGTCCCAGTTTTGAATCAAAGTATCGAAGGGTTAATTTGCCTCCTGCAAAGCACATCATGTAACACGCAGATGACACATTTTTATTTTACGTAAATGGGTAAGTGGGTTACTGCTTTTAACATAGAGATCCTTTTGTTACTTGCAGTTCATGAATTGTAATTCTTCTAATATAGCACAGAGAGCTAGGAAGGACATTTGACTTCTACACCTTGTAACCCTTACTGTCTTATGTAGCACATCCTGTACATTGATTTACACACACATATAAGTTATTGTCACTGTCTAATGTGTGCGTGCGATGTAAAGTATCGACAAGATGGCTGCTTGACTCCGGAGCTCCGTGTCGTGGGGAGCCCCGGACGGCGTCGAGTGCTTTCTGAGGACCCGAAGGCAGTCAGAAATCGGCTGTCTGTGATGCGGAGAGCCCGGGGGTCATGATGTTTCCTCTGTTGTAGCGGAGGTCACTTCCAGCCGTGAATTTTGTCGCCTATCTTCGGAGCTCGTGCGGTGGACGGAGAGCTGCTCTGTGAAGCATGGGAAAAGCGCTCCTAAGGAGATTTGCGGCTTTGGACAATTCTGGTTGGTCTTGACAAATCCCTTTCTCCAGTCGATGGTGCGAAGTCGTTTACTGGAGGCTTACATGTCTGACCTCAATCAGGTTTGCCTTCATTTCTGTTCCTGTCAGCTGTGAGGAAAATGTACGGGCTCCCGGCTACATTGTTGCAAGCAGTTTGGGTTGCTCAGGAAAGATGCCTCTGCCTGCATTTTTACTATTTTTGTGAGAAAAATAGTGTGCTGAATCCCTCCCATCATAGGCAGCTTTATAAATACGAACTACTCTTTGCTGCCTAATGTCAATTTGAGGGGAGTGTTGTATATTCTGTTATAAGGTGCCTGTAATGCTTGAGGCGACCTTAGATAAATGAACTAATATACTTACTATTGGGGAAAAAAGAGCCAGCGCTTTTAGTACTGCTGACTTATAAGTACTGACTTTTTCTCCTGATACTGCTTCAAGGCGTTTTGTGTGAGTCAGTATCACATTACTGACAAGTTGTGACGCCTTTATCTTGGTACGAACAGCCTTATTCAAGAGGTCTACTCAGCTGTCAAGGAGCAAATTACCAATGTACGACTTTTGCACAGCGACGGCCTGGAATGCCTTCTGGAACACCAGCTAGTAAATCTTCCAAACAACCCTCTTATTCTGAGATATTAAGCCAGAATCGTTCTGCCTCAGAAACTTGCAACACTGCCCCAGCAGCCCAAAAGTCACCTAGCTTTATAATGGCGTCTGGACCAGACTCTACTATGGAAAGAATACTCCAAGAGATTACTGCTGTCGGACGGCGTTTGGATGGAACGGAGACGTCTATCTCTGCTCTCACGACAGAGACTAAATCCATACGTGCTGATATTGCAGGGTTCCAGAAGCGGCTTGAAGGTCTCACTGATCGTGTAACTACAGTTGAGAATTGTCTTCAAAATATACCAGACAGAGACCAAGAACTTCTCTTCCTAAGAAGCAAAGTGATTGATTTGGAAGATAGAAATCGCCGGGATAATGTGCGCTTCTTGGGATTTCCAGAAGGAATAGAAGGATCAGATGCTAAATCGTTTCTTAAAGCAGCTCTTCCGAAAATTACAGGCCTCACTTTTGATCCGCCATTAGAAATGCAGAGAGCACATCATATCGGCCCCCCTAAAGGGGGGAAGAACATGCAGCCACGTACACTTATTGTATGTTTTTTGCGGCGCGAACAAGCTCAGCAGTTAATCACAGCAGCGCGTACACATGGTCCTTATATTTTTGACAGTCACGAGATTCGAGTATCTGCAGACTTTTCCAGAGAAACAAATGACCGTCGCAAAGCTTTTCTCTCTTTTCGGCACCGTCTACGTCAGTTAGACATTAAATATGGCCTTTTTGAACCAGCACGACTGCGAATCACCAAAGACGGCATATCCAAGGACTTCTTCAATCCAGATGACCTTCGACGCTTCCTGGACAGTATTTCTCCCCAGCATATGGAATATACTGATTCCCTACCTGAGGTCCAATCTACATGTTCTTCTTCAACAACCAAAAAGACCCCTGACATCCAGCGTAACCCAGGTCGTTCTCAAAGCAGGGGAAGAGATCCAGATAGAAATATCCGTTCGTTTGGTGATCATGCTCAAGTTCTACAAGCAGTAGCTGCTCTTACACAAGAGAGAGACAGACAAATCATGCTCTCCACTTAAGCCTCCTCCATCACTTGACGACGATGTTCCTTGAACTTGCTCTATTACTTTACTGTAGAATTTTTGAAGAACAGATAGGAGAGACATATCCTACTACCTGTTGAAGTCCCGACCTGATGAGTATCTACTTATTTACTTATCCAATTGTACTTTACTTGCTGTACAAATCCTGTACTAAATTTCCTAATCCATTTAAATTGATTTTTCACCTTTTTTCCTCTTTCCTCTTTTAGTATTTATATATAGTACGGTTTACTTGTGCTCATTCTCATTGTGTTATAAAGCTTTTACCTGATGGCACTGTAATTATTGTAACAATCCTTCAACATACTCTCCATGAAGCCATGGAGTACATATGTGAATTAATGCCTCAAGGTTATGCATTGTATTCTTTATACTACTTTTTTTTATATTTCCTCTTTTATACTCTCCCTCTTCTCCCAATTTCTCATGTGTATTTTTGCTATCATTTCTTCATCTTACTGTATACTTATTTTATTCTTTAAATATTCTGTTCTTCAATTAGACTAAGGTTTACAATGTTATTACATATTATTTAGATGCTGTTTAATTGCTCTTAACTTCGGCTATATCTCAAATTTCAAACGCTTCAGTTTTTCTTCTTTACTTCTTCAGATTTTTTCTGGGGCACATTATTTAGAAGCAGTAATTCTTTATTCTTCTTTTCCTTTAATATTCCTCATACCCTTTTTCATCTTTTCATCTTTCCTTACTTTTCTCTCTGTTTATATTTAAGTAAACTTGGCTCAACAACTGTATGAATTGCTTTGATATACTGTACTTATATTAATTAATTTTGGTAATCTTTAACTGTTACAATATTTAATTATCTCATTTTTATCATATTTGATAGTCATTAAGTCTTATAACGGTTGTATTTAATACTTACTTCTTCCATTACCCTTCCTTATCTCTTTTCTTTCGCCTTTACCTTCTTATATTGTATCTTATATTGTAAGATCTAATTATTCACTCATTTTCATAATCTTCAAATTCAACTAACACTGTTCGCTACTTGCCCTATTCATTCCCTCTTTTTACGCCTCTCGCTGTGGGGGGCTCCCCCGGCACGCATAGCCCGCAAGCTAGGACCCGCAGAGCACAGTTCTACCTCCTTTATACTGCACCTTTTCCCTTTGCAGTATATTTGCCCTTACTCCTCGTCTCCTTTCTCCCTAGTCCTTGTGTTATTGTAATTTTTCTATTTGGGTCTCTTTGGTAATTTTCTTCTTTATTCCTAAGTATCTTGTACTCATCCTCCTCTTTTACCCGGAACTTTTTTTTTTGTCACTCTTTATCTCTCCTACATTGATTCTTTTCCTGTTTTTCATTCCCCCGTACCTAACTTGTTACCCTCTCCACTAACCTACACATGGCTGTGAAAATTTCCTCTGCTTCCCATCCACTATCCATTATATCGTGGAATATTCATGGTCTTATGCACTTTATTAAGCGTAAAAAAATACTTTCTTACCTGCAAGCGACAAAAAACTGACATTGCTCTTTTGCAAGAAACTCATTTGGATGCTCTAGAATCCTCTAAGTTACGACGTGACGGGGTGGGAAAAGTCATTCACTGTGGGCTTACGACACACCTTCCTCCTCACAAGAACCACCCACGGAAGTGTGGTGTAGCTATACTTCTTCACAAATCCTTACCTATTACAATAATCAAGACTTGGACTGATCCTGATGGTAGATACATTTTTGCAAAACTGAAAGTAGGAGATAAGATCCTCTGTGTGGGCTCGGTTTATGCTCCAACAGGAGCCAAACGCACTTCCTTTCTCAATCTGAATTGTTTGCTGGTAGAAATTGGTCCCTCCAGTTATACTATTGACGGTGACTGGAATCTTGCCCGAGATCCTATAACTGACAGAACTGGACGCCTGGATAGGTGTAATGAGGGAGACCGAGCCTTGTTGGGTGACATAACCTCAGATCATGGATTAATGGACCATTGGCGTCTTTGCCATCCTTCTGATCAGGAGTACACATTTCTCTCCTCTACCCACGGCACACAATCTAGGATAGATTACTTTCTCATCTCGCATTCAGTGGTTGCAAAAACGACTGAATCCTGCATTCTCGAGGCTGCACTATCAGACCATGCCCCTATCCTTCTTAGTCTAGAAATCGGTTTAGCTTCCCCAGGCCGTAAACCATAGCGAATGAATATCCAAAGGTATCGCTCTCCCAAAGGCAAACTTCTACTCCGTTCGCACATCTCTGATTACTTAACTATCAACAAGTCATCTGTTACTTCTGGCAGAATTGTCTGGACAGCCGCAAAAGCAACAATTCGGGGTCAGTTGATTAGGGATGCTGCTGAAACTAATAAGTCTGCCTCCCTTTCTCGTACTGAATTAGAGACTCAAATTACCTCCCTCACACATTTATACACATCTCATCCCACAATACCCAACCGTCGAAAACTTGAACTTGCTAAGTTGGAGCTTAATAACTTATACACCTCCAAAGCTGAGTATGCTCTTCATCGTCTGAAGGGTAGACATTATGAACAGGGAGAAAAACCAGGTCGTCTGCTGGCAGCACAATTGAAACAGCGTGAGGCAGCTATGGCCATTCCTGCCTTACGTTCAGAAAGGGGTGAGATTCTTAAGAGACCACAGGATATTGTAGACACTTTTGCATCCTTTTATAAAAACCTCTACACCCCTGAAACATCAGTAACTGAGGACCAACTAGTTTCATATTTAGCTGACATCAACCTCCCTTGCCTCACAGATGAAGGTAGAGCCCTGCTTGGTGGTGACATTAGCAAAGAAGAAATTACAGTAGCCATCACTAAACTGCCTTATCACAAGTCTCCAGGGAAAGACGGTTTCCCTGCGGAATTTTACAAACGGACCGGGGCAGAAACGGTTGATACTTTATTTTCTGCCTTTCAAGAGGCGATTCAAACACAATCACTTAGTCCTATTTCTAACAAAGTGTTGATCGCGGTTATTCCCAAACCCGGTAAGGACCCGCTTGCCTGTAGTAGTTATCGACCTATATCCCTCATAAATAGTGATGTCAAAATTTTAGCAAGTATTTTAGCGGCATGTCTACATAAAGTTATTCCCTCTCTTATACATCATTCACAGGTTGGTTTTGTCCCAGGTCGCTCTTCCAGGAATCATCTCCGAACTTTGGCTCACACTTTATGGTCTGCAAATAAGATGACGGAAGATGCTGTGGCCCTTTCACTGGATGCAGAAAAAGCATTCGACCGCATTGACTGGAAATACCTTTTCGCAGCTATGAAATGCTTTGGCCTAGGTGATCAATTTATCTCTAAAGTTCGTCTCTTATATGACACTCCGACAGCCCAAGTCAATTGTGGTGGGTTTCTATCCGATCCCTTTCCAATTCAGCGAGGTACCCACCAAGGTTGCCCTCTCTCCCCCCTTTTATTCTCACTAGCGTTCAAACCTCTGGCCTCCCTCATTCAGCATTCACCACATGTTCAAGGCATACATATATCAGGAGGTACTTCTAAACTGTCTTTGTATGCTGATGATATTCTACTCACGTTAAAAGATCTCCCCCACTCTTTACCAGCTTTACTTAAGATCATTGATGGTTTTGGGACCCACTCTGGTTACAAAGTGAACTGGGATAAAAGTGAGGCTCTGCCACTTTCTCCTGGTACCACTAAAGCATCAATTGCTTGATATCCCTTCTGTTGCAAATCATCCCAATTAAAATATTTGGGAGTTTTGGTCAATAAAGGCTTATCAAGTATGATCACAGATAATATCACACCCCTTATAACACAAATGGAAACTGATTTTGCAAAATGGTCTCTCTTAGGTCTTTCCATGTGGGGAAGGGTACAAGCCGTGAGGATGGTTACCTTACCTCGCTTTAGCTATATACTTGGTATGCTCCCACTTCTTGTTCCCTTATCTACACTCGCAGAGTAGATGCCCGAATCCGATCTTTTGTCTGGGGATCCACAAGGCCTCGTCTAGCTGCCTCTAAATTATTAGCTCGCCGATCTTACGGTGGTTTGGGATCACCATCCTTAGAACATTATTCTTTAGCTTTGCATCTCTCGCAGCTAGTTTATTTACTTGCGAGTACGATTGATCCTCCACAATGGGTCGTAACGGAACACTCTTTACTTAATCGAAGCGATGGCCTAGATTTCCTTTATGGGTCCCGACTTCCACGTTCCTCTCCCCCGCATCCAGTGATGCAAGCCACTTATCAAACATTGCAACGTGCACATCGTATTCTTCGAGTCGCCCTACGCCTACACTATAAAGCTCCACTTTGGGGTAATGAAAGTATTCGTATTAATGGTCAAGCGTTTCAATGGTCTAGTTGGAAATCAAGAGGAATACACACACTTGATCAAGTTATCCTAAATGGAGAACTAAAATCCTTTGATTCCCTCAGTGAAGAGTTTGGTCTTCCGCCACACCAGCTCACGGTTCACTTGCAGCTGCACTGCTGTCTCAAACAATGTCTTGGTTCTTCTCCCTGGTCTTTGAACTCTTCACCCATTCTAGATTATCTTCTTACTTGGGGTCGGCATAAAGGGGTGTTATCGGGTTTGTATGGTGTTTTGATCCATCACCTATATTCACAACCACTTCTTAAAGCCCTTCAAGAGAAATGGCAGGAGCGTTTACACATCACGATTGAAGAAGATGACTGGTCGGATATGCTAGAAGCCTATGACAAAGGTACCCGAGAGGCTCGTTTGAAATTCTGCCTTTTTAAGACTTTACACGATTGGCACTGGACGCCTCTAAAATTACAAAGAGCGGGACTTCTACCACACTCTAAATGTTGGAGGTGTTCTGGCGTTAAATGTGATCTCCCTCATATACTCTGTGACTGCCCTTCGATGCAGAGTTTTTGGGCATATGTAGGGAACACTCTGAAGGACCTGATTTCTTCTCTTAGCACTCCTCTTACCTCTTCTGTTATTCTATTACATGATTTTAGAAGTCTTACTACCATTACGCGCCCGCAACGTCGCCTTTTACATACTGTACTTTCCACAGCTAAAATCTGTATCCTACATCATTGGAAATCGTCTAGTCCTCCTACGCAGGAAGAATGGATGGTAGCAATGATTCAAACGGCTTCTCATGAACGTATTATATTTAGGTTGCAGGATCAAGAGGAAATGTTCCAGCAAGTTTGGGCTCCCTTTCTTCGTGATCCTTGAATTCTCTTCTTCCCACACTTAGCATACCCTATAACCTTGTATTTTAGCCTTCTTCTTTCTTCCTTACTCTGTATTTTTATTTTATCCGGGTAAAAAAAAAAAAATCTATTCTTCTCTATTTCTTCCCATTTTCTCTTCCTTTTAATTATATATATTTACAAGGATATAAATACTCTGTTATTTAGTTAATTCCTGTTTATTCATCTAGGAATTCTTCATTACCTTCCTCTTCCTCCCTTATTTTGCAAATTACTGTCACTCATTCCCCAGTCTATGGACTAAACTTACTTCCCTTTCCTGCGTCTCCTTTTCATTCTCAATCCCTTTCTTTTCCGTATAACTACACCTCCATACCCATTTCATTTAAAACTCCTCTGTTACCCTTTATATACTGTGATCTTTTAATCTTCTAATATATGTTGTATAAGATATCCCTCTCTTTTACCATATATTCTCTATCTTCTGTAAATCCCTCCTTAATAATTTTTCTTTCCTATAATATTGAATAATTTACTTATTATTGTTACTCTGTATGAATTATTGTTACTCTGTATGAACTCAAGCTATTTTATAATATTCTATATGTACTTCTGTTTCTATGTATCATTAATTTCTTTTTCTTAATAAAAAAATTATGGAAAAAAAAGTACTCTGACACCCTTCATTGGGATGAGCAGCGCTATAGCGCTATAAAAGTAATAAAACAGAATAGTGGTATTTAAATTGTTATTTATGTAAATACTGGGACAGACCAACACATCTGACTTTCCTACAGTGCATGCATAGTTCATATATACAGGGACTGAAGAAAGTTATGCCTCTCTTAAGTACTTGAGAAGTAATAAACTGTGCAATTTTTTTTTTTTTACAAAAAAGTATCAGAAATGTGTTATATTTTTGTACCAAAAAAATAAAATATGAAAAAATAAATCAAGTTAACACATATTATTTTAAGATTTGTCTTCAACAAACTAATGTCATCATGTTGAATGTTTAGAATTGATGTGCCTGCTTTACATGCAACTCACCGTGCCCAGGTGTGTCGTTCCTTATTGTTGTATTTTCCCTGTCAGGGTTAGTTTATCCTATATTCAGGGGCCCCGTTCTTTTCAAAACAATGCATTTGTTTCCCCTCCATTGCACTTGCATCACAGTGTGAGGCCACAGATAGCTCCCAGCCAGGAAACTCCAACAAAAAGGAAGCCTGATTGCCCCATATAGTCGTCCTTTCTTTTGGGCCCAGCTGGAATTTAAAATAACAAAGCCCCCTTGCCTGCACACTGCTATCGGAATAAAAGCAGACAACATGCAGGTGCTGCTGAATGTGTCTGGGTGTATAAAAAATACACTGGAACGAGTTCAGCATATTTCTGTGGGGCCCAAATTTTTGGCAAAGCGGTTGGCGTCCACCCTGTGAAATGAGTTAGTACCCACGTGTACCCTTGACTTGTATAGTAGAAGTGGGTGGAATGTTCCGTTCCGCCTGCGGAATTGGTGGAAATTTGTCCACTCCGCATTTCTCTTTAAAGTGGAGCTCTGGCCTAATTCCGCCAATCGCCGCGTGGTGGAATTTTTCCCCCGCAAGGCTCTAGAATATGCGAGTTGGCGAGCGAGATTTAGCATCCCCTGCCCAGTTTTCTAATGCGGTTGGTCACCGGCGTTCGTAAGCTGTCGCGGTCAGAGGACTACTGTTTGAGTAGATTTTCAACTCGAGTGGCAGCAAAATCAACTCAAATTGCGCATGCTCTTGCACAATGCATGGTGCTGTTGCACTGAATTTTAGCACTGCTCGCGCTACTGGTGCTAAATTGTAGCGCAAGCTGCATATTTTCAGTCTGTTTGCAGAATTCCGTGGAATTCTGCAGAGTTTTTCTGTGATTCCGCGTGTTCTGCTCATTCCTAACTAAAAGCAAAAGACACACAATTGATGGACGGAATGCAGAAAATCAAAACATTCACCCCAGTCAAGAGATCTGGGTTAAATCCATCATTCTTTTGCTCACCATGCCACTCCAGTTTAGACCCGGCCATATGCAAATCAGTCTTGACCCTGTGCCTCATGGGAACAGTCCAGCCCGAACTGCCAAGCCAGGTCCTCCCTGGACCAGAAACAAGCATCCTACGACTCGGGGTTTCACCCCTCTTCAGCCAGGATAGCTTGAATCCAGTGGCACAGTGAGCCCGGGACCCACGTCTGGGCATACCCGGCGCCCTTAGGGCGAGAAAGCAAAAGACACACAATTGATGGACGGAATGCTCTGCCTGCTGGTCCCTGTGTCACTTTCAAGATTATCTGCACCAGGTAGGTAGAGAGAAAGGGGACTGGTTTAAATTTTTTTTTGCCGGGGCTGCTTTTGATTCCCGGTCCTGCTCCAGACCCAGTCAGGGGATGCTCTTCCAGATGGGTCTGGTCTATTTTGTCTCTTCTGTCTTGGCTGCTGCACAGGATGGGCAGGCTGATGGTGCTCTCAAAGCCTGGAAGCACTGCACTGGCCACAGGACGGAGGAGCTGCAGGGCTTGAGAGGGCTGTTGACCATGTTACACTTGTCTATGGAGTCTTCTATGGAGTCTCCAGCATGAGGTTGGTGCAGAGTTACTTGAGGCTGCATTTATGGTCTTATGTAGTAGACTGTTGTCTTGGCTTCAGGGAGGAGTCCTTTTGTTGGTCAGAGTGTTTTGAAGGCCTCGAGGTATTCACGGAGATGCACTCTTTACCTTTTCTTTTCTAGATTTTGAATAACATACTTGATGCCTTTGAGCTTTTGGGAGTAGAAGGCAGCTAATAACATGAGTATATTATTGAGGGAGTTGAGTTGGGCGTAGGGTGTCTAGGGAGAAGTCTAACATATGACAAGCCTTATTAAAGAATGTCATTGAGGTGGTTTTTGAAGTGTCACTGGGGTAAGTTTTGAAAAAGTGGGATTGCTGCTTGGACTGATGCAAGTGGCCATGTGATTGCCTTGTTTGGAGGAGTTCGAGGTAGTGGTTGCATGGTCTGTCCATTCATAGGGTTGTGAAGAGTGACAGGGGAAGGTCTGCAGAGAAAAGTAGATGTAAAACAGTTTCCTTTTGTTCATATGGAAGAGTGACCTGCTTTTGACATTTGTAGAGGTAAGAATAAACAAATTATTCATGACGTATGTGTGTACATGTGGAGGAGTGTTTTGGCCACCCCTGGTATACTGTTAGGCTTAGCATAATGGTGCCTTATTTTGGTCTAACACTGACTTTGGCATACTGGTCGTAATACCTGACATACTGTGGGCATCTGTAACAGAATGGGCTTAACCTTACTATAATGCTGGCCCTGCTGTAATGGTGTTTTTGCAGTGTGATGTTCTGTATTATCCCGCCATTAAGAGGTTGTGTCCAGAGTTTTTTGGGGCGTTGTCGACCATTTGGTGGTATGTCCACCCCCTGTGGTGTCTGATGTAATTTCCCGGAAGTCCCCTGTGCGTGGTTGCTGTCTTTCGATTCTTTTTTCTGTGGTGGGGTCAGAAAGCACGCCTGAGAGCTGGGATCAATAGCAGATATCAGGACCAATGGCAAAGCACAGAGGAAAACTGAAAGTCCAAGATTTTTGTGGAAATTTCGATTCCCTGAGTCGGAGTCATTAAGAGAGATTGAGAATACCTTTTTTTAGGTTTGCTGGAGTGTTACCAAAAGCTTGCCCAGAAAGACAGCCACAAGGTCTGTAACCTCTGTTTGCCCAAAGACCACAAATCCGAAGTGTTGGAGGCGTGTGGTCTGACATAATGCCACAGAAGCATACAGCGGTGCAAGCGCTGCACACAGAGAGATTCTCCATAAATCGAGATGAATCGACCACATTCTGGAAAGCAAGTTTGAATTCAAAGGAGGCCAAAGCATTTCAAATTCAAAAGAGCGCCTGGAACAGACACAGCAAATTGGCCTCTACCAGAGGGGACAATCTCTGACATTTGTGACTGTGTTGAAATGAATGGGCATGATGGCCTCACGCATTTCTCTTATTCCCCACCACAGGCTCCACAGGAAACCACTCGAAAAATTGCTTCAAAGTCAATGGTCATGAGCAGCTGGGAGGATTTAGTAGTTGTCACAGAGAAAGACCAAAGAGAACATTTCAATAAAAAGACCCTTCCAACAGTGAACTGTGGCAATGCCCCTGCTAGGCTTTCAAAAAGTAGAAGCAGGCTGGTTAGACAGGCAGGCAAGTGCCTCGCACAATCGGAGCTAATACAAGGGATATCGGAAAGGGTGTTCCAGGAATAGAACAAACCAGAAATAGATCTCTTCATAACACACGCAAACACAAAATGCCAAGACTTCTCATCCTAAAATTCGCATTTCCTATCCCAAGGGAATGCTCTAATGAATTCACATTACCTATCCCAAGGGAATACTCTAACAATAAATTAGTCAGGGAAATTTGCATATGCTTTTCTCTCCAATTCCACTGATACATTTAGTGCTCAACAAATGCAGATCTACAGCCATGACAATAATAATGATAACTCCACAATGTGCCAGGCAGACATGGTTTTCTGACATGACGGAGACAGCACAAGGCAGGGTGATGAAATTATCATCTGTTCAGGACCTACTAATAATTAAAAAAAGACTTGTATGTCAACCAAGGCCAGCCAATCTCAGTCTAGCAACATGGCTCTGAGGACATAGAATTGGACACCTAAAAGAGGCTGGAAGATGGACAATGCCGAAATGCTGTATCGCTAAATGACGTTACAAACACAGTAGTCCCTGACAGGGGAAATACACAGAATAAACAATAAATATAGACCTGGAATCAGTGCTATATTAAGGCTGTCCAGCCGGACAGAGTAATTTTAATAATGTTTCAGATCACAAAAACAAGGATATAGTGGGACACAATCCTGTGTCCAACGCAATACATCTAACACAAAACACAATTAACAAAAGGCTCAGGCAGGACAAAAAAAGCTTGTGAGTATATAAAATGAAACAAGCAAAGATAGGTAACAACACTGCCTCACTTAAATAATCATTTGGATTGCATTTACAGTGTACTTAAGGTCGACGACGTTTCGATCCCGTAAAACCAATACTGGGATCATCATCAGGACGTAAAGTTACATGCCTGAGAGAAATTTGCGGTGCGAATTGGCACGAGGCAAGTGTTCTTGTAATGGTGCTGCAATTAATGGCATGCCAGGGCAATGCGAATTGAAATTACTCAAGGTTGCCAGTTGGCTGAACCGAGCACAATATCACATGGGAGATGGTGCATGTGAGGTAGAGAGAGAGAAGAGAAAAGAGAAGTTAAATGGACCACGTTCGCGTGTCCGATGCGGGACCAGCGGCGATAGGGGGAGGCACGATGACCTTGGTGTGGATCAATGCTGACTTGATCCAAAGATAATTAGCCAAATGCTGCACCCCGATGGTGCATACGATGCGGGAGCCGCAGCGCTGGAGGAGGCACAATGACCTCAAAATCCAAAGGTGTCCACTCGTTCACCCAGACACCTTTGGATTTTGAGGTCATTGTGCCTCCTCCAGTGCTGCGGCTCCCGCATTGTATGCACCATCGGGTGCAGCTTTGGCTAATTATCTTTGGATCAAGTCAGCATTGATCCACACCAAGGTCATCGTGCCTCCCCTATCGCCGCTGGTCCCGCATCGGACAGCGAGCGTGGTCCATTTAACTTCTTTCTCTTCTCTCTCTACCTCACATGCACCATCTCCCATGTGATATTGTGCTTGGTTCAGCCAACTGGCAACCTTGAGTAATTTCAATTCGCATTGCCCTGGCATGCCATTAATTGCCGCA
Organism: Calotriton arnoldi; assembly: GCA_963921515.1. Lineage (NCBI taxonomy): Eukaryota > Metazoa > Chordata > Amphibia > Caudata > Salamandridae > Calotriton > Calotriton arnoldi. The sequence continues at coordinate 77,437 of CAWUFW010008840.1, read as the reverse complement.
CCATTACAAGAACACTTGCCTCGCGCCAATTCGCATACGGCAAATTTCTCTCAGGCATGTAACTTTACGTCCTGATGATGATCCCAGTATTGGTTTTACGGGATCGAAACATCGTCGACCTTATGTACACCGTAAACGCAATCCAAATGATTATTTAAGTGTGATGGTGTTGTTACCTATCTTTTCTTGTTTCATTTTATATATAACTCACAAGCCTTTTTTGTCCTGCCTGAGCCTTTTGTTAATTGTGTTTTGTGTTATATGTATTGCGTTGGACGCAGGATTGTGTCCCACTTTATCCTTGTTTTTGTGATCTGAAACATTATTAAAATGTCTCTGTCCGACTGGACAGCCTTAATATAGCACTGATTCCAGGTCTATATTTATTGTTTTTTCTGTGTATTTCCCCTGTCAGGGACTATTGTGTTTGTAACGTACTACTACCCAAGGTCCCTGACCATTACAATTGGGTTCCCTTGTTTCTCTAAACATGTATCGCTAAATGGAGCAGATTTGTCTTTTGGTACAACTGGGAAGAACTAACATACAGCAGGACAAAGGACACTACTATTGTTAAGTACCTAACACACCTTTTAGGTGAGAAATCTTTATAGGTCAATAAAAGTGCACGTGTCATCCACAGTGGCGTACACAAGGGGCACCGTAGGGAGAGATTTCTTCAAGGCACTAGTCATCAAAACTTTCTTAGATGGAACAAAAGGATTGGCACTGCCAAGATAAACACCCACACCAATATGGAATCTGAATCTGGTGCAAGCACAGCTAATGAAGCCATCCGTTGAGCCTATGCGAAAAATGGGACTTAGATACTTAACACTCAAGGCTTCCTAGAGTGCCATTATTTCATTGCACAGGGTCAGTGAGTTACCAGCACTCCTGATACAAGAACCATACCTGCAGAAACTTAGGGGCAGGGTGATCATGAGTACAAACTTGCAGTTTCTCCTAAAGGTCATTCCACATGTCCATGTGAGTCAAGCTATACAACTACCAACCTTTTGCCATTAGCCAAAGATACAAGCAGAAATGGCTGAACACACACTGTTGTGTACTTCATAGGGTGTCCTTAAATGGGCTTTCTAGAATCATGACCATATATAGGCACAATCCAACCTGCCCTTATATAGGCATAGAATCCCAGACCTTATTTAGGCATAAACTATGCATACCAAATACAGGCATGGCTTCCGACATCCGTCCACCCTAGCGTCTCAACGAGTCCATGAAAAAACAGACCCTCTGGCTGCGGGAGTTTCCCTTGCCCAGGACTATTGATTTCTTCAAGGTCTCATACATTATGCATGAACCTCTTATTCCCTAAGGGATTCATTCATGACATCTTTCGCTACCCAACTCACGTCAATGCTAACATTTTCAGGTATAAATATACCTTCCCAAACCCCTGTAAATCAGAGGAGACCTCGACTTCAGAGGAGCCCGATTCCCAGCCAGACGCACTGAGAAGACGCTGCCCTTCCTGCACGCAGAGAGTCCAGCTTCCAGTAATCTAACTTCCCTTGCGGGGTGTTGGAGTTCGAGTCCGGATAGAGATTCCTACCTCTCTCATTCTTCAGGTATGGAGCAGACTAGAACCTAGAGGGACTCTTGGCATAATAGACTCTTGGCATGCTAGATGTAACTTACTCTTAGTATACTCTAGTCAGGAATACAGCACCTACTTCTACTTCTCCCTACACCTAGGACAGGTTAGGCACACTGGGTAGAACTAGGCTAGAAACGCATCGTATGAGTACTCGCATTTTTAGGTTGTGTCATTTTATGTAAATGCATATATGCTAAAAGATAATGCTGACGCAGTATTATTTATTTTTACTGCTCACCTTGTACATTTTTTATCTCGCATACTGTCTTGTGATCGTAACAGCACATATAACTTACAACAGAAACAAGACTGTTCAATAAATCCTTTATTGAAACGCCCGTCTGGTTATTTCTGTGTAAATCTAAGAATAACTAAAACATGCACAACTGAGCTGAGTGAAATGGTTATCTATTGTTTCTACGACTCTGGGACACATCCTGATTCTGTAAGGAAACACAGTGGTCATGTTTTGCGGCAGCCAGAAACTAATCCCTTCTTGTCGTCAAGAGGTTTCTAGTGGCCTCTGAGCTAGCTGGCACAAGTAATTAAGTTTAATATACTCGATAGGGACATACCGACCTTAGTCCTATGTCAAACCTATAGGATATATTATTCCAATGCGCAGAGCCTACAAGGGAAATAGGAGCTACACTACATGGCGCCCAACGTTTGGTAAGGCAGTAATTCAACGTTAGATACTGAGTAACTCAGCTGTGCATATATTCTTTTCTCTCTCAGAGACCCCTACCCCATATACTCCAAAAGACGTCTGGAGTGGGCAGGGATAGTATCCGCCACGGCTACATAGGGCAGTACCCTATATATTAGCTGTTTGGTTTGCTCAACGTTGAAGGATACAGTGTTCCACAATATTGTGCACCTTATCTTTGTTTCCTTGAAATTTGTTTTACATATTTTCAAGCAGAAAAATGTCAGGCACTGACAATGACGCCGGAACCGGTGGAGCTGCGGCTGATCCAGCCCAACCAGCGTTATTTAACAACACAGGTTTAAATGAAGCCGAAGAGGGTGTCATAGACATTCCTCCTAACTTAAGAAGAGCCATTACTCTAAAACTTATAAAACATGGCCTATCTCCGAGAGGAGGTAGAGCAGTTTTCGTGATTGAGGCACATGAATCCTTTCAGACAGAGGTATTCTATTCATGGGTAATTCTTCCTGAATCCAATCCAGTAACACACTTGTTTCACTTCTACAAAGAAGATGAACCACCAGAGGAATACATTCCTTTCAAAGATATTGAGATTCCATTAACATACCAGGAGCATCAGCTCTGGTTTAAAGGCGCCCTAAAACACAATAAAAATATAACCAGGCTCGGTCCACTAGGTAGACCAGGAGCAACATGGCCGATTCTAGCCGGCTACACACCTCATCCAGACATCGAAATAATGTCAGACGAGGAAATACTTAATCAACTCACAGAGTTAATAAAAATCTACAGACAATTGGTTCAATATGTCATGTGGACTTTCACAGTCCAACCACCATTAACAATTACAAATCATACTCCTCCACAGGGAGTACACTAAAAATTACACCACAGACTCTATACGCAGTCATGGGTAAAATGCCCACTAAGCGGGAGCAAATTCCATTTTGGATAGCTCAAAAAATTACTCAAATTGAAGCAGTATTTCCAAATACTAGCCCACATGAGAAACACAGAATCCTAACCATCAGTTTACCAATGGGGATCACACCACAACTGGAAGACTGCACCACTTGGGGCTCAGTCTTTGCTGCCATCTACACTAAAACACACGGCATTCCGTCAATTGCGGTAATACCAGATGTCCTAAAACAAATTCAAAACGAATATGGAGCAGAGCCTGCTTTAAATTTAGGTATGAAATTACTGAAAAATTTTGAACAGGTCTCAACAATAATATTATCTAATATTAAAGGGGAGGCAGCAGCAGTGGCGATCCGACAAAAACTAAGGGAATTTGATGTTACAGAACATCAGACAGAGCTACCCAGAATTATAGAGCAATCTTATGCAGAATTAGGCAGAGATAGTTTGGGTGGGAGACCAGCTAAACCAAAACTATCGGAAAGTCCTGAAAAGGACTCAATTAAACAAACTCCTACATCTTCTAAAAAGAAGTGGGAATCTAACAAACAAAATTCAAACGAGAAAGGTTCTCAATCCCGAGGTAGGTCTCCTCAAAAGGAGCCCTCTGAAAGGAGGTACAACCTCAGGAATAGGGATAATTTGAGAAAACTTGATAGGTATCAAGACACTGATACACGTTCCTCTCGTCCCTTTCAGGTCTCATCACAGACTTCGGAAAGAAGAGGACGAACAGAACATAGAGAAGAACGCGTGAAATCGAAAGACGACAAGCACGCAACAAAAATTAAAGCTAAACCTCAATTCTCCAAAAGAAAGTAGCAGGTCTGAAGATAAGACATGCCGAGAATAATGAGATCGCAACTCAAGAACGGAGAATGGGTCAGACAATGCTGGACAGTGCAGCAGAAGTCACAATAGCTCGCCAGAACCTGATGGAACTTCTGGAGATAGTGGACTTGAATGAGTACATTACAGTAGAGACTGTAGACACCAGGGTTAGTACTCCACAAAGGTTATATGAAATAACACTCCGGATGGAGGGAGACAAACCTAGACAGGTTAAAGCACTTTTTTTGGAAAGACTATCAAAGGGTTATGACATACTTCTAGCAGAAAAAGACTGGCCACCACAATTTGTCAGGGATGCCCACACGGCGAGGACATGATTATGCCTGCCTTCTCCAATCACATTCCAATTCACTTAAAATATACATATGCCAGAAAATGGGCAGTGGCCCAGGCTCCAGCATTATATAAAAATCATGTAGGATGGGATGAGGACTCCCCTCACCATAAAATACATCTGAAGCATGAACCTACTGCTCAGAGGCAGTATCCAATTAAGCAAGAAGCTAAAAAACAGGTCAGGGAGATTTTAAATCAACTTGAATACCAAGGGGTGATTGAAACTAGCACCTCATCTATGAACAATCCTTTGTTTCCTGTCTCCAAACCAGACAATACATATCGTCTAGTTTTGGACTACAGACATTTAAACACTTGTTCTAAAACTTTTGCAGTGCAAAATGCACACAGCACAGCATTAATGAATAACATTGTGCGCAAAAAATACAAAACAACATTAGACATCTCAAATGGATTCTTTTGTCAAAATATAGCACCTGAAAGTAGGTACTTAACGGCATTCTCCATAATGGGGACCCAGCGTCACTTTTGTCGACTCCCACAAGGGTTCAAGAACAGCCCGGGGTTATTCTCAGCAAGAGTAACGGAGTTACTACAAATTTATGACAACGAGGCATTGTCCTATGTCGATGATATTTATCTGACAGACGATGACTTGGAAAAACACTTGAACAGGGTGAGCACCATTATATTGGGATTCGCCTCTGAGGGCTACAAGTTCAACTTTAAAAAGTCCCGAATTGCCCATCTCAATGTCCTATTTTTGGGATATGAGCTTTCAAGTGAAGGCAAGAGCTTGGCAGCTAACTTTCTAGAGAAGTGTGCGCTGCTCCAACCTCCAAAAACGCTAAAAAATTTACAATCAATACTGGGATTCCTAAATTTTGGTAGAACATACATTCTAAACTATGCAGAAAGGGTTAAACCTCTCTACGCACTAATCAAACCTGATTTTTCAATCAAAAACTGGACACAGGAACACACAGAAATTTTGCGTTCACTTCAAGCTAACATGTTAGCAACAAATCACTTACAAACACGCGTAAGTCAAAGAAATTTGGTGATTCGAATAATTTCGGGTCAATGTGGATTCACTTACTTAACCTTTAACGAGGGTGAGAAAGTACCAATTGCATACAAATCACATTTGTACACACAAGCGGAAATGCGTTTCAGTTCGACTGAAAAAATTCTGACAGCCGTTCAAACAGCTGTAGCAAAAGAAAGAGCCTTAGTCCAAGGGAAACGCATAATTGTCGTTACCCCAGTACCGGCTTTAGAAGCGGTCACAAAAGCGAGCATTCCGAATGCTAAAGCTTTACATCCGAGATGGATACAGTGGGTTAATTCTCTTGCTGCAACTGATGTTGAATATGTACTTGATCCAGATTTAAAAACACAGGCATTTCTCCAATATGAACAAGAATGTCCTCTGCCCACTGAGATTCTGCCTCTCGATCAGTATGAATTCGTAATTTACACTGACGGATCCGCACAGCCCGCAACAGGGAGTAAGCAAGCTTACAGTGCAGCGTGTGCTATCGTTAAAGGTCGCATACGAAATGGCATCTTCAGACCTATGGTCACAAAAACTCAGTCACTAGGTGATTGTACAGCTCAGCGAGCTGAACTACAGGCATTCAAACTGGCACTTGAAAGTACGGATCGAGAATTCCTCACACTAATCGTGTGCGATTCCTTTTACTGTGTTCAGTCGTATAATAACTATATACGAACCTGGCTTGAAAATGGTTTTAAGGATGCAAAAGGTGGCACAATTAAGCACAAATTGCTTTGGGAACAAGTAGTTCTGTTGAAAAACGAAATACCAAAGGCTCACGTGATTCACACACTGAGTCATCAGCGTGATGGCGTTCACGTTGCAGGGAATTCATTGGCTGACGAAGCCGCGAAGGGGGCTGTGCAAACGGCTTCCGTAGCTGCGATCACTCGTTCAAAAACAAAAATAGACGGTGAGATAATGTTAGCTGTCAATGCTTCAAGCAAAAGCAGCAGTGCAGCGTTACCAAAAAGTTTCCACTCAAGTACTCTTATGTAATTGATGCGAATAACGTTCCTTTTGCTCGAATCCCTGGAGTGGGGGATAGGGTAATTCCAAACATGGAACGAAGAGCAGCCTTGATTTATGAAACACATTTGGGGGAGGGTCTGTCACATCAAGGGATCTCAAAAACAATTTTGACATTAAAAGAGATGTACTGGTGGCCTGGAATGAATACACACATTCACATATTCATCAACAACTGCTTAGACTGTAAATTACAGCGAGAGAGCCACCAGACACCATGCAGCGAATGCGGCAGCCCAGTGCAGACACCACTGTTAGACAGCATTAGGCTATCTACTCGCCAGCGTCCTACTGGACAAAGGCATTCCCGCAAATACTGAATCTAGGTTCCTATGGTTATGGCCTCAGCGCTCAGCTGACGCTCGAACTGTTATAAAAGATTTGCGAGTCTTTATCGGCACATACGCAATAGGCACGTTTCATTCTGACCAGGGTTCTGCGTTTAGCTCTAGGGCTTACAAGGAGGCCATGGCCAGTCTGGGCGTTGCATTGCGGTACTCCTCTCCATTCCATCCTGAGGGAAATTCTGTTGTGGAAAGGAAAAACCGGGACATAAAGCAGTCTATAACAGCTAGGGTATTAGGCTCGGGTGATGGGTGGGTCAAACACCTCATTAGCGTTCAGCGCGCTATCAATAACTTGCCAAGAAGTTCTCTAGGGGAGTCACTCCATATGAGGTCCTATTTGGGACAAGAATGTGGGTTCCAGACTTAGAGCACGTAGGCACAGTGGTGGACAAAAAGAATTTGATATCAAAGATCGTTTGGCTGTTTTACAGGAACTTAACAAGTTAAGAACGAAACAAAGCAACGTATCCTTACAGCCAACCACCACTGGGGAAAAATCGGCGGTCCCAGCAAGGCCTGTCTGGATTCCAAAAGTTGGGGATCTGGTCAGAGAAAAAACCGCAGACAAGAAGGAATTTGGACCTTCTTACAGACAACCGGTACCTGTTCTAGCTGTTCAAGGAACAAGGACAGTACTTCTGCCGCCCCTTGCTGGAAGAAAGGAGAAAAGATTTGTGTCAATCGACCTGATCAAACCACAACATGTGGCCAATACTAAGCAGTAGGCCTCGTGGACTCCGACCTAGTAGCAGACGCACTCCTCTCGCTACTATTCAAGAGGTTCAGACTGAAAGACTGATCACGATCGAGAATTCAGCTATAACAAATGAAGGACTATGCAACCAGGCTATGGAACTCATCCCTCTTGACAACCAAATAACAGTTCGTCCAAATACACCTGTCTACACCAACGTGACACGTGAAGAACTGGTTCCTGTGATTTCAACGAATCCTGATGCAATTCCAACAATTGACAGAACTGCTTCTGGCTATTTCATTGACTTTGATACGTTCTCAGTGGATCCAAGCGAACCTGAAACGACGCCAGCATCATCAAAACTCAAGCAGCAAGTACAAGACTTTATTCGCTTTCTGAAAAAGACTTATCTGGTTTCTCCATGGATTGAACTCTGGATTACATCTGGACTTTTTGTTTTCCTGCTCTGGCTAGCTTTGGTAACAACAGTAAGCATGCTTATAAGTGGCAGATACATCCATGTGAACATTGAAGGAAAGGACATAAACGTGCTTTTGAAACCACATAAATCTTCCCATCGTGAAGCAAGAGACTTGTCATCAGTGAACATCACAGCTGTTCCTATACAGGATGGTATAGTGTGGGACAAAACAGATTATGAAATCTTCGGTCCAAGTGAACAATTGAACATTCCACATTTGTTTAAAATTTCACTAAGCGATTTGATAACGTCCAGTACCTATTCAGATGATTGGGACTTAGAGACTGTTCAAGATATAATGTTTGATCTAGAAAAATCTGCTGCATTTTCTAAAAATGAATATTTAGAGGGTACAAATGATTACGAAGAAATGTATTGTTACAACCACTATGGTCATCATTATTTGCACAAAACTGCATATCCAAGAAATGTGTTTATGTTTAATCAATGGGAACATTGTCCTACACCACCACATGGTAGTTCAAAAACTTTTGCTAGTAAATTTCCATATTTTTCAGGTTATAATACATCTGATCCAGAAACGTTTTACTATAAAAATGTAAACAAAACAGGACTGAAAATTATGTTAACAAATACAAAACAGATTTACTCTGAAGCATTTATTGCCCAACTATCTACACAGGGTTTCGACTTATGGAAAGACACAATTAAGACAAAAACTGTCTGGGGTAGTAAAGATTGGCAAGTGCAGGGTATAGAAGCTTTATTTAGAGCCTGTATAATCCCTGAACAAATAATGTTTTTGAATGACACCGTCCAACAGACATCTTGTCTTGGGTTAGCCAAGATAAAAGAGATGAAATCACCGTCTGTGCCAACACCTGCCAGTGATAATAATACAGAGGCAGTGGTGACAGTCGACAATATACTACAACTCAACAGAACTCATCCAAATTGGAAGAAATGGTTGATCTGGCCCACAGACACAAACAACTGTCAGGAAAGGTTCTTGAACAAAACTCAGGGCTTTACTATTCATAGGCCAGACCCAAGATATGTCCAAAGACGACAACCGGGGGTAGTAACAACATATAGTGTAGGAAAATTATGCCTCGATTGGCTGCATAAATCTACACTACAGGATGTGAAGCAACACTTAACCTTACTTGCACACGACGCAGATCTTAGGGAATTCTTGCTTGGACCAAGAAAACCGCGTCAAAAACGTTTCATATATGCCGGCATCTACGCTGCTTATAACGAAGCATGGAAAGTGTCACAGATAGAGGCTGCAGAACGAATACGTGAACTTGATCGTATTAATTTAGAGAAAACACTCTCTGTAGTCGACAATGGGTTAACAACTTTGTCCTCCAGAATTTATTCATTGGATGGCATTGTATCCTCTGCTATCGACATTTTAGAACAAGATTTGGCTAGGTTACAACAAGGTCAGTCTCAATTACGTTCTATAGTGTTATTGACATGGACGCTGCAATCTTTGCGAGCGGGCTATGTGCCTTGGCGTTTCATCAACACGTCGTCTCTGTTTGCAGAATACAATCTAACTGATAAACAGATCGAATTGGCACAAAGAGGAGCAAAGTATACAGTGCTGAGCATTGAACAAATTGACAAATTACCATTCACAGTGGCAGAAAAACCAGCTACAGAATGGCTTATTCATGGCAAAATAACATTACCTGTGACAACTTTTCAGTTCCAGTATTGTGTCAGACAGATGCAAGCAGGCAAATATGAAAGGTTGGGTAAGGAATACATTAAGACATCTTGGAATTTACCGTATACACATAAATGTTGGAGTGGGGCTCGTGAAGTGTTTCTTAGCGGTACTAACTGTGAACATGCACTGACCGGTTCACTCATATGTCAGGACATTATTTTACACGGAGCTTGTAATGGTTCTGTGGCAAACCTGTCTTGCCATCAGCACGGTTCTCCAGCTGCTGTGATTAATCCAACGTTTGGACAACTTTCGAATGGGAGTTACCTCATGTTGAATGATCAGAGCTGCTGTGGAATGTTGCCCGGCATCCCATATCTAGTAACGGTCAACTCCAGGGTCACTTGCTGTATGCAAGTATTGTTTCCCCAATAGACACCGTCAGGGAGTCGCCTTTGTGGCCTTCACTTAACGTCTCTTTTATAAGATTTGATACTTTAAGCAGAATGAAAGCCATGCTTTTACAGCAAACAGTGCCTTTGACCTCGGCCAAAGAAACCTATGATCTACAAATTGCAAGGACTTCGGCTGAGATACAGACTTTAATACGTACAAACTGCCCTATACATTTCGTAGAAATGATATCACGTATCTTTAACATGTCAGATACAACAGGAATTGTACATGTATTTAAGAGCATTTGCACCGGTCTCTTAGCACCGTTCCAGGCAATACTTGGAATCATTCCGAACTTTGCACATTCGGTGTTTGGTGGCATACCATTAATTCTAGCACTTGTTGCGGGAATTCTATTCATCTGTCTGCTATTGCGCTATGGCCAGCCGCTTCGCAGAAATAACTCCGAGCGAAGTGGAGAAAGTTCTCCTTGAAAGAAAGTGCCGTGAGCGAATAGTACAGCTATTGGGCATGACTCGTCTACGGGACCTTAATACCACGTGGTTCCTGTCATTCCGACCAATCTGGCATGATTGCATCTTACCTGTTCTACGATGCCTGCTATGCGGTGAAGAATGCGTGTTGGACGCTTGTCTAACATATCCATCAGCTGCGCCAAAGGACGTCGATACTTTGCTGGTCCCGATAACGGTCCATGCTTCGTGTTGTCCCCAGAGGCTCCCAATACTGATGTCAGCATTCATTGAGATCTCACAGTCGCCTCCTGCTGCTGCTGAGGTACGAGAAACAACTCCAGGCACACAGGTAACCACGGACGCGAACATTGCTGCAGCAGCCTATGCTGAGGGCGATGCTTCCCATCTTTGTGCGGTCAATCTCTTACGTGGGGTGTTCGAACTTACACCAGCGACAGTGGATGATGTTTTGTCTATTGAAATAGATGATCTAATGTTTACACCAGACCCGTGAACTGACTCTGTTTGGCATAGTCTGTTCCAGTACAACAGCAACAATTTGGCCTTTCATTTTTCAAAGACTTGGAACATTACCAAATTTGAACTTTTGTCCCATTTTTTTCGAACGAAAATGGCAATCCAATCTGCTTAAAGTAAAACTAGCCTTATAATACAGACTTGGCAGTTCTTCCAGGGACGCTTAGTCATCTTGTGTGTCTAAACTCAGTTCATTTGAATTTCATGACAGGGAATGATTTTGTTTTGAAACAACTTTGCATTCATTCTCGTCATATGTAAATATTGCTTTTATATTTCGTTCCGATTGCATTTATTTCACTCTTTATGCAGGAAATGAAAAGCACTGCTTAATAATGTACAGCATCCTTTGCATTTTAATGTATCTTTTAAAGCTTTTTAGGATATATTTTAATATGCGGTACTCCATTTTAATGTTTAGCATTTTAAATGTTTAGCATTTTAGTATTGTTGTATACACAAAAGAGGAGTGGGTGTTGTGTACTTCATAGGGTGTCCTTAAACGGGCTTTCTAGAATCATGACCATATATAGGCACAATCCAACCTGCCCTTATATAGGCATAGAATCCCAGACCTTATTTAGGCATAAACTATGCATACCAAATACAGGCATGGCTTCCGACATCCGTCCACCCTAGCGTCTCAACGAGTCCATGAAAAAACAGACCCTCTGGCTGCGGGAGTTTCCCTTGCCCAGGACTATTGATTTCTTCAAGGTCTCATACATTATGCATGAACCTCTTATTCCCTAAGGGATTCATTCATGACGTCTTTCGCTACCCAACTCACGTCAATGCTAACATTTTCAGGTATAAATATACCTTCCCAAACCCCTGTAAATCAGAGGAGACCTCGACTTCAGAGGAGCCCGATTCCCGGCCAGACGCACTGAGAAGACGCTGCCCTTCCTGCACGCAGAGAGTCCAGCTTCCAGTAATCTAACTTCCCTTGCGGGGTGTTGGAGTTCGAGTCCGGATAGAGATTCCTACCTCTCTCATTCTTCAGGTATGGAGCAGACTAGAACCTAGAGGGACTCTTGGCATAATAGACTCTTGGCATGCTAGGCGTAACTTACTCTTAGTATACTCTAGTCAGGAATACAGCACCTACTTCTACTTCTCCCTACACCTAGGACAGGTTAGGCACACTGGGTAGAACTAGGCTAGAAACGCATCGTATGAGTACTCGCATTTTTAGGTTGTGTCATTTTATGTAAATGCATATATGCTAAAAGATAATGCTGACGCAGTATTATTTATTTTTACTGCTCACCTTGTACATTTTTTATCTCGCATACTGTCTTGTGATCGTAACAGCACATATAACTTACAACAGAAACAAGACTGTTCAATAAATCCTTTATTGAAACGCCCGTCTGGTTATTTCTGTGTAAATCTAAGAATAACTAAAACATGCACAACTGAGCTGAGTGAAATGGTTATCTATTGTTTCTACGACTCTGGGACACATCCTGATTCTGTAAGGGAAACACAGTGGTCATGTTTTGCGGCAGCCAGAAACTAATCCCTTCTTGTCGTCAAGAAGTTTCTAGTGGCCTCTGAGCTAGCTGGCCCAAGTAATTAAGTTTAATATACTCGATAGGGACATACCGACCTTAGTCCTATGTCAAACCTATAGGATATATTATTCCAATGCGCAGAGCCTATAAGGGAAATAGGAGCTACACTACAACACAAGATGTCAGGAGGCCAGTCATGTATTATCTGCAGGAAAAGAAGACAAAAAGAGAGCTACTCTGATGTACATCACCAACTTTTCTGTAATTAACATCTGCATTGATAGTCACACGGTCACCCATGCATACTTTCTTCACAAGACACTGTTGTGTGGACATTTAAGCCAACAGAGAGGTGCAGGTGGGATAGAAGGTACTAAAACACCTGTTCACAGCTGCACGTTAATTTCAACCCAGCCTATCAAAGAGGGAGATTACCGCTAAACAATCTATTCACAGCATGTGAATCCAGAAATGATTCCCGCTGCAAAACAAAACGGTTACATACCTCTAAGAGTAGTTTTGCAGCTTGAAGGATTTCCTGGATTCATATGCAACCCTTCTGGTTACCCAAGAAAAAAAGTTGACTTGGAACTTGGTGGAGGGGAGTAGGCACAAGGGAAAGGAAGCCCAAGGAACGGTAAAAATCACTGGGGGGGGGAAGGGGGAGGGGCACAATCTGCAGAGGACGACCATGCACAGGGATTCTAAGGAGGAAGCATCTGCCATCACCAGAGAAGGACATCCCATGATCAAGGAATTGGTAGAAATCACCAGGGGGGGGCGGGGGTGAGAATTTGCAGACAACTACCATGCACAGGGATTCTGGGGGGGAAGCATCTGCTATCACCAGGGAACGACATCCCACCAAATGCTTGTCAACATCTGTAGAAAGAAAAAAAAACATTGACAGAGGACTAAGAAAGAGGCGATTCCCGACCCAACCACTTGACGTTGGGATAATACATAGTATGTGAATCCAGAAAATTCTTCAAGCTGCAAAACTGCTCCTACAACCAAGTAACCATTTTGTGACTCCTTGCTTATTGTGGACTTTGAATGATGTACTATATTCTTTATGGATGCATGAAAATTTATAAAGCGAAAACCAAAGCTGAAAGGCAGTGGAGATCTGTAGAGTCTCCAGCAAAGACACTGTCAATAAGTAATTTAAGGAGCAGCTGTTTTCTAAGAGCGAAAGTGGCCTGTTAGTGCATCATGATGTAGTGCTCTTTAAAGAGGAATGTATTCAGCTCCTTCATAAATTGGAGCAGGACTTAGAAGTCCTGATGGATAGAGGATATTATTGCAGATGCTGGACTGTCTTGTTTATTTCTTTTTTGTACTTCTTTTACTAAACGACCAAAATATACAAACATATATTGTTGTTATACCGTTAGAGCTTAGGTTAAATTAGATAATTTACAAAAATATACAGAATTTAGAGTTTTTATTGTTGCTTTTAGTGTGCATTATCACAAGTTGTTGAGGATGGAATGAAGGTCCCAGTCAGGAGAAATGTAGCAAGGGAACTTGGGTCCTGAGTTTCCATTTGAAGGTCTTAGAGTGGATTACAGTCATGGGTGAGAACTTGTTCCTGGTGATAGAGCATATATGTTATCTTTCATCTATCTCTACAATTTTACCCTGAAAATTTATTTGTGACATTATTTTACGATAATGACAAATGTGTGTTAGGTTATCAAAATTATGAAAACACACAAAAGTTACTCGATTTAGATACTGCATCATAAAAGCATGCAGAATGTTAGACGTAGGTTTCTGGTAACACTTAACAGTCAATAAGCTAATGTGAAGTTTAACACTTTTATTGTCATACGTTTTCATGCATAGATGAATATGGTAAATAAATGATAACGCAGAACATTTCTGATGTATTAGGAAAAGGGTCAATAACACTAGAATGTGTAATGTGAGCACCGGCATTGACGAGAAAAATAGATGTTACACAAAGTGATGTTATAAATTTTTTTCTCGTAAAGGTTTATTTCAAATGTGCTTTCAAATCCTGAATGATGTATTAACCTATAACATGCAAAGAAACGTACAAAATTATATGTGAAATAACAGTGAAGTGTTAAAAACATTTTTATAGGTACCTTATACTTACATGAATTAATTGCAATTCATATTGAGATAATATTAATCTGCCTAATTGAAGAACTAATGTACTATTTTGAATAATGTGAGATACATATTTTAGCACAAATTCATCATGCACAAGCTGTGTTTCATGAAGGCCTCAAAATTTGCTTTCTTTCCTAGTATGAACTTATGAACTGAATAGTCTGAACCTTTTGTAAAGTTTCTACTTGTGTTCTAAAATGCAAATGATTTCTTTCACGTTTGTAGCATACTTGACTAGATTTGCAACACAATTGTTATTTCCTAGAACACAATGCTTGGGAAAGACTGACAAGGAATGAGAACATTGACTCACCTACTTCCTAAGTGTCACAGCCAATCATATGACTAAAGAACAGTGGTCTTAAGGAAAATGCAAAGTGATAGATTGCTGAATTCTTCCGGATTTGTATACTTTACCTACTACATCATCTCATCCTATCGAAAATTGCCCAATGGGACAGAGTGGTCCGACAAATTCGGTGATTTCAAGCGGTGTAAACCTGGAATCGGAGTAAAATTGCCAAAACTGTGAACATGGGCGGCCCCTATCTTGTCCATCTCCCCTCTACCCATCTTGCGGTACAGAGACTGATGGTTTGGACTTCCAGAAACAACGTGACCTGTAACGAAATACTGCATTTTCTACCGGCTGGTATGCTTGCGTAGTGGAACCTTTCCGGCTGAAAGGGTTCCAGCAAGCTGCTGTGGCATTGACGCTGCAGTGCGGACAGGAGCAGACAATTCTGTCCATGAACTGGAACTGGTTTTTGGGAAACTACTGAACTTTCATTAATTGGGTTGGTATCAGAAACAACTGCTTTTCCTATATATTTACTTTCTTAGGATAAAATCTCCCTCGCCTGAGTAAGAGTTTCCTTCAAGTCTGGATTACACAAGCTTGTTAATGCTTATTAAATCTGATCAAATTTAAAAATAGAATTGTATACAAATATTTTGAAGCCAGATGAAAATACAATTCAATATAGAATATTCAGCTGATTCTGTTTCATTATTTGCTGGGGCTAAATTATTCTGAACTATGATCAACTAATTGGGTGGTAGAAATTACCTGGGAGGTTTCTTTGACTTATTGAATACTAACAATTATCTTATTCCAGGTCCTCATATGATAATTGTTCATCCCCTAAGTATTCCGGTCACTTTCAGCACAGAACAAGATCCATCCGAGGACCTAATTGGTTTGGTATGGTAGCTGAGGTTATTCTGAGATAAGAGAAACTGGATCAATTAAAATAATTTATGAGGCCCAACATGTTTGCGCTACAACACTGGCCATGGATTCAAAGGAGAAGGACTGTGTTCTTGTATATCCATTCTTCTTTAGTTTAATGTGGCTCAGTAGTTAACGCAAGGCTGTTGAGGCTAGGTTCGATCACTGCTTCCAGGTCCCTGGGAACACAGGGTTACAATAGTCGCCAATGACTATAGTGGCCTCCCTGACACTCTTTTACTAAACACTAACATTACTAAGTGACCTATATTTGTCTCCATAAATACATATCCCTTAGTTCAATATAAATCACAGAACCATAGCCCCCATTCCCATATTTTGACAGCTCAGGAATATATTTTTAGATTGGCCAAAATGTAATAGCCTCTAGCTACATATTCATTTACCTGTTTTATAACCAGATACTTACATTCTGTTGGATACTAATAAGGGTTGGACTGGCTTTAAGGGCAATCAGGCAGTGCCCGAAGTGCTGGTCTGACAGGTCAGGTGTGGGCCGGTCCCTTGGGTGTTTTATGGTCTGCTGGGCCGGCTTTTACTGTTGATTTCCATGATATTAAAACAGCATTGCCTACGGCAAGCTCAAATCCAAAACAAACATTGCCTTCAGCAAGCTCAAATCCATGCAGTCTTCCCCACCCTGCAAAACTGCCCCAATTTCTCAACATGGGCCACTTTTAAGTTTCACCTACAGCACGCATGCGCTGTCAGCCCAAGCTGTTACAAAAAGAAACAAGCTTTAAAAATGGCTTAGAGCCCGCCCATTAATTACCAATACTTAGCATTGTTTGGTGTCCACTTTACTCTAGTTTCCTTACTTCTCACTGGTCAGGCCTTCTGCTTCCTGCCGGCTGCTCTCTTCCTCCTGCAATCTTCTCCGGGCTTCTGTCCATGCTGTGGACCATGGACCCAGCACATCTTCCTGTTTGCTTCCAGTGTTCTTCTAATGGTCATGCTCTCCTGAAGGTACTTTTTTTTTAGTATTAGCCAAACACTCTATAAAAGTGCATGGCACAGTACGGTCAACCCATCGTCTGCTTTCCCACCACCCACCCTGCTGTCCATTTTCCCTCCAACCCCCCCGCTGCCCATTTTTTTCCCATGCCCCTTTTGTTCCCATTAACCCACAGCACTCATGCTACTTTACTACCCCCTCCCCACGCTGTTTACACTTGAACTGGTGTGCCTCATGTTTTAAAAGAAAAAAAGTGCTATGACATGGTCAACAATGGCCACGTCATAGCACTTTTTAAAATATAACTTTGACCCATGTTGCACAGCAGCTCGCACTGCTGTGCAACATGTCTAAAAATAAATTGACAAAACCAATAGATTTCGCAGAAGCGAAAACTTTTTGCTTCGCCAGTGCTTGTTTAGCTATCTAATTCATGAATAAAGACCACTTTTGAATGGGAGCCTGCACCTATTTTCTGTCCCAGTCTGACCCTGCTTCTAACTGCAGATTTAGAATATCCCCATGCGTCAGACAGGATCTGGAAGATTTTTCAGCATAGACACTGCATGCCAGTAGGTGGTTTCGTGCAGCTTTGCGTTGACTTTGCTCCGCCCCGGAAGTCATAGCTAAAGTTGCATATGGGTGCCACTCCAGTGCATTGACGTTAGTTTCCTTCTTTTCTCACCTTCGTACACAGGTTTGAGGCTAGCTCCTATATTTTCTCATCAGTTGATAAGGTTTTTCTCTCAAAATCTCTACCAGTGTGCAAGGGAACATTCATCCCTCCTAAAACTGCAGGGTTTAAGTCTTGTGTGGACTGTGACAGACCTGCCCTTAGATGTGTTTCTCTGGTTTATGCACTTGGACCATAACTTAAAGTCATGTTAAAGTCATGTGAAGAATGCCCTGATGCACGCAGAGGCGATCTGGAACTGAAAAGCCAAACTGTGTGTCGCTGAGCACCGCAGGAAGTCATGTAAGGGTCATTCCCACTAGAAGTCAAGTGCAAAGGCCCATTCCTGCTCTCGGGGCTGGTCCTGCAACACATCGTCAATGCAGTTCAAGTCTTAGGGTAAGTAATAGTCTAATAAGAAGCACAAGAAGTCCAAGCGGGCCTTATTCCAGCCTCACCTCTCTATGTCTTAGAAATCTCAAGGAAGTCAAAGTGCCCCGCAGTCTCCTTCCTAGTCCCCAACTGAGGAGTCGGTTCTGCAGCTGATTCCGATGCACCTCAGATTTCCGGGTTTGTCAGCAATGCCACAACAAATGGAGTCATTTAGGAAGGCAATGCTCTGCATCTTAAGTACCGTTCAAGTTCCCTCTGGTGTGCCTCCGGACCCCATGGATCCGCGGAGGCATCCAGTCGGATCACCACCTGTGGGTCCACCTCTGTGCTGTCTGTGCCTTCTGAACCTACTTCGGATTCAGCTTACCTCAGAACTGACTCAGTGCCTGGCACTAAGATCTATGCCAGTTCCTGCTACATTGAATCCAACACAGATGATTCATGGGGATGATGTTGATCCCATTCAGTTCAACTCTGACCCACATTCGTCTCAACCTTGGCCAAAGCTGTGTTCTGGCTCAGTTCCTAGTCCCCATTTCCCATTCACTCTGACTCTAAGACAGTGTCTTTACATAGGAGCCATCACCGAGTGCTCCAGCAACTGTTCTAGTTTATGATGATGGTGGTGTTGGGGAGGAATTCTCCCCACAATAGGAGGATGACAAGTGTTACGTGACCTTCAAGAGGCCCGTAGACTGAATACTTCCCCTGGTAGTGCAAGCCTCCACTAGCAGGGTTAACCCCAATTCTTTCTCTACTACCTCCCAGGACAGAGAGTCAAAAAGAATTGAGGCTTTTGGGAAGAGAATGTTTTCTCCTGTTAGTCTTGCCCTCAAGTTTGTCAACACCAGCTGATGGTTGGGAAGGTATTCCCATGCATTATGGGACTTGCTCCCTGAGATCTTACTGACAGTTCCAGAAGAATTTCATGCCAATTTGGTGCAGACCATTCAAGATGCAGCTAAGCACATCGTCTGGTCAGGCCTGGACACAACCGACTGTTTAGGCACAGTGCCATGATCCAGCTCCATGTGTGGATGCGATCCACAGACATTTCAGGTGATATTCAGGTGACGCTCATGGTTTTTATGGCTATTACTTTTGGCAAGAAGGCTGACTTGAGTGCTGTAAAGAGAGTAGAGCCACATTCCCTCAGCCTTTTAATACCATCAAGGCAGTATGCCCAACAATGTCTCCCCTTTCGTGGTATAGCGAGGGATTTTGCCTTTATGCAGTGTTATGGACCACCACCCCAACAACAAGCACCCTAGTCATTTCAGGGATGGGGGATCCAGCAGACATTGTCCAGGCCCGCAGGGGCAGTGAACTTCCCACTTCCCAGCCCCTCCTGCAGCCTCCATGTGGCTTGAATTTGCAATTACTAGCAACACAACAGTGGGAAGCAGAACCAGTAATTTTCTCCACAGATGGCAAGCCATAATATGTGACAGGTGGGTCCTGCAGATAGTCCAGCGAGGCCACGCTCTGCCATTCCTTTACCTTCCACCGCACCGTCCACCAATATCAGAGTGTTTTTCAGAGGACCATTTGTCTATTTTGCCACAGGAAGTTCAGACTCTTTTGGAGAAAGGAGCCATAGAAAGGGTGCTGGCCTCGCAGATCAGAAATGAGTGGACTCAATTTCTTCCTGTGGGAGACGAGTTCGAAAAGCTCACACTTGCCCAGGTCCTTTCCACCCTGGATTCAGGGGACTGGATGGTAGCGTTTGACCTGTAGGACGCCCATTTCCATATTCCCGTCCTGCAGGCCCATGGGCGTTACCTGAGTTTTAAAGTGGGCCAAAACCATTTTCAGTTTACCGTGCTCCCTTTTAGCCTCACCAGTGCCCCTGTGGTGTTCACAAAGGTGATATCGGTTGGAGCAGTCTACCTTCAGAGGATGGGAGTACCAGTCTTAATCTGCCTCGACAACTCACTGTTGAAGGCAGGCTTGCCATAGTCAGTTGTTGGCCACCTCCAGATCATGGTCAACCTTCGCTGGAGTTCACAATCAGTGTGCTGAAGTCACACCTGACTCCTTCGTAGAGGCTCCTTTTCATCAGAGCCATCCTGAATACGATGCAGAATCAGGCGTTCCCTCCTGGTCAGCGAGTGCAGGAAATTTGGGCTATGATCCCAATGTTCCAGCCTCGGTCCTGGGTTTCAGTGAGAATGGCTCTGAGGCTTCTTGGCCTACTGGCCTTCTGCATCCTGCTTGCCGACCTTGCCAGATGGCACATGCAGGGTCTGCAGCCGACACTTAAGTCTCAGTGGGCCCAGCAACAAGAGAACCATCAGATTCCATCTAGGTTTTAGAGGAGACTGCAAAGGAACTGCAGTGGTGGCTGACTAATCACAATTTAACCAGCAGCAGATCAGTCTCAGTACCCCACCTATAGTGGACGGTGGTGAGTGACATGTTCCTGCTGGGTTGGGGAAGTCATCTGGGAAATGTGGAGATCAGAGGACTCTGGTCTCCTGCCAAGACCCGCCTGCACATCACTTTGCTGGAGTTGTAGGCCATTTGCTTGGTGGTGATAACCATCCTGCCATCCATCAAGGGAGACTGGTTCAGGTGCTCACATACAACACCATTGCCGTGTGGTACTATAACAAGCAGGGCAGGTTGGGGTCCTAGGTTCTGTGCCAGGAGGCCCTGCACCTCTGGACCTGGCTGAATCATCAGGGCATCTCCTTGATTATACACCACCTGGTGATATTTAAGTGCTAGGGTAAATTAACTGAGTTGGAGATGCCTATCTGATCATGTGCATAAACTGTGATTTTTAACTTGTCACAGCTGTTTTAAAGCGCTCCGCTTTCGCACTGTACTTTGTTTTGTACCTACCTTCTGCCTTTTCACCCGCACTGCTCCCCGGTCCACCACGGGGTTTACCCGATTGTTGTGGAGGGAGTAGCCGGCATCTTTCTCTCCCCCCCACTTTCCGGGCAGGTGACCGGAGGGGGCGGAGCCCTAGGGGATACTTAGGCGATGTCAGTTTCTTCTCGCAGCGGACGCGCGCTACACTGACAGACAAAGCTGAGCGTACTTGTGTGCATGAACAGTGATTTTGAACTTGTCACAGCTGTTTTTAAAGCGCAACGCTTTCGCACTGTACTTTGTTTTGTACCTACCTTCTGCCTCTTCACCCGCGCTGCTTCCCGGTCCACCACGGGTTTTACCCGATTGTTGTGGAGGGAGTAGCCGGCATCTTTCTCTCCCCCCCCCTTTCCGGGCAGGTGACCGGAGGGGGCGGAGCCCTAGGGGATACTTAGGCGATGTCAGTTTCTTCGCGCAGCGGACACGCGCTACACTGACAAAGCTGAGCGTACTTGTGTGCATGAACAGTGATTTTGAACTTGTCACAGCTGTTTTTAAAGCGCACCGCTTTCGCACTGTACTTTGTTTTGTACCTACCTTCTGCCTCTTCACCCGCGCTGCTCCCCGGTCCACCACGGGTTTTACCCGATTGTTGTGGAGGGAGTAGCCGGCATCTTTCTCCCCCCCCTCCCACCCTCTTTCCGGGCAGGTGACCGGAGGGGGCGGAGCCCTAGGGGATACTTAGGCGATGTCAGTTTCTTCGCGCAGCGGACGCGCCGGCGGCGCGCCAAATGCAAGCCCGACCGGGCCCAGGGGCCACAACCCCTGCATGTTTTTCTGGAACTATTAGATCTTACAGTTCCCAAGCGCTACATATGCTGACAAAGAACTGTAACGCGAACTGCTCGCACTCTCTTAACGTGGCAAATAAAGTCTTCCACTGCCCTCACTGTGAATTTTCCTTCCAGCCTTGCTTCAAAGCTGAGAAGCGCGCTGTTACCTCACCTCTGTTGAGGATGTTCCTCCTAAACTGTAGATCGTTTTCTAAACACTCCACTGAACATTGATATCCTGCTGGAAGAATTAAAACCCGATGCTCTCTTTCTAACAGAGACTTGGCTCTACACAGAGGTGGACCATGTCCTTATTCAAACCCTCCCTCCCGGGTATCTAACACTCAGGGCCGATCGTAAGATGGGTAGAGGTGGGGGCATAGCCATTGTTTTTAAGGACATTTTCAATTGCCGCATCACAACAGACCCTCTACAGGACTGCGAAAGCCTGGCCTTTTCAATTGATTTCTCTCCGACTAACACCTTCTCTGGTCTGCTGATATACCGCCCCCCAGGCCCACTAGGGCAATTCCTTACTGCCCTGCCTACCACTGTTTCCACCTTAGCCTGTACACCTTCTAATTTCACGGTGCTTGGGGATCTTAATCTCCACATAGATGACCCCTCTGACCACTCAGCCAATGAACTGATATCTAATCTTTCGGCACTTCAGCTCACTCAGAGAGTTCTTAAACCTACACATATCAAAGATCATCTACTCAATCCTGTTTTTAGTAATTTACGAGAACTTAATCTGGGAAACCCATGGACCCACGTTCTCCCCTAACATGATCTCGGCTCTGGAACGGAACTGGTCAAAACTCCCCACTGAGCACTGGATTTCTGTTCTTGAAGCCACTAAACCAGCCAGTGATCCGAACCCCATTGTGGCCAATGAAAAGTTCAATAAGTGGATCCAAAGCTCCCTTGATGTAGTTCTCCCTAAGATACCCACTCACAAACAAGCCAGGCTGAAGACTGCTCCCTGGTTTTCTCCTAGGCTGAGAGAACTAAAACAATCGTGTAGAAGACTTGAACGTTCCTGGAGACAAAACTATTCTGATTCCAGGAAACTTAAATATAGAGAGGCAATCAGATCATACAAAGCTGGAATTAAAGTTGCCCAAGCTGCCTTTTATGAGGAGAAAATCATCCTAGCAGCAGACTCCCCCAAAGAAATTTTTCGAATTGCCAAAACCCTCTCCAATCTGCCTCTGAAGCAGCCACCATCAGAGGGGGCACTCACAAGGTGTAATAACTTGGCGGAGTTTTTCCAACAGAAAATTCACAACATTTACATGTCCCTTCCGGCCTTTCAGAATCAACAATTTATGACACCGACTTTGGAGCCACTTGCCGGAACTCAAATCACATTAGGGCAATTCCCTCTTTTGGATCCTGCCTCATTGGACTTAATCATGGCAAAAATAAAGTCGGGCTCTCCTACTGATCCTGCCCCTCCTTTGCCCATGATTTTAGCTGCCGAGACCATTCGTCCTGTAATCCTTGATCTGGTCAACTCCTCCATCTCTTCTGGAACGGTTCCCCCCGCTTGGAAGTGCGCACTGGTAAAGGCCCTTTTAAAGAAACCCAACCTCGACCAGTCCAACTTAGCCAACTTTCGTCCCATTTCGCTCCTTCCCTGGACGAGTAAGATTCTGGAAAAACATATAAATTCTACCTTAGTAGATTTTCTAGAATCCAACAATCTCCTTCATCATTCCCAAACTGGCTTTCGCCCTCAACTAGGGACCAAAACTGCCCTTTTAGCAGTAACTGAGGAGGCAAGGCGGATACTGGATAAGGGAGGCAAGGCAGCGATTATCCTACTTGACCTCTGTGCCGCTTTCGACACTGTTAACCATAGCACTTTGATCCACCGGCTAAAGAGTGTGGGAGTGACCGGGACGGCTATAACATGGCTACAATCCTTTCTTAGTGATCGGTTCTTTCAGGTCTTTGAGGGTGATGTTGTCTCCAACCGGCTGTCTCTCAGCTGTGGGGTTCCCCAGGGCTCCTCCCTGAGCCCCACGCTGTTTAACATCTATATGAGACCCTTGGCAGAGATTGTCCAACCATTTGGCATTAAAATCATCACATATGCAGATGACACGCAGCTCGTGGTGGCATTGAACCACCCCGAGAGGTCATCTAGCACCCTAGGCCCGTGCCTAGAGGAAGTTGCCAGGTGGATTGAACTCTCTTGCCTTAAGCTGAACGGGGACAAGACCGAGCTTATGCTCCTGGGCAACTCACCCTCATTCGATCCTGTTTTGCTCTGGCCTAACTGCCTCGGTCCTGCACCAGATCCGAAGACTCAGATTAAGAGCCTTGGTGTGTGGCTTGATCACTCGCTCAGCTTTAACCACCAGGCTGTCAAAATCTCAGCCACATGCTACGGCCTCCTGAGGATGCTCCGAAAGATCCTTCCCCTTCTCCGGCGAGAAGGATCATGGTCCAGGCCCTCATCCTCTCTCGCCTGGACTATGGGAATTCCCTCTACTTGGGAGCCCCCCAATCCACCATCCATAAGCTCCAGATCATTCAGAACTGTGCTGCTCGCATGCTTCTACAGGTCCCCCGTCGACAATCTGCGAAACCTGCACTAAGAAGCCTCCATTGGCTACCAGTCAGGGCAAGGATCCAGTTTAAGGCCATGTGCCTGACTCACAAGGCCTTCTGGAAGAAGGGCCCAGTGTCAATCCAATCCATGATCACTCCCTGTCAACCTCCAAGAGATCTCCGCTCTATGTCTTCCTTCCTAGTCACCACACATAGAATAAGGAAGGCTAGATGGGGCGGGCGCTCCTTCTCCCATAATGCTGCTAACTCATGGAACTCCCTCCCACTATACCTGCGGAAGGAGCGCAACCTGCTCTCTTTTCGAAAGCTTCTAAAAACCGTTCTCTTCAATGAATGCAACTAATCCGCTCCTCCCCTGTCATTCTGCGTCAGTCCACAGCGCTGGGAGGCCTTAGGGTAGCCATTGTGCTATATAAATTCTATCTCATTCATTCATAATTGAGTTACAGTCAGAGATGGCACAGGGCATCCTCCAGCAATGGGGAGAAACCTGGCTCGATCTCTTCATTACTGGAAATGCATTCTGCATGGTAGAGCATGGGGGCCCTGTATACCTTCCCTCCGCAACCTTTCCTCTCTTGAGTTCTGAGGAAGATCAGGTACAACTGGGCCCAAGCAATTCCAGTGGCTCCGGATTTAGCAAGGAGAGTGTGGTACAGGAACTTCTGGGCATGAGCATATGTCCTCCACTCAGCCTGCAGCTTCAAGAGGAGCTTCTATCATAGCAGCATGGCAGAGTCCTGCTCTTGAGTCTTGCGCTATCTACACCTCCATGCTTGGGGATTGAGCAGTGGAAGTTGACTGCATTCGATCTTTTGACCAAAGTACTGGATATCATTCTAGCAGCCATGCTGCCTTCTGCAGAATCTGTTTCTGGCAGATGCTGAGACAAGTTTGTAGCTTGGTGTGGCACATGCAACTGAGACCTGCTGCAGACTAAAATGTTGGATGTTTTGCTGTTTTTCTGCCTGTGGCCCAGCAAGGACTTGCAGTGAGCACTGTTAAACATTAGCTGTATGCACTTGTGGCATTAGTGTGTTTGCTGGACCAACCACCTTTCTTTAAATCACCCATTGTGATGCATTTTCCCAAAGGTTTAGTCCACATGTTTCTACCTGTCACCTTTTGTGACACCGCTATGGGGCCACATATCCAGGTAGCTAGGCTGCATGAAACAGGCAGGCTTTTAACTTTCTTTTAAAAATAGCCAATGACTCAGCCCAGCGTAACTTAGGTGGCAAACCATTCAAGGAGCTTGGCTGTAAGAACCATGAATGAACTTCCTCCATGGCGGACCTTAAATTTAGGAATTTGCAGCAAGTGGAGGTTAGTAGACCGTAGCACTCTCTCTTGGGTGTAGGGGATCAGTCTGTTTGTCAAATAGCGAGGGCCATATCCAGCAAGTGCTCTAAAGGCCAGCGTAGGAGCTTTAATTTTAATACGCTTTGCCACAGGGAGCCAGTGCAGTTGCTTCAGATGAAAGGAGTTATGCTGATGGAGAGGAACTTTCCATATCAGTGTTACAGCTCTATTCTGAATTATCTGAAGTCTGTATGTCAAGCTAGCAGGCAGGTCAAGATAGAGAGTCCATCACTCAGTGGCGTAGCTATCTCTATAGCCGCCCGTGGCAGTCCCTGCGTTTGCCGCCACACGGCGCCCCCATTAAAGAGCGGGGGTGCAGGCGAGATTCTGCGCCGATTGCCGCCCCTTGATGGCCGCAATTTAAAGCGGGGGGAGCGATTGCCGCCCCGAGATGGCAGGTAGGAGCGGGAGGAGGCTGCTGCCCCCAAAACTCCTGCCGCCCGGGGCGGACCGGCCCTCCTCCCCCTTGCTATGCCACTGCCATCACTCTTCGAACGTTCTTTGCCCCACCTCACCTGACGAAGGAGGAGCAAAGACTCCATTGTTTGAATCCCAAAAGGGCACTCATCTTTTACATCAATCAGGCCAATGACCATCGGGTGGATGATCAGCTGATCAGCTCTTGGTGGGGTTCACTGGGGCAAAGAAAGGAAAAGTGGTGCAGAAACATACTTTGTTCAGATGGATAGGACTCTGCATTAAAATCTGCTATGAAATGACAAGAAGCAGATTCTAAAAGGGTTGAAGGCCCATTCCATCAAGACCAAGGTTGCTACTACTGTTGACATGGGGAGCGCCTGTTCTGGATATTTGTCAGGCTCCCACAAATGTGTTGTGCACATTTTCACAAAGCACTACTGCCTTGACAGATAGGTACGATGGGAAGGGCATTTTGGCCATTAGGTCCTGCAGGATATTTTAGTATGAGTCATTCCACAGACTCACCAGCTGCTTGGTTATCTGTTCTAGAAGTGAGGAATCTGTAATTAGAAGTTCTATCAGAAGAACAAGTTACTTAGCTTCTGTCACACTCTGGTGGATACTCTAACTGCAGATTCCTCATGGTCCATCCACTTCCCCGTTCTTTGGAATGGACTCTTTTCCATCTAAAGAGGTCCCAAATTTGAGAGCTGCACATTGGCTAGAACAATCGTGTTGGACATAGCCCTTTCTGGCGGGTCATGCACAAACGTTTTGCCTATAAAAAACAAAGCTATGAGCACACGCAATCATAAATCGGTCCAGGGAGGACATGGCTTTGCAGTTCGGGCTGGACTGTTCCCATGAGGAACAGGGTCAAGACTGATTTGCATATGGCTGGGTCTAAACTGTGGTGGCATGGTGAGCAAAAGAACGATGGATTTGACCCAAATCTCTTGACTGGGGTTGAATGCATGATTTATTCAGCATTCCGTCCATCATTTGTTTGCATAGCACCAAGGCTGATAGCAGCATACACCCATACACATAAAGAATAAACAGTGTAAAACACATTATCCTAGAAACAAAAAACACGCAAAATAAGCATTGTCAAAACCAGTCGATCTGGCTTTGGCAGGCTGGGATGATGGTTATTTATTTATTTTTTATTGCAAGCATGTGCCAAACAAATAAAAAGAAGGAAAAAAAACATGCTGCTGCCTAATCTTGGAAACCTTATGCTTAAAATTAAAAAAAAAAAAAAACATAAAAAATTAACCATTGCCTATAATTTTAATTGACCAATTTGGTGTATCCTAGTAAGCAAGAGCATGTAGAAAAGTTATAGAAATCCTTTTTAGCTTTAAAGCACATCACATGATAAATACTTCTTATTGGTACAGTGAAAATATACAATTGCTTTGAAATACTTTGATCTAAAGATGTAGTTTACACACATGGATAAATAATGGAAAGAACGAAAATTGGTTAAGTATTGGCACACTAGCCATGGCTCTGAAGTGCTCTTCTCTTTAGGTGAATGTGACGTGATCAGGCAAATGGCCACCCACTGTGCAAGAGGAACAAAGGCTGAACTAGGCAGACCCATTACCCCATGATGCAACTGTAATATGCCAGAATCTATTGTATTGGCCATTTGTTTTTTATACTTCTTGTTCCCTTCCTCCCCTACCTTCCTTAGCCATATGTGTCTGTGCCCCCCACGCTGCAGAGAATGTTCTTAGAATGTTAAAAAAAAGGAGTGGTTGGTGGATGGGTGAGTTAATGATAATCTGGCTTCAGCGATAACAGAGTGCATTAATAAAGCGTTGTCCCCTTACCTCCTTCATCTCAGTGATAACTACATACTCGCTTTTGGTGACAGTCGATGAGATCTGATGCCCCTCAGTTCCCAGCCTTTGACCAGATTCTGTCAGTGCCCTCTGTGAGTTTTTTCTCTTCAGTTGCTGCGGTTGCGCCGTCATGAACTTAGAGAGTCGCACTCCTTTCTTGCCAAACTCCTGTTCCATGTTTTAAAGGACAAGGGAACCCAATTGAAATTGGTCAGGGACCTTGGGTAGTTCAGCTATTATAAGAGACAGGGGTCCCTGAGCTAGGAGAGAGTGTGAAAGAGCAATGAATATAGACCCAATCAGTACTATATATGTATATTTTTTTAAATATTTTTATTTTGTTTTGGAAAGAAAATTAACACGTTGAACAATGCATGAATACACAATGTACAATAATTATCATTCCACTCTTGTCTCATACGGCAATAGTCCAAATGTAATGGCCATTGTAGATTAATCTGTAGATGAGTTCGGACGAGCCGGGCAGGCATGAAGAACACACCAAGACTATAACACACTTGTTTCCCAACAGCAGGGACATACAGTATATCCTTTAGGGCTCTTCCCTCTGTTGTCCTGAAAACAGTCCCCCACCCTCGGCCTCCCCTTCCACTTCTAGATCGTAGTATTTTATCCACGGTGCCCATATCTTCTGGAATTTCCGCGGACACCCCTTCGCCCTATACGTCACCAATTCCGCCACCATGTAGAGATCAAGACTCATCCTCCATTCTTTGAGTGTCGGTATTTGTTGGGCACCCCAATATTTCGCTATGTCACGTTTGGCCACCACTAACCCCAAGTTGGCAAATAGGAGTTTGCGTCTCGAGATATCCACGTCTGTGGGGATTCCTAGAAGAAGAAACCGTGGTTCTAATTCTATTTGAACTTCAAGGATATTATTAAGCTCCCTCACAATCTTTCTCCAGTACACCTGAATCTTTGTACATTCCCATAGAGTATGTATGAACGTGCCATTTGCTACCTGGCACCTAAGGCATTCTGGACTTTCCGCCCTCCCTATTTTATGCAATTGTGCTCTATCAAAGTAAATGCGATGTAAGATCTTGTACTGGATAAGATGTAACCGAAGTTTGATTGCCACTTCTCTTGGATGCATGAGAGCGGCCTCCCAGTCTATATCTTCCAGCACACCGGTGGTGGCTTCCCATTTAGTTCGGAGTTGACCTAATTTGTCAGGCATATTGTTGAGCAACGTCTTAAAAAGTAAGCGAGATGGCTTTAGCCGGGATCTCCTCCTGCAGGAGCCGACCCTCTAGCGGGGCGTATTCGGGCAATGTCTCCCCCTCCAACCCCTCCGCAGTCCATGCATGTTTCAGACGAAGGTATGCATATGCCTGAGTGTCGTGTAGCTGATATCTGTCCTGGAGTGTGCTAAACGAGGCCAGCCCACCCCTGTCCAAGACATCCCCTATTTTAGAAATGCCTATCAGGTCACATTTCTTAAAGCCTCTGAGCTTCCCCACCTCGGTCAGCCTACAACCTTCCCATAGCGGGGTTTTCCTGGTACACTTCCGGTCCCACTGCATTTGACGCTCAGAGCTTTTCCATGCCTCTAA
Organism: Calotriton arnoldi; assembly: GCA_963921515.1. Taxonomy (NCBI): domain Eukaryota; kingdom Metazoa; phylum Chordata; class Amphibia; order Caudata; family Salamandridae; genus Calotriton; species Calotriton arnoldi. The sequence goes on along the minus strand of CAWUFW010008840.1, from coordinate 48,010 downwards.
TGATCTCTGGGTCGCCTGTAACAAGCGCCTGCTTCCCTTACCCCCATAAATATAGTGAAGGTGTGTATGTTCCCTAAACTGCAACCGTTCCAACCGATAAGTCGAGTGACCCCCGGAGCGTGCATCCAGTCGTTGATAGCTATAAGGTGGGACGCTCTATAATATGCCCTAATATCTGGGAGGGCCAAACCCCCGTTGTATGGATTTCTCTGCAGGGTCTGAAGTGCCACACGTGGTTGGGCCCCGTCCCAGAGGAGCAGGCGCAACTCACTATCTATGAGTTTGAACACTGTATCCGGAATTTTACGATACGTGTTTTGTAACACATATAACAGGTGAGGAAGTGTAATCATTTTATACATAGCGGCCCTCCCCATAATAGTTAGAGGAAGTCTTCTCCATCTCTTCACGTCTTCCTGAAAGTTTGAGAGGACCCGCCTAATATTACGTGATATGCACGCTGCCTCCTTTGTAGTAATGAAGAGGCCAAGATAGGCAAACCCTTCGGTCGACCAACGTAGACAACCGGGGTACGCTTGGGGCTCCACCTCCCCCCCAACTGGATATAGGGTGGACTTACTCCAGTTGATTTTATATCCCGCATGGCGTCCATAGATCTCAAAAATTTGTAGGAGTTGGGGTAGCGTCTCCTTGGGGTTCGTCACATAAAGTAGGATGTCGTCCGCATAGAGGGAAATACGTTCTTCATCTAGTATTCGGGAATCATCTACAAATCCACCCAACCCTGGGGTGGTGCGTACGACACAGGCCAAGGGCTCTAGAATAAGAGCAAAAAGTAAAGGGGAAAGGGGACAGCCCTGTCTGGTCCCTCTTTGTATTGGCCAGGTTTCCGATAAAGCTCCGTTAACCCGAACCCTAGCCTCGGGCTCCGTGTAATGCAGCGCCACCCACTTTCTAAAGCCCGGGCCAAATCCGAATTTCTCGAGAGCATGTCCCATAAAGGGCCAATGGATTGTGTCAAATGCCTTCTCAGCGTCCAGGGAAAAGAGCAAGTGGGCCTCCCCCCGGTCTCGGACTGCATCCATCCAATTAGCCACTCTTCGAAGATTATAGCGGGTGGCTCGTTTCGGCATAAAACCAGATTGATCTTCATGAATCAAGGAGGTAATGACTGTTAAGAGGCGTGTCGCAAGTATAGTAGCTAAGATTTTGGTTTCTATATTTAGTAGCGAAATGGGACGATATGACCCACATTCGTCCGGGGGTTTCCCTGCCTTGGGTATCACCACTACTGTTGCCATTCGAAGATCTGCAGGAAGTATCCGAATATCCTTAGAGGCATGAAACATCTTAAGTAGGTGTGGAGCCAGAAGGGTACTATGTTGTTTAAAAAATTCCCCCGGGAGGCCGTTAGGTCCCGGGGTTTTTCCCGTCCTCAGATGACCAATGGCCTCCGTGACTTCGTCTAATGTAATGTCTACATCGAGCCCCTCACGCTCCTCAGGGGCGAGGCAGGGGAGTTCAATACCTTCAAGGTATTGTGTAATTTGTGCCTCAGTGGCTCGTGTCTGAGTTGCGTATAATGTCGAGTAATATCGGGCAAAAGCCCCGGCAATATCGTGAGGCGTGGTGTAAGTCTGGTCCAGCTCCCTAATGGATATAACCCACCTTGACTCTTGTTCCTTCCTGCCCAACCATGCCAGCAGTTTGCCCGCCCTATCCCCAGCCTCATACAGCCGATGTTGGACTGCGAGCTGGTGTTTCTGTGTCTCTTTGGTGACCAATGCCTGGTATTCTCTTCTAGTGACGTCAAGCTGGCAGAGGGTGTGTGCATGTATGGTGGCGGCCCCCCTATTCTCAAGGTCCACCAGCTTATCTTCCAATGTCAGGAGCTCCTGCAGTTCCCTCCTCTTTTTATGGGCAATGATATTTTGAGCTCTGTCTCGTATTACTGCTTTGAAGGCCTCCCACAAAATGACAGTGGATTGCACCGATCCCTGATTTTCTTGGAAGTAGAGTTCCGCATCTACCCTAATTTCTTTGGCAACCATTTCATCCTTCAGGGCCCATGCGTTCAATCTCCAGGAGGTACCCTGCCCTCCCCTCCTCCCCCCCCACCCTCAAATAGAGCGGTGAATGATCTGAGATACCTCTGGCCAGGTACACTAACTCTTCCACCTGCCCAATCTCTCCGGCTGGGGCAAAAAGGTAGTCCAGCCTTGAAAACAACCTGTGGGCCCCTGAAAAGTACGAATATGCACGTGCAGACGGATGGCGACGCCTCCAGAGATCAGTTAATCCCAGGGTCGCTTGAAATCGTGCCAGTGTGGTGGTCTCCCGGGGCCCTGGCCCCGTTAGCGTACGATCCAGGGAGGGATCACTCACATTGTTGAAATCGCCCCCTATGATATGCGTGGCGGGGCCGGACTGCAGGAGGAGATCCGTCACTTTGTCAAGTGTAGGTTGCTGGAGGCGTGGGGGAGCATAAACGCTAATTATGAACCATGGTGTGTGGTTCCAAATGCCCTGGACCGCTACATATGTACCCTCCGGGTCTTCCCATCTGCGAGTAACCCTGAAGGGGGGCGATTTTCGAATAAGGATTGCCACTCCCCTCGAGCCGCGAGTAAACCCCGCATGAGCCAGGGTGGTGTACTGTCCCCTACCCAGAAACGAACAGTGTGGACCCATAAGATGCGTCTCCTGTAATAATATTGTATCTGGCTTGAGTCTTTTAATGTAGTTAGATACCAGACCCCGCTTAATTTTGTTCCCTAGCCCATTGACGTTCCACGTCATGACTGTAGTCTCCCCCTGCCATGGATTAAGAAGGTGTATCACATCATCTGCCCACCTCGGTCCCGTACCAGTTCCACAACAATACCATTGCTGTGCGATAGCTGTAATCATGCCTAATGGTCGAACAAGAGGTAAAACTACCCCCACCTCCCCCGACACCTGGACATCGCCCAGACAATGCTTTCTCGTCTCAGTGTCAGTATTCATGCATATTGATGGAACAAAACTGCCCACCCCCCTCCCCAACAAACATAATGCAACACATTGAAGCAAACCCATTATGTCCCCCCTCCCTACTCTCTGCAGGCACCCCCACCACCCCCAATTTTGTCAACGTGACAACACTGGCGCGGGTAAACCACCCAGAGGTCTGTAACCCACCCCCTTCCCCTTAACTAGATTTCAGTACGATAACTACAACCCACTGTATACTTTCCTGTATTGCGACAAAGGTCCCAAAAGTCTGCCAATCCTTAGGAGTCTTACAGCGTCTCTAGGAGAGCGTCTGGCCCCGTATCTTCAATCCTCTTCGCCCTTACTCTGTGATTGCGGTGATCGAGAGTCCACCCCCGGAGGGCCCGGGCCGGACGCCTCCAGCCGCTGCATATGTTCCAACAGAGGGTGTTCACTTTCCGCGTCCATGGATTCCTGTAGTTCTGACTGGTCAGAGTCTGCATTGTCCATCGATTTCTGAGACGTACGAGACGCACAGTCCAGGGCCGTATCATCGTCCGTGTCCGACACGGTAGGTTTCTGCTCCCTCAGCCTCAGGGACCTCGCCGGCGAAGCCCCAGTGGGAGGCCGGCGTTTGAGCACTCTTCTCCGTCGCCTCTCTTTAGGACGTTCCCAACTAGAGCTCGGTTGCTTATCCGCAGGCCGGGCCGCAGCCACTGGCGATCCCCCCCGCAGCTGAGGCCGCTCTTCAACCCATGACCATGCTTCCTCCGGCGTCTGGAAGAACTGCGTGGTACCCTGAAAGATAACTTTAAGTTTGGCTGGAAACAACAGCATATACTGGATTCCAAGGGCGCGAAGTTTCACTTTCACAGGGTCAAAGGTGCGTCGTAATTTCTGCACGTCTCGTGAATAGTCCGGGAACACCATCACGCTCGTGTTTTCATATTTGATCTCACCCTTCTTCCGTAGCTCCCTTAGTATAAGATCCCTGTCCTAGAAATTCAAGAACCAAGCTATCCGCGGTCTGGGGGGAGCTCCCGGCTGCGGCCGTGCACCAGGCATTCTGTGCGCTCTTTCTATGACAAAGCATGATGAGAATTGCGTCTCTGGCAGGGCGTCCTTGAGAAATGTCAGTAGGAAGTGGCCCGGATCAGAGCGTTCCGCATTTTCTGGAAATCCTATAAAACGCAGGTTATTTCTGCGGGCCCTGTTTTCGGCGTCATCGACCCTCCATACCACCTCTTTTACCGTTGCCAGAAGACCCGCTACTTCTTTACTTGTGGTTCGGGAAGTGTCTTCCAGTTCTGACACCCCTGTTCAACCTCAGTGACTCTTTCAGAGACCTTTCGCAGGTCTTGGCGCAGAAAGGAAACCTCCGTCCGTACCTCTGCAATTTTACCTTCCAGGCTTTCACGAGACGCATGGATCGCCTGCAGTATTGCGTCGGTGTCTGGGCGGGGAGTCGCGCCACCCTCCGCCCCAGCGGGGGTAGACAACACCTTGGCGAAACGGTCCAGCTTACCTTGCTTGGAGACCTTGGGTTCTTTATCTTTCGCCATCGTAACCCAGCGCTCGGCAGGGCACTCCCCGCAGTTTCCGGGGCCCACGATCACAATGCCCACTCCGACACAGCCACCAAAATATCCGGCAGGGCAAACCTATCGCTCTCTTCAAACAAGCCAGCCAAGACACAGTTCACGAAGCACACCTCCAAGGGCACCGTCTTCAGTATGCAGACCAGCCAGCGTGCAAGGCCCCCACGGTTGAGGACAGAGAAGTCCAGAACATGTTTCAGCCCCACCGACTCTCCACGGGGCCACTCCAGGGTCGCTTCCCCACCGCAGTACCACTAGGGGGCGCTGGTAAATCACCGGCACTGTCCCTGTCCAGCCTCGAGACCCCACTCTGCTCTGCTGCCTTCCTCCCAGAGCATGCGACTGTTATGTGCCCCCAGGCGTCAGGCCTCCGATCTGTTGTGTAGTTGCCCCCAACACTGCGCCAATGAATATCTTCTGTCCATAGATCCAAGCCCCCCAATCAGCAAGTGTCCCCTCAGTGAGCTTATACTGCTTGCAGCCTGCAGTGGCGGAGAAACAGGAGCATGTACACTCCCAGCCGGTGTCATATCCAGAAGGGAAGAGAGAGTATATTACCGGAGCGCTCCTCAAGCTCCACCACGCACCACAGAAGATGTTGTCCAGCAGCCAGGGGGGAGTTCAGTTGCCCAGGGCCTCATCTGCACCCCCCCCGCCCGAAGCAGCACTCCCGGGCCACACCCAGGCCGGGTCAGGTGAGAGGGAGCTGGCCACCCCTTCGCTGGGTCACCTACCCTCCAGTAGCTCGCGGGGGTCAGCAGGAACCACTCGCCCCAGTCGGGACCTCCGCACCAGCCACCGAACAGCTCCCGGCATTCACAGCCTTCACAGCGGCAGGGGCGGCCCGCCGCACCAATTCAGGGAGTTCTCATGGCCGCCACAGGTCCCGGAGCTCCGCGGTAACACGGCGGCTCAGGACGCGCCGCGGCCCAGATCAAAGGCGCCTCGTCCCCTGCTCCGCTCAGCGTACGGCTGCTCCCTCAGGGAGAGCCCCTCCACGCCGGTTCACCGCCCTGATTACAGCACCCCGGCCGCCATCTTAAGAGACCGCGCGCCGTGCTGTGCGCCAAAAAGGTCTCGATCACGGGCGAAGACCACCTCCCAGCCACACACCGGGCACTCCAGGGCACACCCGTTCCCTCTGGTTCGTGATGGTGTGTTTTATTGGCGAAAAGGACCAGGATTATTGCAGGATTTAGTATCAGGCCAGCGTAGCTCGCGCTGAACGCAGCTACCCGGCCATATTGCTAGCCACGCCCCCAATCAGTACTATATTTTGACCGTTATCCAGCCGGACACGGGAAATTTAATATGCAATATGTAAAATAAACATAGGAATGGTGACACGAAAAATATTTACAGTGGGACACAAGCCTGCATCCTGGAACTCAGAAAACATAAAAAGCAAACAGAAAGGCTCAGGCAGCGTGAAGTTGTTTGTATAAAGCAATCATAATATCACAAACAAATTAAGGAAAAGCCACCTTTACAACTAATTTCTCTTAAATATTAAAGTGTATAAGGTGGGTAACAAGTCGACGGCGTTTCGATCCTTTACAGAAAAATATAGGATCATCATCAGGACATTATTGATATGATGCCTGTAAACATGTGCCTGTGGTGACTAATGTCAAAACCGGCAGGTATGCAAGGGCGCAAGGCGGGGAGCGTAGATATGCAGGATAAGCACAGATGTTGGGACTCGATGGACCCGCTCGAGTAGCTATTACGAGCTTATAACCAATATGCAATCATTGTAGAGGGAATTCGGGTTGGGAGCCGCGCGGCGGTCTCAAGGTGATTGGGGCATCGTGGATGAAGAGATTGTAGTGAGGTGAGCCGCGGGAGCGGTCTCACGAGTCCAAGGGCCAGGGATGCTGGTTAATCGGATTTCAGCTGTTGATGCAGCGCGATGCTTCCTGATGCTCACAGGAGGGAAATATTTTTTGTGTCACCATTCCTATGTTTATTTTACATATTGCATATTAAATTTCCCGTGTCCGGCTGGATAACGGTCAAAATATAGTACTGATTGGGTCTATATTCATTGCTCTTTCACACTCACCCCAAACTCCTGTTCCATAGCAGTTCCACTGGCTCGAATTTGATGTAAGCATGACTCTGCTGTACCCTGTGTGCTTCTTTAGTCTGTCTTCTGTAGGATCCTTGCTCAATGCCGCGAGGTGAAGTCTAACTGAGGTCGCTTGCAGCAATTCCTCATCGTGGATTGAAAGGATCTACTGACTTGTCCCTGCCAACAAGGGGCTGCCACACACTGTTTCAAGGGGAGATTCTGTCCTTCAATGAGAAGCGCTCCCCTAGCAACGAAATGCACCCACACAGTGCCATTCAGTGCCTTTATGCCCAGCGTCAACCTGAAGCTCAACCCAACCAAGACAGAATCCCTGTTATTTGCTAAGAACCATAACTAGGATACAGTATAAACTTAGCTCAATAACATAAACCTTAACAGCTCCAAACCCCAATGTTTTCGGAATGCCAAGCCACTTGGATTTACCCTAGACACCAACCTCAACCTTAAGGAATACATTGCCAAAAATCAAAGACAGCCTGGTGCCAGTTCTCTCGCCTAAAGAAAGTTAAACCATTTCTTCAAGAAAGCAACTTTAGAAGTGCTGTTCAAGCCCTTGTACTCCTGCATATGAATGGTAGTAATACCCTACCCCTTGGCTTCCCAAACTCCAGACTGGCACCCATTATGGGTATCCTACAAGCTGCAGCACATCTCAGCCAGAGTCTGTAGAAATATGACCATATCACCCCCATACTGATGAAACTCCATTATCTTCCCTTGGTGGTCTGCACCATCTTCAAAACCAGCTGCATCATTTACAAAGCTATCACCCCCACATATCTTGATGGCATGCTCACCATCTCTGGTGGATCTCAGCACGACGGCAGCTAGGACAACATTATACTTCTGACTAAGCAGTGTAAAAAAGAAAAAAACGGCAGGCATTTTCCATCTATGCACCCAGGATCTGGCACATCCCTGTACCCATAAGGGCCGTCCCAATGGTGTTACACTTTAGGAAAGAGTTGAAGACGCCACACCACTAGGTCACAGTGCAATAACAGTACAGTTCTCCTCCCAGAATCTAGCTGTTTCTCCTATCACTCGTTGACTGTATGCTTGCCTTTGACCAGTGGTCAAAGTGGGCGGGATTGGAGGGGCACAGTGTGCCCATAATTTGATTGGAGGGGCACAGTGTGCCCATAATTTTTTGATTTAAGGAAAACAGTTTCCCTACTTTCTATGAAAAGATGACTGTCCTGGGACGGCTAATTCTGAGAGCTGAAAGGCTTCAGCTGAAGTGGAAGGCTGTGAGTCTCCTGTGCTGTGAAACCGAGAGAGGGGTAGACAGCTAAACAAGCCTTCTTGCCAGGGCGCCTCCTTCCCTGAAAGAAATGTAAATGTGCACAACGGGTCAACCTGCACATGTAAAGGGAGCGCGTAAGCCGGTATTGGCTTTAATTGATGGAATCACCTGATGACAGATTTATTCTTTTTGAGTGGTATTGGAAGGGAGTTACCAGCTGAGCTGTGAAGTGTGCTTTTTAAAGTGGCATAACACAGGCCTCTGCGCCACAGGATCTGCAGGGGCCTGTGCTAACCCTGGACTATTCTCCACTGCTCCATCCAGGATTCTGTTCCGTAGCTGTCTGGTTCCAGACACAGATCTTTGCAGTGCATCAACATCAATTTGACTGCCAGCTTGTTGTATCATATTGAGAAGAAGAAAATCAGAAAATAAAAAGAAAGGAAAACTTGGAACGGACTACTTTTGATTACTGCGATGGTCTTTGACCCACATACTTTATGGACTGCTTCTTGTGTGCCTCAGCATCTGCGTATCTACATCAACTAATAGAGGTTTCATAAAGTAGGGTAGTGCATTTCCCACTGGTTAACTTAACTTGCATTTTTTTACATTTAATCTGTGCATTATTTTGTATTTAGTTACCTGAAGGTGAAAGACCAAAAAAGTTACAGAATATTTTGTTTTTTAGCCACACCTCTGACCCGACCCCCACACCTACTCACCTTGCCCCCATTGTGCACAGCATCACAGTTCCCTTACTTTTTTTAATGCACTTCGACCGCTGCCTTTGACCATGTACCATGCTCCTCTTCCTTTTGGCTAGGTTTGGGTTATACAAATATCACATACATGCATACATACATGTACCTGAGCATACAGATCTCTTCCTTGCAGCTTACAAACTGCTTCCCTTTTATTTGCTACAGGAAAAAGAGTAATTGTTCATCCGCAACACTTTAAAGAAAGCACAGCAAGTTATACTTTCCATCAAGTAATACCTATGAGTTGTTTTTGAGCAACACATTTTCCTTTTTAAATCTCGGATAAGAGATTTGCATGTTGGGCGAATAGTCAAAATTTCCCTATTTGCCACAAAAGGATTCCATATCTTTTCCCTGGGGATACTTTCCCTCGGTTTCCAAGGCTGATGCACATTTGCCCCCCACAATGACCAATTCCCATATTTGTCACACAGGTGAACATACAATGGTAAGGGGTGTAGCTATCATTAGTAAATGCACATGCAGGGGCATGGGGACCGAGGAATGTGAGGGGTCCGCTCCGGCCAAATTATGACTGTCACAGGGACGCCGTTAGCACTGGTGGCGCCCGGTGCGACAGTCTTTTTTGGTGTCCCTCCCCCATGACCTCCTTCTCCATGAATTCCCTCGCTACCACTCTCCAACAGTGCACCTCATCTCTCCAGAGCCCCTCTCTGACCTACATTTCACTTTTTTACAGCACTACTCAAAATTCACTCACACTCAGTTCTGTGATCTGCATGGTGCACGTTCTTTGCAGCAGGTACATTTACCCTCTGGGCAACTTTATGATGAGCCAAAACTGCGACTAGACAAAATTCCGATCTCTCACCAGTAGGAACATTAAACACCAGTTAACTTGACATTTTTTATTGTTGCCTGAAAACTGCTGGACGTACAAGGAAGTTGACATGCTTTTAAACAAATTGTTATTTTTAAACACAGCGCCTCCCATCAATGACAGAGCCAGGTGCTTTTGCACCGGTCGCACGACCCTAAAGCCGACCCTGCTGTGTCATGCTACTCAGCTGTGGCGAGGAGTCCATTTTCCCTGCTTGCAGTAGAGCTAAGGGTGTGCAAAATTTGTGTTAATTGCTTTTGCATAATTTAGCGAAATTCCGTAAATGTTACTTGTAATTAAAGGAAATACAAAACTGGCATTTAGTGCTATATTTTAGTGTGATATGTGTCCTTGTGTCCATTTTGGTTGTGAGGATGCATTTCACTCTACAAAAAACAAAAACCCACAAGTGCCGCAAACAGCTGCAAGCTTTCTGGTCATGTGTTGTTCCCATGCTAAACTTTTACCTCAAATCTAACATAATTAGGCCACGGGGGAATTTTGCGTAACAAGCTTAATGTAAAATTCCCGATATTTCGTGAGAGTATGCCAGCGTAATTTTCCCCAGCGCAATTAGAGCGCTTGACAGTCCTGCTTCGCCTCTGTGAGTACTCCTTCCAACTCCCTTGCTTGGTGAGATTAGAGAGTCCGTTTTCAAGCAGCAAACCGATCCAAACTTTTAGGAAGAGAATGTTTTGTCAGCGCTCTTACATAGTGCTCACTGCCACGATTTATGGTTTCCAGGTGCTGCCAAAGGCTGGCAGGCGCACAGGTATTGCAACTATTTCATGTATGGATTGATAAACACCTGTTAATGTTACAAGCCGTAAAGAATCCTGCTGTCTCTTCCTTCCCGTCAGCTCTGGTTATCTCCCTCCCCCCCCTACAGAATGCGGATGTGTTGTTAATCTTCAAGCTTTCAGGTGTTTGTGGTTACGAAGTGCTGCTTCCTCTATTTGTTTTTGGGTATGAGGAAGTGCATTTTATTTTTTGCGGGGTACAGGTTACCCTTGACAGAGTTCATCTTCGTCGGTGCCATGCCATTTCGATTTCAAGCTTTTAATCTCTCACCATGTTTGTGGTCAACAACGCTCGTCTGATTAAAAAAAGTTAAAAAAAAATAGCAAAAAAAAGGCTAGGGATGTTTTTTATTTGAATAACATACATATACAAAAGGTGCATTACGCTACAACTATTAGTGCATTGTCGAACAACAAGGGTAAAGAAAGCAACAAAAAAACAGTAGAACAAACAGCCTCTCATTATTTAAACGAGAAAAGTTGCAGTTGCGTATATATATTGAGAAAGATTCTTCTACTTAACAGTATGAAGCTAACTTTTGTCCCTGGAGTTTCTAGCCAATTGCAGAAATTGGCTGGTCTTCCTCGGGATGTTAACTCAGTCCTAATAGAATGTTGCTGACACTAATCAAATCTCTCAAAAGGAGATGAATGACGCACTTAAGAGCAATGCATGCATGAAGAGAACACATTAAGTAGGTCAGTGAACATGAATCTCCTATCCACAGTCAAAAAGATCCAAAGCCAGTGATGCAAAAGTGAATTCAGCACCTCACAGGCACAGAATAGGTCTGTGAATATTATTAAATTGTAGCTTGTGTACAACACTTTCCTAAGGAGGCCTCAAAGTGCTTCTGGTTTGTCAACTAAGTAGCTACTCAGTTTGTTCTGCATGGTTGGTACAATGTTGGTTTGAGGTGTGGCTGGAGAGTAGTATGTTTGCTGTTGAGCATGAGGTTCCAGGGTGTGTTTTAATAATGTTGCAGAGACTTGTAACAATGCATTAAGTGTGAAAGAGAAAGTAAGTGAAAGGATCAATCAATCAATCAGTAGATTTGAAGAGCGCTTCTTGTCACCCATGAGGGTATCCAGGCGTTGGCAAGATCCAGTTGATTAGCCGAATAGCCAGGCCTTCAGGGACTTTCGGATCTCTGAAAGAGATGGGGAGGTTCATAGACAAATGAGTAGCCTGTTCAATGTCTTTTCTGCTAGGTTGGAGAAGGAGCAACCTCTGCATCAGCTAGGTTGGATGCGGGGGAAGAGGGTTAGAGCAAGAGACGTGGAGCAGAGGTTTCTGGTGGGCTGATGGACGTTCAGGCAGTGGTTCAAGTAGGCAGGTCCGCAGTTGTGTAGGGCCTTGTGCGCATGGGTCAAGAGCTATATTTATACCGTGCCCATCCCGCAAGAGCTTGCTTAGCTTTGTGATTTTCCCGCAGTTCGAGAGAGGTCTTTGTGATTCCCTCCCCGAGCCCCTCACTTTGAAGTTCTGGACACCCTTGGTTTTGGCGTCCTGTTTTCGTCAGCGGCTGTTCCCGCCACTCTATGCCCTGCACTATCTGGCTTTGATCGTGTTCTGCAGTTTGGATATTCCTTGCTCCTACTTTGCTCCTGTTCCACGGAGATTGGCGGTGCTGACTGCCTTTTCGGCAGATCTTTATTTATAATACTACAGATACCACTACAACCCTCTGTGCCTTCCCAGGAAGAAGCAAAAAGGAATCATGGTAGAGTAGTGCACTGAACCTCACCTCTGTGAAATCAACAGAGGTTTCTGCTTGTATGTTATTGATGGGACATGGTTTTTGGATATGTACTTTGTGGCTTATGACATGCCCATATTGCCTGGATACTGAGTCCTTTCCTCTCTAGACTCATGGGCATCAGTTAAGACTACAGCGTTTGCATTGAGGTACAATTGTGATGCCTGTCAACCACCCAATAATATAATAGATCTTGTTAAGTGTATGGTCTCCACTTACCCTCTGTTGCTAAAATGTGTTTCGTTGTGCCCATGGCTATAACCGTATCCTCTGTGTATAGGTCTGTATTGTGTTTTGGGTGACGATAACCACCTACGCAATCCACATCTTGTCAAGACCAGGCATCCCCTTAACCTATCCTGGTATTCATATGGCACATCACCTTGGAATTTTTCCTCTCTCATTCCATACCCACATTCCCCCTGGGGATTAATCACCGACACTTGCACTAATTACTTCAGGATCATTTGGGGTTGGCCAACGGGAGATTGGGAGGGCTTTTTCTGCTTCCGCAGATCCGGACAAAACTGGTGAGTGGATTGTGACAATATCTACTGGAAAGGTTAAGATGTTTGAATCACAGGGAATATTCAACCAGTTCATATATGGAAATTGACAAGACAGGTAGGTTATTGGCTTGGTTGGCCAGACCAAAAAGAAAAGGGCCACTCATTACCAGCTTTCTCACTGTGTGTGGAAATACTGTCAACTCCTTGGAAGCTTTTAACTAGATTTTCAGGGTTTTTTACTCTGACATGTATGTAGATCTTGATCAGGCTTCAGGGACAGAAATGCAAGAATACCTAAGTGAGTGAACTTCACAGCACTACCTCAGTGGCAGGGTGAGGTGCTAGATGGTCCTATCAAAACCGCCTAAATAGAAGCAGATGTTGAGACAATGGCCATATGGAAAACCTCTGGGTCAGATGGCTTCCTTGTTGAATTATAATTTACATTTCTAGACCTTCTGGTGCTTAATTTGACAGAAATGTGTACAGTAGCCTTCCAGACAGGCTCCTTACTTTGTTAAATATGTGAAGTCTTGATTGTAATGCTCTCAAAGCCTGGCAAAGACACAGAAGAGGGCATCTCATATCCCATTAAAGATGTTGAATACCAATGATAAAATTCTAAGCAAATTGCTGGCAGGCCGACTCCTCCCATTACATCCTCAGGTGGTACACTCTGATCAAAATGGCTTTGTATTAGGGAGAAGTATGTGCCTCAATATATGTAGAGTATTTTATTTGTGGCACAGCACCCATTCTCTTTTTCACAATTATTATTATTATTATTATTATTATGAGCTTATAAAGCGCACTTTTACCCAAGGGTGTACTGGCGCTGCACACTGAGTCCCTGGAGCACGGGGGCCTAATCCCTAAATAACCAAGTCTTCAGCCCCTTTCTAAAAGAAAGGAGCTCCTCGGCATTCCTGATATGCACCGGCAAGCTGTTCCAGGCCTTCGCTGCACAGTATGAAAAGCTATGTCCTCCCCAACTAGCCTTTTTTATTCGGGGTACCACAACTAGTCTGCCCTCGGACGAGCGCAGCGCTCTCCCTGGCACATACCAAGTGAAGCACCGACTGAAGAACTCTGGGCCACTGCCCCTCAATGCTTTGAAAATGAGGCACAGAGTCTTAAATTGAGCTCGTCTTGATACCGGCAGCCAGTGCAGTAGCCGGAGTCCCTCTCGAACGGAGGCAAACCTTGGGATGCCTGTCAGCAGTCTCGCCGCCGCGTTTTGGACCAGCTGTAATCTGTGCAGATGTTTTTTTTCAAATTCAGATACAGACTATTGCAGTAGTCCAACCGTGACAGAATAAGGGCTGAGACTGCTAACCTGAAACCATCGGCCGGAAGAAACAATTTAATTTTCCTCAATATCCTAAGGATATGGAAGCATGTCGAAACCACTTTACTAACCTGATCCCCAAAATCAAGTTTCTGGTCCATGATCACGCCCAAATTCCTTGCCGTGCACGTGGGGACTGGGGGCATCCCCAGCGCATCAGGCCACATATCCGGCGTCCAGATGTTAGGATTGTTCCCAAATATCATGACCTCGGTCTTCCCAGCATTCAATTTAAGGCAATTCGAGGCCATCCAGCCCGCAATATCTTTCAGGCAATCATGGCACCTCGCGGCCATATCCACTTGGGACCCTCGCTGTATGGATAACACAATTTGTGTGTCATCTGCATAGGAAGTGAGTTGCAGGCCAAAGGATCTTATCAGAGCCGCCAGTGGGCTGACATAAATGTTAAAAAGCGTGGGGCTCAGAGATGATCCCTGCGGTACCCCACACGGAAGGGCAAAAGGCTTAGATTTATCAAGCCCCAGGTCAACTGTCTGGACTCTGTCGGCTAAAAAGGACTTCAGGAGGCTCCAGGCAGCGCCTTCTACCCCCGCCCCCGACAACCTGTCCATCAGAACAGCATGATGGACCGTGTCGAAGGCCGCCGATAGGTCCAACAGAATCAAAATAGCCACCCCACCCTGGTCCACCGCCACTCACCTCCTCAGTGGCCTTAACCAAGGCCAATTCTGTGCTGTGTCCTGCACGAAACCCGAACTGCGTCGGGTCAAGTGCCTTAGTTCTTTGAAAACAAGAGCTTAGTTGCCTATTTATGGCCTTCTCCACCAACTTGGCCGGAAGCGGGAGACGGGATATGGGTCTGTAGCTATTAGGGTCGTTTTTATCCAGACTGTTTTTTTTTATTAAGGGCAGGATAGAGGCAAACTTCCACCTCCTAGGATAGTTACCCGAGTCAATGATGGTGTTGAACACTGGGGTAAGTGTCATTGCAATGACCTCGGGACATTGTTTAAGTACCGCCACCGGGCAGGGATCATTGGGTGAGCCTGACCGGGCAGCCAGAAGAAGACTTATAACCTCCTCAATCTGTAACGGACTAAAACTCTCTAGTATATCCGGTGCCGACCTCACCCTCAAATTGAGGCTAATTGTAGCTTCCTCTACCTCTCCCTGATCTTTGGAGAAGGAGGAGAAAATCCCTTCCACCTTATTCCGAAAGAAGGAGGCTAAAGATTCGCACAGTGCCGGACTACTGTGTGTAGCGGGTTTGGTAGGGATCGTAAGCTTCTCGATGGTCCTGAACAATTCTCTGGAGGAAGAATTGGCCTTCTTTATCTGCTCAGCGAAGTAGGCTTTTTTGGATTCTATAATTAATTTCTTATAGATGGTGAGGCTTTCTTTGTACCTATCTTTATTATTGGGACTATACCCATTCCTCCATACTCTCTCAAGCCTCTTGCAGTCAGTTTTGTATTTTTGCAGAGTGTCAGTAAACCAAGGGGCAGAGGGCTGAGCCCGCCTTGGAGTAACAAATTTAACTGGCGCAAATTTATCACAAGCCCTCTCAATCCACCTTGAGTAACTCTCCTCTGCTTTATCTACATTTGCTGGAATGCTGGGGGTATTTAAGGTAAAAAAGTTACCCATCTTAATCCCATCTATATTTTTCCATGCTCGAGTGGCAATTCTTTCCCTTGGCTTGGAATCGGCCTTGATCTAAGGCACTTGTGAAAGTGGGAAAATGATAGCTGCATGATCTGTCCACGGAAGCGGCAGAGTATCCAATATGTCCAAACTGGAGCTATTAGAAAAAATGCCATCCAGGGTATGCCCCGCTATATGAGATGGTCCAACCACCCTTTGATCTAGCCCCCCTCCATTCATAAGATCCATAAGTCTCTTATTATCCGGATCTAAGGCATCCTCCAGATGGAAATTAAAATCTCCCATGATGGTAAAGGAGTTTGAGCACAATCCCTCCTCCAGCAAAGCGCTGAGCGAGTCCAGGAACGCGCCTCTATAACCAGGAGGACGATAGATCAACAATGCTTTAAAGGTATTATGAGGGGAGAGTCGGACACAGATAGACAGAGCTTCACATGCTTGATTAGAGGCTATAGAAAAGGAGGGTTCCAGACTATTGTGGTAAATAACAGCTAGCCCTCCCCCTTTTCTTAAGGGTCGGTCCAGCGTGTGGCAAACAAAATTTACAGGCAAGGCCTTCACAATATCAGGACCTGAGGTATTGTCCGTCCAGGCCTCAGTAATGAACGCCATCATAATCTGATGCTCTTCATTGAGCAGACTGCGTTCCAGGCTATGTTTCACCAGCGACCTGGCGTTTAACAATAAGCATTTCCATGGGGGAATGTTTGTACCTAGGTGCTGCGGGCCCTTCCCCTCTTTGACCGAGACATTGCAGCAGTAGGCCAGAATGTCTGGCAAAGGACAGTGACAGAGCACACACTTAGCGGCCAGCTCTCCTGGCTGTGTGCTAGGTAAAAACCTAGGGCAGCAGGCCCTTCCACCTTCTTGGTCCAGGCTTCTGAGCTGTTTGGGGGAATATCTTAAAGCATCCGGTGTACCAGAACCAGGGGGTCTCGCCCTGAGCCCGATACGAGCGCGGACGGGCTTGCCTTAGGCGCGCAGGTGGCGCGCCCGCTGCGCGCGCCCGCTGCGCAGTCGCAGGGTTTAAATACCATGCCCAGTCCACCCGCCCAATCACAGCCCTGTTCCCCGCCTCCCTGTCCCTCCAATCAACCGCCTCTCCTCTCGGCGTCACCAGGGAGTCCGGAAGGCCGGGCAACAGCGGTAACCCTGCACCCCGCTAAAATTAATAAAAACAACTTCAATGATAGCAGCACAAAATTTAAAAAACAGCGTGACCTGGCGGGTATTGCTCACAACCCGAACTCCAGGATTCAGCGCTACGCGTCACGGCCAGCTGGGTTTAAATACCATGCCCAGTCCACCCGCCCAATCACAGCCCTGTTCCCGCCTCCCTGTCCCTCCAATCAACCGCCTCTCCTCTCGGCGTCACCAGGGAGTCCGGAAGGCCGGGCAACAGCGGTAACCCTGCACCCCGCTAAAATTAATAAAAACAACTTCAACAACAATGCTTTAGCGATGCCAGCAGATTTGGGGAAAGCATTCTACATGTTACACTACAAGCACTTAGTGGTTACACTTAGAGGGATGGGCCCGCATTGGGATTTCTGAGGTGGGCATCCCTACAGTCCGCCAACCCTCTTGCAAAAGGACATGTATTATCAGCCCCATGCATTACTGAGAGAGGGACTCACCAGGGTTGGCCCTTGTCTCCAGTGTATTAGCATTGGCTATAGAATCCTTGTCCGGTGTCCCGACAGAGGAGGGCAGATATAGGGGGCATTAGCATGGACAGGGAAAAACAAGTTTCAATGTGCGCAGATGACATTCTATTGTTCTTAAACAATATAGCCATGGATGTGTACCCAAGCGCTAAGGCACTACAAGAGTTTTGGAGTATGTCAGGTTTATAAGCTAAACAGGCCAAGTCCCACATCTTTCCTTTATTCCCAGAGGCTCCTGAAATAGAACTTACCTGGGTTTGCTTTGATCTCATATGGGAACCAAACCCATTTTGTTATTTGGGGTTAAAATATATCATAAATGGGGGCGTGGTTTCGGTGCCGTTCCAAGATGGCGGGACCGCGCTGAGCTCCGACAGACCGGGGAGCCTTTCCTCTGCCAGAGACCACTCCAGCGCTCGCCGAGGGAAAGACTTTTACGGTGTCTCTCCCTCATGATGTGGTGAGTCGCTGGAGTTTTGTATAACTCCCTCTTCTGTGTTTTTCTGGCCATAACGGCCCTGGGGATTTCTACTCATGAATAAGGTTGTGCCCACCATTTTGAATGGCGAGCGCGTTCCTTTTCTTTATGAGAGGGCATAATTATATCACCCTCTTGTTTTTACAGGCAATTTAAACAGTATTATTCATCAAGCCTCATGTCTACACATTTTTTCTCTTTTTTTTGGTACTTTTTGACATGACCCTGCGCAAAAGGAGCCTTACTCTTCATGTCTTGGGAGCCTTTTCTTCTCAGTAACTTGTATCTGTGGAGTATTTTTCTTCAGCGTATAACTGATATGTCAATGGCATCCAATATATAGATACTAGACACCGTTTTTGATCCCTCATTTTTACTATTTGAGAGGGAGGTCGACCCTGCGGTTTTTATATATTCCCATGTGCTTCAGTCTTTCAGAGCTGTGGTTTACTACTCCTCATTGCATGACTGAAACTGCCTTGCATCATTGAAGGTTCTACTTTTGCTTTGAAATGTCTGCAGTGCTCTACATAACTTCCTTTTCTCTTATATGGGGAGATTAAGGAATCTTAGGCTTTCACTTTCCTCCAAACAAACTACACACTCAGGGGTCGATTCCGATTCGGGCCGGAAAAAGCACCGACCGACTCGGATCCGGAAAAAATACCGACCGACACGTACCCGTGGCGCCCGACACGCCAAGTACGATGCAAGGCGCGAAAAATCCGACCGACACGTAACGAAACCAAGTCGACCGACCGAGCCGCACGGAAAACAGCAATCCGGCCGGAAAAACACGCGAATCCAACCGACCGACACGCACCCGGAACAAATCCGACCGAAACGTACACGCTAACTCCAAACCGCGAAGTACGATGCAAGGCGCGAAAACCACGAGCGAGTCGGACGGAGGACAAGCCGTACGACCGACACGCATACAAAACCGAGCCGAAGCAACACAATACACCGCGACAGACGCGTACGCAGCATAGAAAACTGCACAAACACAGCGTGAACGAAACTGAAAACACCGTACGAGACCAATGCAGGGTCCGACTCGGTCACAAGAACGTTTCCAACATACACAAACAGCACAAAGGAAAAATCACCCAAAAAAAGGCCAAACAAGCAATTACCAAGCCAATAAATACTGGGGGTGGGGACAGAGAACAAGGACACACCCACAACTCCACCTATATAAAGGACACAAATCACTACCATGAGCCTTTGCAAATGCCATTCCACTGCCAGCACCCAAGAGAAAGCAACCACACACCCACAGCTCATCCCTCACACAAGCCACACACCATCAGCACACCAACAAATACCTACCTCACATACACCCAGCAAAACACACACTCACACACCCTCACCTGCACACCAACACACACATCACCCACCATCACCACCCATCACCATGCCCCCCAAGAAGAATCCCAAGTTCCTAGACAGTGAATTGGAAGTCATGGTAGACGAGATCCTCAGGGTGGAGCCACAGTTGTTTGGCACTCTGGTCCAACAGACCCCCATGTCGCAGAAAACCAAGATGTGGGAGAGGATCATCAACAGGGTGAACGCCCAATCACCATGTCGGCGCACAAAGACGGACATCCAGAACAGGTGGTATGACGTGCGCAGGAGGGTACGGGACATGCTGAAGAAAGACTACATCAACAGCCAACACACCGGCAGTGGCCCTCCTGCCAAGCCAATATACCTCAGGCCCTGGGAGGAGAAGGTGCGGGCCATCCTTCCGCCAGTGAGCGTATATGGACTAGAGGACATCCCAGAGCCTGGTGAGTACACAACAAATGTACACAATATACTGCCACAAAACACACACATCACTGTCAAGGGGAGAGTCAAACCATGCACTCATAGCAATTACACAGCAACTAGAACAGAATCATCCCAAAATGTGTATGTCAATCAGATAAACACAACACATGCCATCAAAAAAGTCACATCCAACTGTGCCAACTCATGTACAAACACAACCACAACTACAGCTAGGCAGTGGCACAAATAGAACTAACAAACACATCCACACATGTAGCCACCACAACAACACCAACACACAGTGAAGACCACTCAAAGGAAGGAATTCTGTGTATGCTGGCCAAGTCAGTGTAGCCAATAGCATCATGGGAGTCGCAGTCACACATATTGCCCGCCCCAAAACTGTCCCATCAACACCACCATGAACCATGCGCACATCACAGGGAGTGGAGAAGGACTCACAAGATGGCTGACACTGGCTACTGCTGTGGGGAGCACAAGGCCCTGCTGCCAACTGTGCACCAACAAACAGCAGGACACCACTGACTGACATCCTGAGAGACAACGTCCACTCCCTGCAATGCAAGCACGTTCCATGGTGGGATATCTGGCTGGCTGGGTGGGAAGGGGGACTTGCAGCACTGACTATAGTCACCAGCACCTCCCCTCACACCCCCCAACACAAACTCCACAGTACCCACCTGGTAGAATGCAATGCCCTCCATCCTAACACAAGATCCCACAAAGCACCACCACCCTGGGTTATGTTGTGTGAAGCACAGGGACACTCTTGGGACTCTTAGCCAAACAACTGCCAGGACAACACTCCCAGCCATCCTGTCAGCACAGCCAGCCCAACCCACAGGGAAGCAGAGTCAAAAGGAAGGAAGCATGGGCATGCTGGGAAGGGGGTGGAGGCAATAGCATGATGGGAGTCGTAGTCACAGACATTGCTCAGCCTCACAACTGGCCCATCAACACCACCCTGAACCATGCTCACATCACAGGGAGTGGAGAAGGACTCACAAGATGGCTGACACTGGCTACTGCTGTGGGGAGCACAAGGCCCTGCTGCCAACTGTGCACCAACAAACAGCAGGACACCACTGACTGACATCCTGAGAGACAACTTCCACTCCCTGCAATGCAAGCACGTTCCATGGTGGGATATCTGGCTGGCTGGGTGGGAAGGGGGACTTGCAGCACTGACTATAGTCACCAGCACCTCCCCTCACACCCCCCAACACAAACTCCACAGTACCCACCTGGTAGAATGCAATGCCCTCCATCCTAACACAAGATCCCACAAAGCACCACCACCCTGGGTTATGTTGTGTGAAGCACAGGGACACTCTTGGGACTCTTAGCCAAACAACTGCCAGGACAACACTCCCAGCCATCCTGTCAGCACAGCCAGCCCACCCCACAGGGAAGCAGAGTCAAAAGGAAGGAAGCATGGGCATGCTGGGAAGGGGGTGGAGGCAATAGCATGATGGGAGTCGTAGTCACAGACATTGCTCAGCCTCACAACTGGCCCATCAACACCACCCTGAACCATGCTCACATCACCGGGAGTGGAGAAGGACTCACAAGATGGCTGACACTGGCTACTGCTGTGGGGAGCACAAGGCCCTGCTGCCAACTGTGCACCAACAAACAGCAGGACACCACTGACTGACATCCTGAGAGACAACTTCCACTCCCTGCAATGCAAGCACGTTCCATGGTGGGATATCTGGCTGGCTGGGTGGGAAGGGGGACTTGCAGCACTGACTATAGTCACCAGCACCTCCCCTCACACCCCCCAACACAAACTCCACAGTACCCACCTGGTAGAATGCAATGCCCTCCATCCTAACACAAGATCCCACAAAGCACCACCACCCTGGGTTATGTTGTGTGAAGCACAGGGACACTCTTGGGACTCTTAGCCAAACAACTGCCAGGACAACACTCCCAGCCATCCTGTCAGCACAGCCAGCCCACCCCACAGGGAAGCAGAGTCAAAAGGAAGGAAGCATGGGCATGCTGGGAAGGGGGTGGAGGCAATAGCATGATGGGAGTCGTAGTCACAGACATTGCTCAGCCTCACAACTGGCCCATCAACACCACCCTGAACCATGCTCACATCACAGGGAGTGGAGAAGGACTCACAAGATGGCTGACACTGGCTACTGCTGTGGGGAGCACAAGGCCCTGCTGCCAACTGTGCACCAACAAACAGCAGGACACCACTGACTGACATCCTGAGAGACAACTTCCACTCCCTGCAATGCAAGCACGTTCCATGGTGGGATATCTGGCTGGCTGAGTGGGAAGGGGGACTTGCAGCACTGACTATAGTCACCAGCACCTCCCCTCACACCCCCCAACACAAACTCCACAGTACCCACCTGGTAGAATGCAATGCCCTCCATCCTAACACAAGATCCCACAAAGCACCACCACCCTGGGTTATGTTGTGTGAAGCACAGGGACACTCTTGGGACTCTTAGACAAACAACTGCCAGGACAACACTTCCAGCCATCCTGTCAGCACAGCCAGCCCACCCCACAGGGAAGCAGAGTCAAAAGGAAGGAAGCATGGGCATGCTGGGAAGGGGGTGGAGGCAATAGCATGATGGGAGTCGTAGTCACAGACATTGCTCAGCCTCACAACTGGCCCATCAACACCACCCTGAACCATGCTCACATCACAGGGAGTGGAGAAGGACTCACAAGATGGCTGACACTGGCTACTGCTGTGGGGAGCACAAGGCCCTGCTGCCAACTGTGCACCAACAAACAGCAGGACACCACTGACTGACATCCTGAGAGACAACTTCCACTCCCTGCAATGCAAGCACGTTCCATGGTGGGATATCTGGCTGGCTGGGTGGGAAGGGGGACTTGCAGCACTGACTATAGTCACCAGCACCTCCCCTCACACCCCCCCAACACAAACTCCACAGTACCCACCTGGTAGAATGCAATGCCCTCCATCCTAACACAAGATCCCACAAAGCACCACCACCCTGGGTTATGTTGTGTGAAGCACAGGGACACTCTTGGGACTCTTAGCCAAACAACTGCCAGGACAACACTCCCAGCCATCCTGTCAGCACAGCCAGCCCAACCCACAGGGAAGCAGAGTCAAAAGGAAGGAAGCATGGGCATGCTGGGAAGGGGGAGGAGGCAATAGCATGATGGGAGTCGTAGTCACAGCCCTACATCCCCCACCACATGGCCCAGCAAGCTCACACTCACGCATGCACATCCCACAGAGAGTGGAAAGGCCCATCAAAGATGTCTGACACTGTTGCTGTGTCGTGGGGAGCACAAGGGCATGCTGGGTACTGCACACCAACCAACAGCAGGACACCACTGTCAGCCATCTTGCCATTGCCCTCACACCCACACCCACTGAACTCCACACAAAAGCAAGTAAGTATGGGAATGCTGGCAAGTGGGGTGGAGGCAATGGCATGATGGGAGTCGTTGTCACAGACATAGCTCACCCCCACAACTGTCCCATCAACCCCACCCTGAACCATGCTCACATCACAGGGAGTGGAGAAGGACTCACAAGATGGCTGACACTGGCTACTGCTGTGGGGAGCACAAGGCCCTGCTGCCAACTGTGCACCAACAAACAGCAGGACACCACTGACTGACATCCTGAGAGACAACTTACACTCCCTGCAACGCAAGCACGTTCCATGGTGGGATAACTGACTGGCTGGGTGGGTGGGAAGGAGGTCCGGCTGTCAACCAAACACAAGCAATGCAGACCATGTTCACACCCCAGAAAATACATAGAAATGCCCAAATAATGCAGGACAATGTGCCACACCAATATCAACCCCTGACTGTGACGACTTAGGACAATGCAATGTACAGGCCCGCACCCAGAGGCACAGTCACAACTGTCATGTGTGTCAACCATTGATGCCTGCAGAAACATGACATACATTGTTTGTGTCTCCCAAAAACAGGTGATGATGGGGACACAGCAGCAGACGCTGAGGAGTCCCAGTCCCAGGCTCAAGAGGATGCCGAGCTCACTGGCGTCGTACAGCCTCTGTCCTCCTCGGACGATGAAGAACAACCTGGCACATCCGGTGCAAGTCAACATGCAGCACCAGCAGGACCACCAGCTGCAGCACCAGCAGGACCACCAGCTGCACCCCCTGCACCCACCCCTACAACGACTGTCACCACGAATACCATCCCTGCCGACATGGACAGAATAAGGAGCAACACCAGCACAGTGACCCTGGACCAACCTGGGGCCATGGACACCACCACCACCACCAACCTCCAAGGTGGACCAGGGTTATCTGTGCGTGCCACTGCACACACTGCACATGTCAGCAGGGGTGGTGGGAGGGGTGGGAGACAGAGGTCGCTGCTTGCAGACGTTGCTGGTGTGCATGACGACCCACAACTGGTACGCATAGCTGATGCGTACCAGTCCAGCACCGGAGAGCTCAGCCAGGTAGTGGGGCTCCTCAGAGACATTAAACAGCAGCAGGCTGCCCATCATGCCCGCTTGGACTCCCACATGTCCCACGTGGAGTCACACATGTCCCGTGTGGACTCACACATGTCCCGCGTGGAGTCCAAGTGGGATGCACTGCATGAGATGACGGCGGTGCACAGGGACATTTTACAATGCCTCCGCCAGATGAACAGCAACCAGTCCACACCTCCCTGTGTGCCAACAACATCTGGTGCCGAACAAACTGCAACTGCCACAGGGAGGGAGGAGGACTCTGGCGGAGAGTCCCCTGCACCGCAGCAGCCTGCACTTGAGGGCCCCCCCCAAGAAGAGGGGTCGTCCGAGGAGGGAAAAGTGAGAGGCCGATGGCCAAGCGCAACTCCCAGGAAGCCTGAACCTGTTCTGGATGTTCGCCTTTGTGCATAGACTGTTCACCCTGTTGACGGCAACACTACTCCCACACATTGCATGGGGAGTACAAGTTGGACCAATGTGTCAGACAACTGTGGCCCCGATACTGGGGATCCTGTCTACCCGGACTTTCAATTCACCTAGGAACTTGGGATTGCAAGATTCATGTACAGCACAACCCATCCTATGCACTATTAACACAAATGTATCACAATAAACACACTAATACACCATACTTGCCTCTGTCGTGATTCCAACGTGGGTGCTGTTATGGGGATGATGAACTGCAAAATTACACTGTGTATGCGAACTGCAACAGCAAGGACAACACAGGCATGTGAGTACAGGCAACGTGACACACATGAGGGAGACACACCACCAGGGCTACACGACACATACACACCTAGGCCATCTGACTCATTGCCTACACTGATGTTGCCAGGGAAGACGGTGCAATGCACAGACACCACACCCATTCCCAGTTGTAGTCAAGTAGCCCACAGGTGCAGTAAGCAAATGGCAGTCAAATGTGTGACCACAGACAACGCACATCACAAAGTGAAGCACAGGTTTATTACACAGTTGCAACATGCCGTAACCACTACAGATGCAAGGTAACCCCACCTGGTAGCGGGCACACAGTCAACAACTGTAGACGGAAGGAAGTCCATGGGTGTGGCGCACATCACCTGTAGGGACACAACAGCTACCAGCCTGGATGTGCAATCACGTCGTCGGTGGACACAGTTGACCAAACGAATCTGAAAGTACCCTGTGAAGGACAGAAATGACACACAGTCAAAAGCAATGGAGTACAGGACAGAACAGCAAAACTCATGCACAATACATGTTACAAGATACCCACCCAGAACCAAGTTAGCATGTCAACACTGTTGGGGAGTACAGCCCACCTGTCACCACACATCGCAACACACATCCAGTCAAGTAGCCCATGGACACACTCCAACAGCACCAGAGCACCACCCACACATCATGCCAACTCACATCATTGACATGACACCTCAGGATACTCACATTCAGCTAAAGAAGTTGGTGATGAGCTGTGTGCGGACATCACCATCACCATCATCATCATCATCATCGTCACTGGCATCGTGGTCCAGGCCAGGATCCTCCACAGGTGGCGGATGTTGGTCATTGTCATCCTGGATGAGAGGCAACTCCTTCCGCACTGCCAGGTTGTGGAGCATGCAGCAGACGATGATAATCTTGCACACTTTCGCAGGGGCATATGGGAGGGACCCTCCGGTCTTGTCCAGGCAGCGGAAGCGGCTCTTCAGGAGACCAAAGGTCCGCTCAATCACTCTCCTGGTCCGACCATGTGCCTCATTGTAGCGCATCTGGGCAGGTGTCACAGGGTTCCTGAGGGGTGTCAGCAACCACGGCATGTTGGGGTATCCTGAGTCACCTACGGACAGACAAGTACACATTAGCTGACTTGGAAAAGTGGGCGGAATACTACAGATCAGATCACACACAATGGCACAAAGTCAGTACACACCGACAAGCCAGGCACGCTGGTTCTGCATCTGTGCCATCATCCTGGGGATGCGACTACTCCTCATCACAAAGGCATCGTGTGCTGAACCAGGGAAACGGGCACACACGTGTGTGATGGTCATGTCTGCAAGACACACCACCAGTGCATTGACCGAGTGGTAGTGCTTGCGGTTCCTGTAGGCCTGCTCCTGGGCCTGTGGTGGTACCAAAGCCACATGTGTCCCATCAATGGAGCCAATGACATGCGGCATCCTCCCCAGGGCATAAAAGTCACTCTTCACGTCAGTGAGTCGTCGCAGTCTAGGGAAATAGATGTACCGGTTCAGGAAGAGCAACATTGCCGCCAAAACATCGCGGAGCACACGGCTGAACATGGTCTGTGACATCCCACCAGCAGTCGCCACAGTATGTTGGAAGGTACCGGTGGCAAAGAAGTGTAGGGCTGCCATCACCTTCACCTTGGGGGTCAGCGCTGTAGGATACGGCCGGCCAGGCTGCAAATGTGGGGACAACTGCACTGCCAAATCCTCAATCAGCTGCCTGGTGAAGCGGTACCGTCGGATGCTGTCCCGTTCCACCATCGTTGCCAGGTCTGGGAATGGCCGATGGACAGCAGGAGCCCTGCAGTGCAGAGGAGAAGTAAGCAAGATTGTCAGTCACCCCACATATGCGGCATTGAACACACTCAAGATCCCAACATACATCATTATGAGGCACAACTACATGAAGTGTGCAGTACCGGAAGGACATGTATGGTACATACATGGCCAACATCTGTCAACACGGTCCTACAGGTGGCATCAATTTGTCCCAGGTTGGCCCATTGGATATCATGATGCCGTGTCACAGTTCCCATCTCCTGCTGCCGTGTCACAATCACCCCCCACAGTGACATGTGAGGACAGATGTGCCCCAGGCACCACAGCTCAACGACAGGTACATTCCCAGGGACCCTGTAATGCCACATGGACACTGGCATCACATGGAGTATCATGTTTACCACACAGCAAAACAAACATGACCCCCACAGGTAGTGGCCCCACTTGCCACGGCAGGACAGACATGGACGTCTGTGACACACACGCACAACATCAGAGTCCATGCACACACAACGTGGATGTGGAGACTGTCTCCCATTGTGCACATGAAATCAGAGACATTGTAAACACTACATGCACAAAGACTGTGGAGGTCCATCACTATTGTGCCACTGGGACACCCTGGCTCAAACATACCATCCCACATGGGACTCACGGGGTATGTGACATGACATACACAAACACCACTGTGAAATGTGACCATGGCACATGCACAGATATGAACAGTTGCACATCACAGTGGTCACGTACACGTAACACCCAGGATCCTGTCCCCATGAACACGTGCACAGCCTGGGGGTGGCTGCCCACAGGTGACACCCACAGGACAACATGTACACCAACATACACACAATAGGAAATGCAGCCTTACATGCCTTATGATAAGGTTTGGACAGGCTGTCGTGATGTAGGTGTGCCCCTCACTCCCTGGGAGCTATCTGTGGCTGGCATATGTCCATCTGAGACAGGCATGCTGACATATGCCAGTCACATGTACAGTGATGCGTTGTACTGCAATGGACCGATCGGTGCCTCCGGCCGGCCCATTGCTTTCAATGTGTGGGGGTACGCGTTGTACCCCTGTGCGCGTTGAACTGCAATGGACCGATCGGTGCCTCCGGCCGGCCCATTGCTTTCAATGTGTGCGGGTACGCGTTGTACCCCTGTGCGCGTTGAACTGCAATGGACCGATCGGTGCCTCCGGCCGGCCCATTGCTTTCAATGTGTGCGGGTACGCGTTGTACCCCTGTGCGCGTAGAACTGCAATGGACCGATCGGTGCCTCCGGCCGGCCCATTGCTTTCAATGTGTGCGGGTACGCGTTGTACCCCTGTGCGCGTTGAACTGCAATGGACCGATCGGTGCGCACCCATTGACAATGGGCTTGCCTGGCAACGGACGCGTTTTCGAATTTTGAACGAGTCGGTTGCTGGAAAATCAGTTGGTCACCCACAACAATGTTGCAAAATCATGTATGTCATGAAGTTGAAGATTTGAATGATGCTGTGGGCGTGTTTTGGTGCTGCTATTCCATGGATTGGCCAGATTCAGAAGATGCAAACGACTTGGACCTATCACTTTGGACACAAGGGACAGTATCTGCCTCTCCAGCACATATATATTGCTGGCTGTTCCCCTGAGAGCCCACTTGCCTGCACTACATGCTCCAAGACGACATCTGCCACTGCACTGCTGCTGTCTCTGCCCCTCTGGACCCTGCAATGGCACGTACTGTGGAGAGAGCCCCAGCCTTCAGCCTTGAAGAGAACCAGGCCCTGCTGGACAGCCTACTTCCACAGTACAGCAAGCTGTATGGGACACCAGGGGAGCAGGTGAGTGTCCTGTGCACTGCCTTTCTGAATGTGCATTTTGTCTGACTAGCAAGGCTGAGAGTCTGCACGCCACTGGCTAGCAGGCTCACTGAGTAGTTGTCACCCCCCCATAGTGTGTAGTGACTTGCACTGGACAGGTATGGTGCAGTGACAGTGCTTCTGAACAGGGTTTTACTCCCCATGCAATGATACCATGTAGTGACTTCTGGAAAACTGTCCATGGGCAGCCGTGCACTGCCTGTGTACACCATGTGCCCCTGTGATTGCGACATGTATATGCAACTGTGTAATGCACGGATATGTTGCATGTGTAGTAATGGCCTTATCACTTTGTCATCCTGATAGGCTTCTGCCCATCGGAAGCAGGAGATCTGGAAGGACATCGTCCGGGCTGTCCGGGCCGTGGGGGTCTACAAGCGCCGGATCCGCAACTGCCAAAAGAGGTGGCAGGACCTTCGGGGCTGGACCCGGAGGATTGCACGGGTCCAGCTGAAGCTGTCGCCTCCTCGCAGGAGGGGCGGAACACGGACCCTGACCCCCCACATGCTCAGGATCCTGGCGGTGGTCTTTCCAGACCTGGATGGGCAGCTGAAGGCCAGAGAGCAGCAAGGAGGGGGTGAGTCAAAGACTGCACTGTGAACTCTGTCTAACATGCTATGTGCCCTCCTCGGGCCTGGTTAAACTGCCACAGTACAGCAGTCATGTTGTCCAGGAGCCATGTCCCTCTATTGTGCACTGCCCACTCCTCATCTGATACCCAGGTGTGGCCCTTACATGCAGGGAATTCTGTCACTTAGGACTGTGTCCTTGCAGTTTGCTTGACTCAAGGTGGGAGACAGCATCTGTTTCCCTGACTCTGTGGTGGGCATCATGGGTGGGTCCATTGCTTACACAATGCCTGTATTCTGACATGTATTCAGCGTGTTACATTGATCTGTGGTCCAATTGCTGAGCTGATCCACCACATGTGGCTGGGGTATCTGGCACACACCCATGCTGCGGGTGGGAACAATGTTTGGGCCCCAGGAGTATGTATATGACGTGTGTCACACATACTTAGCCAGCTGCCTACAGTCCAGGGCTCATCCCTCATTCATGTGGGGCTGGACAGTCATGCCTACTCCAGGCCATACAATACACTCTGTACTCCCACTCCCGTGTATCAGCTGACACATTGTGCGCAGTGATTTGACCCCTCAGGTGTCTGCCTCTGTGTCAGTGTGCTGTGGATTAGTCGCCAGGACTGCTGTGGAGTTTCTTGGTAGGGGCTCAGCATGCCACTGGAGATGTGACCATAGGAGACGATACTTGTGTGTCACATAGGTGTCTGATCAGCTGCCCATGCAGACTGGGGCATGTGAATGTGAAGTTCAGGCAGCTGTTCCCCATTCACAGCAGAGTGTGAGGGGCTCAGGTTCAGAGGGTAGTGTCACAGGTCTCCCATATGTCCAATAGGTATGACCTGGACAGATGAGGGTTAAGAGGATGTGTTGTGGGGGATGTACATGTGCACTTGTGCAGCTCCAGGACTTGCATTCCCCATGACCTACTATTGTGACACAGTGCAGAGTGTTGTTGATCTGGCTGCAAAGTCATACATCACTGAGACAGTGATGTATGACTTTGCAGTCATGCCTCCGCCATGGCATGTGTCTACTGATTGGTGAGCCTGCAGGGGAGTGACATGTGCTACATGCACACCATAGTGGCGCTGGCTATCAGGACATGGGTGCATCATGGTGTCTGTCGCTGGTATGCATCACATGCATTTCCTATTTGACTCTGGGCATCCCTTTCATCCGGAAACCTGTACTGACTCAGTGGCAAGAGCTGTGATGTGTGCATGTCCACATGCCACACCGTGTCCTCTGCACTGTCCAACTACTGTGTACTTGGTGCATGTGTCCACACTGGGGTGTTGCAATCCAACAGACACCAGACAGATGGGTGCAAGGCCATGTGGGATGTGAGTGCCATGCTTGGCATCAGACTGACAATTGGCTTCTCCTGTTCAGTTAGGGCACTTTTAGCAATGTACAACTAATGATGCCAGGGCTTGCTCTGTGATGTGCTGTGCTCACAGTGGTGTGTGCGTTTTGTGCAGGTGACTGATGTCTGTCTGTTTCCCCATTGTTTGCAGATACATCCACGGCCACGGAAGGGGACAGCTCCACGGACCAGGAGGAGCTGGAGAGCCAGACTGGGTCAGCAGCCGAGGAGTGGTCGGAGGGACCCAGTGGCACGGAGGGCGAGGGGATCCACACCGAGGAGTCCTCAGCAGCATCCACCTCAGCTGAGGACCAGAGCAACTCGGAGGATGACTCCCTTGTGGAGGCGGGTGTCAGCAGCCACCACACCCCAGCTAGTGTTGCTGTCCCCGCCACCACCAGCACCACCACCGCCCTCCCATCGGCTCCCATTCCCCAGGTCCGTGGAGGCTCCCATGTCCGGGAGCGTGTCTCCTTTGGGCCAGGCACCGCAGCCCCTGCCCCTGTGTCCCCTGCTGCCCTGAGTGAGGAGTCTGTGTACCTCCTTCGCCAGCTCCATGTAGGCCAGACAGCCATGCTGAGTGTCCTCCATGCGCACACCGCGCTGTTGACTCAGCTGGTGTCGTTCATGGAGGGCATCTCATCGGGCATGTCTGACCTACAGAGGGGCAATAGGTCCATGGACTCCTCCCTGACGGCAGCAGTGTCCCTCCTCAAACGGTCCCTCACCCCTCCTGCCTCTGCTCCATCCACACTCCCTAGCACCTTACCCATCCCAAGCACACACACACCGGCACAGGCACACACCAGCACACACACATCCAGCACACTGACACGCACGCCAATGACAAAACGCACACGCACGCACATTCAGGGGACTGAAGCCAGACTCACAGGGGATGGGGCCCTGGAACACACACACGCATCCACATGCACTGCGCAGTCCTCAGTTCCCTCTCCCTCCAAAGCACCCTCCCTTGCCTCACCTGCAACCCCAAAGTCACAGCAGCTCTTCCTCTGTGACCTCGGCCTCTTCCCCACCGATGAAGCTGCTCCAGCATCCCGGGGAAGAGGAAGCCCACCCACACGGAGCAGAGTGCCCCTCGCCCCCGGACACCCTCCCCCAGGCGCAGACGGACTGAGGCCCCCACCCGCAAGTCCCCCGGAGTCCTAAGAGCAAGACCCCGCCACCGCCCTGCAGCTCAGGCACAAGGTCTCCGTCCTCCATCCCTCAGGCCCCCACTGCACAGGTGCCCCCACCACACCCTGCCCCAGGTTCCCCCACCCACAGATATACCATCCCCAAGAGGATCAGGCCTTCTCCCCCTGCCACTTGCTCTCCCAGCACCACACCCCCGCTGCGCTTGTCTGTGCCACTGATGTGGTGAGGGGGTCCTCCCCCTCTGTCCAACCCACCTTGCCTGTTCCCCATTCTCCTCCCCTGGAGGTAGGCACTGCAGTGGAGTCCACTACCGCCCTGTCTGACTTGGGCACTGCAGTGGCGGACCTGTCCACTCCATCTGCAGGGTCCACTGCAGTTGTGCCGGCACCCACGACATCTGAGTCATGCCCCCCGTTGTGCCGGCACACACCATGTCAGTCACCTCCACTGCAGTTGTCAGTGGCTCTCCAGCACCCACCACCCCTTCCCTGACTCCCCCTGGTGAGCCCTGATCCTGTCCCTGCGTGTGCCTGGCCTGCCCCCCGGTTGCCCCTCCTAGTGGATTGTCCCTGGTTTTGTGCAGGCATGCGTAGGGTGACATCTGCCAGTGTCACCCTGTTTGAACTTTGACAATGGACTGGCCATTGGCCTTTGCTCTTTTTTTCTGGACGTCGTTTTCATTCAACACATATGCTGAATAAAGCAACTTTCTTTTCTCTAGTGCTCATGCTTCAGATGTACATGTTGTTGGTGCTGCTAACCATGCCCTTGCTGCAGTGATGGTGATATCTGGTCTCATGATTATGAAGTGTTACTGTGCAGGAACCCATGTGGTCCAGGGGGAATGTGTCCTATCATGTGGTGTATCCATGTTATCCATAGCAGCATCTGGGGGTGTCATGTGTTCAGTATTTGGCAATGGGATTTCCTACTTACATTAGCAATTTCATATCTGTGGCTTCCACCCCTGCACATCTGTTGTGCCTGCCATTGTTGGATTTGTCTACTTCCCTGACCGTGTTGCCATCTCCACTGGACATGCAGGTTTGGGCATCAATGGGGAAGGACTCATCCGTGTAGTCAGTGCAACATTGCTATACAAGTGTGTTGGATCTGTGCTGATGATTCCGTTGGCACATCCATGACCAGGCTGATGTGACGGGAGCCCTCATTTGTTGCTAATTGTTGATTGTGTGACCAAGTGCTCAGCTGACATGATGGGGCCCTACTGAGGCAACATATGGCACAGCTTTCCTCACACAGGAGTGGAGTCCCCTCATGGCAGTGTGTACACGTGTGACATTGCCTGCACCCAAGGTGTGTGTTGTATGTGCATGTCTGTGTGTTCACTTCCATTTATCTGCGCATGCTGTGATCCCTAGTGTTGTACCTGTTTGTGATGCTTGCTGACTTGAGCTATGTTCCCCCAAAGTCTTCTCCCTGTGTTCTCTGTGATGTGGGTGCATGGCACATTACTGGTCATCAGGGTGTCACCCATAGGTGTGTTTGCTGTCAGGGCTGAGTTTGTGTGCAGACGCAGATGGGTCACAGTCAGGTTTCCCCTTGGCACTTGTTGTTTGCCCCTGTCATGTGATTTTCAGTTTGTGTTATCTTTAAGTTATTGTGACACGTTGTGTGTGTGACTGCTGGCACTCCTCAGGGTCCGGGCTGCGAAGTTGGTTGTTGTCTATGTGTGTTCTTTGTGGGTGACCTTGGCTTCTTCATTGGTGTGTGACTGTGGCTGGGATCCCATTGGTTGGTGTGGTATCGCCGTCATGTCCATGTACAGCGTAGTGTGCAGTGTGTCAGACATTCAGGAGTCTTGTTGAGTGGCCATGTGTGATGTGTTTCTGCACCTTGGATCCCACCCACCACCCTGGAATAGTCATGGGTGCATGTGCAATGTCACCAGTGCATGTGTACTTCACTGCTGCACATTGTTGGAGGTCGAGGGGTGTGGTCTTGAGTGTGTGCAGATGGGAGTTGTTGCCCAGCTAGACCCCTGCCTTCATGTTGGCCTTGGCTTACTGGCCATGCTGATTGATTTGTGCTTGTGTCGGTGTGATGGTAGTTTGTTGCTCAGGACACATGACTGTGGTTCACAGTGTGAACCACATTCAGCTTTGTCATCAGAGTGGGATTTTTATGCAGCCAAGGGTCACCACATTGTGGGGGCCCTGGGGGTGGTGCTGTGGTGTGTCTGTGTCTTGCTGTGTCAGTTGTTGTTCCTACGTGCCTGTGTGACATGTGTGTTTTGTGCTCCCTCTCATCTGACAATGCCTGCTTGCCCACATAGGGGATTTGGATCCATGAGTTACCTTAGTGTGGCAGTGTATGCACATCTGTATGATTGGTATTCAGCTCTCCTCATGTGTTGTGTGGTTGCCTGGGGACACTGGCACCCCCCCCCTCACCTGCTGTGTATGATGACAGTGTTGGTCTGCCTGTTTGTGTTTGTGCATCTGCACCACTGCATTGGCATATCTTGGGTGTGCCATTGGCTGTATGTTGTTTGGTGTGTTTCCCCTGCTGTCCCTGGGACTCCTAGGTCATCGGTCAGCACAGTGATCATGGTTTGTGTGTCCCATTGCTGCCATGGTATGGTATCTGTTCACCTCACATCTGCTGTCTCCACAGGATATCTGCATTTGTGTGCCCATTGGTGCAAATATGTGGTTCTGCATTCTGATGGTCACTTCTGTCATTGTGTCATTGATGAATGTTGACGGTGTCAGCCCCCATGGGTGTTGTTTGTCTGCACATGGCCAAAGGAATGTCTCATTTGCACTGCAGTATTTGGCTCACCCAATTTATGTTGCAATGGGACACATACACTACTTTGCCACAGATGAGTTTTTGGTTCTGTGACCAGGAATGATCCATGCAGTTTGGCAGTTGCAGCTCTTTCTTTGTCAACACTTACCTTTTGGTCACTGTGATGATGGGGGTGTAGACCCCATTGCCACAATGGTCAAAATGTGCTTCAGCTATGGACCCCACACTTCCCTTTTGGTCACTGTGATGATGGGGGTTTAGACCCCATTGCCACAATGGTCAAAATGTGCTTCAGCTATGGACCCCACACTTGCCTTTTGGTCACTGTGATGATGGGGGTTTAGGCCCCATTGCCACAATGGTCATGGGCTGCTTGCATTGTGGGTGCCACACACATATATGTGTGGCACATGTGCTAGGGGGTCACATTGTATGTTCAAAGTCATGTTCGGTGTTGTAGGCATTTGACACAGCCTACACACGCTTGTCATGGTGGTGGGGGGATGTCTTTATCTTGCATTCCCTAGGTTGTGGTGTGCTGGTTGTGTCATGCATTGTCCATCCTATGAGTGGGGGTGGTAGTAGTGGTAGGCATCCAGCCCCCCCTGGCTGAGGGTGGTAGTAGTGGTAGGCATCCAGCCCCCCCTGGCTAAGGGTGGTAGTAGTGGTAGGCATCCTGCCCCCCCTGGGTGAGGGTGGTAGTGGTGGTAGGCATCCAGCCCCCCCTGGGTGAGGGTGGTAGTAGTGGTAGGCATCCAGCCCCCCTGGCTAAGGGTGGTAGTAGTGGTAGGCATCCAGCCCCCTGGCTAAGGGTGGTAGTAGTGGTAGGCATCCAGCCCCCTGGCTAAGGGTGGTAGTAGTGGTAGGCATCCAGCCCCCCTGGGTGAGGGTGGTAGTAGTGGTAGGCATCCAGCCCCCCTGGCTAAGGGTGGTAGTAGTGGTAGGCATCCAGCCCCCCTGGCTAAGGGTGGTAGTAGTGGTAGGCATCCAGCCCCCCTGGGTGAGGGTGGTAGTAGTGGTAGGCATCCAGCCCCCCTGGGTGAGGGTGGTAGTAGTGGTAGGCATCCTGCCCCCCTGGGTGAGGGTGGTAGTGGTGGTAGGCATCCAGCCCCCCTGGGTGAGGGTGGTAGTAGTGGTAGGCATCCAGCCCCCTGGCTAAGGGTGGTAGTAGTGGTAGGCATCCTGCCCCCTGGGTGAGGGTGGTAGTGGTGGTAGGCATCCAGCCCCCCTGGGTGAGGGTGGTAGTAGTGGTAGGCATCCAGCCCCCTGGCTAAGGGTGGTAGTAGTGGTAGGCATCCAGCCCCCTGGCTAAGGGTGGTAGTAGTGGTAGGCATCCAGCCCCCTGGCTAAGGGTGGTAGTAGTGGTAGGCATCCAGCCCCCCTGGGTGAGGGTGGTAGTAGTGGTAGGCATCCAACCCCCTGGCTAAGGGTGGTAGTAGTGGTAGGCATCCAGCCCCCCTGGCTAAGGGTGGTAGTAGTGGTAGGCATCCAGCCCCCCCTGGGTGAGGGTGGTAGTAGTGGTAGGCATCCAGCCCCCCCTGGGTGAGGGTGGTAGTAGTGGTAGGCATCCTGCCCCCCCTGGGTGAGGGTGGTAGTGGTGGTAGGCATCCAGCCCCCCTGGGTGAGGGTGGTAGTAGTGGTAGGCATCCAGCCCCCCCTGGCTAAGGGTGGTAGTAGTGGTAGGCATCCAGCCCCCCTGGGTGAGGGTGGTAGTAGTGGTAGGCATCCAGCCCCCCTGGGTGAGGGTGGTAGTAGTGGTAGGCATCCTGCCCCCCTGGGTGAGGGTGGTAGTGGTGGTAGGCATCCAGCCCCCCTGGGTGAGGGTGGTAGTAGTGGTAGGCATCCAGCCCCCTGGCTAAGGGTGGTAGTAGTGGTAGGCATCCAGCCCCCTGGCTAAGGGTGGTAGTAGTGGTAGGCATCCAGCCCCCCTGGCTAAGGGTGGTAGTAGTGGTAGGCATCCAGCCCCCCAGGGTGAGGGTGGTAGTAGTGGTAGGCATCCAGCCCCCCTGGCTAAGGGTGGTAGTAGTGGTAGGCATCCAGCCCCCCTGGCTAAGGGTGGTAGTAGTGGTAGGCATCCAGCCCCCTGGGTGAGGGTGGTAGTAGTGGTAGGCATCCAGCCCCCCTGGCTAAGGGTGGTAGTAGTGGTAGGCATCCAGCCCCCCTGGCTAAGGGTGGTAGTAGTGGTAGGCATCCAGCCCCCCTGGGTAGGGGTGGTGGTGCGCATTCAGGCCCCTGTGTGCATATGTGGCATTGGTGATGGGCATCCCGCCCCTATGGTGCTGCTGTTGCTGGTGTAAGTATATTCAGCATCCCCGTGTGTGTGTGTGATGTGTCGTGTACGTGTTGTATGTGTTTTGTGGTTGGTGTCTGGCTTACCTTCTGCGCCGTACGCGTCCGTGCCTGTTCCGGTAGTAAATGTAGAATATTGGTATGATCGGGACGAAGGGATTCATGGTTGGTTCGTGTCGTTCGTCCTTCTCGTTGCTTCGCGTCGTCCTCGTCGCTTCGCCTCGTCCTCGTCGCTCCGCGTCGTCCTCGTCGGTGCCGTGTTCGTCTCGGAGCCGTGGATCGTGTTGTGGCGCGAATCGGAGCTTATGTGCGCCTCTCCCGGATGCTTTGACGTGCCGTGCGTAGCGACGGGTTCGGAGCGTACGGAAAGCGCATCGTACTTGTCCGGCCGGACGGGGCTGCATTTTTCCTTCCGTGCGACTCGATTCGGCGTTTCCGGATTCGCCTCGGTCGGAGAACAGGACCTGGTTTGGGTGAGTACGGCTCGGCCGGATTTTTTGCTGTTGTGCGCATCGTACTTGCTCGTTCGGTGTACTGTACGGATCGGTCGGGAAACAGGCTTTCGCATGGCTTTTTTCCCGACCGAATGGTATTGGGTGCGCCTCCGACCGAGATCGGAATCGGCCCCATAGACTCTATTTGCAACGACATGGAGGACAACTCTCCTCACAAATCTGAATCTTTACCAGGCGCCATTCCAAAATCGCAGCTCTCAAGCAAGATGCCTGTGGGATCCACTAAACGACCAAAAAAAAGATCCCCTGTCTCCAGTGCGCTCTTCTTCAGCTTCCATGGATATGATTCTTGAGGAAATTTGTGCATTAAAACCCTTCATGAAAGAAACTAATAAGACATTGCAACACCTGGATGACAAATGGTCTTCTTTGGAATCACTCGTTCTCATTGTGGAACAAAAAACGGAATCTCTTCAGTCTGCAAGCTCTCGTATTTCTTTTCTGGAGTCAGAAATAACTCTTCTCAAGAAGCACACTGAAGACTTGGAAAATCAAAACCGCAGGAATAACCTCCGCATTTTCCAAGTCTTCCTGAAAACACGGAGGGTTCTAACCCGACAGTTTATTTTCAAACTTTTTTGCCTAAGCTTCTGGATATGTCTACTACTGCCCCACTTAACATACAATGGGCTCACAGACTTGGTCCCAGAGTTTCAACAAAACCACGTGGTGTTATCTTGTTTTTCTTGCAATATACTGACCTGCTACAAGTCATGTCGGCTGTCAAATCCAAAAAACAATTCTATTGGGAGGGTCATCGATTGTTCTTTTCTCACTGCCACTGCAGATCGCCAGAAACAATTCATTAATTTACGTCCTCAACTAAGAACTATAAATGCCAGATACGGCCTAATTCACCCTTGCCGTTTTAAGGTTACTTACAAAGAGAAGACAACCACATATGAGGAGCCGGCTGCTTTACAAGATTTTCTTCAACAACATGGATCAGATGTCACGGATACTTCGAAGTCTACTTGATTGTTATTTTCTGGCTGCTTTCCTTTCTGTATAATTCACAGAATGTTTGTTTCACTCTTGTTTAATTTTTAAGTTGCTTTTTCAATTTTTTTTAATTCATATTGGGCCAGATGTACGACGGTTTTTAGCGTGCGCAAACGGGTCTTAGACCTATTTGCGCACGCTAACAACCATGGGCCCATGTGCAAACAGTATTTTGCGTGTCATAAATAAATTGCGACTCGCAAAATACTGTTTTGCAACTCGGTATTTGGAAGAGGTGTTCCCTTCCAAATAGCGACTCCATAGCCATGTACTAATGTTTTGCGACCGCAGTAGCGGTCGCAAAACACTCGCAAATTACCACCTACTTCAAGTAGGTGGTAATGCATCTGCAAATGGGAAGGGGTCTCTGCAAATGCATGCAAAATTATTTTTTAAGGGCAGGCCGTGGTCCAGGCCGTGGTCCCAGGGACCACTGCCTACCCTTAAAAAATGAACCGAAAGCGTTTAATTTTTTTAAAAAATGCATCCCGTTTTCCTTTAAGGAAAACAGGATGCATTTAAAAAAAAAAGCTGCAGGCCACCATCCCTGGGAGGGCCAGCCATTTCAAATGAGGTCGCAAAATGGAAGTGGCTCATTAATATTCATGAGCCTTGCATTTAGCGACCCCATTGGGAATCGCAATCAGTGTCCAAGACACTGTTGTACATGCCAAATAGCGTGTCGCAAATTGCGAGTCGCAAAAGCGACGCAATTTGCGAGTCGCTATTTGGCAGGTCGTACAACTGGCCCAGAGTCTCTCTTCTAATACAGGTGTATTTCTTGCTTCTTGTTTCTCATATGGTATCCTTTGTATGTTGATGTCCTTAATCAATTCAATGCTGCCCTGACGTTCGGGAGAGCTCGAGTGCTGTCGTCGTCCTCGTCTGGTGTCGCCACCCCCCTTTCGTCTTTGTGTTTTGTAGGTATGTTTTTCAGTCGTCATTTGTATGTCTTGTACTGTCTTTTTGTTTCTTGTTTTATTTCCCCTTTTTTGGTGTTTCCTTATATGGTTCTTTTCTACCATTTTCTCCTTCCCATTATTCATTCTACCACTCCTTTTTCCTTCTTCTTCTTATCAAACAAAAGCTCTCTTTCTATCCCTTTTCCTTTTCATATTTGTTTTATCCTGACCTCAATCTTGCTACTGTAGGCATATTGATTGTTCATGTTATTACTTTCATGTTACATTCCGGGTTACTACTTGGAATATTAAAGGGTTAGGTAACCCTATTAAAAGGCAACGGGTGTTATTTCATTTAGCTAAATTAAAAACTGAATTGCATTGCTTCAGGAATCACATCTTTCTGTGCCTGAGGCTTCCAAGCTGAAGAAATGTTGGGTAGGCAATGTGTTTACTTCTCCTGCTTTAGGAACGAAAAATGGGGTCCTGATTCTCTGCCATAAAAAATTGCATGTTTCCGTTGTTCATCAGGAATCTGATTCTGAAGGTCGTTGGGTTATTGTTAAGTGTCATTGATAATAGACCTTTAGTTATTTTTAATGTGTTTAGTCCAGTCTCTGTTGATAAGGTTTTCTGGACAAAAATCTCTGACAAACTGCTTTTATATGATGATGATTACATTATATTTGGTGGTGACTGTAATCAAATTCATGATCCCATATTAGACAGGCACTCGACAGTTACCTTTGTTCATACCAAAATGCACTCACAATTCACTTCCACAATGCTGCGTAAATCGTTAATTATCATTTGGCAACTCTGCCACCCAGACCTCCGGGAGTATAGTTTTTATTCAGCTCCGTATTGGCTACCTTTTCTGAGTAAATCCTTAGCTCAATACGTTCTTCAGTCTGAAATAGGATCAATTTTAATATCAGATCACGCTCCAGTTCATGTTGATCCTGACCTTATACCCTTCTCACTACACGCAGGTAGATGGCGCTTTAATAATTCCTTTCTCTTAGACCCTACATTTTCTGACCAATTCAGTTCCTTTGCTTCTGAATTATTTGCTATCAACTCAACCCCAGACTCCTCTTTCGCAATGATTTGGGACTCCATTAAGGCAGCCGCTAGGGGTTTTATAATTAATTTTGTTTCGCAAAAGAAAAAAATCTATAGATGTCCAATCTACTCAACTATTTAATAAAATTAAACAGCTAGAATATACCTACTATCACTCCAACCATGAGTCTTCCTTGAAAAATCTTATTGACGCTAAACTTACTTTTAACAGATTATCTACGGATGCTGCTTCCTCTTATTTACTGGAAAGTATTACTCACTATTATGGTGGTCAAAATAAAATGGGGAAATTGTTGACCGTTAGCTTTTTCATTATTTTTAAATATATGTATTAAATGTTTAGAAAATAGTAATTTTTTTTAAAGGAAATTTTGCGTTTTAGTATCAGAGCGGGTTGTGGGTTTATAGGGGAATAGGGTGGGAAGTAATTTAATTATAATTAATTAATTAATATGTTTTTATTTATTGTTATTGATTGTTAATTTATTGATAAATAATTATTAATTGGTAATTAATTTATATTAATTGGTTAATT
Source organism: Calotriton arnoldi (assembly GCA_963921515.1). Taxonomy (NCBI): domain Eukaryota; kingdom Metazoa; phylum Chordata; class Amphibia; order Caudata; family Salamandridae; genus Calotriton; species Calotriton arnoldi. The sequence goes on along the minus strand of CAWUFW010008840.1, from coordinate 7,466 downwards.
TATAATTATATTAATGAAAATTAATTTATTACTAATTTTTATTTATTGTTATTGTTAATTTATTGTTAATTGGTAATTAATTTTTATTAATTGATTAATTGATAATTAAATTAATTGTGTTATTTTTGTATGTGTAGCGTGTTGTGTGTTTATAGGGGAATAGGGTGGGAAGTAATTTAATGTTATTTAAGTAAATATTAATTTAATTTAATTGGTATTTATTAATAATTATTTTGTTAAATAATTATTAATATGTTATTTATTTAAAAAATAATAATTTAGAAGTATGTTAATTTAACCCCTACGCGATCCTACATTTTCCCTACTGTTGCACTTACTGGAGTGGGAATAGTAATTTTTACCCCTACGCTATCCAACACTTTCCCTACTGTTGCACTCACTGGAGTGGGAACAGTAATTTTTACCCCTCCGCTATCCAACACTGTCCCTACTGTTGCACTCACTGGAGTGGGAATAGTAATTTTACCCCTCTGCTATCCAACACTTTCCCTACTGTTGCACTCACTTGAGTGGGAATAGTAATTTTTACCCCTACGCTATCCAACACTTTCCCTACTGTTGCACTCACTGGAGTGGGAATAGTAATTTTAACCCCTACGCTATCCAACACTTTCCCTACTGTCGCACTCACTGGAGTGGGAATAGTAATTTTTACCCCTACGCTATCCAACACTTTCCCTACTGTCGCACTCACTGGAGTGGGAATAGTAATTTTAACCCCTACGCTATCCAACACTTTCCCTACTGTTGCACTCATTGGAGTGGGAATAGTAATTTTTACCCCTCCGCTATCCAACACTTTTCGTACTGTTACAGTTACTGCAGTTGGAATAGTAATTTTATTTCCAACGCTATCTAATATTTTGTATTTTTTTAGCTAATGTACTGTATAATTATTTAAAAAAAGATTTAAAATATTTTTAATTTTTTTAATTTGTTACATATATTTATTTAATTTTTATTTATATTATTGTTTTATGTGTATAGATGTATTTATAATTTATAAAAAATAAATTAAACAATTTATAAGTTATTAAAATAAATATTAAAACATATTAATAAGTAAGTATATATATATTATATATTATATGTATATGTTTAATGTATTTTTAAATTATATATATTATAATTTTTAAGCATTTTAAAATATTTTTAACTATGTTTCTTTTAATTATATGTATTATTTACTTTATTTTACATTATTTTTTTAACTTAAATTAAAAACGATATTTTTAACAACGATATTTTTGACATCAATATTTTTTTTCCGATATTTTTGTACTTACTAATGTAGATAGGATGTCGATAATCTTGTCTTCGATATTTTTGCTGCAATATTTTTGTAGGTCGATATTGTGACCTTCGATATTTAGGGGCCGATTCCGATCTCGGTCGGAGGCATACCCAACACCATTCGGTCGGTAAAAAAGCCATGCGAAAGCCTGTTTCCCGACCGATCCGTACAGTACACCGGACGAGCAAGTACGATGCGCACAACAGCAAAAAATCCGGCCGAGCCGTACTCACCCAAACCAGGTCCTGTTCTCCGACCGAGGCGAATCCGGAAACGCCGAATCGAGTCGCACGGAAGGAAAAATGCAGCCCCGTCCGGCCGGAGAAGTACGATGCGCTTCCCGTACGCGCCGAACCCGTCGCTACGCACGGCACGTCAAAGCATCCGGGAGAGGCGCACATAAGCTCCGATTCGCGCCACAACACGATCCACGGCTACGAGACGAACACGGCACCGACGAGGACGAGGCGAAGTGACGAGGACGACGCGAAGCAACGAGAAGGACGAACGACACGAACCAACCATGAATCCCTTCGTCCCGATCATACCAATATTCTACATCTACTACCGGAACAGGCACGGACGCGTACGGCGCAGAAGGTAAGCCAGACACCAACCACAAAACACATACAACACGTACACGACACATCACACACACACACGGGGATGCTGAATATACTTACACCAGCAACAGCAGCACCATAGGGGCGGGATGCCCATCACCAATGACACATATGCACACAGGGGCCTGAATGCGCACCACCACCCCTACCCAGGGGGGGCTGGATGCCTACCACTACTACCACCCTTAGCCAGGGGGGGCAGGATGCCTACCACTACTACCACCCTTAGCCAGGGGGGGCTTGATGCCCACCACTACTACCACCCTTAGCCAGGGGGGGCTGGATGCCTACCACTACTACCACCCTTAGCCAGGGGGGCAGGATGCCTACCACTACTACCACCCTTAGCCAGGGGGGGCAGGATGCCTACCACTACTACCACCCTTAGCCAGGGGGGCAGGATGCCTACCACTACTACCACCCTTAGCCAGGGGGGCTTGATGCCCACCACTACTACCACCCTTAGCCAGGGGGGGCTGGATGCCTACCACTACTACCACCCTTAGCCAGGGGGGCTTGATGCCTACCACTACTACCACCCTTAGCCAGGGGGGCAGGATGCCTACCACTACTACCACCCTTAGCCAGGGGGCTTGATGCCCACCACTACTACCACCCTTAGCCAGGGGGGCAGGATGCCCACCACTACTACCACCCTTAGCCAGGGGGGCTGGATGCCTACCACTACTACCACCCTTAGCCAGGGGGGCTGGATGCCTACCACTACTACCACCCTTAGCCAGGGGGCTTGATGCCCACCACTACTACCACCCTTAGCCAGGGGGCTGGATGCCTACCACTACTACCACCCTTAGCCAGGGGGGCAGGATGCCTACCACTACTACCACCCTTAGCCAGGGGGGCTTGATGCCCACCACTACTACCACCCTTAGCCAGGGGGCTGGATGCCTACCACTACTACCACCCTTAGCCAGGGGGGCTTGATGCCTACCACTACTACCACCCTTAGCCAGGGGGGCAGGATGCATACCACTACTACCACCCTTAGCCAGGGGGGCAGGATGCCTACCACTACTACCACCCTTAGCCAGGGGGGCTGGATGCCTACCACTACTACCACCCTTAGCCAGGGGGGCTTGATGCCTACCACTACTACCACCCTTAGCCAGGGGGCAGGATGCCTACCACTACTACCACCCTTAGCCAGGGGGGCTTGATGCCCACCACTACTACCACCCTTAGCCAGGGGGCTGGATGCCTACCACTACTACCACCCTTAGCCAGGGGGGCAGGATGCCTACCACTACTACCACCCTTTGCCAGGGGGGCTTGATGCCTACCACTACTACCACCCCCACTCATAGGATGGACAATGCATGACACAACAAGCACACCACAACCTAGGGAATGCAAGATAAAGACATCCCCCACCACCATGACAAGCGTGTGTAGGCTGTGTCAAATGCCTACAACACCGAACATGACTTTGAACATACAATGTGACCCCCTAGCACATGTGCCACACATATATGTGTGTGGCACCCACAATGCAAGCAGCCCATGACCATTGTGGCAATGGGGCCTAAACCCCCATCATCACAGTGACCAAAAGGTAAGTGTGGGGTCCATAGCCGAAGCACATTTTGACCATTGTGGCAATGGGGTCTAAACCCCCATCATCACAGTGACCAAAAGGCAAGTGTGGGGTCCATAGCTGAAGCACATTTTGACCATTGTGACAATGGGGTCTAAACCCCCATCATCACAGTGACCAAAAGGCAAGTGTGGGGTCCATAGCTGAAGCACATTTTGACCATTGTGGCAATGGGGTCTAAACCCCCATCATCACAGTGACCAAAAGGCAAGTGTGGGGTCCATAGCTGAAGCACATTTTGACCATTGTGGCAATGGGGTCTAAACCCCCATCATCACAGTGACCAAAAGGCAAGTGTGGGGTCCATAGCTGAAGCACATTTTGACCATTGTGGCAATGGGGTCTAAACCCCCATCATCACAGTGACCAAAAGGCAAGTGTGGGGTCCATAGCTGAAGCACATTTTGACCATTGTGGCAATGGGGTCTAAACCCCCATCATCACAGTGACCAAAAGGGAAGTGTGGGGTCCATAGCTGAAGCACAGTTTGACCATTGTGGCAATGGGGTCTACACCCCCATCATCACAGTGACCAAAAGGTAAGTGTTGACAAAGAAAGAGCTGCAACTGCCAAACTGCATGGATCATTCCTGGTCACAGAACCAAAAACTCATCTGTGGCAAAGTAGTGTATGTGTCCCATTGCAACATAAATTGGGTGAGCCAAATACTGCAGTGCAAATGAGACATTCCTTTGGCCATGTGCAGACAAACAACACCCATGGGGGCTGACACCGTCAACATTCATCAATGACACAATGACAGAAGTGACCATCAGAATGCAGAACCACATATTTGCACCAATGGGCACACAAATGCAGATATCCTGTGGAGACAGCAGATGTGAGGTGAACAGATACCATACCATGGCAGCAATGGGACACACAAACCATGATCACTGTGCTGACAGATGACCTAGGAGTCCCAGGGACAGCAGGGGAAACACACCAAACAACATACAGCCAATGGCACACCCAAGATATGCCAATGCAGTGGTGCAGATGCACAAACACAAACAGGCAGACCAACACTGTCATCATACACAGCAGGTGAGGGGTGGGGGTGCCAGTGTCCCCAGGCAACCACACAACACATGAGGAGAGCTGAATACCAATCATACAGATGTGCATACACTGCCACACTAAGGTAACTCATGGATCCAAATCCCCTATGTGGGCAAGCAGGCATTGTCAGATGAGAGGGAGCACAAAACACACATGTCACACAGGCACGTAGGAACAACAACTGACACAGCAAGACACAGACACACCACAGCACCACCCCCATGGCCCCCACAATGTGGTGACCCTGGGCTGAATAAAAATCCCACTGTGATGACAAAGCTAAATGTCGTTCACACTGTGAACCACAGTCAGGTGTCCTGAGCAACAAACTACCATCACACCTACACAAGCACAAATCAATCAGCATGGCCAGTAAGCCAAGGCCAACATGGAGGCAGGGGACTAGCTGGGCAACGACTCCCATCTGCACACACTCAAGACCACACCCCTCGACCTCCAACAATGTGCAGCAGTGAAGTACACATGCACTGGTGACATTGCACATGCACCCATGACCATTCCAGGGTGGTGGGTGGGAACCAAGGTGCAGAAACACATCACACATGGCCACTCAACAAGACTCCTGAATGTCTGACACACTGCACACTACGCTGTACATGGACATGACGGCGATACCACACCAACCAATGGGATCCCAGCCACAGTCACACACCAATGAAGAAGCCAAGGTCACCCACAAAGAACACACATAGACAACAACCAACATTGCAGCCCGGACCCTGAGGAGTGCCAGCAGTCACACACACAACGTGTCACAATCACTGAAAGATAACACAAACTGAAAATCACATGACAGGGGCAAACAACAAGTGCCAAGGGGAAACCTGACTGTGACCCATCTGCGTCTGCACACAAACTCAGCCCTGACAGCAAACACACCTATGGGTGACACCCTGATGACCAGTAATGTGCCATGCACCCACATCACAGAGAACACAGGGAGAAGACTTTGGGGGAACATAGCTCAAGTCAGCAAGCATCACAAACAGGTACAACACTAGGGATCACAGCATGCGCAGATAAATGGAAGTGAACACACAGACATGCACACACAACACACACCTTGGGCGCAGGCAATGTCACACGTGTACACACTGCCATGAGGGGACTCCACTCCTGTGTGAGGAAAGCTGTGCCATATGTTGCCTCAGTAGGGCCCCATCATGTCAGCTGAGCACTTGGTCACACAATCAACAATTAGCACCAAATGAGGGCTCCCATCACATCAGCCTGGTCATGGATGTGCCAACGGAATCATCAGCACAGATCCAACACACTTGTATAGCAATGTTGCACTGACTACACGGATGAGTCCTTCCCCATTGATGCCCAAACCTGCATGTCCAGTGGAGATGGCAACACGGTCAGGGAAGTAGACAAATCCAACAATGGAAGGCACAACAGATGTGCAGGGGTGGAAGCCACAGATATGAAAATGCTAATGTAAGTAGGAAATCCCATTGCCAAATACTGAACACATGACACCCTCAGATGCTGCTATGGATGACATGGATACACCACATGATAGGACACATTCCCCCTGGACCACATGGGTTCCTGCACAGTAACACCTCATAATCATGAGACCAGATATCACCATCACTGCAGCAAGGGCATGGTTAGCAGCACCAACAACATGTACATCTGAAGCATGAGCACTAGAGAAAAGAAAGTTGCTTTATTCAGCATATGTGTTGATTGAAAACGATGTCCAGAAAAAAAAAAGGCCAATGGCCAGTCCATTGTCAAAGTTCAAACAGGGTGACACTGGCAGATGTCACCCTACGCATGCCTGCACAAAACCAGGGACAATCCACTAGGAGGGGCAACCGGGGGGCAGGCCAGGCACCGCAGGGACAGGATCAGGGCTCACCAGGGGGAGTCAGGGAAGGGGTGGTGGGTGCTGGAGAGCCACTGACAACTGCAGTGGAGGTGTCTGACATGGTGTGTGCCGGCACAACTGGGGGGCATGACTCAGATGTCGTGGGTGCCGGCACAACTGCAGTGGACCCTGCAGATGCAGTGGACAGGTCCGCCACTGCAGTGCCCAAGTCAGACAGGGCGGTAGTGGACTCCACTGCAGTGCCTACCTCCAGGGGAGGAGAATGGGGAACAGGCAAGGTGGGTTGGACAGAGGGGGAGGACACCCTCACCACATCAGTGGCACAGACAAGCGCAGCGGGGGGTGTGGTGCTGGGATAGCAAGTGGCAGGGGGAGAAGGCCGGAGCATCTTGGGGATGGTATATCTGTGGGTGGGGGAACCTGGGGCAGGGTGTGGTGGGGCACCTGTGGAGTGGGGGCCTGAGGGATGGAGGAAGGAGACCTGGTGCTTGAGCTGCAGGGCGGTGGCGGGGTCTTGCTCTTAGGACTCCGTGGGGACTTGCGGGTGGGGGCCTCAGTCCGTCTGCGCCTGGGGGCGGGTGTCCGGGGGCGAGGGGCACTCTGCTCCATGTGGGTGGGCTTCCTCTTCCCCCGGGATGCTGGAGCAGCTTCATCGGTGGGGAAGAGGCCGAGGTCACAGAGGAAGAGCTGCTGTGACTTTGGGGTTGCAGGTGAGGCAAGGGAGGGTGCTTTGGAGGGAGAGGGAACTGAGGACTGCGCAGTGCATGTGGATGCGTGTGTGTGTTCCAGGGCCCCATCCCCTGTGAGTCTGGCTTCAGTCCCCTGAATGTGCGTGCGTGTGCGTTTTTTCATTGGCGTGCGTGTCAGTGTGCTGGATGTGTGTGTGCTGGTGTGTGCCTGTGCCGGTGTGTGTGTGCTTGGGATGGGTAAGGTGCTGGGGAGTGTGGATGGAGCAGAGGCAGGAGGGGTGAGGGACCGTTTGAGGA